>JAYESD010000006.1:96000352-96684102 GCA_036927565.1 Tuctoria greenei | reverse complement strand
TCCGAATTTGAAATGATTATGATGGGTGAACTCACTTACTTTTTGGGTCTGCAAATCAAACAAACCAAGGAGGGTACCTTTGTGCATCAAACGAAGTATACCAAAGACCTCCTAAGGCGCTTCAACATGGACAAAAGCAAGCCTCTTCGGACACCAATGGGAACAGCAACAACACTTGAACTTGATGAAGATGGTGAATCCGTGGATCAAAAAGAATATAGAAGCATGATCGGATCACTTTTGTACCTCACGGCATCAAGACCGGACATACAATTCAGTGTATGCCTTTGTGCACGGTTTCAAGCTTCCCCACGTGTTTCACATCGTCAAGCCGTCAAAAGGATTCTCAGGTACTTACATGGAACTCAAGAATTTGGAATTTTTTTTCCTTCTTTCTCAACCGTTACTTTAAAAGCTTTTTCGGATGCTGATTTTGGGGGTTGTAGGATTGATAGGAAAAGTACTTCCGGTGCTTGTCATTTTCTTGGTAATTCTCTTGTTGCTTGGTCCTCTAGAAAACAAAATTCAGTTGCACAATCCACAGCCGAATCTGAATATGTAGCTGCTGCTAGTGCTTGCTCACAAATTCTTTGGATTGTTCAAACACTTAAGGACTATGGTGTTGATCTAGATAGTGTTCCACTGTTCTGTGATAACACTAGTGCTATTTGCATTGCCAAAAACCCCGTGCAACATTCTAGAACTAAGCACATTGATATTAGGTATCACTTTCTCCGAGATAACGTTGAAAAAGGAAACATTGTGCTTCACCATGTAGATACCGAACATCAATTGGCTGACATTGTTACAAAACCTTTGGATTTCACTCGTTTTTGTTACATTCATAGTGAAATAGGGGTTATGCATCCTCATGGCTTAAATTGAGGGAGAGTTTTTTGAAACTTGGGAAGTCTAAGTATGAATCTGAAATTAAAATAATATGAGCATAGTATTTCATACATATATGACTTTGTGATTCCTTTTGCATGCTGAAAGTTCTTACTACATTACTCGTGTTATACATTTTGTAGTTTTTGCCATGTCTAGTAATTGGAATAATTACTTACACCAAATCTGGTCATGGTCGAACTTTCTTGCTGTTTTGAACTTGTTGCATGCTCACAAGTGCTTTTAATCATTAAGAATTAATCAAGTAATCAACTCACATGCTGAGTTTTTATGAACAAATATAAATTGAGAAAAGATCAATAGAATATGCATACATCGCACTTCTTCTTTTGAGATGGCTTGTCATTGCACTTAGATATGAACTTGGAAGAAGTTGTGTATGACTAAAACCATGTCCTTAAGCTTCTGATTGTCAAATGACATAGGCTTGGCTTGGTTGGTTAGAATAAGGCAGATGTGCATATAATCTCTTGCAAATATCATATGATATAAATTTATGCTTTAAAAAAAATGCAGCAACTAGTGTCATGATTTCAGGTTTTTAAATAGTTAAGTTTGTGAGATCATGACTTGCTTAAATTGAAAAATTACATTTGATCTCTAGCATGGCTTACACTACCTTATGTATTTCCTTGATGTGATAATGTAAGGTACTTGATAGTATGACTTGGATGAGCTTTGTTTATATGTATATGTTATAATATGCTCATAACAACTAAAGAGGGAGAGATAATTTGTTTATATGCTCATGACTTGCTGAATACATTGTCAAAGGGGGAGAGATAAGCTTGAAGAGAAAGAGAATATGGGCATAAGGACATAAGAAGAGATTTTCATTTTTAAAAAGGGGGAGAGATAATAAAGGGGGAGAAATAATGAGAGATAATATGGGATAATTTTTCTTCTCATTTTACTTTTGATTTAAAAAGGGGGAGAAATTGTTTTCAAAACTTTTATGTGAATAAGCCAATGTTCGGATTTTAAATGGTGTTGCCAATGCAGTCATCAAGGGGGAGATTGTAAGACCTATGTGTGCTGAATACATTGGCTTGTAGTGAATACACTTGGCTTTGATGATAAAAGTTTTAAATATCACCAAAACACCTTTTTATCAAGGTCAGACTCTAGCTCCGAGCTACAGCAAGGTCCGACGGTAGGTCCGGCTTGTTTTGGGTAGCTCCGACTATGTTAGATGCTAGGTCCGGCATCTTGGTAAGGTCCGGCTTGTTTTGGTTAGCTCCGGTGAGTTTTATCTTTAGCTCTGGCATGTCTTTGATAGCTCTGGCATATACTTGATAGCTCCGGCATGTTTTTGCTAAGCTACGACGTACTTTGTCTAACTCCGGTTTTGGGTTGACTAGTTTTGACTAGGTTTTGGTAAGCTCCGGCGCTAGGTTCTACTAGCTTTTGGTAGCTCCGGCTCAAGCTCCGGGTTGCTCTGGCAAGGTCCGGAACTTGATCTAATTGCTTCTGCTTTTCATTTGCAATGTTTCATACTTGCTTTACATGATTTGAAAGATAGCTTAGTTTTCATTTGCTAAGTTTTTGGTGTGTTTTGGTTGAATACGGTTGATATCGTTTCTACTATGGTTTTGCAACATGCTTATGTGAGGTTCTCACGTAAGGTGTTGTGTTCGGAACTAACTTGAGTCAAGTCGAGGACTTGGGCTCGTATGGATTGTTTGTTTGTTTGTGTGCAGGTGTTGCTTGAGTTCAAGTCATGGCTGGTGACAGGATTCATTGGACTAGTCTCAGGAGGAGATGAGGTTCCAACAACCAAGTTCGGGAGGAACTGTGGTTGAGCGGGTCAGGAGGTCGCGCAGGATGATTGAATCAAGGGCAGTGCATATGATGGTCAAAGGAAGGTGTTCGCACGTATGCATGTAGTGCATGATGTGGCAATATGCTTCTAGAGACGGATTATGGAAGGAAGATCTGATCGGAAGGATCGGATCGTATCGGTTGAAGACTTAGGCTGCTAACTGGTCGGTTATGGCTCGGTATGGAAAGTATCGAGTTGGTTACGTTAGGATTTCATGTGTGTCACGAATTTGAGTTGTTTAGGAATGTGGGATACGTTCCTAAGGTGTTTGGAAGTCTTAAGATTGCTTCTATCTGTGTATAGAAGAATCTTGAGCAGTTATGGAAAGTTACGATTCATGATCTGAGTAGGATTGGAGTCCTAGTTGTATTGGGATGGCCTAAGGGCTGGTTATATAAGCAAGGGAAGGCCAAAGCTCGTTGTAGACGACTTTGGGGCTGTTCCTCTTATGTTCTATTGAATAAAATTCATAGTTTGAAGGAACTTTTGTGCCTTGTTCGTCCAACTTGTTCCAGACAAGTTTTACTCGTCGAGTTTCTGGACAGCACTACCTTTCGTCGGTGGTTTTATCATAACTCGAGTTTTATAGATCCAATTGACGTGATTCTTTTTGGGTTGTCTTCACAACTTGATTGTCTATTATCTATCAAAATTTCACGGTCATTGGATTTGTAGTTTCTGAGCTACACGAGTTTCTTTGCAGCATTCCAGAAACTGTTTTTCTCGGGTAGGTCAGATTGACCATAGTCTGATCTTTCGATCATAACTTGAGTTTTTCTCGACGGATTCGAGTAATTCTTTTTGTGTTGTCTTCGTGAAACACGTTTAGATTAGTCTCATACACGATTTCTTTAACAGATCGTTTTTCTACCGAAGGTATTAGGGTTTTATTGTTTCCGCTGCGTTAGATTATTAAATCTACCATTCACCCCCCCCCCTCTGGTAGCTTTTCACGTGCTCTTCGATCCTACACTTGTACTCCCAAGTGCGGACTAGTCCTCAAAGCACTTAACAAGTTGCACAAAATTGGACAAGTCCGATCACACCACAGAGTAGTCCGATATCATTCTGATCTAAATCGGACAAGTCCAATATTGGCACGGACAAGTCCAAAAACCCTCTGACCTAAATTGTACAAGTCATCCAAGTGCAGACTTGTCACCCAATTCACGTAGGGTTCACTAATCTGGACAAGTCCGATGACTATCGGACTAGTCCGAAGATTTCTAGAAGCGAAATCAGACAAGTCCGCTCCTAGCCGGACTAGTCCGATATTTCGGGACACTTATGGTTTGCTACACACAGCACACCAGACTAGTCCGGTGTCCACCACGGACTAGTCCGATCTTTCTCAACCCTAACGGTCACTTTTAGAAACCCCATATGAATAGAGTTGCATGCCCCAACTTTAATTTAACTCGACCCCCTGCGCTGTCACACCTCCCAAGAGCCTCAAAAACACATCTCTCCACGAAATCAAAAGCCAAAAAGATCAATCCCTTGAGAATACACCTTAGAACATTTGAGAGACACGATTCATCACTCTTGAGCTCTTGGTTTGATTCCCTAACACACTCATGTGATTTTCATTGTAATCTTTTGAGTGTGTTCTTGGTGGAGTTGTCATTGTAATCTAGGGGAGCCCTCAACGTGTGAGAAGGCCCCTTGAATTCGGTTATTTACCCTTTGTGATAAGAGAAGAGGATTGGCCTTCGTGGCGATCCGACGAGGGTAGGGTTGGAGAAGACCCGGCCCTTTTGTGGACTCCTCAACGTGGATGTAGGTTGTCTCTGTGGGAGCCGAACCACGGGATAAATTGTTTGTGCTCTTGCTTTGTGTTCATCGTTGTTATTCTTAACATCAATCTAGGGTTTTAGTCAATCTTACTCACTTTATGTTGAAACATCAAATACAAGATTGACTTGTGATATACTCTAGCTTATAATCTTGCAACACATCAATTACAAGTATATTTCCGCTGCATACACCCTAGAATCAAATTAATCGATCAAACTTGATTAACCTAGTCGGTACACACTGGACTAGTCCGCACTTTACCACACTAGTCCAATATCTCAAGTTTTGATTTGGTGGTTAAGTGTTGTAGGTTCCAACAAAGTTCAAAAAGGCCTATTCACCCCCCCCCCCTCTAGGCCACATTCCCAGCTGCATCACCTTGGCCCCCACTCCCTCCCGCTGGTGGCGACTTTCGTCGACTTCTGCGAGATGTGGGTGGGCGTGCCTCCCTACATCGAGCTGTTCTGGACCTTCTTCATGGCCCATACCACCGGCAAGGGGACAAAGCTGCTTGACTTTTACTACTTCGTGAAGCGCAAGAACTGCCCCTTCAAGTACTTGAAGTCGTTCTCCTCCAGCAAATGGGATGACTGGAAGAAAGACTGGGTCGTCATTGCAGTGGAGGAACACGATACGCTGGAGCTGCCCCAAGGACTCCCCAACATTGACACCGATGCCTGGAACGTAGTTCCAAAGCTATCAGATGCGTTCAAGCCGGTCCTGGCCAGAATCCAAGAATGTGTGGAGGGTGGAGTGACCCCCAAGATGGTCTTCGGAAATTTCTTAGTGAACAGGTGGGCTCTGCTGAAGAGAAGGGAGAAGCTCGCCTGGGCCTTCAATAGTGTGATGGACGACAATCGGATTGAAAACGGTTTGAAATCCAACTTGGATGACGAAGATTTGAGGCTCCATCTCAAGAAATGTCAGCACGGGTCCATCGCTGATGACACCTTGATTCTGACGGCTGCTTTCCTGCCTCTGAACATGACTCCAGAGTTCAGCAGGGAGCTCTGGAGGAAGATGCCAGCACTGGATGACCTTGGTGAAGTGGAGAAGGGCAGAACCTCCAGGGTTGTAATACTCGGAGCTTCCAAGTGGGTGGTCACCCCTACTCCGAGCCAGAGGGATGATGACATCGGCAAGGGCAAGGGAAAGGAGCCAGCCAAATATTCAAGCCAAAAGAGGAAACTGAGGTACGCTGATGGGAGCTCCGTCAGGTCTGCTCCGTCTACAACTGCCCCTTCTCCCCAACGAGGGAGATCATCAGCGGTGACACCTCCTCCAATGCAGACATCATCAAAGAGCGCTAGCTCTAGACATTTGACTCTGATCCCAGTGCCAGCTATGGATTCCAGGTGCGGCAGTCCTTCTCAACCAAGGAAGGCCTCAGTTGGGGCAACACCAACGACGGCAACAGGCTCCGGGCGACTTTCTGGAGCTTTCACTGTGCCAACCACGGCAGGCTCTGGCTCCGAGTGCCCGGTAAAGAAGTTCTGCACCAATTGGAGCGGTAGTTTTCCAAGGTAAGCTTTGATTTTTCACCTTGATTTGCTATTATTATTTTGTCATATTTTGAATCTTCCAATCTTTCGTCTGCAGGGCATCAAAGATGGGGGCTGATGCTTCGGCCTCTGTTGCAGCGGCCGAAATGGTGTGGGCGGAAGCTTTAGCTCCAACCCCCGCGCCTCCTCATGTGGTGGCTAAGGTCACAGCAGCTCTGGCACTAGCTGTCATGGATCTGGACCCCGAGTTGACGCGAGAGAGTCTCGTGGTATCGTCGGACCACAGAGGAGACATTCATGAAGACGCTCTAGTAGCAAAAGGACAAATGACTGAAGCTTCGGCTCACGACACGAAGATGTTGGAGGCTTCGCAGTGGAGCCAGAGATAACCGAGACTAAGGTCGTTGTGCCAAAGGTTGTTTTTGAGAAGGTAGATGAACCGATGGTGCCAGAAGCTCTGGCCCTTGAGCCAAAAGTCATTGATGCCCTGACAACCGAGTCGGTAATGCTTGAAGTTCCAGCCCTTGAGCCAAAAGTTGTTGAAGCTCCGGCAGCCGAGTCGGAGATGGTTGAAGCTCCGGCAGCTGAGCCGGAGGTGGCTGATGTACCGGCATCTGAACTGGTGGTGGATGTGGATTCGGGTGAAGCTTCAATGATTGCCTCGAAGGTAATAGCTCCAGAGGTGTCCATGCCCGAGCCTGAAAACCATGAAGAAGTGGCGGCAGGCTCTCCACCCGCGGAGCCAGCAGTTGAAGACCCTGCGGCAGGACCTTCGACATCGGCCCCGGAGGTAGAAGTTCCCCCAATGGGATCTTCCTCAGCAGCTGCCAAAGAGATCCCGGAGGGAAGTCCTAGTGATGGAGAAGCTCACGGAACTACGCTTGTGGCGTGGGACTCTATTTTTGTTCTTGAATACCCTCTAGAGCCGGCGTAGATGACCCCGGCAGGTCCGAAGCCTATTCCTTTGGCGTTGTCTATTGACAATGCTTGCTCGAGCCTCCTACAGGTCCATCTCGCTTTCAACCACGATAGTAAGGTTCTCGAAGAAGAGCGCCACACCTTTAGGCATTGGCGCAACATACTTCTATTTGAGACCAAGCTGGCGCAGACGAGGCTTGCAGACCAAAAAGAGTGGGTCGAGAAGGAAAAGGCTCGGTTGGAATATTGGGGCAAGTTGCTGGACGAGAAAGAGGCTGCCATTAGGGCCCTCGACGCTAATTCTCGGGAGATTCTTGAACAAGCCAAAGAAAGGAATGATGCTGCTAACAAATGTCAAGACAGCCTAATGAATTAAATGAGATTTTCCTGAAGCGCCGAGCGGACCTTGATGTGAGAGAAGAGAAACTCCAGGAATAGTAGGAGAATGTTTTGAAAAGGTAGGAAGAGCTCGCCCAGAAGCTAAATCTGGCAGAGCAAAATTTGACAGATTGCACTAAGAAGCTTGATCTGCGGAGCAAGGAAGATGAAGAAAAGTACTGGAAACTGTGGTAGGAGCTCTCAAAAAGAGAAGCTGATGTTGCTGCCAGTGAAGGTAAAGTAAGAGGTAGGGATAAGGACATGGCCGAACGACGAAACCACATCCACCTTCAGGAGACGGTGCTAGCCGACTTCGAAAAGCAAGTTGCTAAGAGTATGCAACAACATGCCAAAGTGGTCGAGCGCCTCGCTCGGGAAGGTTCAGAGCTAGCGGTCGCTAAGAGGTCACTGGAGGAGCTGCAAAGCTCGAGGGCAACTGAATCCCTATAGGTATGGGGTTTTCTGGGGCGTGCTAACAGAGCTTTAGTGCCTCTCGGCTTTAGTCCAGAACATCTGAAGAACCCAGCACCAGAGCTGGACCAGACACTGGTGGCACTTAACTCTACTGGCAGGAAACTCGACGCGATGGTTGATGTCATCGCCGACCAGCTGGAGACGGAGAGAAAATCATTGGCCAAGAACATTGCCGAGTATGTCTTGGCATGTTACAAGAGCCGAGACCCCCAACTTTCTCTAGATCCGGTCTTCGAAGGACTCATTGCCGAAGAGGAGGATGCTACCAAGGCTAGCATTCAGGAAGCTGCTGAGAAAGTTGCCTCGTTATTCCACAGAACTTAGATCCTCTAGTAGCTAGGACCTTTTCCTTTTGCCTTTTGCTATAGTCCTAATTTTGTAATCCAGTACTTTGAGTGAATGAAATCCACTATTCCTGCAATGAACTCCATTTTGTTGTCCTTGTCTTCAATACATTGTCCTTTATCTTGTTTGCCCCCTGGTATATGTACACAATGTGATTGCGAACATGTACCAAATGGATTTTACGATGTGTTGATGACTTGGACGCTTCGAACTTGTAGCTTTTAGGTCCGAAGTTTATTTCTGACTTTTGTTGCATCGATGGTGGGCCTCCTGGGCTTGTCGGAGCTTGGTAGGTCCGACGACACCCACTGTTAACGCGTAGAACGTCGACAGTGGGCCCCTTGGGGTTGTCGGAGCTTGGTAGGTCTGACAGCACCAACTATCAATGTGTAGAACGTCGATGGGGGCTCCGTGGGGTTGTCGAAGCTTGGTAGGTCTGACGGCGCATACTGTCCATGCGTAGAACGTCGACGGCGGGCCTCCTAGGGTTGTTAGAGCTTGGTAGGTCTGACAGCACCCACTGTCAATGCGTAGAACGTCGACGACAGGCCCCCTCGGGTGGTTATGCCATCTTCACTTGAATTATACTTCACGTCAACGGCAGGCCCCCATGAGAGTTGCCAGAGCTTGTTAGCTCTGGCAGCGCCCACTTTCAACGTCCGAAACGTTGACAACGGGCCCCCTTGGAGGTTGTCGGAGCTTAGTTGCTCCAGCATCGTCCACTATCGCCATGAGTTTTCATTTTTCCTGTGTATCAAAGACAAGAAAAATCCGTAAAATTCATCCTCTCATCTATAACTATATTGTGTCTTACTGTTCTCATTTGAATTTTGGATCCAAAGAAAGTCGATACGATGACAAGCAAATTGATATAATCTTTTGCAGATCCGAATGCTTTTAGGACTCGCCCTACTGAGGCCTGCTAGAATGTAGGTAGAGTGGCGTACTTAGGGTGCAGGACCAGGCTAAGTCGATAGCACACTCCAGACCTGTGTTGGCTTGGCGTTCCGGCGAGTAAACCATGCAACAGTGTTAGGATCCGAAAAAACCACCAGTATAACTTGTACCACATATGACTAACATCGACTAAAATTCAAAAAGAATTGCACAACTTGTTATAGACAAGAAGGAGAAGGATAAATAAAAGAGAATGAGCCTGTACTAAATTAATGCATGTGAAGTTTGCTTTTATATAACAATGCCTTTCATTATAGGCCCGACTTACAGGGGAGACAAGGAGACACTTAAGGTACGGAACCAAGCTAAGCGTGCTATACGTCTTGTGCTAACCCAGGGTAGGTAGCTACACTTTTAGTGCTGCAACTGTGTCAAGTGTTGCTTGAACTTATCAGACCCTGCCAGAGGAGTCCGGATGTTCTCCCGGAGGTCCTACCCGATTCTGTTTATAGACTCTACAATTTACGTTGCATATAATTACAGACTCACCTCTGTGACACTAAGTATAGAACTTACAGAGGTGCTCGATGTTCCAAGGATTAGAAAGCGGGTCCCATCCTTAGTTGCCAAGTGAACGCATCCGGGACAGGATACTTTGAACACTCGGAAAGGACCTTCCCAGCTGGGGGAAAGATTGTTCATTCCTTCACGAGTTAGTATTCTCCGTAGCACCATATCACCTTCCTCGAGCTGTCGGTTACGCACATGCCTTTGATGATAGCGTCGGAGCGCCTGGCGATAATACACATTCTGAATTGCTGCTTGGCACCTTCCCTTGTCGACGAGGTCAAGGTCTTCACGTTGGAGTTGGTCCTGCGTGCCTTCGTCAATGGTCCGAACTCGGAGTGACCCCAAGGTGATCTCCGGAGGAAGGACTGCTTTAGCTCTGTACACCAGGAAGAAGGGTGTCTCTCTAGTTGACCGGTTAAGTGTAGTCTTGCTTGCCCACAGTGCAGACAGAAGCTCCTCAATCCGGTTGGCTCCATGCTTTTTCAGGCGTTCATATGTGTGTGTCTTGAGTCCTTTTAAGATATCTGCATTTGCTCTCTCGGCTTGGCCATTGCTTGCCGAGTGAGCTACTGATCCATAGCTGAATTGAATGCCGAGGTCTTCGCAATACTCTTGAAATGATGCACTTATGAATTGGGTTTCATTGTTAGTGATGACTTTGTTTGGAACTTTCAATCTGCAGACTATGGACTTCAAGAACATGATTGTTGATTGCTTGTTGATAGTCACAACTGGAGTAGCTTCCGGCCACTTGGTGAACCTGTCGATGGTGACATACAGGAACCTGTAACCTCCGATGGCTTTTGGGAAAGGTCCCAAAATGTCCATGCCCCACACAGCGAATGGATATGTAGGAGGAATCATTAGCAGTGACTGAGCCAGTGTATGAATTTGTTTTGCGTGGAATTGGCAGGCTTCACACTTTTTCACCAACTCCACTGCGTCCTAGAGTGCTGTAGGCCAGTAGAAGTCGTGCCGAAAGGCTTTGCCGACCAGCGTGCGAGAAGGCGCGTGGTTCCCACACTCGCCTCCATGGATCTCTACAAGGAGCTCACTACCTTCTTTCCTTGCAATGCACCGCATTAGGACGCCATTAGCACCACGCTGGTAGATATCCCCTTCTACCAACGTGTATCTTTTAGCCAATCTGATAATCCGATCAGCGGATACACCATCTTCAGGAAGGATGTTGTCTTTCATGTAGCTCCGGATCTCTGAGATCCATGCATCGGAGCCAGCTTGAGCTTCTGAGTCTTGCGTGCCACGTTGCTCGGAGCTTCCTGCATCACCTATGGCCCTTGGTGAACGCCATGGTAACAGGGCCACCAGGACTACTAGCTTCGAGGTGCTGGTCTCACCCCCTTCGCTCAGTTCGGCAGTGTGAGCTATTGGTCTTGACAACCTCCAGACGAAGATTCCATCGGGAGCTGGAGCTCCGGTTAGGCCTTCGTCGAGAGTTCGTCAGCTTTAGCGTTATGGAGATGCTGGACATGCTGGAGATCCAGAACTTCAAAGTCTTTCTGGAGCTTCTGGACTTCAAAGAGATAAGCGGCTTGTCGGGGGTTGTTGCAGCTGCACTCACCTTTGACTTGTTTTATAATGAGCTGCGAATCACCCTTCACCAACAGCTGCTTGACACCATAGGATGGTGCCACCCTGAGCCGGTAGATGAGAGCTTCATACTCCGCCATGTTGTTGGTTGCCTTGAAGTCAAGGTGAACCATGTATTTGACCTTCTCCCCGGTCGGAGCGAGGAGGAGGATTCCGGCTCCGGCCCCCTGCTTCTGCACGGAGCCATCGAAGTAGAGGGTCCAGTGAGGCTCGATGAAGACTGGGACCTTGAGTTCCGGCTTCTGTTCACTGAGGCCCCTGTGATTTTATGGAGAAGGAGTCTACTCCGCCACAAAATCAGTCAATGCTTGACTCTTGATTGCTTGTCACAGCACAAATTCAAGATCGAATTCGACCAGCTCCACTGCCCACTTTGCGATGTTCCCAGTAGAATTAGGGTTATGCAATATAGCACACAGTGGATAAGAAGTTACCACTGATATCTTGTGGGCTTGGAAATAATGACGAAGCTTTCTTGAGGCAATAAGAACTGCATATAGCAGCTTATGCACCACGATGTATCTGGTCTTGGCATCATGGAGTACTTCACTGATGAAGTACACTGGGCGATGGATGGTCCGGACCCTCTCGGAGGGGCCCGAAGCTTCCTTTCCATCGACCCGGACCCTCCAGGAGGGGTCTGAACTTTCTTTTTGAGCATCCTAGACCCTCCCGGAGGGATCCGAAAGTTCTTCTTGTTCAACCCGGACCCTCCCTGAGGGTACCGAATCTTTGGGTACCGAATCTTCTTGAACAGTCGTAAGAACTCACCCAGATGAGAGAGGTTGATCTTCTAGCACTCCACCTTGAAGATTCGTGCCTGGGGGCTGGGACCCATACTCACCCTCAGGTAGCTCCAGACCCTCCCGTAGGGGTCTGGGCTCCTGAACTGGATGTGGTTCTGGCCTTTTCGCGACCAGTACCATACTGGCAACTTCTATAGCTGCAGAAATGTAAAGCAGTAGAGGCTCACCAGAGTTTGGAGATACCAAGATTGGTAGTGTGGTGAGGAGCTTCTTGAGCTCTTGGAACGCCTTTTCTGCTTCATCGGACAAATGGAACGACATGAACTTCCTCAACATCTTGAAGAAGGGAAGTGCCCGCTTTGCCAATCTCGAGATGAACCGGCTGAGCGCAGCTAGACATCCATTTAACTTCTGGACATCCTTGATGCGGGCTGGTGGCCGCATATCTTCTATAGCCTTGATCTTCGCCAGGTTTGCCTCAATTCCTCGGTGAGTCACCAAGAAACCAAGGAGCTTCTCGGAGCTAACCACGAAGACGCATTTGTCTGGTTTTAGCTTGGTGTGCGTGATGCGCAGCTTGTCAAGATGGCTTGCAAGTTGTCAAGGAGTGACTCCTTGTTCTTGATCTTCACAACGATGATGTTGACGTACACCTCCACCAAGTCCCTAATGAGTTCTCCAAAAGTATTGTGCATAGCTCGCACAAAAGTTGAAGCAGCATTTTTGTGACCAAAGGGCATGGCAGTATAACAATACAATCCATCTACTATTATGAAGGCAGTATGCTCTTCATCTTCCCTAGACATTTGGATTTGATGATATCCGGAGTATGCATATAGGAAACACAATAGCTCACACCTGGAGGTGGTGTCCACTATCTGATCTATTCTAGGTAGTGGAAATGGATCTTTTGGACATGCCTTATTTAAGGTGGTGTAGTCGATACACATCTGAAGCTTCCCGTCGGCCTTGGGTACAATGACTGGGTTTGCCAACCATTTGGGTGAGGAACCTCTCGAATGAAACCAGCTTCGAGTAGCTTCTTGATCTCCTGTCAGGTGAAGTGTTGCCGCTCGATTGATTGCTTCTGGGGCTTCTGGTGTACAGGCCGTGCGTTGGGATAAATCTTCATATTGTGCTCAATCACCTCCCTAGGGATCCTAGGCATCTCTGACGGAACCAGGACAACACTTCAACAATCACCCAGAGGAAAGTGATGAGTGCGAGTTCCTATTTGTTGTTCGAACATCCCGACATACGGGTGGTCTGAGCATCATTGGAACCAATTTGGGCAACTTTGACGGGTATGTCGGTGTCACTGCTTGGCTGCACACGTGGTGCAGAGGTTGAGCCTCGGTGTCGAGTGCTCGGAGGTTGAGCAGTATGCTCTTTACCATATGCCTCCTCCCGCGCTTTTGCAAGCGCATGGAGTTCTTCCGGTGCGGTGATTCTAGCGGTACGGTCCCCGCGAATACGGAGAACGCCATAGGGTGTTGGCATCTTCAACACCAGGTAGCCGTAATGGGCTGCAGCCATGAACCTAAACAAGGAAGCCCTGCCTAGGATGGCGTTGAAGGGTAAGCTGATCTGCGTGATGTCAAAGACCAGCTTCTCGGTCCTATATTTCTCCTGAGTTCCGAAGGTCACCGGGAGTGTGACGTGTCCGAGAGGGCTAATGGCCCTCGAACCTACCCCAAAGAAAGGGTGTGAGGGATGAAGGTCCGAAGGTAGGAGCTGGAGCTTGACAAAGGCTTCATAGCTCACGAGGTTCAGCCCCGCACCTCTGTCCACCAAAACATGGTAGAGCTGGACATTGTTGATGGTAGGAGATACCATCAGTGGCAACTGGCCAGCTCCGATCATGCCCCGGGGGCAGTCCGTAGCATCGAAGGTGATGGGAGCGTCCATCCATTTCCGATGAGGTTCTGCCCTGGCGGTAGGAGCTGCAGCGGCCATGTTTCGACACATTGTCTTGAGGACGCGGTGAGAAGTGATGTCCCAAGAAGTACCATAAATGGTGTTTTGGGTATTACGACGCTCGTTGTCAGAGACGTCATAATCATCATCAACCGTGTTGTACACAACCTTCAGGACCTTCTTGGGATCCTGAAAACCTAGCTCTGTGTCAGCCGGAGCTTCGTCGATGTTTTGCTTTCCTTCCCGCTAGGATAAAGGAATTTCTTCTCAGCACATGTTATAGCGCTTGACAAGGTTCTGGACCTCCACGCACTCCTCCAAACTATGCTTGTTCATCTTGTGGATCGGACACCACATTTTGGAGCTGTCGCCATCTTCTGACGAAGGTCGAGGTCATTTTTCAGGGCGTGGCCCCCGGCCACCCGGAGCTGCAATAGCCGCAGCAGCAGGTGCGCCGGTCGATGGATTTTTCTTGTTGTTGGTTTTCTTCTTCTTCTTTCCACTGCCAGAGGTAGTGGCTTCAGCCTTGTAGTGCTTCTTGTTGGCCTCTAGAGCAGGTTTAGAGTGCATCTCATGGTCCTCCGCATCTCTGGCACATTTGTCAGCCAGGCCAAAGAGTTCCATGATGCTGGTGACTTCTTTTGTCACCGACTTCTCCAGCATTTTCTTGTCTCGGATGCCGTGTCTAAGTGCGACAATAACAGAAGCGTTCGAGATAGAAGGAATGATATTGTGTACCTGAGAGAATCGTTGGATAAAGGATTGCAATGACTCTCCCGATTTTTGCTGAACAACAAAAAGGTTCAGTTCAGTGTCGGGTTGGGTGTAGGAGCTCCCGAAGTTGGAAGTGAACTGTTGGCATAGCTCTACCCAACTGTTGATGGAGTCAAGCGGAAGACTCGTGAACCAAGACCTCGCAGTCCCAATCAAAGCCACAGGGAAATAATTGGCCATCAAGGCCTCATTGCCTCCACTGCAAGTATAGTGGTGGAGTAGATTTGGAGCAATTCGGCGGTTTGACAGTTCCATTGAATTTCTCCAGCAGATGAGGCCGGAACTTCTGGGGCCAGCGGACCATTCATATATGCATGGCTAGGGCAGAACAACCTCCTCCTACTCCCAAAGGAGCAATGTTGTCCCGAGCTTCTCGCCTCTCGCGAGATCGCTCGCTCGATGTGGACATGGTCGTCTTGCTGTCAGTAGCGGCGATCGAGCTCCGACCGCAGGTCATGCGTTGAAAGTCTTGATGCAATGTGGGTGCGACATGCCCCAGAAGGCAGCAACATCACTTGTTGGGAAACATCACGTCTCCTGTGCTGTGAAGCTTGCAAACCAAGTCTTCTTGACAAGATCCGATGCTGTGAAGGTCCCTGCCCTGAAGCAGTAGGATCTTGATTGCTGATGCCATCAGCTGCAACTGAAACCAGATGTTCAACATCAGCCCTCCAATGCTCCATCGCACCCTAGGGTGCTCTTGGAGGTGGTGGACGTTTGAGAAGAGTACGCGCAACAACAAGCGCGTTCTTAGGATTTTTGTTCATCGATGTTGTGATTGACGCGAGTACTCCATCTTGATGTCCACCATTATTTGCCGGAACAGAGGGTGGTGGTGGTGGTGCGACGCCCGCCGGGACCACAACGGCTGCTGGCTGTTGAATGTTGGAGAGATTCCCTCCAATAGGTCGCTCAACGTTGTTGTCGTTGTACAATCCTGCGACAGAGTTCACCATCTTGAGATCTCAGGTGCCCCTTCCTAGCGCGCCAAATGCTGAAGCATACGAATGACACTTCCCCAGTAATACTAAATTGTAGCCCGCGGAGGTTCTTGTATCAGTTTGGGCGTGCAGAGATCTTAGGCAAGATGATGACACAAATGATTTACGTGGTTCGGGCTATCTTAGTGTAATACCCTACTCCATGGGGTATGTGTTGTTGTATTGAGGATTCTTTGGTGCTTGTGTGCGTATGAGCGTAGTTGTTTTGCATCATGCAGCGCATCCCTTTTATAGACCAAGGGATGGCTGTTACATGAGTTGCCTGGCCCGACATGTGGCATCGGCGTTTATTATTGCCTAATACACAATTAAGTGTGTTTGAGCATCCTAATTGCATAATAACGTGCCTTAATGGTGGTGTTACCGGTATTAAGGGTCTTCTGATCATGCGCCATTAATATTGTATTAATGCCACATAATCAGGCCTTGTAACTGTAGCAATCACTGTCCCTTGAGTGTTCGTGCTGTTGGAGATCCGTCAGTATTCCCGTAGGTGTCGTAGGTCCGGAGGTTCAACACGTGGTAGATCTAGAGCTTCCCCTTCCGGGGAGGTAGGTCTGGAGCCGCTACACACATGGTGGCACTGGAGCTTCCCTCTACTGGGCGTTAGGTCCAGGGTCACTGTACATGTGTCAAGCATGGAGCCCCCCTATGTAGGGAGTTCAGCTCCGGTCTTATATTATACGTGGTAGTGCCGGAACTACCCATATGAAGGAGGCGGGTCTAGTGCCAGGTGACACGTGGGGCCTACGGAGGTCTTCAACTTTGACAGGTGGAACTCCGTTGCACTTCTTGCGGTGTCATGGGATACCTGGTACGCAGGGTACCGAATGCAAGTGTCCTTGATTATTTTGATCCTGTTTTTAAATGTTTTGTTTGCAAAATTGCATGCTTGTGTCAAATTGATGGGAAACCCATGATAGGTGTTTACTAGACTTGTTTGACCATCCTTGTCGCTTGGAATATGTTGTAGATGTTGTAGAGAGTTGTGAAGGGCTTTTTACCTTTTTGCTTCGCTCTAATTAATTGGGATGGGAAAACAACCAAATGGCCTAACTATGAATTAATGAACTTATGGATGATGTGAATTGATGAACATAGGATAATTGGTAATATGGGACTTGGAAGATCTAAGCAAGCATAGTTTGTGTATTGGGTTGGATGATATGGAGGTTTGCTTGCCTTGGATCTAATGACCGGTTCATGCTAGAATAAGCTAGGAATACAGAACAACTACAAGGCCAAGTATGGGTATGGCTTAGCCGATTAATTAGGAGTATTACCAGTATTAATTTGGATCATTTGGGAGAGCGGGGAATGATTATCGGTTGGGTTTGCAATAGTGGTGGGACTGCCTGGGATCTGAACGGCACAAGAGGGGGCCCTTGGTTGGATATGCTCAGTTCGAGGCATCACCACCGGTGAAACCTTAACAGGTCTGAATATGCTGGTAGTCCCTTTGTAAATGCTATTTTGTGATCTCTTGGCCCCACACCGTTATAAGTGTGTAATGTGACTGACGGGTCACGGACATAATGAAGGTTCCTTAGTCATCAAAAGGTGATGAAATCACGAACTTGTGGGTAAAGCGGTACAACTACTGCAGGGTGTTAAAAACTATCATGATAGTCGTGCTCCCGGTCACGAGCACCTGGATGACCTACATGATTAGAGAGAACTTGGGAATTGGGATGGTTTGGTTATGGTTATGGTTTGGGTTGTGATAAATGGACATGGTTCATGATGATGGTAACAATCTGGTATGTGGATGGATAAATATTGATGGAGGAGATATGATGGTAAATGATGGAGTTCGTCTCATAATTGGTAATTATTTGGGATATGATGAGATTAATTAACATAGACATTGTAGGATGCTTTTTATATGTTTTAAATGTACTTCTCAGCAATTAGCCATTTATTATCATTCCTTGTTTATGCTACATGTTATTATTTTTTCACACTTGTTGACTACAACATGTGCTCACCCTTACTATTCCCACATTAATTCAGCTACAAGAAATATTTTGGAGGTCAACGTGGAGCACTAGGCGTGTGTACTACTGTCGATTGCCTGTGGAGTTGGAGTCGCCTACACTAGATTATTTACCGCTGCAATAGAATCAAGGTATATTTATTATTTGTGACATGGTTAAATATCGATTATCATTTGTGATGTTGATGTGTATGTGTGAAGCAACATCATGGGCACACATACATTGCACTTGGTTCATTTTTCAAAATCGGGTGCCACATCTACCTTTTTGCTTCACTCTAATTAATTGGAATGGGAAAACAACCAAATGTCTTAACTATGAATTAATGAACTTATGGATGATGTGAATTGACAAACATGGTTAATTGGTAACATGTGACATGGGAGATCTAAGCATCATGGTTCGTGGATTGGTTTGGAAGATATGGTAGTTTTGCTTGCTTTAGATCTAAGAACTGGTTCATGCGAGAATAAACCAGGATAACAGTGCTACCACAAGGAAAAGTATGGGTGCGACTTAGCTGATCAATTAGGTGTAGTGCCAGCATTGTTCGGATCATTTGGTGGAGCGGGGAATGGGAGTCGGTTGGGTTTGAAATGTGGCAGGATTGCCCTGGGATCCGAACAGCATAAGAGGGGGCTCTTGGTTGGATGTGCTCAGTTGGAGGCATCACCACCAGTGAAACCTTAGTGGGTCTGAATATGTTGTAGTCCCTTTGTAAAGGCTATTTTGTGATTTCTTAGCCATACACCTAAGGTAGTGTATTTTGCATACGAGAGGTTTCTTTAGTCGCCGACGGGTGACGAAATCACGAACTTGTGGGTAAATTAGTACAACCTCTGCAGAGTATCAAAAACTATCATGATAGCCGAGCTCCTGGTTAAGAGCACCTGGATGACCTACATGATTAGGGTGGAACTTGGGATTGGTTTGGTTTTGGTTATGGATTCGATGGTGATAAATGACTATGGTTAATGAGGATTGTAAGGATATGGTATATGGATGGATAATGAATGATGGATATGAAATATTATATTGTTTGGGATATGATGGGTTTAATTCACATAGACATTGTAAGATTCTTTTTCATATGATTTAAATGTACTTTTCAGCAAATATCCATTATTTATTGTTAATTCTTTTTTTAAGCTACATGCCATTATTTTCCCACACTTGTTGAGTATGACATGTGCTCGCCCTTGCAATTCCCCCACCAAAAGTTTCAGGTGATGTTTGGGAGTAACCTGAGGATAATGCTGAGTACTAGGTTGTGTGCTGCCGTCGACTTGCCTGTGGTGTTGCTTGGAGCCGCGCTATCCCTTATGCTTAGCTTCCTTAGTTTTGATTATTTCCGCTGCATTAGTTTTAGATTAGTAATAATGATCATTAGAGTTTTTAATTTGAGGATTATTTGAATATTGTATTAAAAGTACTTTTTTAATAATTTGTGGTGTGCTAATTTTTTGTATATCGTTTGTGATGCACTCGTGTATGTGTGTCGAACATCATGAGCGCACATATGCATCACACTTGGTTCATTTTTGGAACCGGGTGTCACAAATTGGTATCAGAGCCACAGGTTGATCGTAGGACACAACCTAGCTAGAATGGACACTTGAGAGCACATAGGAGCACTCAGAAATAGTCGAGGTTTGTTTGATGTGCTGATTTGCTATGTAATGCTTGCTTGTGTTCTTAGTTGATGATTGTGAGATGCTTTAGTGTTTGCCACGTCCATATAGGCTCATATAGGTAGTTGCTTAGTTCCATAATCCTTGATGCATATAGTTGGGGACTTTTTCTAAATTCTTCTATCTCTTGCTCTTTAATCATATGCTGAGAACTGGCAACCAAAGGAATGCCAATAAGGATGTGGAGAACAATGGAGGCTAGCAACCTTGAGCAGTTGTTGGCTATGCAGAATCTGCTTATGCAAACCGTGATGCAAACTTTAGGACAGCTGCAGGCCAATAACCAGATTCATCCCCATATGCCTCCACCACTGCCACCCCCACTACCCCATAACAGATTGGGAGAGTTTATGAGGACTAGGCCACCCACCTTTGATCAAGCAAATGATCCTATGGAAGCTGATGATTGGCTGAAATATGTGGAGAAGATGCTCGCTATTGTCAAATGTAATGACCGGGAGATGGTTCTCTTTGCTTCCCATCAACTAGTTGGAGCATCTGCGGATTGGTGGGACTCGCTTTGCAATGCCCATGCAAATCAAGAGAGGATCACTTGGGCTGAATTCAGGGAGAGCTTTCGTTCTCATTTTGTTCCTGAGGGAGTTATGATTTTGAAGAGGCAAGAATTTGAGAGCTTACGGCAAGGAAGGTCGAATGTGAGTGAGTATCTCAATAAACTCAAGGTATGCTCCATAGGATGTCAACCGCGATAGCTGCAAGCAATACTTGTTTATGTGGGGCCTAAATAATGAGATTCAAGTCTAATTGCTCAATTGTGACTATGCCAATTTCCAGAAGCTTGTGGACAAAGCCATTGTGGTTGAAAACAAGGTTCGCGAGATGAAGAAAAATAATAAGAGAAAGGCGCCAAATCAAGGACAGCCACAAGGAAGCAATGTTCGCCCCCGCTTTGCACCACTAAATGCGCCATACTACAACCCCTTTGCTCCCGCATATCGCACTGCTATTCCATCGCGCCCAGCTCAGCCAATGCAGCAACGCCCTGCCATGCAAGCTCTTCGCCCTTCAATGACTCATGCGCCCCGCACCAATTTTTCTGCTAATGCTCAAAACCAAGCCCGCCCTAACAATTCTGGTGCAGCAAGGTCATGCTATACTTGTAGTGAGGTGGAACACTTTGCATCTCAATGTTCTAAGTCAGACCTTGGTCAAGGGAACATTGCTCTGAGATAGAACTCAAGACCGAATGGAGGAGTGCCACAAGGCAACCGTAGACTATAGAATTTTGTTCGTGGCAAGGTGAACCATGTCTCTACAGAGGAAGCACAACAAGCGGATGACGTGGTGATTGGATGTTTCTCGCAAACTCTAACCTGGCGACTATGTTATTTGATTATGGAGCATCACATTCATTCATTACATCACTGCATGTTGCCAAGTATAGTTTACCCATATCTTATATGAAGTATACCTTGTTGGTAAATCTCCTCGAGGGGAGATGAGGATGAATACAGTGTGTCCAAAGTAATCCTTAAAATAAGGGGGGTAGACTTCCTTGCCAACCTTACTATTTTGGATTCACAAGGATTGGATATAATACTTGGTACGGATTGGTTAAGGAAGCACAATGGGATAATTCAATGTGCCATAAAGACGGCAAAGTTGACAAATGAAGAAGGGGTCAACATAGAATTTGAAGCATCTCAACACACACCAAAGCAAGTGGAGCTGAATCAAATGAACAGTGCGGCAATTGAGGAAATTTCGGTGGTGTGCGAATTTTCGGATGTGTTTCCAAATGAGTTACCAGGTATGCTACCTGATCATGACATAAAGTTTGTTATTGAATTAATACCTGGAACTGCACATATAGCTAAGAGGCCATATAGGATGCCTCCTATGGAGTTAGCGGAGCTCAAGAAGCAAATTCTAGAGCAGCTAGAGAAGGGTATATTCGCCCAAGCTCTTCACCTTGGGGAGCGCCAGTACTTTTCGTGGATAAGAAGGATGGATCCCAAAGGATGTGTGTGGATTACCGAGCTCAATGAGGTGACAATTAAGAACAAGTATACATTGCCCCCTATAGAGGATTTGTTTGATCAAATGAAGGGTGCATGTGTTTTCTCCAAGATCGACTTGAGGTGAGGCTATTTCCAAATGAAGATTAGACCATCGGATATACCCAAGACAACTTTTCGGACACAATATGGATCCATGAGTATACTGTTATGTCTTTTGGATTGACCAATGCACCTACATACTTTATGTACCTCATGAATTAGCTTTTCATGGAGTACTTCGATAAGTTTGTTGTGGTGTTCGTGGATGACATTATGATCTACTTGAGAAGCGAGGAGGAGCATGAGGAGCATTTGAGGCTCACGTTGCAGAAATTTAGGGAACACCAATTATATGCCAAATTCAGCAAGTGTCAATTTTGGTTGAGGGATGTGTTATTTATGGGACATATCATCTCCGAAGGAGGAGTATCGGTTGACCTAGGAAAGGTAAGAGATGTTCTAGAATGGGAGCAGCCACAAATGTGAAGGAAATTTGGAGTTTTCTTGAAATGACTGGATATTACCATCGGTTCATCAAGGACTTCTTCAAAATAGCCAAGCCCATGACAGAATTGTTGATGAAGGGAAAAGCATTCCAATGGACTCAAGCTTGTCAAAACAGTTTTGATGAGCTAAAGAAGAGGTTAACAATAGCACCTGAGTTGGTTTTGCCCGTTGTGAGTAAAAGCTTTGATATATATTGAGACGTGTCAAGACAAAGGCTTGGATGTGTGCTCATGCAAGAAGGTCAAGTGGTAGCCTATGCATCGAGGCAATTACAAAAAAATGAGCAGAATTATCATATGCATGATCTCGAACTTGCAGCTGTGGCGCATGCCTTGAAGATATGGAGGCACTACATTCTTGGTCATCGGTGTGAAATTTATACGGATCACAAGAGTCACAAGTACATTTCCACACAAACAGACTTGAATTTGAGGCAACGAAGATGGTTGGAGCTCATCAAGGAATATGATGTAGGAATCAACTATCACCCGGGGAAGGCTAATGTTGTGGCCAATGCATTGAGTTGGAAAGGAGTAAGCCACCAACTCACAGTTTGGGAATTGCCATCCGAGCTATGCAAGGAGTTTGAACGGTTGAAACTTGGATTTGTGAATGAGATGAGAATAATGGAGCTAAATCCGACCTTTGAACAAGAAATTTGAGAAGGTCAAACGAAGGATAAGGAAATCTAAGAAATCAAGGGAAGGACCCAAGAAGGGAGAGAACTCAGATTTGATGAGGATGATCATGGTACATCATGGATTAGAAAACAGATTGTTGTGCCAAATGTGAAGCATCTTCGATAGACGATATTAAAGGAGGCACATGATTTGCCTTACTCAATTCATCCCGACTGTACAAAGATGTACAAGGATTTGAAGACTGACTATTGGTGGGATAGGATGAAAAGGACATAGCTGAATATGTTGCTTTATGTGATGTGTGTTAGCGAGTCAAAGCTGAACATCAAAGGCCAGCTGGACTATTGCAGCCATTGAAGATTCCAGTGTGGAAGTGGGAAGAAATCAGTATGGACTTCATTACATCGAACCCATTCTGGTTATGACTCGATATGGGTTATTGTGGATCCGTTGAGAGAATCATCTCATTTCATTCCCGTCAGGACAACATATACCACCGCGAAGCTAGCGGAATTGTATATGGAACATATCGTATGTCAACATGGAGTTTCGTTCTCAAGTCACCTCTAGGTTCTAGGAGAAACTGCATGAAGCTATTAGTACTAAGTTGAATTTCAGGTCAGCATATCATCCACAAACCGATGGTCAAACTGAGAGGACAAACCAAATATTGGAAGATATATTGAGAGCATGTGCTTTGAAGCATGGACAGCTGGGACAATAACTTGTCGTGCACTGAATTTTCCTACAATAACAATTATGAATCAAGTTTGAAGATGCCACCATATGAAGCACTTTATGGAAGGAAGTTTAGGACACTCTTGTTTTGGAATGAGACAATAGAGAACCAAGTATTTGGACCTGATGTATTGCAAGAGGCTGAAAAGCAAGTTTAGATAATTCTTATGAATTGGAGGGCTGCACAATCAGGACAAAAAGGCTATGCGGATAATAGGTGAAGAAGCGTAACTTTTGAAGTGGGAGACTTCGTATATCTTAAAGTATCACCTATGCGAGGTCATAAGCGGTTTAATGTCAGAGGCAAGTTGGTACCTCACTATATTGGACCATTCAAAATTTTGGGCAAACGTGGAGAAGTGTCATATAAGTTGGAGATGCCAGCACATCTTTCTGACGTTCATGATGTGTTCCATATTTCTCAGCTCAATAAGTGTTTAAGGGTATCTAAAGAACAAGTGCCAATGGAAGAATTGGAGTTAGAGGCAGATTTGACTTATGCCGATTAACCGGTTAAAATCTTGGAAACCAAGAAGAAGAAACAAGGTGATCCGACGGTGCAAAGTACAATGGAAGCATCATGCAGAATCGGAAGCAACTTGGGAGCTGGAAGATGATCTTAAGAGAGAATTTCCCTATCTCTTCTCTTATACGTCAAATCTCGAGGGTGAGATTCATTTTAAGGGGTGTAGGTTTGTAACACCCTCATCTTCATTGATCATGCATTGCATACATTCTTATACATGTTTAACATTTAGCAACACAAAAAGGAACATGTTTAAAATGAATTAGAACCAAAACAACAACTAAAAACATGTATCAGTGTGGACTTGTCCGGATTGAACCCCAAACTAGTTTGTTTTACTCTCTGTTGTCCTCCGGACTTATATGCTTTTGGCCCCGGATTAGTCCGAAGATGTTTCCGTTGTTGTCTGATATTGTTCGTTCCCCGGTATAGACTAGTACGATCTTCGTTACTAGAAACTTTCGGAGTTGTCCGTTAAATCCTCGTTTTGGTACGGTTTTTAAAAATTTGAGAAGACCCCCAGACTTGTCCGGCCTCCAACCAGACTTGCCCGTTTGGCTTTCTGGAATCGTTCGAACTTGTCTGCATTACCACTGGACTTGGTCGTTCAACTTTTTGTACCACATCGGACTTGTTCGACCCCTAGCAGACTAGTTCGGTGTGCCCGACTCTGATTCTATTTCTTTCTTCCCGAGGGCTTTTGGGTATTTAACTTAAATTGGGCCTAAGAACGTCGTGTCCAACCCCTGTGGAGCCCATGTGGAACCCACACAGGCCTCCACTGCCTTAAACTTGAATTCCACCACAAACCCTAACGTCTCCACCCTATATAAACACCCCAACACCCACCCTTTCATCTCTTTGCCACAATTGAAGTAAACCCCTAACCATAGTTCGTGAGAGCCGCCATCAAGGAGAGAGGAGCTCACATTCATCGACATCATCATCAATTATCCACCAATTCTTCGTCTTCTTTAGATCTAGACGTCAAGGTCTCAAGTTTCATCGAATCCTCAACCCTTGAACCCTAGGAGTCACGGTAAATGCCTTAGATCTATCTTTTCTACATAACATATAGTTCCACATTAATTTTGACTATGCTCTAATTGAGAATTTGCCAAAACCCTAACCATAGTGGACTTGTCCGGTCTAGTGTGGACTAGTACAATCAACTCTCTGGTCCAGAATGGACATGTCCGGCCTCTCTACGGACTAGTTCGGTCCTCCAAACTTGAAAATTCTTGGAACTTCTTTAATATCCTCTGAAATGACTTAAAACTTATTCTAACATGTATAACTCAATTCTAACTAGTTAGTAAGCAATGATATACCTTAAAAACATACATTATTAAATAATTTCATTACTCATGCATGTCATGACATATTGAGTAATATGTGAGCATTTTTTGATTATAATGTTTGTTATGTAGGTTTATTGTGCGGAATAAAAGGTGTTGCTCTAGAGAGTGCCGTTGAGGATCTCAAGTACCAGAACTTTGAAGCTTTGACCCTAATCAGTATCAAGAGAAAGGCAAGTGTCGTTGAACATTTTGATCCTGTTTTTAAATGATTTGGTTACGAAACTGCATGCTTGTGTCAAATTGATGGGAAACCCATGATAGGTGTTTACTAGTATTGTTTGACCATCCTTGTTGCTTGTAATATGTTGTAGAGAGTCGCGAAGTGTAATTTTACATTTTTGCTTCGCTCTAATTAATTGGGATGGGAAAACAACCAAATGGCTTAACTGTGAATTAATGAACTTATGGACGATGTGAATTGATAAACATGGATAATTGGTAACATGGGACTTGGGAGATCTAAGCAAGCATGGTTTGTAGATTGTTTTGGAAGATATGGTGGTTTTGCTTGCTTTAGATCTAAGGACCGGTTCATGTGAGAATAACCAGGATAATAGTGCCACCACAAGGCCAAATATGGGTGCATCTTAGCTGATTAATTAGGTATATTGCTAGCATTGTTTGAATCATTTGGAGGAGTGGGGAATGGGAGTTGGTTGAGTTTGCAATAGTGGCGGGACTGCCCTTGGATCCTAACAGCACAAGAGGGGGCCTTGGTTGGATGTTCTCAGTTGGAGGCATCACCACTGGTGAAACCTTGGTGGGTCTGAATATGCTGATAATCCCTTTGTAAAGGCTATTTTGTGATCTCTTGGCCATACACCTAAGGTAGTGTATTTTGCATAATGGGGGTTTCTTTAGTCGTCGACGAGTGACGAAATCACGAACTTGTGGGTAAAGTGGTACAATCTATGCAGAGTGTAAAAAACTACCATGATAAATGTGCTGCTGGTTAAGAGCATCTGGATGACCTACATGATTAGAGTGGAACTTGGGATATGGGATTGGTTTTTTTTTTGGTTATGGATTGGACGGTGATAAATGAATATGGTTAATGAGGATGGTAAGGATATGTTATATGGATGGAAAACGAATGATGGATATGAAATATTATGTTTATTTTGGGATATGATGTGTTTAATTCACATAGACATTGTAAGATTCTTTTTTCATATGATTTAAATGTAATTTTCAGCAACTAGCCATTATTCATTGTCAATTCTTTGTTTGAGCTACATGTCATTATTTTTCCACACTTGCTGAGTACGACATGTGCTCACCCTTGCAATTCCCTTACCAACAATTTCAAGTGATGTTTGGGAGAACTAGGTTGTGTGATGCCGTCAACATGCCTGTGGTGTTGCTTGGAGTCATGCTTTCCCTTATGCTTAGCTTGCTTAGTTTAGATTATTTCCGCTGCATTAGTTTCAGATTTATTAATAATGTTTATTGGAGTTTGTAATTTGAGGATTATTTGAATATTGTAATAAAAGTACCTTTTTAATAATTTGTGCTATGGTAAATTTCTGTATATCATTTGTGATGCACTCTTGTATGTGTGTTGAACATCCTGGACACACATATGTGTCACACTTGATTCATTTTCAGAACCGGGTGTCACGAAATGGTATCAGAGCCACATGTTGACTGTAGGACATAACCTAGATAGAATGGACACTTTAGAGAATATAGGAGCACTCAAGAATAGTCGAGGTTTGTTTGGAGTGCTAATTTGCTATGTAATGCTTGCTTGTGTGCTTGTGTGCTTAGTAGAGGATAGTGGGATGCTGTAGCATTTGCCACATCCATATAGGCTTATATAGGTAGTTGCTTAGTTCCATAACCCTTGATGCATATAGTTGGGGACGTTTTCTAAATTCTTCTATCTCTTGCTCTTTCTTCAAATGCCGAGGACCCGCAACTTACCGATTGTAAATGGATTTTAAAGAAATAGACTAACATGGATGGAAATGTTCACATCTATAAATGCAATTGGTGGCGAGAGGTTTCAAACAAATTCAAGGTGTTGATTATGATGAAACTTTCTCGCCCGTTGCAATGCTAAAGTCTGTTCGGATTCTTCTAGCAATTGGTGCATATTTTTATTGTGAAATATGGCATGTGGATGTCAAAACAACCTTTCCTAATGTAAGTTGATTGAGAATGTGTACATGACACATTATGAGGGTTTTATCGATCTTAAATATGCTAGTACAATATGCAAACTTCAAAAGTCCATCTATGGATTGAAGCATCTCGGAGTTGGAATCTACATTTTGGTAAAGTTGTCAAAGGGTTTGGTTTCATCAAGAACATAAAAGAACCTTGTATTTACAAGAAGTTTAGTAGGAGAACACTTGTATTTCTGGTTCTATATGTAGATGAAATATTATTGATAGAAAATAACATTCCAATGCTTGATGTTGTTAAGTCCTCATTAAGAAAAAGTTTCTCAATGAACTATTTAGGAGAGGCATCATATATTTTGGGCACAAAGATTTTTAGAGATAGATCTAAATGGTAATTGGATTAAGTCAAGTACATATATTGACAAGATATTGAATCAGGTTCAATATGCAAGATTCCAAGAAAGATTTATTGCCAATGTCACATGGCATCACTCTAAGCAAGAGTCAATGTCCTTCGATACCTGATGAGGAAAAGAGTATGAGGGCGATTTCTTATGCTTCGGCTCATGTATGCCATGCTATGCACACGCCAGATGTGTCCTATGCTCTAAGCGTCATGAGCAGCTATCAATCAGATTATGTTGAGACTTGTTGGACAGTTGTTAAAAACATCTTTAAGTACTTAAATAAACTAAGGATGCGTTCTTAGTGTTTGGAGGTGAAGAAGAAATCGTTGTAAAAGTTTACACCGATGCTAGCTTCCAAACAGACAAGAATGATTCCAGATCGCAATCCAGTTTTGTATTCTGCCTCAACGGAGGGGCAGTGAGCAGGAAAAGTTCCAAGCAAGATGTAGTATCAGATTTAATGATAGAGGCGGAGTATGTTGTAGCTTCTGAAGCTGTAAAGGAAGGTGTTTGGATCAGAAATTTTGTTTCTTAGTTGGATGTTGTTCCTAGTGCATCCAGTCCTATGGATCTCTATTGTGACAATAGAGGAGGCATTGCACAGGTAAAGGAGTCTAGATCACACAAAAGATCCAAACATATATTGTGACACTATCACCTCATCTAAGCATTCATCGACTAAGGTGATGTGAAGATATACAAGGTGCACATGGATTTGAATATTGCAGATCCGTTGACATAACCTCTTCGACAATCAAAGCATGAGGCGCACACGAGATCTATGAGTATTAGATACGTACATCAGTGATCATAGCTATGTTTATGTACTGTTATATAAATTGATATTTGAGTAACTATTATTTACATTGATCATCAAATATGTGATTTGTTCATGAAACTCTTTGTTAATTATAATGTTACTCTAAATGATCCCTAGCCTACATCATTATATGAGATAATGATGATATGCAGGCTAGCTCATGTATTAATTTATGATCATGTTTCATGGATCATAGATATGAAGATATCAAACTAATAATATGAACACATCTTAGTGAACATGGTGTTGGATTGACCCACTCCGGGACATTGTTGGCATTGTTATTTTCATATGTACCATCAGTCGTTCTTGAGTGATACACTTGATAGATCCTTATATCTGAGATCACTATTGTTTCTCACTATATGTAGTTGCGTACATTAAGACTATCAAACGCTACTCCGTAACTGGATAGTCATAAAAGTAGTCTTTGCGTACATGATGAAACATGGAATGAGATGTGTGCAGATCAATATGGGATTTGCCCCTTCTAAATAACATGAGAGATAGCTCTCGGCCTCTTGAGATAGTTGAATTGGAAAGTGCATGGCCAAATTAAAGTGATTAAGGAGTTAATCACAATGACTAGAGGTTAGTCATGGATTGAATCCACTATTTGATCAAGTGATGGTCGAGTTATCACAAGGATGACATGTATCTCGCATTGAGCTTGACTAGTATTGTGAGGCAAAGATATTAGCATGTTGAATGTATCTAGGTTCAACCGATATGATCTTTATGTATATATGGAAGTCAGTATGTCCTGTTAGGTACTACTGCTGACTTGTGATTAGAAACGGTTTCCATCACAACTGCACATAAACCTAACGGGTCACACACTTAAGGGGTTGCAATAATGAAAAGTTTTTTTGTATGATTGTCTATAGTGCAAGTGAGAGATTTTTGGTGATATGGCCGAGAGGCAATCATAACAATTCGGAATAAGGCCTATTGAATATTTGATCAATAAGCAATTAGGATACTAATGGACCTACAATCTAAAAGCTCATTAGCGAGGCTATAAATATGAGGGGTAGGATTAGGAGTGGATTACACCACCACGTGACAGTCCTAGCTGCCACCTCTCCCATATCTCAGGCTAGAAGCCCTTGCCGCATGCGGTGCTAGCACACTGGCGCACGACATTCCTCCCCGTACATATGGACTCTGTGGAATCGCTGCTGCTACTGCTGCGCTTATTAGTTACGGCAACATCATCGTCAATTCACTGCTATAATGAGGGCATGGAGGAGACAAACGTGATCATTTACCCGCTGCTATGACGAGGACAAGGAGGACACAAATGAGGTCGTCTATTTCCTCTATACCGACGCACGTCTACGACTAGATCTTCCACTGCGCTGCGCGTATAGTGGTAACGATATATGACCTTTGTACTCACATGTATCCTGGGTGAAGCGATAGAATTGCTAGAGTAGTGTACCGTCGATTTCCCAATAGAAACAATATGTGAAAATGGCCGATTATCACGGAAGATTTGTCAAAGGTGGTTTCCAAAACAGCATGTGATAATATGTTTAGTGTCGTCTGAGATAATGCTTTTTGTAGTAGTGAGTGGTCCGTCCAATCAATCATTTTGTAGCTGCAAAACTTTAAATATCTCTGAACACAGCTGGTTCTGGGCCAGTTTGGCTGTGTCATGTTTTCTGCTATTTTTTATGACACATTTAATAGTTTATGCTAATATTATCAGAACCATGGCTACTTCTTAGCTTTGTTTTGTTCTCCATGTATTGAACTATTGTGCTTCTCTGGTGTCGATCTTGTTTCATTCAAACTTTTTTATTAATATACCTTTTAAAAATGAATTTAGTATAAATAACTCACGTAATGAAAAATTGGCAAAAATGACCCAGATTCGTACGTGCCTCTTACGAAATACGAATTTCGTATAAGGCTCATACGAAATGCACATTTCGTGTGTACCATATCAGATGGTGCATGTCACGGTGGAACAAATATTAGACACGGTGGAACAAATGGACACATACGAATTTCGTACGTGCCTCATACGAAGTGAACAGTACCTTCGTACGAGGCACTTACGAAATTTGTATGTATCCATTTTTCACACTGCGCATAATGAATTTTACACATAACTTCATCAAAATTTAGAGACCGATTTGCTATAAATTTCCAAAGTATAAAATGGAGCATGCATTGTGATGTTTTGAATTCAATGAAGTTCCTATAAGTTTAGTATGTAGAAACAAGAGTAATTAAATGTGTTATTAGGCAATACCATCACATTTCTGCACGTTTGTAAAATGTATTCAGTTTTAGTTATTTGTTTAGAAACACATCGAGTTAGAATTGGTAGAAACGTTCATTAAAGTTATTGTAATGTAAGTTTCATTGAGTCTAAAAAGAAGTTATCAATTTATTTTATGGGAGTTTATTGGGAGCTATGGATTTTTTAAAATCAAATAGCGATAACAATTGCATAGTTCCGAAAATTATAGAAATAATTGTACTAAAATTCAAAAGCTCGGCGGCGGTTACATTACTATATTACTACAATTGTAAACAACATGAATTGCTTGAAATATAAAAGTAGCTGACGGCGCACACAAAAAGTACACATTTTAGGGCCTTCATTCGGTGTCTCACCGTTCTGATCACCATCGTATGGTGTTGGGTGCACTTTCGGCCGACCTATCATGAACTGCTCGTATACCCATTGCTGAAGGAGCAAAGCAACCAGCTAGCACCGCATTACCTCGAGCCTTCGTAAAAGCGTCACATAGTCCTCTATATGTGGATGCCAACACAGTTGAACCATAATTGTACTGAGGAATCTCGTGTGTTGTGGACTTCGCTATCTATCGAGCAAACATAATCAGGTATCTGTCCACCGAGTCACCATGCGTGTTGATGAACATTATCCAGCCAAATAGCCACAATAAGTATGCCTCCAAGTATCTAGTAATGGTGGCATCATCGGTGTGTGGATGCATAGTATCCACCTACAATTTGAAAATAACTCTCTGTTAGTTTCATTTAAATTGCATAATAACATTAGAAGGTTACTTTGCAATTAAATAACACTTAAACACTATGAAACAATACCTCATGGTACGTCAATCACTTCTTTGTCGGATCGTGCTGCTGGTCGTTGTGAAGTAGAGAAAGAGGGTCAGGTCCAGGGTGTCATGCCACATCTTGAAACCGCGTGGATATCTCTGCACGCCAAGTGGGTGAGTCCCCAGGAGCACAAATAGGGATATCTGCGATAAGAAGACCCTACAGGAGACACACGTCCTCCAACGTGACGGTCATCTCCCCACACGGTATGTGAAATGTGTGGGTCTCTGGTCTCCAATGATATGTCAACGCAGTCATCAAAGCTTTGTCGAAGCTGAAATGGTACTTTCGGTCATCACGATCAAATGGTCTCTCCTCAAGCAGCCTACATATTAGAAGCAGCCCGACTGCACTCAACCTGTTTACAAAAAAAGAAATTAATATCTATAGAATGAAGAAAGAACCTTTATTATCATATTAACAGAAACACATACAAATTCATAGTTATAACAATGAACATCAAATGGTAGATATGCCTTTCGTAGCAAAAGCATATATCCCTGCACTCCAAGTACTCACAAGAACCTCTTTCTCAAAGTTGTACGATATATAATGCTTGGTTTTTTACTTGATGAATGAGCAAGGTGCAATAACATGAGAACAAGGCCTATGAAAGAGTTGTGGCTTCATGCATGTGCACGTGCAATCATCCTGACGAAGAATGCACTGCTGAACAACTCTCTCATGGTTAGCATCACGACGATTCTTATCCCTACAGAGAATTTCAAACCTGTGCTCTCCGGTCCCCATAGGTCACACACGATGAAATCTGGCATTTTGGATCTTCTTATCCATGAAATTGCACATGTACGGTGAATAAGCCAAATTGACATAATTCCTTGCTGAAATAGCAGTTGCGTAATGCTCACGAAAGTACTTCCATGTCTCATATAAAATGCCTTCAACAATAGCATCCAAAGGTAATCTGCTTAAATCACATATCACCGAGTTCTATATCTATATTAAGTACCACTACATTAGCATGGGTAAAATACAGAAGACTAAATGAAAATTATTAGAAGTACTGTGAAAGAAGGACCAAACATCAGCTAAATTAGTTGTCATGATGCCATATCTAGCACCATTAGTGTCGTATAACAAGGACCACTTCTCTTTCGGTTCACACCGAATCCAGCTAGGGAAGTTACGGCTTGACGAGCCCACAGTTGGAACAGATATTTCATTAGGATTGTCCTCGATTTAAGACGCCTCTGCTTGTGTCGTAGTCAATTCTTCTAGACGTTGTCATAGAGCAATAAACTTTCTCTCTTGATTTTTACTACACAACATCTTGAACAAATTCATAAGTTGTTTGTTCTTAAAGTGACTAAAAAAGTGAGCACCTAAATGCCTCATGCAATATCTTGATTGAATGTTTGTCCAATAAGGTTCTTGTCCACGCTCGGAGGAATCATATTTCAATTCAGATATTGCTTTAAGCAACCCAACATGATGATCATGTATAAGACAAACATCCGGACATTCTTGAACTACATCCATTTTTACTCGACTAAGAAACCAATACTAGTTGTCAGTGTTCTCACTTTCGACAAAAGCAAAAGCCACTGGCAACACCTATTGGTTCCCAACAACTGCAATAGTTGTTAGAATTTGACCTTTGTACTTTCTAGTTAAAAAAGTACCATCAATGCAGCAATACATTGACCTAATTCAAAGAATACACGATGGAGAAATAACTTCCCAGCCATACTTCTGTTCGCCGCATCCAAAATGTCATAATAAGTACCAACGTTCCTCTCCTAGATGGTCTACAATAACTTTGAAAGATTTCCATAAGAAGCTTCAAATGTACCAAATCCTTGCTCAATCACCTTCTATTTGGCCTTCAACGCTTTGGAGTAACTTATAGTGTACTTGAACTACTCCTTAATAGTGTTTATTATTGATTTTGGTTCAAACCGAATGTTATTCACAATTTGGGTGTACATGTGATTCACAATAAACTATGATGTAAGAGCATTATTGCACTTCTCCAATTCAATGCAACTCACATGTGTGATCAATCATTTTTTATACTCTCCATAGCTTCATCCACTTCTCCTCCAAACCATGGACCTGAAAAGGACAACTTGAGAACACACATTTCATATCATAGTATTTTATACTAGACTTGTAAACTGTAAATGATCTCTACACAGGTAGAGACCAATATTTTACTGCATCCTTCGAACTATCTTTGTCTTTAAAAATATCTCCTTGTGTTAACTGATTCTCATGGTATCCCGATAAGCCACGGTATTTTTCCCTAGTTGATAAATTACTTGAGATCGGATTGTTCCACTCTGCAGGAATGGTAGTATCATTCTCATCATCAGAAGAGTCAACTTCTAAAACATTTTCATGTTTCATATCTTTCATCCTTATTTGTTCAACTATGTTCTCGTGTGCCCTCCTTCATCTGCCACACCACATGCTTGTATATGTATCAAGTTCTCTCCAGCTTCTTCTATTCCTACATAATTTTCCATACTATCATTTTCTCCATCCGCTTCCGCTGCATTCTCTACTTGTTTCATTTTTGCTTGCGCAAGAAGCACTAGGGGCAAACCCCGCTCCACAACTGTATCTACAAATTTCCTCCAATTCTGTGTTCCCTTAATAACAATCAAATCTCAGTAAAATCCATCTATTGCGCAATTAATCATTCCTTTCAATTTCAACTCATGTTGTTGTGCATAAAGATTAAATGTTTTCATCAACCGGTTCTCGACACCACTATATGTCATCTCATTTGCTCTTGTTATCCCTCTCTCACACGATGTGAACCCAGACAAATCAACTCCATTTGAACCATAAACAATTGTGTCGACTCCATAAAATATCCGAAACACTAACTTCTTTGACATTCCTATTGGAATTTAGAAAAAACAAGTTTATCACATACTATTACTACCAAAATTAAAGTAATCGTGTGGTAATAATGCCTATTAACATAGTCTCATTATTATCTAAAATTGTACAAAATATAAGTAATATAGTATCAAAAATAAGTACCACGAACAATGAAACAAATAACATTACCTAAAATAACTGTCACATAGCACCATTAACAAGTCAAATACTACCAAACCATATTCTAATTACCACTACAATACTTATTTAATTATTAGCAGTAAATAGGAATGAAAAATACCTTAAGCTGGAGCTGGAGCCGGAGGGCGCGGCGGCGCGGCGGGATCGGAGGCGGCCGAGCGGGGCGGCCAAGCGCCGAAAAACAGTGAGGCGCGGCGAGATTTAACGAGGCCGGACCTCGTCCGTGACACATATGACGATATCGGTGGGCCCCATTGTTCGGAATTTCGTATGAGATACATACAAAATGCTCATCGGCGACGAATATTGTATGTGTCTCTTACAAGATTCGCCATGGGACCAGCGGCCTTGGGAACCACACAACCGCCTCGTGAACCACTCGACTGCGTGGGACGTCACATCGAATTTCGTGGGAGGCACATACAAAATACATGGCGTACGTATCATTTTGTAAGAGGCACGTACGAACCTAGGTTACTTTTCAATTATTCAAACTGTAGGTTATTTATATTAATTTTTTTCAAAAGGTATATTAATAATAAAAATTCGTTTGATTCTGCTATATTTTTTGCGTTCTATAAGATATATCTCATTTTCATTTCATTAAACGACTACCGAAATTAATTCTGAAAAAACGAAAGAATCCATTCTGAGCACAACGAGTGAATACAACTCTCTGCTCCGCTCGGGTTTTACCCCAAAAGGCTTTGCAGTGGCAATTTGAAGCCAACTTGATGGATTCATTATTTTCATCTATAGCTCAACTCACACCGGTACATGAAGAAGCTCAAGAATGATTTGACACAAGGTAGGAAAAAGATGTGGTCAACTTTATCCCGGTGTCCGCCAATTCCATAGAAGATAGTTTGCGTGTCGCTTTTCACCGCACATTGCTTTTATGCCCGGCAAACGGAAGGAAAGGAAGGCAGTGTTTCAATGAATTATATATACAGGAGCAATGTGGTATTCGCCAAGCATCGACTAGTTATTAACTTTTGCTAGGTAAGAGGCACTGTGACACGCATGTGAATGTATTAATCTCTCTGTATCATTCAATCACGCGTTCAGGCTCATATCCTCCACTCAAGGCGGTAGGTGCAGTACAGTCCACGATAACATGATTTAAAGTACATTTTGTTCACAGCGAAAATGACCGAACTAAGTAAGAGAAATTGTAAAACATGTTTCCACCTGATAATTGTTTGCCATTACATATTATCCTCAGAACTAAGAACACTTTCCCCCTTTTCGTACTGATCATGTTTATTTGCCTCTGATGATATCCTCTGCTGCATCTATTCACACTATGCTTCCACGCTAAAAGAAGCGAGTGATACCACAAGGCCTTGATTGATAAGGGGTGGAGCTTGTGAGCTAGTCTGGTTTCTTCATTTCGTTGGTCTTGTTATGGCTCCTCTGATCTCCGCTCCCCTAGACTCTCTGATCTCAGATGACAGCACTGACATGGCATGCCAAATGCTGGAATATCTGACTAGCCGCAGTACAGGTATGATAAGGATTTTGTTTTATCAACCGTAGAGGCTGCAACAAACAATGGGTCAGCGAAGGAAAAATCTATTTTACTACATTCAAGTATAAGCATTGTCCATTTAATCCTATAAATAAAATTTTAGATCAGTTTGTTCTTTCAAATATTTAGATTGGTTCAATATATATCCTACTGATTTTTTTGTTTCTCCTTATATGGGTTATGTCTGAAGTTAAAACTTTGTAGAATAGCATATACTATGCTAGAAACATACTTTTACAGTCTCCTAAAATTTTTCTTGCGTTATTTTATCTCCCATGCGAGATTTGCTTACATGATTTGAAAGTACAAAAACACATAAAAATGTTAAAATATTTTTCGAATAAATTATATGTTGTAACATATAACCTCACTAAATTTTGCCCTCATACAATATGGTTACAAAAAGAAAAACAAAAGAAAATTTCACTAGAGGGTGAACCGATTCGAATAGTTTGGAGAGTAAATTGGTGTAAGGAAATACGTGGAATGCTATTCGCTAGCACACAATAAAATTAATCGTATAAAATAGGATTGCTTGGATGCGGATAATCATAGATATACCTTCACATCGACCGGTGCTGCCGGAGACTCGTAGTCGATGAAGATGTAGTCATACGGCCTAACGAAATGAGTAACCCACCAGCACCTCTACGGAAGTTCACGCGTACGGAGAGACAAAAACCACGCCGGAACGTGCTACCGTTCCGTGGCACGGATGCGTAATCCCGAGATCAACTTTTGATCAGGAGAAGACGTGAAGCAGATCGACCTCTCCCAAGGCAACAACACCTCACTGCAGCAATCCCACACGCCTCACTTGTGAGGGGCAGCTTCACACATGCGGCTGCCACTGTAGTGAAATGTCTCTTAGGATTAGGCTTAGAGGCAGCCAATTAGTATTTATAGATTACTAATGGGCCTTCCCGCATGGTCCTTTTGTTCCAACTCTTGAACAGACCTAACAATCGCCCCACTTGCATTAGAGTTGAACAATATGTTTGAATGCTCCCACATACTGGACTCAATCCAATTGATCTAGTTAATTCAATAATTGTCTCTCCTTAAGTGTGTGACCCCGTAGGTTCATACGTTCAATAACCATGACTCAGAAACCATTTTTGATAAATAATTAGCATTGGCTTGTAGCAAGGCTCTTGCATAAACTGTAACACTTGCCAATACTATGTCCTTCTACCACACGACACCTAACCAAGTACGAGGTGAGTGAAGTGCTACCCTTGTCACTCTTTGTATAGAATATATTGTCAACTAACCTTTAATTGGGACATGACACTACCAGGATTCCGGTTTATTACGACGAAAAAAATTGTTGCAATAGGTCGAAATTCGTCGCGATAGGTTGTTGTCGCAACGAAATAGAACTTCACGATTGTTTTTCCGACTCGTGGCGATAACAGCCGTGGCAATAGGTTATTGCGACGACTTGACATCCGTGGCAAATAGTATGGTATTGCGACGACTCCACGTTGGTGGCAAATAGTATGGTATTGCAACGGTTTAACGTATTGCGACGATTTAACGTATTGCGACGAAAATATCGGTGTTGCAACGATGTCACATTCGTTGCAAAAAGTATGGTACTGCAACGACTCCACGTTCGTTGCAAATAGTATGGTATTGCAACGGTTTAACGTATTGCGACGATTTAACGTATTGCAACGAAAATAACGGTGTTGCAACGATGCCACATTCGTGGCAAAAAGTATGGTATTGCAACGACTCCACGTTCGTGGCAAATAGTACGGTATTGCAACGGTTTAACGTATTGCGACGATTTAACATATTGCAATGAAAATAACGGTATTGCAACGATGCCACATTCATAGCAAAAAGTATGGTATTGCAAAGACTCCACGTTCATGGCAAATGGTATGGTATTGCAACGGTTTACCGTATTGCTTTGATTTAACGTATTGCAACAAAAATAACAGTGTTGCAACGATGCCACATTCGTGGCAAAAAGTATGGTATTGCAACGGCTCCACGTTCGTGGCAAATAGTATGGTATTGCAATGGTTTAACGTATTGCGACGATTTAACGTATTGGAACGAATAGTATGTTATTTGCGACGATTTCACATCTGTGGCGATAAGTATGGTATCGCGACGATTTCATACTCGTGACGAATAGTATGGTATCGCGACGTTTTCACATTTGCGGCGAATAGTACGGTGTTGCAACGATTGCACATCCGTAGCAAATAGTACGGTATGGCACCATTTTTACATTCGTGGCGAATAGTATGGTGTTGCAACGATTTCATATCTGTGGCGAATAGTACGGTATCGCAATGATTTCACACTCGTGGCGAATTATATGGTATCGCGACGTTTTCACATCCGCGGCGAATAGTACGGTATCGCGACGATTTCACACTCGTAGCGAATAATATCGTATCGGGACGTTTTCACATTCGTAGCGAATACTATGGTGTTGCAACGATTTCACTTCCATGGCGAATAGTACGGTATCGCAACGATTTCACACTCGTGGCGAATAATATGGTATCGCGACGATTTCACAGCCGTGGTCAATAATACGGTATTGCAACGGTTTCACGTTCATGGTGAATAGTACGGTATTGCAACGATTTCAATACCGTGGCAACAATATTGTATTGCAATGATTTCTGATGTATGGCAATAGGTTCGTAATGCAACATATTCAAATGTGTTGCAACAGGGTCATAATACAACGTTCTCTGGGTGGTGGCAATAGCAGTCTAGTCCATCGTTTTTTTGGTCGTAGCCAAATGTTTGTAGTGCAACGTTTTATAATTTGTGGCAATGGCTAGCTTCCTATTGCAATAGTTTATTTTTGTCGCAATAATCTGTTAATGCCACATTTTATAATTAGCATCACTAGAATCCTAATGCACTAGGTTTGAAAATTAGTGGCAACAGAATCAATTTATTCGCACACGATACGTCTGTTGACGTAACAACAAACATCCAGCAATTGATGCAACGCTCAAGGACCCTTGCGTCGTTGCGAGACGATGTTATTTATAGTTTTTTCAGTTTGCAACATTGCTCCCATTAAAATAGCACCGCGACGAGTTGTAGTACTAGGAATAGTTTCATGAATACCCAGCTTCGACTTCGTGCGAGCAGGAGCCTTTTGTGGAGTTGCTGCTAGCCGTTGTTGATTTTGCAAGCTCTCCATCATTCTGCGCATGTCTGCTAGCTCCTTTTCTTGCCGTGCAGAATTGGCTGCCATCTGATCATGTAAAGCCCAGACTTCTTGGTTGAGCTGTTCATTTATCTAGATGAAGCCATCCATCTGGGAGGTCATATGATCATTTCTTCCTTCCAACTCTTGCACATGAGAGCTGAGTTCTTCATTTCTATTTTGCAAGGATTGAACTTGGTGGCCGAGCTGGTCAGACATCTCGATACGCAGTCTTTCAGAAACATTAGGTTTAGCCATATAACCACGCCCCCGAAACTGTGATCCTCCAGAACCGGTTGCGAATATATAAGTAAGCTGGAAGATGTTGTTTCTTTCCTCATCTGGAACTGGGACTCCCAGCTCAGCTTCCTTGACGTTGATTTGGGCACGTGCCTGGGTCTATATACAAAAAGAAAAGTCACATGTACATTGCAAATATTTATTTAAATGGGGACTATTTGAAGTGTTATTCACATGTACAACTTCTGCGCGCTCGTTTGCCCATTGACCGTTCTTCACATGGCTTGCCCCCCACAGTTCTATGTCATCAGGTTCTTTCCCAATCTCTGGGTCTCGCTACATCAAATACAAGTAAAATTTGATTGAATGATTGCAGTGCAAAGTAAAAGCATGATTTATTTTCATACCTTCTCGTAACTAAGTTGGGCGTAGGATTTCAAGCCAAGCAAGTGTTTTGTCTTTTGAGTACTTCGATTTCGTGAATTGGTTTTGCTTATTGACTACAATTTTAAGAATTAATTTCACGAATGGGTGTTATCAAATAGTTTTTGTAGGATATGAAGGTATTAGAAAGCTATCTGACCTCGAATCGCTCGGAACCAAAATAGTCCATAAGCACCAACTAATCGGAATCTGCTACGTCAACAAGCTTGTTTTGTATACGTTCCTCATCGGTCGAATACTTCTTATAGGTGGCATGCAATGTTGATCGCCACCCCTTGTAGCGCTCACCAGCAATCTTCAATATTTTTCTTCTGGTATCATCTGTGTCCTCCAAGTCCCAGGCATTCTGTACATTATATATCACACTGTTATAAACGTACAAGATGGAGGTCGCTAGAAAAAAATACTTATGTGGGGTGCCACAACACTAACCAGAATGTCTCTCACTATATCTCTCTTTGAAGTATCGCCAACCTCTGCCCACTTCCTTACACCAGCGAGGGGTGCATTTTTTTTGTTGTAATAACCACATCATCGACAAAGTGCCGCTGATTAGGACCAACCGCAGCACCCAACCTATCGGACCACTGAATTTGTAGCTTTCAATTCTGATCATTCGTTCTATTTGCAGATGCTAGATAGCGCAATTTAGCAACCTTAAGTCCTTTAGCCACCCCTCTTCCAAACTTCTTTCCTTCTGTTAGTGTCATTTAAACGGTAAACGTTTAAAGAAAATTAGCAACTGACCATTCCTAGTATCATGTACAAATAGTATGAAAGAAGAAGAAGTCTGATGTTTTACCATCTTCAGGACAAGTGCGGCAAATACGAGCGTGGGAACACCGCGTCGCAACAGCATTTTGCTCCATATTGGGCGATGCATTGACTTGTTGACTTCTTTGTTGCTGTTCATACCCTACAATCAGGCATCAGGTAGTAGTCAGTGGCGCTACAGCACCCGTAGTACTGCAGTGGATTTTTAGTCCAACTGCGAAGCAGGCAAGACAGTAGCTGGTGATGCTAGAGAAAGAGAGGGTTCGCTGGGTGCTCATCCTCTGTAGTACTGCCGGTTCGGTCTGACCGACATCAGCAGGAGCGCGTCTCGAGGTGAATTGGTGGCAGGGCGAGTCATGGACGTCAGCGGTATTAGCAGGTAGAGGATGCAAGATAGATGAGGCTGGCAACTTGTTACATTTAACAAAGCTAGGGTTTGGTCTGGCAGTGCAGTGACCACATTTAAGTTAGAGGATCGACGTCCAGATCACACCGGTGATCTCACGTGATTATGTTTTTACTGCAGACGATGCAGTAAAGATCCAACGGTGTGATTCCATTGCATCTTTACTGCATCGCGTGCAGTAAAAACGTATAAGTTAGGTGATCTGTGTCCATTGATATCACCTCGGAGCAAGTCTCGAGGCTAGGAGGACAGTATGGCGGATCTAGGAATTAAATTTAGGTGGATTGCATACTAATATTTTGCTCTACATGTTAGAACGGATACATGAATATAATCTTGCGTTAATTCCCAGACATCAGCAACGCATTTGGCAGTGTAAAAAACGGAATTGAGATCATATAAGCAGCAATGAACCCTCATGTACATGCATCTCTAAGCTATATGATACTAACATTTCTTAGTGGACAGGGGTTAATGATATTGGACTATTTTTTCCAGGGTATGCCATGTCATATGGGGCATAGCATGTAGGTACGCCGTAATGGCCAGGGGTTTGCGGGCGGCGGGGTCATCATGGCACGCGAACGATGAGATGTGGAGATGGAGGGAGACGCGTCGGGGAGGACAGTGAAGTGACCACCAACATGGCGTGGGTGCCGGCCGGTGCCGGAGTGACCGGTGGCGACATGGGTTTGCGAGCGGCGGGGTCATCATGACACGCGAAGGATGGGACGTGGCAATGGTCGAGGGAGACACATTTCTGAGGACACTGAAGTGAGCAGTAGCAGGGCGTGGTCGCCGGTGGCGTAGTGGCGGCGGCGAGAGAGCCCAACGTGAGCGTGTAGGCATCAATAAATCACGCCATCACATATACTCACCAGCAGGGCATGGGCGCTGGCCGGTGCCGGAGTGACCGGCGGCGATAGGGGTTTGCGGGCGGCAGGGTCATCATGACACGCGAAGGATGGGACGTGGCGATGGTGGAGGGAGACGCATCGGGAAGGACACTGAAGTGAGCAGCAGCAGGGTGTGGTCGCTGGTGCTGGAGTGGCTGGCGGCGAGAGAGCCCATCATGCGTGTGTAGGCAACAATAAATCACGCCATCACATATATTGATTAACTGTTAACTGGGACTAGGAAACTACAATCGCAATGCTAAAATATTTAGAAGAGCCTGGTACATATTTATACTCGTAGTACCAGCATGGGATGACGAATCTCGGGGTTCCTGAGCATCAGGTGCTGCAATATTCTCTGCATACGATGCAAAGGAATTAACGTGTTATAAATATGTGTATTTTTATAGTAAACACATTTATAGTTACACCAGGTGCTTGTTGCCCATCACGATTACTTGTAGACGACAAGACGGTTTGGTGTCTTGCTCCCAAAGTAAAGAGTATATATAGTAAGTAACAGTGATAGCGTCAGATTACATGAGGATGTGTATTTTAGATCAGGCGGTGTGGTTGCTATGAACTGAAAATGTTTGTTTTGAATGGAGGAATTAGAAATGAAGTAGGAAAAAAACGTACAATTTGAGAAAGAAAAACAAGAAAAACGTGTATAAACCGTGGGAACTGAAAATCTTAGGAATACAAGTTTAGAACACAGGAATGAGAGTAGAACATTGGGAGTGGTTGATAAGATAACCCTGGCGTCATTTACTTCTAAATCAAGAAATTACATAGTACATGAGGTTTTTAATAGTTATCTTTCCTGACATGGAAATGTACTAGAAATACACTACCATAAACTGTCGGAGCGACATTTATTTCAGGGCAGAGGCATAGTGTATTTTATATATGGAAATAAGTAGAATGAAATCAGATGCTAGGGTAAAATAAAAAGATGAACCGACTGTAGGATACAGATCTAACGATTGAGGATAGTTGATTGCACGATTGCACTATTAATCATATTTTATACTAGACATTCATGAAATATAAGAGCATATAAGGAGTTGGGATGACAAATTGGAATGAACTGGCTGCAGCTGTTGGGATGACAACTAAAGCGATAAGGAGGGAGTAGCTCTATAAAAAGACGGCATGGATCGTGTAGAACTTACGCAGCACAAAACTGGAGTCCGGGATGTCGCAGGGCGGGGTCAGCGACGAAGAGGTTCGGTAGAGCCCGTCAAACTTGGTCGCTCGATGTTGTACCCATAGTCACCACCACCACTCACACAGGAATTTCTTAGGAATGCAAGTTTGGAACTCAGCACTAAGAGGAGAACATGTGTGCTGGGAATGGAAGCCACTGCGGGATTAGAGGGAGACGCACATTTATATTCGTCATGGCTAGCTACAAATGGGCGGGAATGGAATTTTGGGCGCACGGAGTGAAGTTTCAATTGTGAAAATCTCAATTGTGCGCGCCAAGAAGAACGAAAATTTTTTCGAGGGCGTGCAGAATTTGGCGCCGTGCCCCTCTGCACGCATGCAATCGTGATTAAATTTATGTAATGTCGTGACGATTCCTGCACATGGTTTTACTCTTCACCGGTACGTCTACCTAGAGCTAGAGGGGTAGACCTCTTCGGATTGCTGCCTCACCGTGGGACCGCTACCTGTCGTTCATCTTTGTTTTCATGGAGATGTAAAAGCAGTCATGTGGTAGTGGGACATTCCAAAAAAAATACGAACAAAAATATGAATCGCCAAATGTATCATTGTGCTAATGCAAATGACATGCAATACAGAACACCCAAGTCCACGAAAGGAGTACGGCAAATCCATGGTCTAGTAAAAGGTAAACAATCAGCATTTTATATATAACATTCGTCGCAATGAAATGATAACATATACAGAGTATATACTACTATTACAAAAAAAACATTTTCCGCTGTGATGTCTAATCTTCAGGCTGTCGATCAAAAGCCGCCTGTGATATGAGTATCATAGGTACATACGATATATATATATATATATATATATATATATATATATATATATATATATATATATATATATATATATATATATATATATATATATATATATATATATATATATCAACAATGTCATCGGATATTAGTTACAACGGATAAAGTACTTTTCGTGCACCTGTTGCATCAGGCGATGTACTAGTTAGTAATTTAGATGACGTAATTTCCTAATCAAGTTAATTATGCATCATGTCTGTTGTTAGTTCTATTACTTGTAAGGATAATGTTTACCGGATATCATTCATTCAACCACATGAAATATAGATGGTCCCAAGTTACAAACATAGGAGATGTTTTCGATAAAAGAAGTTTTTCGATACTGGATATATAGAACACATTGTTCATGAACATAAAGACATATTTCATTAACAAACAAGTAATAGGAAAACACGTAGTAGACAGCAAGAACAAGATAAACTACACCTAATACTACTCTATTCAGAGATCACGAAATAGATAAACTAATCCTAATACTACTCTACTAGGAGAAAACCACGTCCTCCTCCTCCGCCGCTGCTGCCTCCTCCGCCTCCGCTGCCGGTGCCGCCTCCTCCTCCTCCTCCGCCGCTGCTACCGCCCCTGCCTCCACCTCCGCCGCCGTTACCGCCTCCTCTTGCTCCTCCTCCGCCGCTGCCGCCGCCTCCATAGCCGCGTCCACCTCCGCCTCAAGAGACACCTCCTGCTCCGCCACCTCCGCTGCCGCCGCTGCCCAAGCTGCCTCATACTCCTCAATCTCCGTCACAGTCTGAAGCTTCCCGGGGACGTAGTGCAGAATCTTCAGGAGGCCCTCTACCCCAGCAACCTCCGCGATTGTCTCATGGAGGGCGTCGAGACGACCGGCCACAGTCATCAACTCGTAGAAGTAGTGGCCCGCGGTGTCCATGCTCATGTGGAGGGGAAGGGTCCCAAGACCTAGACGGCGACACGAGCGATTTATGTCAGAAAAGACCTTCCGCGCCACTGCGTTGAGCGCTAGTGCGCTATGAGCAGCGGCGGACTTGGCGTCGGTGGCCACCTTAAGGCGCCGATTGAGTTCGTCGATGCGGTCGGTGAGGAGTCTGAGAGTCTGCTCAACCCAACCGGGATGAGGAAGTGCAGGTGCCGCGGGAGGAGATGCGGGCGCCGCCATCAATTCCACCAGCATTGCCGGCTGCGATGGAAACGGAGAAGGAGGTTCGGAGGACGTCGATGGCCTAGAGCACTTCGGCGTGGGGCTACCCATTTGTGGCGACGGAGGTGCAAAGAAAGAGCGAGAGGTGGTCGATGGTGGCGGAGGGAGAAGTTTAGAGGCTAGGATCTAAGGAGTGGTGCGGCGGAGAAGCAAGAGGACGGTGAGCCTTTATAGCGTGTCATCGTCTAGGCGAGCGTGTCAAGATGATCGGACGCTAGAGAAAACTGCGCTTAATTATGAACCGGTCGGTGGCCTCGGTTTCCTCGAAACCGCGGTTTCCATCCTCTCGGTCCCAATGGCTCGACGTGTACCATGCATCGAGAGCGTCAAGAGGAGTCTCTCTCTAATAAGAGAGGGGAAGATTCCATCTTAACTCAACGCACCTAGCGAGTTGCTTCGGTTATACACAAAAACTAGTTTTATAACTACCCAGTTACGGAGTAGCATTTGACAGCCCCAAAGTATGACCTATGCAATTCGGAACTCTGCACCGATCTTAGGTCAGAGGATGCAAGTATGCGTGTTACTCTGAGACCACCGATAGCATTGTTTTCATGGTGTCATGTTGTGGTTCAGATCTAGCCCCGTGTTCCTAACATGTGCCTGCATTGTTGGTGCAATGTCCCATATTGTTATGACCCGTGAAACATGATCATCCACCCAACACATGCACCAGAATATCTCTACATGACAGTTCCATATGATGGATAGAAGTAGATGATTGTTGACGGTTGTTATATACAAATTTCACCCGTCAATATAACTCAATTATGTGAAGAAATTATCATTTCTTGCACACATCACCTTTCTATTTAACCTATTTCCATTTTGGAGAAACAGTGCATGCAGGCATTTTATGCAGGAATTGAGGTAAAAGAGGGAGAGTAATCCTATAAAAAATCATCCTAGTCAATGAAGCGCCGACATGTGGCACCACATGGATCAAATGGCCCACAAACAGAAGTATCCAAGGCCATCCAATGGTGTATCACCTATATCAGAAAAAGAGGCCCACCTGTCAGGGACCTAGAGAAAACACAGTCCCAACGGAGCCCTGACTAGGGTGTCCGACTCCCGTAGTCGACTGACTAGGTTCTGGCGCCAAACTCGGTCAATCAACATGTGTTGGCTCCTCCCGGCTTCCTGAAGATGATGATGACTGATTTGTGCGCTTTTGGTGGTGGGAACCGACCCTTCTCCACCTATAAATAGTAGCCCCTACCCTCACTTCACACACACAACACTTGAAAATTCATTCTATTGTATCCACTACCCTCCATAGGTTTAGAGGAGTTTTAGGTTGTAGAGAGGAGAGACTCTAGTCTATAGTCCAAGTTAGGAAGGAGTCTCTCTCTTCCCAATTCCAAATTGGGAATAGTATGGCTCTCATATTCCTATTTGTATTTGTTACTTTGTTCTTAATAAAGATGTTATCTTTAGTCTTCTTCTATTCATGTACTTGGATGAAGAGTTTCTTATTTGATTGTGGATTCCATGTATGTGGTAGGAATAGTCTTTATGATCATGCCTTAATGTCATTATACTATCATCATAAACACTATAAACCCCCACTATAGTCTAATTAGTTATGACATAATCATGTTAATAGGAATAACTTATGTTATGTCTCAACATTGGTTCAATGATGTTTAGGTTAGTCATTGCCTTGGGATGGCTTGTGCCATAGCTCTTAAGGTATTGACTTAATACGCTAGCATGGTGCTAGGATAGTTAAGTAGTGTTGGAAGTCTCGTAGACCTACGGATTGAAGAGGTAGGCAGTAGATGGTGGCATCCCTATCTGTCCTTGTAACCCTCCACGTTTGGCTATGCCACAAACTCTTTGCGAGAGTTGTCCTAGTATTGCTAGGGGTAAGCCCATGCCTGATGTGTTGAGTATCTTAGCATAAGGATTCACCAATGACATGTTCATTTGTATCTAACTTAGGATATGCATATGTATACTACAAGAATTGTAGGAGTAACTCCCTAATTCTTAGCCTAATCCTTCTATGACCCATTTATCCACCTTAGAATAGGATGCTCTTGTGTGTGTCACACTATGTCCACATATCTATTACCCATCCTCACTAGAACCCTACGTAGACCAATCTACCCTATTCATTTTATGATTGTTTTACTTCCACTTAGACTTCCTTTGGGAAAATATAAATGACAACCTTGGGAATACTCTTTAAGGGAAATGCTAACAAGAATGCAAGTGGTCACCTGCAACGGTTCCTTGAGATATGCAACACTTTTAAGACCAAAAACGTATCTCTTGATGTCGTCCGTCTTAGACTGTTTCTGTTTTCCCTTCTTGGGAGGGCGAAGCAGTGATTTGACGCGAACCGAAGTGTTGTAGACACTAGGGAGAAGTGTTCTATAGCATTCCTCGCCAAGTTCTTTCCGTTGGGCAAAACACCTGCCCGATGTGGAGGAATATCCAGCTTCCAACAAGATGCCAAGAAGTCTATTCCCAAGGCTTGGGGAAGGCTTCAGGAGTACATCCTGGCCTGTACCCACCATGAGATGGATGACTGACTGATTATCCAAAACCTCTACAACGGGCTGATCCCTTCCGCCCGTGACCATGTTGATGCTGTTGCTGGAGGTGCCTTCTTCTCATTAACGGTCCAAAGCTAAAGATTTAATTGAGAATATGGTGTCAGACATGGGCTAGAGTGATGAACGTCTCCATACCCGTTAGCGAGGCATGCGCACCTTGAAGGAGGTGGACATGATCGCTGCCAAATTGGACATCCTCATAAATAAGATTGATGGACAAGCCGGTGGTGACATATGTGCCAATGTCTATGCCCTGGACTCTCACATCACATGTGAAGTCCGTGGCAACACAAGCCATTTGGGCAATGATTGCCTAGAAACCTGCGAGGATGCCCTATTCATAGCCAACAATGGAAACAACAATGGCTATCGATTAAGAGGTCAAGGGTGGGGCCAATCACGCCCATTCTATCAATGAGGGTACAACAACAATGGAAACAATGGAAATCGACCCAACTTGAGAGAGCTTGCCATTAGCTAATTAAAGATCAATGATGCATTATCTAAGAAGCTGTCGGCTAATGACAAGACCCTAGAAAGCATTAATCCCAAGACTGAAGGACTATCCTCGGCCTTCAAGAATTAACTGAGATTCAACAAGATGCTGGAAACTCAGTTGGCTCAACTGGCAGCTACTGTTCCACCAATGGAGAATGACAAGATGCCAGGACAACCCGAACCCCCCGTGGAAAATGCCAATATGATTTCTCTACTGGGAAGCAACTCGCTGAAGGACCCTGGATACCACATCATGTCTTGCTCAATTGGGGCTCACTACTTTGACAAGGCACTTTGTGAACTTGGAGCAAGTGTAAGTGTGATGCCCAAGGTGGTCTTTGACCAGCTGATCTTCACGGAGCTTACTCCAACACCAATGAAGCTCCAACTGGCTTACTCTTCAGTCCGTTATCCGGTGGGTACTGCTGAAGACGTTCTGGTCAAAATCCGAAATTGCTTCATACCCGTGGGTTTCGTGGTGCATGACATGGAGGTCGAGAAGGATACGCGGCTCATTCTTGGGTCCCCATTCCTTCGCACTGAGAATGCTCGCATAGATGTGGGTCCAGAGAAATTGACTTCCATATCAATGGCAAGGAGAAAATGTTTAACTTTTGCCTGAAATTGGAGCAATGCTCCATGATTCGTATCAAGTATGGGCCAAATGTTAAACACATTCAAGAGTTCAAAGTCACACCTCCAAAAGTGGACCCACTCATTGCATTCATGAGGGAATTGATCTATGCGGAGAACCTGTATTATTGTCCACGCTGTCATGCCATGAAGACGAACAAGTTTGGGCCTCCCCAAAGGCCCAAGTACACCAAACGGCAAAGGAAGGAATGGCGGAAGAAGCAAGACAAGCCGTCCGAGCCCATCTGTAACACCCTCATTTTCATCCATCATCCATTGCATACATTCTTATACATGTTTAGCATTAAGCAACACAAAAAGGAACAAGTCTAAAATGATTTAGAACCAAAACAACATTTAAAATTCTACTGCAGTGCGGACTTGTCTAGTTTTGCTCTCTATTGTCACCCGGAATTATCCGTTTTTTGCTGCGGACTGGTCCAAAACCATTACTGTTGTTGTCTGGACTTGTCCGTTCCATAGTACGGACTAGTCCATTCTTCGCTACTAGAACTCTTCGGAGTTGTCCGGTGATCTTCCATTTTGTCTGGTTTCTATAAATTTTGACAAATCTCCGGACTTGTCTGGTTTCATACCGGACTTTTCCAGTTAACACTCTGGAACTTCGATTTGCCTGCGAATGGTCTTGTCCGGCTTGATACCAAACTTATCCGTTCATCTTTCTGACTTCCAACAAACTAGTCCAGCCCCTAGCGAACTTGTCCAAAGTGCCCGACTCAGATTCCATTTTCCTACATGATATGTTATTGGGTATTTGCCTTAATTAGGCCCAAGAACGTCATGCCCAACACCTGTGGAGCCCATGTGGGACCCCTGCACGGCCTCCACTGCCTTATACACGAATTTCACCCGAACCCTACCTCTCCATCCCTATATAAATACCCCAACACCCACCCTCTCACCCTTTTGTCACAATTGAAGAAACCCCTAACCCTAGTTCGAGGGAGCCGACGTCAAGAGGAGTTCACCACAGCAAAGAGAAGTGAAGGAGGAAGGAGAAGGATTAAGCAAGATTGATCTTCGTCAACTCATCGACATCATCGTCAATTCTCCAGCAATTCTTCATCTTCTTCGGATGTAGATGTCAAGATCTCGAGTCTCATCAAATTATCGACCCTTGGTTGTTGAATTCACAGAAATTACCTTAGATCATCTTTCTACATCAATCTTGGTCCCATAATTCGACTCAAACTATGCTCTAGTTGGAAATTCGCCGAAACCCTAGCTATAGTAGACTTGTCTGGTCTGGTGTGGACTAGTCCAATGGACTTTCTAGTCCAGGGTGGACTTGTCCGGTCCTAGTGCGGACTAGTCCGACCTCCCAAATCTGGAAATTCTTGGAACTTCTTTGATATTGTTCAAAATGTCTTGGAACTTGTTCTCACATGTAAAACATAATTGTAACTAGTTAGTAAGCAATGATGTCAACCTAATAACATGCATTACCACATATTTGCATTATTCATGCATGCCATGACATATTGAGTAATATATGAGCATTTATTGGTTGTATTTGTTTTGTATGTCTATTGTGCGGAATAGAAGGTGTTGCTTTGGAGGGTGCTATCGAGGACCTCCAGTGTAACACCCTAAATTTTCGCATCATGCATTACATACATCATCGTGCATTAAACATTAGTAGGATAAAAGAAAAATAATAAAACATAAAAGATGGAGCATATATACAAATGTATGTAGCAAAAGAAGAAAAATAAAATAATAGCGTAAAACTTGTAATAGGGAATAAGTATAAAATAATAATAATAAAATATATGTAAAAATATATATATATATATAAATAATATATATAATAACTGTATATAAAAAATAATAATGAAAATAAATAAGTAATATAAAAAATAAATAAATAAATAGTAATATATTTATAAAAAAAAAAAGAAAAGAAAAAAAAACAACAAAAACCAACCTCCCGCCGGCCAGGCCGTACCGGCCCAGACAGCCACGCGCCTCGCCGAACCGCGCCGGGCCCCAGCCGCACCGAGCCCCGCACTGGCTCCCGCTCCCGCGTCGCTGCCTGGGCACCGAGCGCGCACCTCGCCCCTGGCCCCACCCCGCCGCGCCTCCCACGCCCGGTCGCGCGCCCCAGCGCGAATCTCGCCTGCCTTGGCCCCCGCGCCGACGCTCCCGCGCGACCACCCGTGAGCCGCCCGATTCTCGCGCTCCCGCGCGATCCCGCCGCCAGCCCCCGCCCCGCACCGCACTCCCACGCGCCGAAGACTCCCGCACGCGTACGCCCTAGCCGCCGCTATAAAAAGCCCTGGGGCTTCGTAATTCCCAGCGCCCAGAGCCTAGCACCGCTAGGAAAAAAAACCAGAGACCAGAGCCGCCGCCGTCCACCGGAGATCGTCGTCGCCGTCGTCGTGCCGCCGGAGGAGCTTGCACCGTCTACTTCGTCTACGCATCGCATTCGTTCCGCGATCGTCAAGCCGTCACATCTACGGTAGGATTCGTTCCCGATGCGAATTTTAGCGACGTATTAGATCTAAACGCCGTAAATTGATTTTAGTTGCATCGTCTATTTATTTTCAGCAGCATTAATCCACTCTAAAACCACCGTAAACTCATAAGAACACGTATGAACTAGTTGCATCTAACTAATAAACAACCGTAGTTAATTAATAATTGATCTTTGCATGCATGCATATCATCGCATGTTGATTAAGTGTGTGCATCATGTTGATTGTATATGTTTTCTTGTATGTGTGATCACGCGTAGAGGAACGTGCTCAAGAGGCCGCATACGAGGATTTCCAAAATCAAGACTTCGAAGCGCTTGAGCAACCCTATCCACCGGAACAAGGCAAGTGTCCTTGAAGCATATTGATCCTGTTTTAAAATAAATGTTTTTGTTTGCAAAACTGCATGCTGTGTCAATTTGATGGGAAATCCTATGGTAGGAAGTTTACTAGAATTGTTTAACCACCCTTGTCATCTGGAATATATGGTAGAGAGTCGGGATGGACTTTTTACCTTTTTGCTTCGCTTAATTAATTGGGATGGAAAACCAACACTACACATTTAATTATGTATTAATGATATTCTGGTTAATGTGAACTGGTCAATATGATATGGTAATGGGTGATCTAAGCAAGCCTGGTATGTGGATGGGTTGGATGTTATGGTGGTTTGCTTGATTTAGATCTAAGGACTGGTTCATACGAGAATAGGCCAGGACTACAGTGCCACCACGAGGCCAAGTATGGGTGCGGCGTAGCTGATTAATTAGGGCTTTGCTAGTGCTGTTTGGATCATTGTGGATGCTCGGGAAGGGGTAGTCGGATTGGGTTTGTTGATGATTGGTGGGACTACCCTGGGATCCGAATGGCTCAAGAGGGGGCCCTTGGTTGAAGATGTGCTCAGTTGGAGGCATCGCCACCGGTGAAACCTCAGTGGGGTCTAAATAGGCTAGTAATCCCTTTATAAAGGCTATTTTTGTGATCTCTTGGCCATACACCAAAGGAAGTGTAATTGGCATAAGGGAGGTTCTTTAGTCGCCGACGGGTGATGAAATCACAAACACGTGGGTAAAGAGGTACAAACTCTGCAGAGTTAATTAAAACTATCATGATAGCCGTGCTCCCGGTTATGAGCGCCTGGATGACCTACATGATTAGAGGGAAATTGGGATTTGGGATGGTTATGGTTTGGTAATGGTTACGGTTGATATTATGATTATGGTTATGATTATGGGATGGAATTATGGTTTATGACATTGATTATGGTTATTGGTAATGGTGATTTATGGACTGGTATTATTATGGTTACATGGTTTATGATGGGTTTACTTCACATAAATATGATATATTGCTTTTCCAAAGGGTTTCACTGTACTTTTCAGCACTTAGCCATTATTATTGTCATCATTTGGATCAGCCACATGTCATACTTTCCACACTTGCTGAGTACGACATGTACTCACTCTTGCAATCCCCCTAACAGTTGCAGGTCAGAGTTGTGAGTTTAATAGCGATAATGTGGAGTTCTAGGCCGTGTCTACCGTCAGCTTTGCCTGTGGTGTTATTGGAGCTGCGCTATCCCTTTTGCTTAGTTTGCTTAGTTGCTTAATTAGTTTATTTCCACTGCATTAGTTGAACTTGTCATTAATATCTATTAGAGGTTGTATTCGAGGATATAATGAATTATGTAATGAGAGTACTTATTTAATAATTTGAGCTGTGGTAATTATCTGTTTATCGTTTGTGATTACACTCGTGTATGTGTGTTGAACATCTTGGGCACACATATGCGTTAGCTTGGTTCATTTTCGGAACCGGGCGTCACAAATTGGTATCAGAGCCACAGGTTGACCGTAGGATGCAGCCTAGATAGAATGGACACTTTAGAGCACATAGGAGCACTCAGGAATAGATGTGTTTTGACTTGGTGTGCTGTTTGCTATATATATTGTTTGCTTGTGTGCTTAATAGAGGATTTTGGGATGCTTTAGCATTGCCATGTCCACCTAGGCTAGTATAGCTAGTTGGTTAGCTTCATATCCCTTGATGCATATAGTTGGGGACGTTCCTAAATTCTTACCTATTGCTCTTCTTCAGATGGTGAGGACTCGCAATCAGAGGGATGTTAATGGTGAGGAGGAGAACCATGGAGTACCTCAGAACAACAATGGACAAGGACCTGCTCATGGAGCTATCAATATTGAGCAGCTACTGGCTATGCAGAACCAGCTCATGCAGACCATGATACAAACTATGGGACAGCTACAGGCTGGCAACAACATCAACAATCAGCCCCACATGCCTCCACCGCCACCCCCGCCTCCTCATAACCGATTGGGAGAGTTTTTGAGGACTAGGCCTAAAAGTGCATCTAGGACTCCCTTGTGGGTTTTGGTGTATTTATGACAAGCAATTGGGATCCTAATCCTTTTGTTGAGATGAATGCAGGCAAATAATGAAAAATGAGCAAAATGCCAAAAAGAAGGTAAATGAGAAGCAAAGTGAATTTGAGCTCAAGGAGAAGAAAATAGTAGATTATTATGTATGGAGTGTGTTAAGGAAACACACCCAAGAGCTCAATCACTTTCAAGCACACACACACAATGCCCAAAGTTATACAGGACCGGACTAGTCCGATATCAGCCGGACTAGTCCGATATCACGTTCTGCACTAGATCGGACAAGTCCGGTATCCACCGGACTAGTCTGATATCTTTCTGATCCGCTTCGGACTAGTCCTCCCCAATGCGGACTAGTCCTCAACACAATGCACAAGTCACACAAAATCGGACAAGTCCTTTGTGATCCGGACTAGTCCGATATTATTTCTGATCCACTTCGGACAAGTCCGGTGTCTACACGGACTAGTCCGATATACACACTGATCTAAATCGGACATGTCCTCCAAGTGCGGACTTGTCATCCTAAACACTTAGGGTTTCATATGTCCGGACAAGTCCGATTGCAATCGGACTAGTCCGAAGATTTCCAGTAGTGAAATCGGACAAGTCCGTTTTCAACCGGACTAGTCCGATATTCCTGGACACTTAGGGTTTGCTACACACAACACACCGGACTAGTCCGGTGACCACCACGGACTAGTCCGATCTTTCTGAACCCTAACGGTCACTTTTAGAAACCCCATATAAATAGAGGTGCACGGCCCACTTTTACAATCTCTTGAACCCTAGCGCCGTCACACCTCCCAAGAGACTCAAAAACCACCTCTCTCCACGAAATTAAGTGTAAAATCGATCAATCTATTGAAGATCACTTCTAGATCATTGGAGAGACACTTGGCACACATCATTGAGCTCTTGGTTTGATTCTCTAACACACTCTTGCATTTCAATTTGTAATTTTCGAGTGTGTTATTGGTGGCTTTGTATGTTGTAATCAAGGGAGCTCTCAACGTGTGAGAACGCCCCTTCAACTTGGTTATTTACCCTTTGTGATTAGTGGAAGAGGATTGGCCTTCGTGGCGATCCGACGAGGGAAGGGTTGGAGAAGACCCGGTCCTTTTGTGGGCTCCTCAACGTGGACGTAGGTTGCCTTCGTGGTAGCCGAACCACGGGATAAATCGTGTGTCTTGTCCTTTTGCGTTCTTCATCTTAATTGATCAACTTAATCTAGGGTTTGATTCACTTTGTTCAATTTGAGTTAAATTGTTGAAAAGGAGCCTTAATTGTAATAGAATTTGACATACAACTATTAAACTGTCATTCAAGTTTATATTTCCGCTGCAAACATTAACGAATCAATCAAAATTGACTGAACTTGATCAACTTAGCCCGTGAAAACCGGACTAGTCCGCACTTTACCGGACTAGTCCGATATCTTTGGTATTGACTTCGTTGTTAAGTGTTACAGGAACCGAGAAAATTCAAAAAGGCCTATTCACCCCCCTCTAGGCCTACATTCAATTGGTATCAGAGCAGGTTCTTCAAGAAAGAGTGCAACCACTCGATGAGATCATGTCGGACATGAAGGAAGTTCAGAAAATCAACAACCAGGAAGAAGTGAAGAACGACAAGAACCAAAAGCTGGAAAAGTATCTCGAAGCAATTCAAGACTTCGATGATGATGACGAGGAGACGCTGGAGCTGAAAGCACTCCTCAGAAAGAAAGCACTTTCCAAAGGGAAAGCTAAAGTTTAAGAGAAGAAGAAGGGGAGTAGTCACACCGACTACTCCCGATATCCTTTTAACTATGATCATTTAAATCCAAACAACAACCATTACCTATCTATTCCTCTTGGAAAAGCCCCACACTTCGATGGGAGTGATTACTCCATATGGAGACAAAATATGAAGATGCACTTGATTTCCCTTAACCCAAGTTTATGGCATATTGTGTGCATAGGAATAGACATCCCAGATGACGACGAAGAGCTCACCCCAAATCAAGAGCAAGCCATCCACAGAAACGCTCAAGCCGCAGCCGTAATCACCTCCTCTCTAAGTCGAGATGAATTCACAAAGGTGGACGGACTGGAGATTGCCAAGGAAATATGGGACACACTACAAACAGCCCATGAAGGTGACCGGCATGTGCGGGAGGCAAAAACTGAAATGATCGAAGGCGAACTAGGAAGGTTCGCAATTGAGGAAGACGAGTCTCCCCAGGACATGTACAACCGATTGAAGACACTTGTAAACAAGGTTCGATCATATGGGAGCAAGAAGTGGAATGACCACGAGGTTGTAAAGCTCATCCTTAGAGCCTTTATGCCTCGCAATGTCACACTATGCTCTATGATCAGAGAAAGTCCCGGGTACAAGAGGATGACTCCAGATGAATTGCTTGGCAAAATCATCAACTTTGAAATGATGGAGAAACAAGCCAAGCACGTCAAAGAAATAGCCGACCTCACATCGGCCAAGAAGAAGGGAGTTGCCTTAAAGTCCACACTCAAGCCTCTATCCAAAGAAGCAAGAGAAGCACAGCTTGAGGACGACAGCGATGATGAAAGCAGTGAGCTGGACGAAGAGGATATGATTTTGTTCATGAAAAAGTTCAAAAGAATAATGAAGAAAAGACAAGGAACAAAATCAAGTGAGGCCAAGTACAAGGAGAGGACAAAGCCGAAGATGAGGCGGGCGTGCTATAATTGTGGTGAGTATAACCACTTTATAGTCGATTGCCCGTATGAGGACAACAAGAAGAAGAATAAAAAAGCCAAGCCTCAACCGAAGAAATTCTTCAAGAAGAAGAAACAAGCTGAACAAGCACACATTGGAAAGGAGTGGGACTCAAATGATGAGTCCTCATCATCCGATGAAGAAGAGATGGCTAGCATAGCCATTGAAAGCACGTCCAAGAAACCCACACTCTTCCCCACGCTCGGTACAAATAAGGGAAATGGCACTTGCCTCATGGCAAAGGAAGGTAAACGCAAGGTAAACATCAAAACTCCTTCCATGCATTCCTACTCAAGTAATGATGAACTAGATAGATATGATGAAGATATGTTAATTGGATTAGATAGAAAAACTGCTGCTAAAATGAAATTTTTACTTGAACAACTTGTTGAGAAGGAATGGCTAATTTATCGTCAAGAGGACATGATTATCTCCCAAAAGGAGAAGTATGTCGAACTTGACAATCTTCTAGTTCTTGAAAAAGAGAAAAACAGCTCACTAGAGCTTGAGCTAGGTTCAAGCAAGAAAACTTGCTTGGAGTTAACCAACTCAAATGTTGCAATCAAGGATCAACTTGATGACCTGATCAAGGTTAACAAGATCCTTGAAGTGCAAGTTGAGTCACTCAAGCTAAGTGAATCTTCCTCCTCTTCAAGTCTACCTTCTCAACCCACTTCAACTAATCTTGTTCATATGTGCAAATGTGGTAAAATCAACACCAGTTTGAAGGAAAAGTCTACCTCCACAAAGGATAAAAATCCTACCCAATGTGGAATATTTGACAAGGAGAGGATCAACTATGCACGTAGTGCATACTTGGTCCAAAGACCTCCAAATGTCAAGTATGGCATTGGGTACTCTTATGATGGAAAGCAAAATGCTGGAAGTCATAAGAATAACAAGGGAAGGATTACCTCTGTGAAGGGAGGACCCTCACAACCTGGTAACTCGAAAATTAAGAACATGAACTCTCATGAACACCGGACTAGTCCGGTTGTGGTCCGGACAAGTCCGATCACCCAGACTAGTCTGATCCATAAACAACAGCAACTTTTGTTCAAAACCTTTGATGCCTCTTATGTATTAATGAGAAACAATCTTGGTAAAGTTTATGCTTATTATGCTGGGCCACGCCATGGGAACACAAAATCCCATGTGTGGGTGCCCAAATGTATTGTAACTAACCTCCAAGGACCCAAGCAAGCTTGGGTACCTAAAACCAAGGCATAATTTGTTTCTGCAGGCCTATTCCTCCGGTGGATCCAAATGGGTGCTAGACAGTGGATGCACCAACCACATGACCGGAGAAAGGAGGATGTTCGTGGAATATGAAGAAAATGAGGACCCAAACGAAGGCATCTACTTCGGAGATAATAGTCAAGGAAGGGTGCTCGATACCGGTAAAATAGCAATATCCTCTGAACACACTCTTTCTCATGTTTTGCATGTTGAACCTTTAGATTATAACCTGCTATCCATATCTCAATTATGTGACAAAGGTTATAATTGCTTGTTCACTAACGAGGGTGTGACCGTCTCAAGGAGGAGTGATGGTTCCGTTGCATTCAAAGGTATGTTGAAGGGAAAGCTTTACCTTGTTGACTTCAACAAGGATAAAGCCGAACTCGACACATGCTTGATTGCAAAAACCAACATGGGTTGGCTGTGGCATAGACGGCTAGCACATGTTGGTATGAGGAATCTTCAAAAACTCCTCAAGGGCGATCACATCCGAGGTTTGAAAGATGTTGTTTTTGAGAAAGACAGGCCTTGTAGCGCGTGCCAAGTCGGGAAGCAAGTTGGAGCACATCATCCCGCAAAGAACATCATGACTACGACAAGACCGCTCGAACTACTTCATATGGACTTGTTTGGTCCAATTGCTTACATAAGCATCGGCGGTAATAAATACGGTTTAGTCATTATTGATGATTTTTCCCGCTTCACTTGGGTGTTCTTTTTGCATGACAAGTCAGAAACACAAGGGACACTCAAGAAATTCTTCAAGCGAGCGCAAAACGAGTTCTCACTATCGATCAAGAGTATTCGGAGCGACAACGGCACGGAGTTCGAGAACATACAAGTGGAGGAGTACCTTGATGAGGAGGGAATCAAGCACGAATTTTCAGCACCATACTCTCCACAACAAAACGGAGTTGCCGAAAGGAAGAACCGAATGCTCATAGAGATGGCAAGAACAGTGCTCGATGAATACAAGACTTTGGATCGATTTTGGGCGGAAGCAATTAACACCGCTTGCCACGCCGCAAATCGACTCTACCTTCATCGACTACTCAAGAAGACTCCTTATGAGCTACTCACCGGTAACAAACCAAACATTTCATATTTTCGAGTTTTCGGCTCTCCATGTTATATCTTGAACAAGAAGCCCAGGACTTCAAAGTTCGCTTCAAAGTCCGATGAAGGTTTCTTGCTTGGTTATGATTCGAACACTTATGCCTATTGTGTTTTCAACAAGGCCTCCGGACTTGTTGAAGTGGCACGTGACGTAGTGTTCGATGAAACTAATGGCTCCCAAAAGGAGCAAGTTGATGAATGTGAATTAGGTAAAGAAGAAGCTCCTTATCAAGCATTGAAGAGAATGGCTCTAGGCGAAGTTCGACCACAAGAGTCATCGTCACAAATACAAGAGGAAAGTGAACCACAAGAGGAGATCAACAATCAAGGGGGAGCTTCGATACAAGATCAATCACAAGAATATGAAGATGATCAACAAATCAACGAGGGCAACCACTCAAGGTGAGAAGAAAATGATCACCAACACACAACTCTCCAAGTGCCACACCCAAGAGTACACCAATGCATTCAAAGGGATCACCCAATCGACAACATCATCAGTGACATCCAAAAGGGAGTAACCACTAGATCTCGTATAGCTAATTTTTGTGAGCATTACTTGTTTGTCTCCTTTTTGGAACCACGCAGGACTGAGGATGCATTGAAGGATCCGGACTGGGTGGTGGCAATGCAAGAAGAGTTGAACAACTTCAAGAGAAACGAGGTTTGGGAACTTGTGGCAAGACCCAATGCAAATATAGTGGGCACCAAGTGGGTCTTCCGCAACAAGCAAGACGAACACGGAGTGGTGACAAGAAACAAGGCACGACTTGTGGCCAAAGGTTACTCACATGTCGAAGGTTTGGATTTCGATGAGACTTTTGCTCCAGTAGCTAGGCTTGAATCAATTAGAATATTACTTGCATATGCTACTCACCATGATTTCAAGCTGTATCAAATGGACGTGAAAAGCGCCTTCCTCAACGGACCGATCAAGGAAGAGGTGTACGTGGAGCAACCACCCGGGTTTGAAGACGAAGAGTTCCCCGACCACGTATATAAACTGCGTAAGGCTCTCTATGGCCTCAAACAAGCTCCTAGAGCTTGGTATGAGTGTCTTAGAGATTTCTCAATTGATAATGGTTTTCAAATTGGCAAAGTAGATTATACATTATTCACAAAGAATCTAGATAATGATCTTTTTATTTGCCAAATCTATGTTGATGATATAATTTTTGGGTCAACTAACCAATCTTTCTGTGAAGAATTTAGTAGAATTATGACAGACGGGTTTGAAATGTCAATGATGGGAGAATTGAAGTATTTCTTGGGATTCCAAGTGCGTCAACAAAGGGAAGGCACATTCATAAGCCAAACCAAGTACACGCAGGACATACTCAAGAAGTTTGGCATGGACAAGGCAAAGCCCATAAAGACTCCCATGGCTACGAATGGCCACTTGGATCTCAATGAAGATGGACCGAGCGTCGACCAAAAGGTATATCGCTCCATGATTGGATCTTTACTCTACTTATGTGCATCTAGGCCAGATATTGTGTTGAGTGTATGTTTGTGTGCAAGATTTCAAGCCAACCCTAAGGAGGAGATGTTTGTGTGCAAGACAGCCGTAAAAAGAATCTTGAGATATTTAGTTCATACACCCAACCTTGGTCCTTGGTACCCAAAAGGCTCCAAATTCAATCTCATTGGTTACTCCGATGTAGATTATGCCGGGTGCAAAGTTGATAGAAAAAGCACCTCTAGCACATGCCAATTCCTAGGAAGATCTTTGGTTTCTTGGTCATCTAAGAAACAAAATTCCATTGCATTATCCACAGCCGAAGCAGAGTATGTTGCAGCCGGGAGTTGTTGTGCACAACTCCTTTGGATGCGACAAACTCTATGTGGTTACGATTAAAATATGAACCGTATTCCTCTCCTTTGTGATAATGAGAGTGCCATTAAAATAGCCCACAATCCAGTTGAGCACTCTAGGACTAAACACATAGACATAAGACATCATTTCTTGAGAGACCATTCCATGAAAGGAGACATAACCATCTTACATGTCAACACCCAAAAACAATTGGCCGACATATTCACCAAGCCACTTGATGAAAAGCATTTTTGCGAACTCTGAAATGAGCTAAATATTCTTGATTCTCGGAGTGTGGCTTGAAAAGTTGCATACCTGTATGATTGCTTCAAAAATGTTGATTGAATTGTGAAAATCATCCCTCTCCATTTTTCTCTCGAAAAACTATATCAATTATTAGATCTTGATGAATTTTGATCATTGTATGATTGTTGTATGCTTACTGGTCAAATTCATCAAGATTACTTGAATTGTTTTGCCTCTCTATTCTCTATTATTGAACCTTCAAATATATATGAATGGGCTATGCAATTCTTTCCTGGTGACCACGGACTAGTCCGTGGTTACCCGGACTAGTCCGCCCATGCAGACTAGTCCGCATAGTGCCGGTTAGGCCGGACTAGTCCAATAGACCACGGACTAGTCTGATATAGGTCTCTGGATGACTTCGGACTAGTCCGGTCATGTCCGGACTTGTCCGATTTTTCGTGTCCATAACCCTAGCCGCCACCAAACCCTAAACTCCTCCTCCCTCTCCTCCTCGTCAAGCGGAGAGCGAAGAAGATGAAGAAGATGAAGAGAGGACAAACAGCGAAGAGTGAAGAACCTAGGACCTTCCTCTCTCTCTTTTTGGTGTCTTGATGCCAAAGGGGGAGAGATTGAGGGGGAGTCAAGTCTTAGCTTTAGCTGTAATAGGATGCGAGGAGAGAGCCTTCTCTGTACTTTTATTTGTGATTGTAATAGTTTAATACTGTTTTCATATTAAGTTTGATCTTGTGATGAATTGCTCAATTTATTTGCGAGTATGTGATGAAAACTGCATTTTTGCTCCTGGAAGGTCATATGCACTTGGTATCGGTTGATTAATGTAAATTTTGTCATTCTCAATGTATTCATGCACTTAGTATGCATCCCACCATAAAGAATGCACATATGGATAATTCTCTTGTTGCTTGATGTATTTTTGAGTCATATGTGCATACTTTATGAAAATCTCATTTTTTGCCTTGTTTTGTGAAATCTCAATTGGTTGTCATCAATCACCCAAAAGGGGGAGATTGAAAGTGCATCTAGGACTCCCTTGTGGGTTTTGGATGATTTATGACAAGCAATTGGGATCCTAATCCTTTTGTTGATATGAATGCAGGCAAATAATGAAAAATGAGCAAAATGCCAAAAAGAAGGGAAATGAGAAGCAAAGTGAATTTGAGCTCAAGGAGAAGAAAATAGTAGATTATTATGTATGGAGTGTGTTAAGGAAACACACCCAAGAGCTCAATCACTTTCAAGCACACACACACAATGCACAAAGTTATACAGGACCAGACTAGTCCGATATCAGCCGGACTAGTCCGATATCACGTTCTGCACTAGATCGGACAAGTCCGGTATCCACCGGACTAGTCCGATATCTTTCTGATCCACTTCGGACTAGTCCTCCCCAATGCGGACTAGTCCTCAACACAATGCACAAGTCACACAAACTCGGACAAGTCCGTTGTGATCCGGAATAGTCCGATATTCTTCCTGATCCACTTCGGACAAGTCCGGTGTCTACACGGACTAGTCCGATATACACACTGATCTAAATCGGACAAGTCCTCCAAGTGCGGACTTGTCATCCTAAACACTTAGGGTTTCATATGTTCGGACAAGTCCGATGGCAATCGGACTAGTCCGAAGATTTCCAGTAGTGAAATCGAACAAGTCCGTTTTCAACCGGACTAGTCCGATATTCCTGGACACTTAGGGTTTGCTACACACAGCACACCGGGCTAGTACGGTGACCACCACGGACTAGTCTGATCTTTCTAAACCCTAACGGTCACTTTTAGAAACCCCATATAAATAGAGGTGCAGGCCCACTTTTACAATCTCTCGAACCTTAGCGCCGTCACACCTCCCAAGAGACTCAAAAACCACCTCTCTCCACGAAATTAAGTGCAAAATCGATCAATCTATTGAAGATCACTTCTAGATCATTGGAGAGACACTTGGCACACATCATTGAGCTCTTGGTTTGATTCTCTAACACACTCTTGCGTTTCAATTTGTAATTTTCGAGTGTGTTATTGGTGGCTTTGTAAGTTGTAATCAAGGGAGCTCTCAACGTGTGAGAACGCCCCTTCAACTTGGTTATTTACCCTTTGTGATTAGTGGAAGAGGATTGGCCTTCGTGGCGATCCGACGAGGGAAGGGTTGGAGAAGACCCGGTCCTTTTGTGGGCTCCTCAACGTGGACGTAGGTTGCCTTCGTGGTAGCCGAACCACGGGATAAATCGTGTGTCTTGTCCTTTTGCGTTCTTCATCTTAATTGATCAACTTAATCTAGGGTTTGATTCACTTTGTTCAATTTGAGTTAAATTGTTGAACAAGAGCCTTAATTGTAATAGAATTTGACATACAACTATTAAACTGTCATTCAAGTTTATATTTCCGCTACAAACATTAACGAATCAATCAAAATTGACAGAACTTGATCAACTTAGCCCGTGAAAACCGGACTAGTCCGCACTTTACCGGACTAGTCCGATATCTTTGGTATTGACTTCGTTGTTAAGTGCTACAGGAACCGAGAAAATTCAAAAAGGCCTATTCACCCCCCCTCTAGGCCTACATTCAAGGCCGCCAACCTTTGCTCAAGCTGCTGACCCTATGGATGCGGATGATTGGCTCAAGTCCGTGGAGAAGAAGCTTGCTATTGTCCAATGCAGTGACCGAGAGAAGGTCGTATTTGCTTCTCATCAACTCGTTGGAGCAGCTGCGGATTGGTGGGATGCTTATTGCAATGCTCATGAGAACCAAGAAAGAATCACTTGGGCCAAATTCAAGGAGAATTTTTGTTCTCATTATGTGCCCAAGGGTGTTATGATCTTGAAGAGGCAAGAATTTGAGAATTTAAGGCAAGGAAGATCAAGTGTGAGTGAATATCTCAATAAATTCACTCAACTCTCAAGGTATGCGCCTGAGGATGTTAGTCGGGACAGCCGGAAGCAATACTTGTTCATGAGGGGCTTGAACAATGAGATCCAAGTGCAACTACTCAACTGCGATTATGCCAATTTTTAGAAGCTTGTGGACAAAGCAATTGTGGTTGAGAACAAGATCCGTGAGATGGAGCTAGAAATCAAGAGGAAGGCGCCATATCAAGGACAACAACAAGGAAGTAATGTGCGCCCTCGCTTTGCGCCGCCCAATGCGCCTTACTACAGCTCTTCTATTCCTGCTCAGCACCCTGTTATGCAAGCACCTAGGCCTCCAATGTCTTATGCGCCTCGTGCTGATTTTCCTGGAGCCAATGCTCAAAACCAAAATCGTCCAAATAATTCTGGTGGAGTTAAGAAGTGTTATACTTGTGGAGAAGCTGGACACTTTGCGCATCAATGTCCTAAGTCAGGCCGTGGTCAAGGAAGCAATGCGCCGAGGCAAAACCCAAGACCCAATGGAGGACAACTACAAGGAAGCCATGGACAGCAGAATTTTGCTCGTGGCAACGTGAACCATGTCTCTACGGAGGATGCTCAACAAGCGGATGACGTGGTCATTGTGTTTCTCGCCAACTCCAACCCCGCGACTATGTTATTTGATTCTAGAGCATCGCATTCATTCATTGCATCGGAGTATGTTGCCAAGTATAGTTTGCCTATCTCTCATATGAAGTTTACTCTATTGGTTAAGTCTCCTGGAGGAGAGATGAGGACAAATATAGTATGTCCAAGGGTAAGCCTTAGAATAAGGGGGGTAGACTCTCCGCCAACCTCATAGTTTTGGATTCTCAAGGATTGGATATTATACTTGGTATGGACTGGTTGAGGAAGCACAATGGAGTTATTGAGTGTGCCACGAAAACGGTGAAGTTGACCAATGAAGAAGGGATCACCATAGAATTTGAAGCATCTCAAACTGCACCGAAGCAATTGGAATTGAACCATATGGACGATGCCGCAATTGAGGAGATTCCAGTGGTGTGTGAATTTTTGGATGTGTTTTCAGATGAGTTGCCAGGTATGCCACCTGATCGAGACATTGAGTTTGTTATTGATTTAATACCTGGAACTGCACCTATAGCTAAGAGGCCGAACCGGATGCCTCCTATGGAATTAGCGGAGCTCAAGAAGCAGATTCAAGAACAACTAGAGAAAGGTTTTATTCGCCCAAGCTCTTCACCTTGGGGAGCACCCGTTCTGTTTGTGGACAAGAAGGATGGATCCCAAAGGATGTGCGTGGATTACCGAGCTCTCAATGAGGTAACAATCAAAAACAAGTATACCTTGCCCCGTATAGAGGATTTATTTGATCAGATGAAAGGTGCCTGTGTGTTTTCCAAGATTGATTTGAGGTCAGGGTACTTTCAAATGAAGATTAGACCGTCGACATACCCAAGACAGCTTTTAGAACACGGTATGGATCTTATGAGTACACCGTGATGTAATTTGGATTGACAAATGCGCCTGCCTACTTTATGTACCTCATGAATAAAGTCTTCATGGAGTACTTGGACAAGTTCATTGTGGTGTTTATTGATGATATTATGATCTACTCGAAGGATGAGAAGGAACATGAGGAACACTTGAGGCTTACGCTGCAGAAATTGAGGGAGCATCAATTGTATGCCAAGTTCAGCAAGTGACAGTTTTGGTTGAAAGAGGTTCCATTCTTGGGTCATATAATCTCAGGAGGAGGAGTATCGGTTGACCCCGGAAAGGTGAGAGACGTGTTGAAGTGGGAACCACCACAAAATGTCAAGGAAATAAGGAGTTTTCTTGGGATGGTTGGATATTACCGTCGATTCATCAAGGACTTTTCCAAGATAGCCAAGCCCATGACGGAATTGCTAATGAAGGGGAAGGCTTTCCAATGGACTGAAGCTTGTCAAAACAGTTTTGAGGAGTTAAAGAAAAGGTTGACAACCGCGCAGGTGTAAGTATTACCGGACGTGAGCAAGAGTTTTGATATATATTGTGATGCATCAAGACAAGGACTCGGATGCGTGCTTATGCAAGAAGGTCAAGTGGTCGCCTATGCGTCAAGACAATTGAAGAAACATGAGCAGAATTACCCAACACACGATTTAGAACTTGCAGCCGTGGTACAATCATTGAAGATTTGGAGACACTATATTCTGGGACATAGGTGTGAAATTTACACGGATCATAAGAGTTTGAAGTATATTTTCATGCAAACGGATCTGAACTTGAGGCAACGAAGATGGTTGGAGCTCATCAAAGATTATGATTTGGGGATCAACTATCATCCGGGAAAAGCCAATGTAGTGGCCGATGCTTTGAGTAGAAAAGGAGTAAGTCATCAACTCACGGTTCGAGAGTTACCATTCGAGTTATGTAAGGAGTTTAAAAGGTTAAACCTCGGATTTGTAAATGAGATGGAGATGATGGAGTTAAACCCAACCTTGGAGCAAGAAATTCGAGAAGCACAAACCACGGATGAGGAGATCAAGGAAATCAAGGAAAGGATCGAGGAAGGGAGAGAATTCAGATTTGATGAAGACGAACATGGTACCTTATGGCTTGGAAAGAGGATCGTTGTGCCTAATGTAAAGCACATTCGGGAGACAATATTAAAGGAAGCACATGACTCGCCTTACTCAATTCACCCTGGTTGTACAAAGATGTACAAAGACTTGAAGACATGCTATTGGTGGGCCAGCATGAAAAAGGACATAGCCGAATATGTTGCATTGTGTGATGTGTGCCAACGACTTAAAGCAGAACACCAAAGGCCAGCTGGATTATTGCAACCATTAAAGATTCCGGAGTGGAAGTGGAAAGAGATTGGTATGGACTTTATAGTTGGATTACCACGTACACAGTCCGGATATGACTCGATTTGGGTAATCGTGGATCGATTGACAAAATCAGCTCACTTCATTCCTGTCAGGACCACATATACCACCGCGAAGCTAGCAGAATTGTATATGGAGCATATTGTGTGTCGACATGGAGTACCGAAGAAGATAGTCTCGGATAGAGGTTCTCAGTTTACCTCCAGATTTTGGCAGAAATTACATGAAGCAATGGGAACAAGGTTGAACTTCAGTTCGGCGTATCACCCTCAAACAGATGGACAAACCGAGAGGACCAACCAAATTTTGGAAGACATGTTAAGAGCTTGTGCATTAAAGCATGGGAAAAGCTGGGATAAAAGTTTGCCGTACGCTGAATTCTCGTACAACAATAGCTATCAAGCAAGTCTGAAAATGTCACCCTACGAAGCATTGTACGGAAGGAAGTGTAGGACTCCCTTGTTTTGGAATGAAACCGGAGAGAATCAAGTGTTTGGTCCCGACGTGTTACAAGATGCTGAAAGGCAAGTCCAAATAATACGGGAAAACTTAATGGCTGCCCAGTCTCGGCAGAAAGGTTATGCTGATAATAGGCGAAGGAGTTTGACTTTTGAAGTTGGAGATTTTGTATACCTCAAAGTGTCACCTATCAGAGGTCAGCAACGGTTTAACGTCAAAGGAAAAATGGCACCACGTTACATCGGACCATTTAAGATTTTGGACAAACGAGGAGAAGTGGCATATCGACTTGAGCTGCCGACGTATCTCTCTGATGTACACAACGTGTTTCATGTCTCTCAACTCAAGAAGTGTCTCAGGGTACCGGAAGAACAAGTGCCGATGGACGAGTTAGAACTTCAGGAGGATTTGTCCTATGTCGAGCAACCTATCAAGATTTTGGACGTGAAGGAAAGGGTAACGAGAAATAAGAGGATCCGTTGGTGCAAAGTGCAATGGAAACACCATACAGAAGTTGAAGCTACGTGGGAACGTGAAGAAGACCTGAAGGCAGAATTCCCGCATCTTTTCTCCACGCTGTCGAATCTCGAGGGCGAGATTCACTTTAAGGGGGGTAGGTTTGTAACACCCTAAATTTTCGCATCATGCATTGCATACATGATCGTGCATTAAACATTAGTAGGATAAAAGAAAAATAATAAAACATAAAAGATGGAGCATATATACAAATGTATGTAGCAAAAGAAGAAAAATAAAATAATAGCGTAAAACTTGTAATAGGGAATAAGTATAAATAATAATAATAAAATATATGTAAATATATATATATATAATATATATAATAACTGTATATAAAAAATAAAAATGATAAAAATAAATAAGTAATATAAAAAAAATAAATAAATAGTAATATATTTATAAAAAAAAGAAAAGAAAAAAAAACAACAAAAACCAACCTCCCGCCGGCCAGGCCGTACCGGCCCAGCCAGCCACGCGCCCCGCCGAACCGCGTCGGGCCCCACCCGCACCAAGCCTCGCACCGGCTCCCGCTCCCGCTCCCGCCCCGCCGCCTGGGCCCCGATCCCCCGCTCCCACCCAGCGCGCGCCGCGCGCACCTCGCCCCGGGTCCCATCCCGCCGCGCCTCCCACGCCCGACCTCGCGCCCTAGCGTGAATCCCGCCTGCCTTGGCCCCCGCGCCGACGCTCCCGCGCGACCATCCGCGAGCCGCCCGATTCCCGCGCTCTCGCGCGATCCCACCGCCAGCCCCGACCCCGCACCGCACTCCCACGCGCCGAAGACTCCCGCACGCGTACGCCCTAGCTGCCGCTATAAAAAGCCCAGGGGCTTCGTAATTCCCAGCGCCCAGAGCCTAGTGCCGCCTGGAAAAAGAAAACTAGAGACCAGAGCCGCCGCTAGGGGAAGAAAAGGAATAAAAAAGGAGGGGAAGAAGAGGAAGAAAAAGAGGAGAGCGCCGCCGTCCACCGGAGATCGTCATCGCCGTCATCGTGCCGCCGGAGGACCTTGCACCGTCTACTTCGTCAACGCGTCGCATTCGTTCCGCGATAGTCAAGCCGTCACATCTAGGTCAAGCCGTCACATCTATGGTAGGATTCGTTCCCGATGCGAATTTTAGCGACGTATTAAATCTAAACGCCGTAAATTGATTTTAGTTGCATCTACTATTTATTTTCAGCAGCATTAATCCACTCTAAACCACCGTAAACTCATAAGAACACGTATGAACTAGTTGCATCTAATTAATAAACAACCGTAGTTAATTAATAATTGATCTTTGCATGCATGCATATCATCGCATGTTGATTAATGTGTGTGCATCATGTTGATTGTATATGTTTTCTTGTATGTGTGATCACGCTTAGAGGAACGTGCTCAAGAGGCCGCATACGAGGATTTCCAAAATCAAGACTTCGAAGCGCTTGAGCAACCCTATCCGCCGGAACAAGGCAAGTGTCCTTGAAGCATATTGATCCTGTTTTAAAATAAATGTTTTTGTTTGCAAAACTGCATGTTGTGTCAAATTTGATGGGAACTCCTATGTTAGGAAGTTTACTAGAATTGTTTAACCACCCTTGTCACCTGGAATATATGGTAGAGAGTAGGGAAGGGACTTTTTACCTTTTTGCTTCGCTTAATTAATTGGGATGGAAAACTAACACTACACATTTAATTATGTATTAATGATATTCTGGTTAATGTGAACTGGTCAATACGATATGGTAATGGGTGATCTAAGCAAGCCTGGTATGTGGATGGGTTGGATGTTATGGTGGTTTGCTTGCATTAGATCTAAGGACCGGTTCATGCGAGAATAGGCCAGGACTACAGTGCCACCACGAGGCCAAGTATGGGTGCGGCGTAGCTGATTAATTAGGGCTTTACTAGTGCTGTTTGGACCATTGTGGATGCTCGGGGAAGGGGTAGTCGGATTGGGTTTGTTGATGATTGGCGGGACTACCCTGGGATCCGAATGGCTCAAGAGGGGGCCCTTGGTTGAAGATGTGCTCAGTTGGAGGCATCACCACCGGTGAAACCTCAGTGAGGTCTAAATAGGCTAGTAATCCCTTTGTAAAGGCTATTTTGTGATCTCTTGGCCATACACCAAAGGAAGTGGAATTGGCATAAGGGGGGTTCTTTAGTCGCCGACGGGTGATGAAATCACAAACACGTGGGCAAAGAGGTACAAACTCTGCAGAGTTAATTAAAACTATCATGATAGCTGTGCTCCCGGTTATGAGCGCCTGGATGACCTACATGATTAGAGGGAAATTTGGATTTGGGATGGTTATGGTTTGGTAATGGTTACGGTTGATATTATGATTATGGTTATGATTATGGGATGGAATTATGGTTTATGACATTGATTATGGTTATTGGTAATGGTGATTTATGGACTGGTATTATTATGGTTACATGGTTTATGATGGGTTTACTTCACATAAATATGATACATTGCTTTTCCAAAGGGTTTCACTGTACTTTTCAGCACTTAGCCATTATTATTGTCGTCATTTGAATCAGCCACATGTCATACTTTCCACACTTGCTGAGTACGACATGTACTCACTCTTGCAATCCCCCCCCCAACAGTTGCAGGTCAGAGTTGTGAGTTTAATGGTGATAATGCGGAGTTATAGGCCGTGTCTACCGTCAGCTTTGCCTGTGGTGTTATTGGAGCTGCGCTATCCCTTTTGCTTAGTTTGCTTAGTTGCTTAATTAGTTTATTTCCGCTTCATTAGTTGAACTTGTCATTAATATCTATTAGAGGTTGTATTTGAGGATATAATGAATTATGTAATGGGAGTACTTATTTAATAATTTGAGCTGTGGTAATTATCTGTTTATCGTTTGTGATTACACTCGTGTATGTGTGTTGAACATCCTGGGCACACATATGCGTTAGCTTGGTTCATTTTCGGAACCGGGCGTCACATCCAGCACCAGAACTTTGAAGCTTTTGACCCTAATCAATCTCAAGGCAAGACAAGTGTCCTTGATCATTTTGATCCTGTTATTAAATGTTCTGTTTACAAAATTGCATGCTTCTGTCAAATTAATGGGAAACTGAAGATAGGTGTTTACTAGACTTGTGTGACCATCCTTGTTGCTTGGAATATGTTATAGAGAGTCGAGAAGGACATTTTACCTTTTTGCTTCACTCTAATAATTGGGATGGAAAAACAACCAAATAGCTTAACTATGAATTAATGAATTTATGGATGATATGAATTGATGAACATGATTAATTGGTAATATGGACTTGGGAGATCTAAGCAAGCATGGTTTGTGGATTGGGTTGGAAGACATGGTGATTTTGCTTGCCTTGGATCGAAGGACTGGTTCATGCGAGAATAAGCCAGGATAACTGTGCCACCACAAGACCAAGTATGGGTGCGGCGTAGCTGAATAATTAGGTGTGTTGCTAGTACTGTATGGACCATTGGATGGTGCAGGGAATGGGAGTCGAGGAGGGCTACTCTGGGAACCGCATGGCACATGAGGGGGCCTGTGGGTGGGAGAATGGAGATTCAAGCCTGCATGTGAAACCTTAGTGGGTCCGTACATACTAGTAATCCCTTTGTAAAAGCTATTTTGTGATCTCTTGGCCACACACCAATGGAGTTGTGATAAGGCATGATAGAGGTTTCTTAGTCATCGAAGGTGATGAAATAACAAACATGTGGGTAAAGTGGTACAACCTCTACAGAGTCTTAAAAACTATCATGATAGGCGTGCTCCCGGTTATGAGCACCTGGACAACCTCCATGATTAGAGTGGATCTTGGGAATTAAGATAGTTTGGTTGTGGATAAGGTTTGAGTTGTGATAAATGGACATGGTTGGTGATGATGGTAATAATTTAGTATATGGATGGATGATTGATGATGGATTCAAATTATGTTAATTTTTTGGGTTATGATGGGATTAATTCACATAGACATCTTAGTATGCTTTTATATGTCTTAAATGTACTCTTCAGCAAATAGCCGTTATTTATTATCATTCCCTGTTTAAGCTACATGTACTTATTTTCCCACACTTGCTGAGTACGACATGTGCTCACTGTTGCAATTCCCCCACCAACAGTTTTAGGTGATGTTTGGGCATATCCTGAGGATAATGCGGAGTACTAGGCTGTGTGCTGTCGTCGACTTGCCTGTGGTGTTGCTTGGAGCCACGCTATATCCCTTGTGATTAGTTTGCTCACTTTAGATTATTTTTGCTGCATTAGTTTCAGATTTCTTAATAATGATCATTAGAGTTGTAAATTGAGGATTATTTTAATATTGTAATAAAATTACTTGTTTATCTAATTTGTGCTGTGGTAATTTTCTGTATATTGCTTGTGATGCACTCGTGTATGTGTGATTAACGTCCTGGGCACACATATGCGTCAAACTTGGTTCATTTTCGGAACTGGGTGTCACACCATCCCTCTAGGCCCGGATGTCAAGAAATGAAGAAGGAGGAATGCCCATCTCATCGGACGGTGGTGAGACCTAGCCAATATGTTAAATTGGTAGTTATCTTTTCTTTGAATTTTCTTTTCTCTTCATTTGTTTTTCCCACTAAGTTTGATTTTTCCCACTGCATCTTTGAGTTTTCTTAGCAAGTTGAGAATCTTATATTGTCAACTATTATTTTCATTTCTTTATTTTTCACAACAAGAAAATTGTTGTATTTTGAAAAAGATTTTTTATTCAAAAAACCATTTTTCTGAGCTGCAGATGTGGCATTTCACCAACGTGCTAATTTTATATCTGTTGGGGAGCCACCTGCCAAAAGAGGGAATAGGGGGCCCACATTTCAATGCGCCTGACCCCCTGTTCGGGCGACTAGAAGAAAGGGCCATTTTTGCCCTCTGTCCTCCAACGGCTACATTTGATTCACTTGTGACCGTTGGGGAGTGTACACTATAAAAGGTGGCTATGAGGAGCACTCCTCTTCACACTTCACCTCATTTCACACCTCCCCAAAGTCACTATTTGCTTGCATTGTTTTTCTTGCTCTTCATTGAAGCACTCTTGCTCAAATCCAACCCAAAAAGATTTGCTTTTGTTTGCATTTGCAATTTGCTCTCAAGTTCTTCAAAGGAAAATTCGTTGGGGGTTTTGCTTTCACTAACATCACCTCTTTCGAGTTTTTGCTTTTGTTGTGTTCTTCCTTGTTGTGGCCATGAAAGGAATGAAGAGGTTGTTTGGAAAGAGTAAGGAGACTACAAGCTCAAGCCAGGGTGGAGACTCAAGTGCACGTCCCTCTTCCGTTGCTACACTAAGTTCACGGAGGAAAAGTGTATGTGAGGACACTCCCATGTGTGAGAGGAGCAACCCGCGACAACTTCTCCATGATGGCAACCTCGGCATACAAAGTGAAGTTGAAGATCAAGCATGCATCTCCTCCAAGATTGTGAGTCTTCTCATACGAAAGCTTATGATTTAGATTTGATCTCCAAAATACGTATGGATTTCGAATTCTTTTCCATTTAGCGTGCACTAGGATGGGAGAATTTCGTTCACATAGAGGAGAGAGAGGTTCATGCCTTCTCTCCATGCAATTCCTTTGCACACTCAAAATAGGATTTGATGGTATTTATTTTAGATTATTTCAAAAAGAATACAACATCCTACGGAAAGAATTAAGTGTAATCCTGGCCTTCCATAAACATTGTTTGCTAGATTTAGACACTTTGTCTATGTTTAACAAACAATGTTTTGGCATGAATTGACTAGTGAGGTCAGCTGTAGTGCTCCCAGGAATAGCCACTTGCACAATCCTACTTTACGCTTCATGCATAGATGGGTGGCTATGACTATGTTCCCTAGAGGATATGTTAGAATAGTGCGTGATGATGAGCTGAAATTTTATTTGCCATGATGAAAAAAAAGTTGCTCCAGTTATTGCCATGATGACACAATGGTTAGATTACATTTCAAGGACAGGGCCAATCGAATGCACTTCATTGATTACCCGTACTGCTACTAGGGTAGGAGCACTAGAATATACTACATTTGAATATGTTGAAAATAAATGAGAATTAATTAATGAAGATTATGTAGTGCAAGGACACACCCTCAAGCATGATCAAGATGACTCTTTGATATTTTATTATCCCGGCATTATCAATGAAATTCGGTTATGTAACCAATATTATCATTTGTACAAATGTCGGAGGCTAACCATTGATCTTCTTCCCATCAAGGAAGCCCTAAGAAGTAATATATCTGGCAGGGTAACTAGAAGTTGTGCAAGGAGAGCGGCCATGCCTCTGACAACCTCCATAGTACATGAGTACGAAGAGGAAGAGAACCCAACGAGTGATGCACACGGATGGACTCAACCTCAACCGTATGAGGCGAGAGGGTTGTCTTGTCATGGATGGCCGAGTACCGCATGGGATCCATCCCTATCCACTTCAATCTCTAGCGGCTCACCTCCAGCATCCATGAGAGGATGTCGTTCCTTTTCGGCTACAAGTCATCATGACTATATCCAAGAAATGACAGATCTCACAAGACGTATGGAACACTTTGAAGTGAGAACAGGTGACATCTACAACACTCTCCAAGAGCATGTCGAAGGTACTCCAGATTGGCAACAACACATGGACGCTCAATTCACCAACTTCAACTCCACGCTACAACAACAACAATCTGATCTCGCGACATACTTCCATCATCAAGGGTTCAACCCTCATCACAGAGGTGATTGAAGAACAAGCTTGGGGGAGGACCTCTACTTGAGGTAAATTGTATCACACCCCTTGCATATTAATTTCCCATTCATCCACCATTCACCTTGCATATAAAATAAAAGGTAGAGCAGATTTGCATTCAAAAAAATAGAAGATGTGCGGTACGAATGGTTTAGAATTCACATAGATGAGATGATGAATGGTTGCTCTGTTTTAATTTTCCTAAGTCCATAGTTTACAACTTACTACTCTCCATAATATTGCTTTCATTGGTTGAAATTACATTTGCCTTGATTTAGAAATTGTGGGTAGCAAAAGCTTAACCAAAATCGAAGTTGTTGTGAGATATGATATAGTGATAGGACTTCTATTTCTAGTTTGAAAGTGTAACTTAGATTTCCGGAGAAATTCTAAAAAGAATTAAGTTAGTCTCATTTGATTGGAAATACATATCAATGCCATATGATGTTTTTACATTGATGGACCCTATGCATATGCTATTTTTTTTCACATTGAGCCTAGTCAAACTAGTATAGACCTATGAGAGATTTCATTCATTTGTTTTTAAATTAAAGACTTCACTTGCACATGTTATGCTTCTACACTAGAAGTAAGCAAAATTCCAATATACCATAATTCCACAATAAAAAGAGAAACTCCATACCCTTCATGCTTTGTACTCTCTCCATGTTTATTGCATAAAAAGGGAGTAGAAGACATGGCTACAAGAAAAAGAAAAAGAAAATGCATGCTTAGATCATAAACATGAGAAAAACGGGAGAGAAAAGTAGCCATGTTTCATCCCTGCAAAATAAGAGAGCCTACATAAATAGTAGTCATCTCAAACATCCACATCCACTTCCACTCCATCACACTTGCACAAGTCTTGAATCAAATAGTTTTGAATTAATTTCTCCTAAGGTTTGCTTTTTTGAATTAGCAATATTATGTATTGCGAATATGCCTACTACATTCCCTACCAAGCTCCACATACAAGCCTTATTTAGTGGTAGGATGAGTATAGGCAAAATGCCTTGGTAAGGAAATATTTCCACTACACACAAATAAGTGATTGAGAGAATCAAATTGAGGTACTTGAAATCTAAACTGAACTCTTCTTAATTTTAGTGGAACTTAATCTCTAGGGTATGCTTGCTCCATTTGTCGTTCTATCTTTCAACCACCCATGAATAGGAGAAGGCATAAGCACCATAATGACTTAATATGGGTGAACTACCATGCCAATTTTTGCAATAATAGGTAAAGTATTTTGTTGTGCACATGGTACTTTTGAAAAATAGAACATTGTAGCAACTCCTGATCATCAACCTAAAGTCTTGACTTTGCTCGGGACGAGCAAATGATGAGCTTGGGGGAGTTTGTTTATGGTTGTTATATACCAATTTCACCCGTCAATATAACTCAATTATGTGAAGGAATTATCATTTCATGCACACATCAACTTTATATTTAACCTATTTCAACTTGTCCTTGGAGAAATAGTGCATGCAGACATTTTATGCAGGAATTGAGATAAAAGAGGGGACCAATCCTATAAAATATCATCCCAGCCAATCAAGCGTCGACATGTGGCACCACATGAATCAAATGGCCCACAAACAGAAGTATCTGAGGCCATCCAACAGTGTATCACCTATATCAGTAAATGGGACCAACCTGTCAGGGACCTGGAGAAAACACAGGCCCAACAAAGCCCTGACAAGGTCGACCGACCCCCCTAGTTGGCCGACTAGGTCCTGACGTCAAACTCGGTCAATCGACACGTGTTGGCTCCTCCCGGCTTCCTGAAGATGATGATAACTGATTCGCGCACTTTTGGTGGCGAGAACCGGCCCTTCTCCACCTATAAATACGACCCCCTACCCTCACTTCACACACATGCCACTTGAGCATTCATTCTATTGTATCCACTAATCCCCATAGGTTTAGAGGAGTTTTAGGCTGTAGACAGGAGAGCCTCTAGTCTTTAGTCCAAGTTAGGAAGGAGTCTCTCTCTTTCCAATTCCAAATTGGGAAAGGTATGGCTCTCAGATTCCTATTTGTATTTGTGACTTTGTTCTTAATAAAGATGTTATCTTTAGTCTTATTTAATTCATGTACTTGGATAAAGCGTTTCTTGTTTGATTGTGGATTCCATGTATGTGGTAGGAATTGTCTTTATGATCAAGCCTTAATGTCATTATACTACCGTCATAAACACTATAAACCCCCACTATAGTCTAATTAGTTATGACATGATCTTGTTAATATGAATAACTTATGCTATGTCTTAACATTGGTTCAAGAATTTTAGGTTAGTCATTGCCTTAGGATGGCTTGTGCCATGGCTCCTAATGTATTTACTTAATATGCTAGCATGGTGCTAGGATAGTTAAGTAGCATTGATCTCTCGTAGACCCACAAATTGAAGAGGTAGGTAGTAGGTGGTAACAACCCTATCTGTCCTTGTAATCCTCCACGTTCGACTATTCCACAGGTTCTTTGTGGGACTCGTCCTAGTATTTTTAGGAGTAAACCCGTGCCCCATGTGTAGAACAACTTAGCATACGGATTCACCATTGACATGGTCATTAGTATCTAACTTAGGCTATGTATATATATACTAGAAGCATTGTAGGAGTAACTCCCTAACTCTTAGCCTAATCCTTTTTTGACCCATTTATCCCCCTTAAAATGGGATGCTCTTATGTGTGTCACACTACCTCTACATATCTATTGCCCATCCTCACTAGAACCCTACCTAGACCAATCTACCCTCTTCATTTGATGATTGCTTTACTTTCACTTAGCCTTCCTTTGGGAAAATATAAATGACACCCTTGGTAATAGTCTTTAAGGGGAAATGCTACATCGATAGTTTCCGTGCGCTTGCGGATTTTTATCTGTACGTAAGAAACGTCAGCAATGATCATATTTAGCACATTGTCTTTTTATATAGTGTAGTTTCACTAGCAAATCATGTATTCATTAATACACGAAATGACATGGAACATATCACTAAACATGCAATCTCAAATGTTGACATGATGTCATCATCCTATGACTACCAATAAGGTACTCATCATCATAATCCCCCACTCACACTAATCAATCCAGTATCCTATGCCAATTGATCTTGTGTGTGCATCATGTTTTACTTGTGGAATTGACTTGGTCAATGGATCTGCCATGTTCAGGTCAGTGTGCATTTTGCATGTCTTCACATCACCTCGATTGATATAATCTCGAATCAGGTGATAGCACCGTAGTATGTGTTTAGACTTTTGGTACAACCTCAACTCATTTGCTTGTGCAATTGCACCACTATTATCACAATAGAGGTCAATCGGTCTGGATCAGTTTTGGAACACGCCTAATTTAGAAACAAACTTCCCGATCCATACAACTTCCTTCATAACTTCTGAGGCTGCAATGTACTCAACTTCTGTTGTTGAGTCCACGACCTTCTCTTGCTTAGAACTCTCCCAGCTCACTTCGTCCACCGTTGAGATAGAAGAGATATCCCGGCTGTTGATTTGCTATTGTCATTGTAGGTTTGGAAACTAGCATCAGTTTAACCACTTACAACGAGCTCTTCTGAATCTCCATAGACTAGGAACGTATCCTTAGTTCTTCGCAAGTACTTAAGGATAGTCTTAACTCCTACCATGTGACCATCACTTGGTTTTGATTGACACCTACTCGTAACACTAATGCGTATGAGAAATCTGGGCGTATACATAACATGGCATACATGATAAATCCAATAGCCAAAGTGTATGGGATTCTACAGATCATTTCTTGCTCATCAGGTGACACGATACACTGATTCTTGCTCAAGGAAATGCCATGTGATATAGGTATGAATCATTTCTTAGAATCTTTCATGTTGAACCTATTCAATACCTTGTCAATGTACATACTTTGGTTTAATCCAAAAGCATTTCGATTTATCTATATAGATCTTTATGCCTAGAATGTAGGACATCTCTCCAAGGTCCTTCATAGAGAAACTTTTCCTCGCTGAAGCTTTTACATCCTTCCTAAGCAGAATACCATTCTCGATCAGTAGTATGTCATCCACATACAAGACCAGAAATATGAGTCCACTCCAACTAGCCTTATTGTACGCGCAAGGCTCTTCTTCATTTTTTGATAAGCCAAACGACTTGACTACCTCATCGAAGCGAAGATTCCAACTTCGAGATTATTGGTTAGCCTGTATATAGACTTCCTATGTCTACATACTTTATAGTATTTTTTTGTCGATAGAACCTTCAGGTTGTTGCATGTACACATCCCCACATTAGGTAAAGTCGTTTTGACGTCATTTTGACATGTTTTGTTATCATAATATGTATCAATTGCTAGAATGTTCTGAATATACTTCAACATCATGATAGGCAAAAATGTTTCATCATAATCAAAACCTTAAATTTGACAGAAACCTTCCTCTACTAGTCGTGCTTTATGGATGTGAACCTTTCCAACAGCGTCTATATTTTTCTTGAAAATCCATTTACACAGAACTAGTATCACATCGGGTGGATAATTCAAGTTCCAAAAACCTGATTTCTTTCAGGGATTCCAATTCGGATCGCATGGCCTCAAGTCATCTCTCAAAATCCGGTCCCATCATTGCATCTGTATAGGTGCTCGGCTCATTGTTGTCCAACAAAATATGTCACGTTGTCCTGTAGTATGTAGCATGTACTTCACAGTTAGACGATGAGGCCGTATTGATCTTCATGGATAAGGTTCAAATCTTAATCAGTGACCATCACTAGCTCATCATGTTGTGCCTCATCAGATAAAGTTTGAACATCTCTATGTGCCTCCTGAACTTCTTCGAGTTGCACCGTGCTCCCACAGTCCCACTGACTTTTTTCAAGAGAAACCCTTTCTCAAGAAACACAACATTTCGAGCAACAAACACTTTGTTCTCTCATCGGTTATAGAAATAATATCCTTCAGTTTCCCTTAGATACACCATAAAAACATACTTATTAGATCTGGGTTCAAGAAGAGTTGGCGTCAAACGCTTCACATAAGCATCACAACCCCAAATCTTTAAGAACGACAAACTGAGATGCTCCTCAGTCCATGTCTCATATGGTGTTCTCTCTATGGATTTAGATGGTACACGGTTTAGCGTGAACGTAGCTGTCTCTAGTGCATATCCCTGTGACATCCGGTTCTGAAAAACAAACCAAGTGCAGTATATGTGTGCTCAGGATGTTGCTTCACACATACACATCAACACCACACATGATAATCAGAATTTAACCATGTAACAAATAATAAATATACCTTGATTCTATTGCAGTGGAAAATAAACTAGCGTAGGTGACTCCAACTCCACAGGCAATAGTACGCACACCTATGAATCCTCATAGTCCTATGGATACTCCACATTGTCGCCTGACACTGAATTTGTTAGGAGAATAGCAAGGGTGAGAACATGGCATACTCAACAAGTGTGGGAAAGTATGACATGTAGCTAAAAAGAAGGATTGATAATAAACAATGGCTAATTGCATAAACGTACATTCAAACAGTTGAAAATGCAGTAACATTATCATTAAGTGTGGTCCTTCCCAAAATAACCCAATATCATCAATTTTCAACTTAAATAACTAATACCAGCAATAATAATCCATAATCAACTCATATCTACTCATATGTCTCAATTTCATCAATTCCATGTACCAAAGCCAATTAATAAACCATTACCGATTCGCAATCCAATTCGAGCCACTAAACCATATTAAAGTCCAAATTCTAACCATGTGAGGGTCCAGATTGCTCATAATCCGGAGCACGACTATCTTGATTGTTTTAAACACACTCTATAGAGGTTGTACCACTTTACCCACAAGTTCGTGATTTGATCACCTTTTGATGACTAAGGAATCTCAATTATACCGTATCACACTTCCTTTGGTGTGTGACCAAGAAATCATCAAATAGCCTTTACAAAGTGATTACTAGCATATTTAGACTCCACTGAGGTTTCACCGATAGTGATGTCTCCAACTGAGCACATCCAACCAAGGCCCCCCTCTTGTGCCGTTCGGATCCCGGGGCAATCTCACCACTATTGCAAACTCAATCGACTCCCATTCGTCGCTCACCCAAATGATCCGAATAATGCTGGCAATACATCTAATTAATTGGCTAAGCCGCACCCATACTTGGTGATGAGGACATCACTCCTATGCATATACACAACACTCCATTCAACATACAAGATGCAATCAATAGGATTCACACACACCAACTAATTTCAGGGGTGAGCTCATTTTTATATGTTTCCTTATATATTTTTAGAATAGATTGCTACCTAATGACTTAATTGTGATTAGGATCCATAGAGAAGTTGAAGGAGTAATTGAGGAATATTTAGGGGTGTGGAGGACTAGAGGATACGTTCAAAGAGGATGGAAACCGACCCCAACTAAAGATAGTGTCCAACTCGGAGTTCAGGAGTAGTACGCACTGAAATGGACGTCCAGGATGCATACAAACTCCATTTTGGACGTCGATGGCAATCGTCAAAACAAAATCGAGTTCAGAATCTGTCAGGGTGCTGTGCCACCTTATTGGGTCATTGGGGCTTGTACCAAGTCTAAGTCCATTATTTTTGTATCTTAGGGTTAGGTCACGACACCAACACCCCGGACATCCTCCCACCTATATATACTCCATAGTAGCCGCCATGAGCAATTGGGTTTTGCTTAGATCAATAATATTGCCGTTCTACAGTTTGTGAGACCCCAACTTAGCAATTCAGATTGCTTCTACCGTGTCCTTGCTTGTGTTCTCGGTTGTACTTGTAGGGAATAGCCTTCTTGGCGAGGTCAATCGTGTGTAGCACGGTTGATAACCAACGGAGCGGTGGTGTAGTGATTGCAGTGGTTTTTTGTGTTCTACTCGAGAGCCTCAGATCATCAATGTCGAGATCACCATCAATCGACTTGTCCATTACCTTTCAGAAGATCGGGCCTAAACCTCTTTCATCAATTGGTATCAGATTTCCAGGTTGCCCGTTAGGTAATTCATCTATCCATTACATTAGTTTTGTTTTTCATACCTACAGTACACAAAAAAAAAGCCACAAAAAACTTGCAGTTTAGTAGATATGTTCATTACTTTGTCCAAACCAACATTGAGCCTTTGCAACTTTCGTTTTCAGTTTGGTTTTGTTGAGTTTGTGTCCATTGTTGAGTCATATTGCTGCTTTAGAAAGTGTTTTTGGTCTTAGTTTCAGTTTTGCATTGTGTTGATTCATCCTCTTGAATCACGTCATCGTCCAGATTAGATTCATCTCTGTCCAATTCAGTATTTTCATCATATCTCCATCATACCAACTCGTATTTTGTAGTTCTTGTACTTTATGGAAAGCTTAAGAAGTTCTCTACAACTTTCATATTCATAGGTTTCCCAGTGAACTTAGATATCGTGGTAAAAAGTGCATTATATCTGAATCTGTTCTCGACCTAGAATTTCTGAACAGTCTGTATTTCGGAGACAATATCTCCTATTGTTCTTGTCCAAAATAGATTTTCCATATACTGAAATTAAACAGGAGAGATATATCTACAATATTTCTGTTGTAAGGTTTTCTATTTAGAGCCTCTAAGTATGCCTATTTGTCCTTGGAAGATTGAGCAGAAAATCTGCGACAGACACACGAGATATCTTTGATTGATTTTTAGTGTGTTCTTCTATTGCAGCACATTCTGAGAAAAGAAAGACAAAATAAAAAGGCAAGTGCAAAACAAGATACAAAAGACACACAAAATAATAGGAGAAAAAAATAAAAAAACAGAAGTGCTTGCATCCTTTGTGTCATCTAGTTTTGTCTCATGTCTTGCTTGCTTGAACTACTATGAACACATTTAGGCCAACAACTTTGACAAGTACTTTGGACACTTATTCAACTTTACTTCTGATTTCATTGTTACTAATTCTTGCTACATATAAAGTACCATCCAAGTTACACTTTACTCTTGAGCAGAATCGATACACCTTTGCAATCATCCCACGCTTCATTGGTTTCTTCATACTAGCCACCGTTTGCCACCTGCAGTGTCGGTAAGAACACTTGTAACAGCGTGGTAAGACGCTTGAGAGTGTGTGATTCCACTTCCACATTGCCATTATCCTTTATAGTTGATTGGGATAATATATTTTTTTGTCTTCTGTTTGCTACTAACAATGTCAGGTAAAAGCAAGAATCATGCATTATATGCTGAGATGATTGACATGATGAAGATGGCGATGGAGTTGCTCGCTAAGAATCAAATATCAACCAAAGTTTCACATGGCATTCAAACAATCTTTACAACTCCTTCCACAGGAAGTAATTATATTCTTCCATCTCTTCCTTCTTATGATGGTTTTGGTTACGATGAATATATTGCTTGGGAAATAGAGTTGGATAAAATTTTTGGACAATGTCATATGTGTGAGAGGAGAAAAATCAGAAATATTGCAAGTGCATTAGTAGGTTGTGCATTAACTTGGTGGAACAATTTAAATGATTTAGAAAAACCTCGAACATGGAAGGATATGAAAATTTGTATGCGAGAAACTTTTATGAATGTATCTAATTGCAAAGATGAAGTGCATCAATTTGTCGATAAATTTCTTGTTGTACCTCCTTTCGTGGCTAACGTTTTGCAGGACAATATAGAAAATAATATAGATGATGTAAAAGAGAACGAGGCTTTCGACAACACTTGTGAAATTTTAGATGGATCAACTCATAATGCACTCGAAATCACTGCTGAAAATGGTAAGACAAAACATTCTACCAATACGGAAGGAGAGAAGTTTTTGGATGTTCTGAATTTTTCTACCAATCATGCTATTTTCGAGGAGCAACTATTAGAATCGTTTATTTATACACCATTGTCACATGTTGATTTTCCTGCTGATCGTTGCGCTAAGAAAGAGTTGTGTGCTGATAACAATCTTGTACCAATGCTAGAACAATAAAATGAATTTGATATTTTATCACTCACTTGTTCTGAAATTAAGCATTTGATTCCAATTACATGTGAAAGAGATGAGCTGAAATTGTTGTCTTCTCTAAGTACTTTGGGTTATATTGAATTTGACACTCTTTGTGATCTAGATATCATAGAGAAGAGAATATTTTCCCAATCTGAATTGCCTTTGTTAAGTAGAAATATTTTTTATGCTATAGGCAAATATGAACATAGTGGTATGTTTATGGTGCATAAAGTTTACATATGTTCAAACGCGAAAGCTCCTTTTGTGCTGCAACAACATGGTCAAGTAAATGAATGTACTAACACTAATAATGTCTTGTCAAGTTTTTCTAGTATTTTTTCCTTGCAGCAGGGACAACGAAAGCATTATTAACTACATTTGTGCATTATGGACAACACTCATTCTACCCCCAAAGAAAGACATTTTGCTGGACATACGAGCAAGCCGGGGACGGCTTGTCATCAAGAAGGGGAGAATGATGAGATCATGCACATTATAAATGCACATACAAATATGATACAATGTTTATTTGTTTCTGATCCTGGCTCAAGTAAATGTGCTCGCTTATTTGATCGAGAACATGGAGATGGTTCACTATATCGTCCACCACCTTGGCCTCCTCCTTTCATGCATACAAGAAGATTTGATGGCATTGCACATATGGACCCACATATGAGAGAAGAGGAAATTGAGTCGAGGATGACACTAATTCAAGAAGGGGAGGATGATGGGGACATCACTCCTATGCATATACACAACACTCCATTCAACATACAAGATGCAATCAATAGGATTGACACACCAATTAATTTCAGGGGTGAGCTCGTTCTTATATGTTTCCTTATATATTTTTGAGAATAGATTGCTACCTAATGACTTAATTGTAATTATGATCCATAGAGAATTTAAAGGAGTAATTGGAGGAAGATTTAGGGGTGTGGAGGACCAGAGGATACGTTCAAAGAGGATGGAAACCGACCCCAACTCAAAATCGTGTCCAACTCGGAGTCCAGTAGTAGTACGCACTAAAACAGACGCCCAGGACGCATACGAACTCCGTTTTGGATGTTCTACATATGAACGGAAAGGGGAGAAGATAAGCATTCCAATGGCGCTGGTCCCATGTCAAAAGTCCTTCAGAGTCGACGGCAATCCTCGAAATAAAATCGAGTTCAGAATTTGTCAGGGTGCTGCGCCACCGTATTGGGCCATTGGGCCTTGTATCAAGTCTAAGTCCATTATTTTCGTATCTTGGGGTTAGGTCACGACACCAACACCCCCTTGTACGTACTCCCACCTATATATACTCCATAGTAGCCGCCATGAACAATTAGGTTTTGCTTAGATCAATAATATCGCCGTTCTACGGTTTGTGAGACCCCAACTTAGCAATTCAGATTGCTTCTACCTTGTTCTTGCTTGTGTTCTCGGTTGCACTTGCAGGGATTAGCCTTCTTGGTGAGGTCAGTTGTGTGTAGCACTGTTGATAACCAACGGAGCGGTGATATAGTGATTGCAGTGGTTTTTCGTGTTCTACTCGAGAGCCTCGGATCATCAACGTCGAGATCTCTATCAATCGACATATCCATTACCTTTCGGAAGAGAGGGATGGGCCTCAGTCCGCACGATCGTCCAATATTCCCTCCAGTAGCTCCACTTGCCCCCTTTGAGGTAAGCAATGTAGACCTGGGAGGTCCTGTCCCGATGCTAGAAGTAGTAGGCTCCCACATGGCTCGCCGCGCTCCTTCTGGTGGTCTTCATCACGATGAAGAGATAGAACAACTCCACCAATGGTGGGATGCCCACGAATGTCTCAAAAGTGTACGAACACGACAACCACAGTGATCGAGTTTGACGACAGGTGGTGTAGCTACAGCCCGTATACCTCCAGCAATGCGAGGAAGAGCCCTGACAACGAGAACCCAAGCCCCGTAGACACGTAAGCGACGGAGAGGACAATCTCGTATCCGTGCAGGTCTTGTTGAGCGGATGATCCGTAGTGGATCAGCCATCCTTGCTCTGTTGCTGCCCAGCCAAGCAGTCGCCTCATCGACACTAGATCCTCTGTCATCAGGAAATGAGAAGCAGGCAGCATGGAGGCAATCGGATCAAGAAAAAATAAGAGCTTGTGCTAAGTGGTAAAGGTTTAGGTGCTCCAGGAAAAAGGCGAAAGCTCGGGCAGCAGGGTGTCTGTAAGGAAGGAATTGCACCCTTCCAGCAAAGGTTTCCTTTTTTATCACCCCCACAATGCCCGAGCACATTGTGCGGATCGCCAGGGACCGACTCGCACTACTCAACCCACAACGTCCATGACAATGGGGGCTAGGTCCCCTGTCAGAAGTGCTGGCCCAAGCAGTCAGCCACCTGAGAAGACAGCTGAAGAGGTTCCCATAAAGGTGGAGCAAACGTAAGTCCTATAGCTACATTGGGATCCGTCATGATTAAAGGCGTCGCAGAGGGCAAAGATAATACAGCAAGTAAACATCATGTCGCCATAGTCTCTCAACCAAGAGAGGATGCATGGCTGCGGTGGCAGACGTTGGCAGAAGAGCCCACCACTTCGGTTGACCAAGACAAAATTCAAAGAGCAGTGTGGGAAGACATGGATAGGGCTCCACTCTCAGGCTCATCACCTCCCCCCAAGGTGGACCATGTGGCCACTATTGGTACCCTGCATATTGGGGTACCCTGGCACACAAGCTGAAAGTACCTAAGTACGTCCAGTGGCGCCACGTGTCCAAAAGGCGCTGGACCCCGACCTTCCTCATGTACAAGATCCAGCACTACCACATGAACCTCAAAGATGGGACCCAGCTCCTCCAATGAGACGGGCTCCCAAGCTGCCATGTGTTTGGCTGGATGGGACCTCACCCCACTATCGGAGTGGGCTCCGGTGCAACCACGTGGCTCGAAGAACCAGGCAGGGCACCTCTCACAGAGAAAGGGCTCCAGAGCTGCCACGTGCCTTGAAGGGCCCCGGAGCTGATGTTGAAGGCTGTTATATACCAATTTCTCCCGTCAATATAACTCAATTATGTGAAGGAATTGTCAGTTTTTGCACACATCACCCTTCTATTTAACCTATTTCCACTTGTACTTGGAGAAATTGGTGCATGCAGGTATTCTATACAGAATTGAAATGAAACAAGGGGATGGATCCTATAAATTATCATCCCAGCCAATCAAGCACTGAGACATGGCACCACTTGGATCAAATGGCCCACAAACAGAAGTATCTGAGGCCATCCAATGGTTTAGCACCCATATCATGGAATGGGACCCACCTGTGAGTCACCTGGAGGAAGAACTAGCCGTTTGGAGCCAGGACTAGGTCGGTCGACCCCTTCCTGGCGCCAAACACAGTCAAACGACATGTGTCGGCTCCTCCCGACTTGAAGAAGTTAGTGGTGACTAATTCGTGCGCTTTTGGTAGCGGGAACCGACCCTTCTCCATGCTATAAATATGACCCTCACTTCAACACACACCACCTGAGCATCATTCTATTGTATATACACTAGTTCTCCTAGTTCCTTAGTGGAGGTTAGACTGTAGAGAGGAGCCTCTAGTCCCAAGTCCAAATTGGGAAAGTTATGGCTCATGTATCTTTTCTTATATTTGTGACTTTACGCATAACAAAGATATTACCTTTAGTCTTCTTTCATTCATATACATGTTGAACAACTTAGCATAAGTATTCACCATTAACATGCTCATTAGTATCTAACTTATGCTATGTATATGTATACTAGAAGCATTATTGGAGCAACTCCCCAACTCTTAGTCTAATCTCATCTCTGGGTGAAATGCTACATGATAGTTTTCGTGCGCTTGCGGACCTCATCTCTTTGAAGAGATGATCTGTGATGTAAGAAACGTCAACAAGCATTTCTGGCGCCATTGTCGGGGAAGGCAAAGGAAGTGAAGGATAACTATCACTTGTGATTAAGCTATAGATACTAGTAGTTATTACACAAGATTACCCTCGTTTGTTTTCCCCTTTTGTGGTGAAAATAAGGTAGTGTTGGCTAACCCATTTCATGGGATGGCCAACGAGGACGCTAGTGCTCAACTGTAATATGATTGAAGGTGTACCTCAACAAATGTCTGCTAGGCAACACAATTGCCTTTCACGGAAGAATTTCAACTTCCAGTAGGAGCCAAAGTCAGCCATCCCCAAGCTTGGGGGAGGCTTCAATAGTTCTTCTTGGTTTGCCTCCACCATGGCATGGGTAGTGGGCTCTTCATCCAACACCCATGTCATGGGTTGGCTCCACCAATCCATGACTACTTTTGTGCTGGAACTGAAGGAGCCCTATTCTCATTCATCATGAATGGGAATATGTCTCTACTCAAGGGGTACATTGACGAGTGCTCTAGTTCCTTTAGCTTGGCATACACACCACTTAACAAAGTGGACATGATACACTACAGGAATATGGATCACTTACGTCGGTCGGAGCAACTTACGTCCGCCGGCCGATGTATGTAAGTAACTTACATCGGTGCCTGGTAGCCGACGTAAGTTAAATAAATTACGTCAGCTGGCCGACGTAAGTAAAGGGACTGACAGTAATAAACGGTACTAACGTCGGCCTCGGCCCATAGCTGACGTTAGTTAAAGGATCGACGTAAGTTAACACTAACTTACGTCGGCCCTGACGTCGGCCGACGTAAGTAATCTCAGCCGACGTAAATTGTGGTTTAACCTAACCGCGCGAGCGGTGCGCGCCTGTATCATTTCATGCGCGCCTTCTCCCAACCGTCGCCGCCGACACCGAGCCTCCCCGCCGCCTGCCCCCCCCCCCCCCCGTCGCCGCCCCGCCGCCGGCACGCCGCCCCGCCGTCGCCGCCTGGCCGCCACCCCCCCTGCCGCCCGCGGCCCCGCCCCCGCGGCGCCGCCCCGACCCGCGCGGCCCCGACCCCGCAGCGCCGCCGCTACCGTTCCGCCCCCACCGCCCCTGCGCCACCGGCTCGCCTCCGCGCCCCAGCCACCGCCCGGCCCCGTCGCCCCTGCGCTGCCGCTACCAGCCCGCCCCTGCACCGCCGCTGCCGGCCCGCCCCCGGCCCCGCCGGCCCTGCGACCTCGCCGCCCCTGCGCCCTCACCGCCGGCTCGCCTCCGGCCGTCCGTCCGTCGACACCCATCGATCACTAGGTACGCACTTCAATTCGGACTTTAGTGCTTTCAAATACTTGTTATGCTATCGTTGTAGCCTTAGAATTGTTAGCTTCATGTCGTGTTTTATTGCTCAAGTGATTCTATGTTGGCAGTGCTTGCTTAACTATTTATTTAATTATGGTTGTTAATTTGCTTAAATACGCTTAAGTGGTTTATTTTATTATGCTTAATTTGCTCTGCATAATTAAGCTTGAACGGTTTATTTAATTATGTTTAATTTGCTTATTTTTTCTTAATTTGCTTAATTATGCTTAGGTGGTTTATTTAATTATGTTTAATTATGCTTAAATTGCTTAAATTTATTTAATTATGCTTAATTGGTTTATTTAAGTTGTTAATTTGCTTATGCATTTAATTATGCTCAAGTGGTTTATCTATTTATTCTTAAGTGGTTAATTACACCATGAGGAGGGCAGCGTCGGGGGCAGCCGACTGTCGGGTGCCACGGCGTCGCCGGTAGCTCCAAGAGAGAGAGAGAAATCGTGGGTCGTGTGTAGGGGTGAGCAGAGGAGATCAGGGCGGCGGAGGAGCTCGAGGCGGTGGGCGGCACGCAAAAGAAGCTCGCGCCGGCGGTGAACTGAGAAACGTGGTATCTTTTGTCGTTGAATATAGCTATTAAGGCGTCACTTTAGCGTCTCTTTAGCACGCTAAAGCAGTAAGGCGCTCCGGCATCGTAAGGCGTCCCCGTTGCCTTGCTTTCTAGGGTAAGGCGGCGACGGCCAGGGAAGCCGGCGGCGGCAGGGAAAGCTGGCGCCGCGGGAGCAGGGGGATCCGTCGCCTTAAGTTGCCTTACCGCCTTAAGAACGTCAATGACCCGCGCTTGTGTGGACGGTGGAAATGGATGTGGAATTGTCATCTAAGACCAACTTTCCTCTCAGTCTTTCTCTAGTTCTTTCCTCTCTCTTAAATGCCCTCAAAATGAAAATGAGCAATGTAACCAATAGCAATGTATTACCCGTTTCGGATCGGCACGTCTCACATGCCATTGGCATGTGAGACGTGCAGGTTCGGAATTGTCCCTTTTTGGACAGCCTCGGAGTGACCGAGGGGGCGTGGCTTGTGACGAGACGCGGTTCCGGATTTGGACGAGATTTCGGTGGCGTAACCCTGTTGTTCTCTGCTGCACCATTTTTAGGCGTTCAGTGGAGAACAGCGGGGTTATGCTGCCGAAATTTCGTTCGAATCCGAATCATGCGTCTCGTCATGAGCACGCTCCGCTCGGTCACTCTTGGGCGGGTTTAGGATCTATCTGCCTAGGTTGTAGGGCCATGACACATAACATAACAATACATTAACGACAATTTCTTTAACGTTAAACTGCAGAGTCAAACATGGGCGAAGACCGTAGTTGGATGTACACTGGTTGGAAGAGCAGAACTGGTGGTCACTCAGATGAGTGGTACACCAAGACAGAAGCTTTTGTGGAACGAGCTTTTTCGTTGTCAAATAGCAATAAGGCACGGTGCCCATGTACGAAATGTCGAAACGGAACGTTTTTGGACAAAGTGGAACTTACGTTGCACTTGTGTCGAAACGGTTACGTGTCACATTATGAGTTGTGGAACTTCCATGGCGAGACAGCTTCTCAAGCTGTACAAGAAGTGGAAGCGGACAATGATGATGCTCAAGTGGTTGATATGATGGATGAGATGCTGGAAGCTATACGACCAGAGCTTACAGAAGATACTCAAACAGCAGAGGTTAAAGAGTTCTTCAAATGTCTCAATAATTCAGAAGAGGCTCTGCATGAACACACTAAAATGTCAATCCTCAATTTTGTGACTAGACTTATGGCAATTAAGTCTAAGTTCTTCTTTTCTAACAATTGTTACAACATGCTCATTGATTTGTTCAAAGATGCCTTTCCACAACCCAACAAAGTGCCTAAGGATATGTACAACTCGAAGAAAATTCTTTCTGGTCTCGGGATGAAGCACGAAAAGATTGATGTGTGTCCGGACAACTGCATGCTTTTCTAGAGAGAGCATGCCAAAGAGAACAAATGTTTGAAATGTGGTCAATCGAGGTTTGTCGAAGTTGTTAATAACGATGGTAATACAGTGACGACGGAAGTCGCACGTAAGCAGCTTCGTTACTTACCTGTGACACTGAGGTTGAAGCGGCTGTTCCTTTCAAAAAAAACGGCCAGACACATGAGATGGCACAAAGAAGGTGAGCGTGAGAACAATGGAGTCATGACACACCCGTCCGATGGTGACGCATGGAAGGATCTGGACTGGTTCGACCCAGAATTCGCTCGTGAAGCGAGAAATGTTCGCATCGGGTTGGCGACAGATGGGTTCACGCCGTTCAGCACAAACGCCGCACCATACTCCTGTTGGCCCATCTTTGTCATTCCGTACATTCTTCCACCGACTTTTTTCATGAAGAATGAGTTTATGTTTCTTAGCCTTATTGTACATGGGCCAGATCATCCTGGGTCACGTCTCAACGTGATGTTGAAACCGTTGATCGAAGAGTTGAAAATGTTGTGGACAGGAGTCGAAGCGTACGACTGTTACAAGAAATAGAAATTCAACCTTCGAGCTGCTTATTTGTGGCCCGTTCATGATTTTCCGGCATACGGCATGTTTTCTGGATGGAGAACTCATGGTCGGTTGACTTGTCCGATATGTGCCTCGGATACCGATTGCTTTCGACTTACCCATGGAGGCAAGATATCTTACTTTGATTGTCATATATGTTGGCTACCTCCGAATCACTTGTTTAGACGACAGAGGAATGTCTTTAGAAAGAACACCGTTGTCACTAAAGGACCACCGAAACGTCTTGACGGGTCAGAAATATCTGATATGTTGGACAAATTGGTGCGAGATGATGGTCGTCCTGGATATTTCGAAGGTTACGGAGACAAACACAATTGGACTCACATATGTGGACTTTGGGAGTTACCGTATGTGAATTCGTTGATTCTAAGGTACAACATTGATGTTATACATCAGGAGAGTAACATGGCCAAATGTATCATAAGCACATGCATGGACATGATGGGCAAAACAAAAGACAATTTAAAGGCTCGAGAGGCACTACTGTTGGTAGTTACACTTCGTATGATGTTAGCAAAAAAGAAAGGTGTGATGCATTCTTCTACATGTATGCTAATATGGACGAAATGAATAAATATTTCAAGTAAGTGTTTCTCCTACACTTATGCTTTTCACCATCTTTTCCGACACATGTATTCTAAAAGGTTCTCTTTGTCGTGTAGTATGTTCGACAAGCAAAATTGGAGACATAGACATCAACCCACGAGCAAGCAAATAGAACATATTCGATGGGAAGGAATAAACGGGGATCTAATTTTCTCTCCTGGTTTCGAGATCTTGTAATGTTTTCTCGATAACTAATCAATGTTAAAAACATTCTCTTATAACTTAAGAATGCTTACGTTTTCTAATAACTCCATATCTTGGACAGTGCCAAAAAGATGCCAACGTCCATGAAGATTTGCGACAACAATCTCGTGGAGTGGTTAATGTTAGAAGCTATGGTCAATATGACGTCAACGACTTTCGATTCCGTACAACTCAATTGGAATCTCTTCGTCCTCTCGCGGCAACATGTAATACCGGAGTTGTGATGAGGGCAATCGATTCGCAAGATCATGAAATGCAGTACTACGGGATTATTAAAAAAATCCTTGAATTCAATTTTGTCGCAAACAAGCCAATTCGAGCGGTATTCTTTGACTGCGAATGGTTTGATTCCATTTGTGGAATTCGAGTAAACGAATTTGGCATGGTCGAAGTAAAACATAAGGAACGGTTGAAAGGATTCAATTCATTAGTTCTTGCACACCAAGTAGAGCAAGTGTACTATCTACCTTATCCATGCAATAAATTCAAAGCTTGGTGGGTGTTACAAAAGGTGAATCCTCATGAGCGGTTATACGCTCCAGGAGATGATGATAACCACGACGAAGCTGAGGTTGATTGTGTCTACCAAGAGGAAGAGTTGCCTGACTCCTTCTCAGTCGAGCCTAGTGTAGGACTATATAACTTAGCAGACTCCTTCTCAGTCGAGCCCGATGTAGGACTCGATAACTTAGTTGGAGACGCTCAAAATATCGAGGATGGCACAGAAGCGGAAACAGAATCAGAATCGGAAACTAAAGATATCGATGACATAGTCAAACCTGCTGATTTGCGCAAACGAAAACGATATGCGGAAGAAGAAGATCGATGGGCTAGTTTAAGGAGTAGGGTGCATCATCGTGATGTTGATGAATTTTGAAGTAACGTTTTATTCACTAATTTAACATTAATTTTGTATATTATCTTTGCATATTAATCATTTATTCCTTGCAACAGGATTTCGTCAAAGGGGAAGGGGAAGGGGAAGGGGAAGCCAGTGAGAGGGTTTGAGCCGCCAGGAGACCCTTGCTCAGGGAGCTCGTTCCTTTCTAGCCGACGTGAGCTCTTTTTGGCACACGCTCCACCCTCAGCTGTCGTGTGCTTTCAGCGGACAGAGGTAAATTTTAGTTACAATAAAGTTATTTTTGAAATTGCAATTGTTATTAATTATTAATTGTCAATCTTTTCCTTTTGTGCAGTCTGACTCAGAGACTTCTGAGTCAGAGTCAGAGTCAGAGGCTAGGGGACCGCTACAGGAGCCCGACTCAGAGGCTAGGGGGCCACTACAGGAGCCCTCTAGCGCTAGTCTCCCTTCGGAGCCGGCTAGCGCTAGCCTCCCTGGGCAGCCGGCTACCACTAGCCTTCCTGGAGGCTCTGGGGGTTTCGCAGATCCTTCAGGGTCACAGGACGCGGCAGCGTCGCAGCAGAGGTGACGGACGAGGAGAACCCACTTTGCGGCTCCTCCTCCGGTTACTACTCAGCGGACCACGATCCGCCCCGTTGGAGACAGGTATAAATACTGTGTATAGTATATTAAATATTAGATGTTGTTTTCCTTTACTTAATGATTTAATATATTTTGTAGATGTTGGTACGACTTTTCGTTCACGGGGGCTGAGAAGCACCACAGGCAGGTTAACAGTGTCCTCGGTGCTATCGTCAAGTTGCACTACCCCGGTGTAATTGACGGTTTTCCTGCCCTGTCGTGGGATGACTACGCTCGGGTCTCTCACCCGGTGCACGGCACGGTTCAGGGAGCCGTGTGGCACGATTTTATGGTAAGTTTAACTGTTTCATTTTTTCAACTCGTTTGAATTCTTAATTGCATATCACTTAAATATTTGTTTGCTTAAAGCTGAGGTACCAAGTAGAGGAACGGGGCATGGAGGACCACGCGAGACACTGTTCCATTACAATGCTCGGAAGCTCACGACGGTGGCGTTGTCGTATGCCCGGATTCAGGCCGTCAACGCGTACTACAAGAGGCACCCCCGGGAGCAGGAGCAGCAAAGGGGTGTATTTAGGAAGGACTCGGACTCCTACTTGATAGAGGAGCAGTACGCGGAGGTAAGTTTTTAATATTGTTAAATATTTACAATATCTACGTATGTTAACTGCGTTGATGAAAAATGAAATATGTGCAGGTTAGTATTTCCTGGTTACAAGGTAACATCGAGGTGTACTTAGCTCTCTGTCGATACTGGGCTAGCGATGCTTTCATCAACAAGTCCACAAAGGCTAGACAGTGCCGCATGGGGTCCGAGGGCAAGCACAACTATGGCGGTGATGGCTACTTGCGTTTGGCTAAACGCATGGTAAGTACATTTTTATTTTATTTATGTGTTCCCAATATATTACTTATCTCACTAACACGACTGTACAGGAGCTAGAGATGGGTCATGAGCCGACCCCGACCCAGGTTTGGAAGAGAGGTCACAAGGGAAGTGACCCTTCTCAGCCAGGGCAGTGTAGTCAGGTCGCAACCGACCGACTGGTAAGTTTTCGAAATTCATCAATTTCATTATAACTAATACTATTATTGACATGCTTACAAGATTTATTTGTTTTGTAGACAAAGTACGTGCAGGAGGTCGCGAAGATACACGGTGCGGATTACGATTGGGAAAGCGCGCCGATCGACCCCCAAGCTGCGTATGCAAGCGGAGGCGGGAAGGCCCACGGACGGTGAGTTCTTCGTGTGTTTCATTTCTTTTTCAATTAATCTTCTTCTACTTAGTGTTTTCATTCTTTTGAAGGTTTGCCATTTTTGATGGAGTTGTCGACTCGAGGTCGACGTGACCTTTGAGAGGCGCTTCATCGTCGCAGGCTTCGACCGTTGGGACCAGTGGTCGTCTCTCGCAAACCCAGCTGGAGCTCCAGGCCATGAGGGAGACGCTGACGCAAACAAGGACAGCCTTAATGATGGCCCAGATGCAAGCAGCGGTGGTGGTAAGTAATTTAAAGTACCGTAGTTAAATTTCACAGCACTTCAATAACTCTTAGTTATCTTCTAATATTTTGCAATGGCAGGATCTTGCTCGACACAGCGGTCAGGACATCGAGATTCCTACGCTTCCGCCGCAGCAGACACCGGAGTAGGTAATATTTTCTATCCCTCTTTTTGTTTTTTGTACACCCTGTTATTGTGAGTTTTAGCCTTAGTGTCGAATAGAAACTTGTTAGAGGAGGACGTCCATGTCGTCCCCGAAATGCAACTTCCACCGCTCCCATAACATAGATTTTCATTATGTTGAATGCATGATTTCCTTTTGATCCACCACCAACTCAGGGTCGGCTCTAGGAGTTTGATTTCCTTTTCATTATGTTAAATAAGTTACTTGCATCACATTTAATTTAGCAAATCTGTTACTCACACTATTGACTAGTTGTTTTATGGACTTCTAATTTTGGACTTCTAATTTATCCTAATTATGATTCTTTTGCAGGGTTCGGGAACGCGTCGAGATCCCGGAGGCAGTGTAGGGGCTATCGTGTAGCCCGGAGGCAAATTGTGTTGTTGTTTTCTATGTTTTGGATATTATTTATAACTGTTGCTATATAACTGTATATGCTGCTGTGTTGTTGTGATTTGTGTTCTCACCATCGAGCGAGCTAGTCAGTTTCTGTTTTAAAAAAAAAAATTTGAAAATTTAACTTAAGTTGGCTATGGAATTGCCGACGTAAGTTAGCCCAGTTTAACTTATGTCGGTCAGGCCATACCAACATAAGTTAAACCACTTAACTTACGTCAGTTAGAGCCAAACTGATGTAAGTTATGGCACATAACTTACGTCAGCGTGCTCTCGCCGACGTAAGTACTCCGGCCCAGCCCAAGGCCCATCCCGCCACTTAACTTACGTCGGCTTCCGCAGACCGACGTAATTAGGTAACTTACGTTGATGGCCGACGTAAGTTACCTTAATTACGTCCAAACCGCTACGTTGGTCGGTCGCCGACGTAATTAAAGGAAAACCGACGTAATTAATTTAGTTACGTTGGTTTATGCCTTACTTACGTCAGCCCTGGCCGACGTAAGTGATCGATATTCCTGTAGTGATAGCTATGGAACTACACCTCCTATTGAAGTATCATGATAGATCAAGTCAATGGAGAAGTGTTTAGAAATGTCCAAGCCATGGATATTCACATGATTTGTGAAAATCCATGTTAACATGGGCCATTTGGGAAATCATTTCCCTGAGACCCATGGGGATTGTTCCTTCCAAACACAACTCCAATGGCTATCACCAACAAGGAGGTCAAGGTTGGAATCAATATCACCCTTGTAATAAAGGATTTTATAGGGATTTCTAGGGATTTAAGTTCAACTATCCTACCTTGAAGTATCTTGTCCATGGCCAAGCAAGAAATCAAGACAACATCCACATGAATCCCTTGGCCATGGACAAGAAAATTAAAGAGCATCCAAGATCCAAGATATCCCACAACCACTTGTTTGGATTCCTACCCTTCGACCAAGCCCATGAAACCTAGGGCAAGTGACATTGTGGATGAAGTGTTTCTTGTTTGACTATGGAGTCCACATGTCATCATGCTCATAATGAATGTCTTCAAGAGGGAGAAGCCGTCACTAAATCAACAAGTTTTCATCAATATGACGGACAGGCTAGGGCCATCATGCAGCCCACATGTCCATCTGACATGCCAAAGGAGATTTGGCATGTCAATTAAAAAAGTTTTCCACATTTCAAACTTTGGGATTGGACAACAAATTATCGTTCTAAACAGGACGGAGGTATGTCCCACTCATCGGACATCAAAAATATTCGGTGAGTCCTTGCCAATAAGTTAATTGGTAGTTATCTCATATTTGAATTTCCCATCAATCTTTGCATTTGAATTTAGCATGTTTGAATTTTTTCACACTTGCATGTTGGAGAGTGAAATTTCCAACCTTCATAAAACTAAAATTTGAATTAAAAAATACATTTATTTGGATATGAGCCTTGGGCATAACCACTTGAATTCATATTCCTAATTCAAACCAAAAATATTCCCCTAAATACTAATTGCATTTGCAAGTTGTTTCAAGTTGGGCAAAACAATTTGAAAAAGGGTACAACATGCTTTTGAGCTAACATAACCCATTTTCGAGTTGTTTTGTTTGTTCTTGATTTTTAGTGCAGCTAGGACAAAATTTGTAAAAAGTTTGGAAGGCCCCATCAAGCGCATATCCCTCCATCGATCTCATTTTGAGTTCATGGTAGAGGAATGCTCAATATGATGGTCTAATGGAGGAACAAGATTAAGCCCATTCAACTCCAATCTCGACTTGGTAGAAGACATTGAACATGAAGGCCACACCAAAATCCATGGTCGTGAGTTTCTCACACAACGACCTTCAACCCAGACTGCTCTTCAAATTGAGGTAAAAGTTTCAAATTTTCCATCATTTGAATTACATTAGGATTGAAACATTTTTTCTTACATTTGTTAGGAAGGTTTACACCTTCTCATGATTCAATTCTTATACATCCTCACGAGAGTAAGTGCTCGCATTACTCTTTTTGATTCTTCAAAAAGGAATGTCACCTTACCTAGGAATAAATTTAAACAAGTACCTAGAATTTCATAAGCATTGCTAAAATTGACATAGACATTTTCTTCCTAGGTAATGCTTATGGAATAACTTAATGGTTGAATTGGTATGTAGCAACCTAGGAATAGTGATGTCCTAATTTTGATTTGAAAATCATTCATGCACGAATCACTAAATTTCAAATTCCTAGGCAAGAATAGAAAAATGTTCAAGAGGATAAAATTGAGAATCTTGTTTGCCATGACCCAAAAGATAAACATTTGCTCTTGTGTAAAAAAACTATGATGGTTAGAAAATTTACAAGGTGAAGGGATCTATATAGTGTATTTATATCAGTTGCATTGTTATGAGTAGGAGCTTTAGAAAATTTGCAACTTGAGTTATCCCTAAACCCCCACTCCTAGCAATGATCATACATTGTTCATAGATGCATTTGGAATTGGACCCAATGCATTTTTGGTCTTGTTCTTCCCCAGGGCTTACGAATGGAGAATTCGGTTACCTAACCCGAAAATTCATTTGTACAAATACCGGGAGCTAACCATCCCTCTCTATCATAGAGAGGGAGTTTGCAAGAGTAAAATAACTATGCAGGCATTCAAAGATCTGATTGTTGGAAACCTTAAGAGGATTCCATATAAATATCTCTTGGCCATGGAGTAAATTAGGATGGTTGCTACCCATCGAAAATTAAGCCCGAAGGTCCACCATAACTATACGAGGCCAGAGATTTGATATGGAAACCCTCCGTGAGCAACTAATGGGCTGCTACGAATATGTGAGTGAATTATGCTCTCAATTATTCAAAGGACCCATTCAAGCTCAAGGGAATTGCCACCATCATTGGGTGTAAGTTATTCCTTTGTGGCTAAAAGATATGATGTACCTTAATGAAGTAATGAGAAGATCACATCCAATGTATATTGGGTGCAAGTTGTTCCTATGTGGCCAGAAGGTATTTTATACCTTAGCCAAGGAACAACGAATCACACTTAACCCATGGTGAGTGCTCGTCATCCCTTTGTGGTTATAGGTATGTCATACCTTAGCAAAGGAATAATGGATTGTACTCAACACATGTTGGGTACATTTCACTCCATTGTGGTTAAAGGATATCATTACCTTAGTCAAGGAATGACAGATCACACCCAATGCATGAGAGGTACAAGTTATTCCTTATTGGCAAGAGATATGATACACCTTAGCCAGAGAATGACGGAACACACCCAACCATGCTAAGTGCACATCATTCCTTTGAAGCCAAGGGATATCATTACCGTAGCCAAGGAATAGCAAGGTGCATCCAATCTATGGAAACCTTAAGGTGTGGATAAGCGACATCGAGAACACTCTCCTCTACCACACTCGTAGAATCCATGAAGGCAACCTAACATCAACACTCAATCCCTCCAATGTCAAAGCCATGGTGCAAACAAGGTTAGACCAATCTCATGGCCTACATTCGTCGTTAGGGTTTTAGCCCCTATCACGAACCTTGAACAAGAACAAGCTAGGGGTAGGACCCCCACTTGAGATAACTTGTATGACATCCCATTTGCATCCCATTATTTTATTTACTTCTTTCCACCACATTTGCATCTAAAAAAAGAGATTAATAATAATGTAGTATAGGTTAGTTTGATAAAATAAAATATGTATGGTAAGAATGGTTTGGAATTCACAAAGATGAAATGATGAATATTTGCTCTGTTTAAATTTTTCTAAGTTCCTAGTTTACAACTTACTACTCTCCAAAATATTGCTTTCATTGGCTAGATTTAATTTTGCAAGGATTTAGAAAGTGTGGGTAGCAGAAGCTTAATCCAATTCTAAGTTGTTGTGAGATATGATAAAGTGATAGGGCTGCTATTCCTAGTTTGAAAGTGAAACTTAGATTTCCGTAGAAATTCTAAAAAGTTTTAAGTTACTCTCATTTGATTGGAAATACCTACCAAATCCATATGATATATTACATTGATAGACCTTATGCATATGCTATTTGCATTCACATTGAGCTTTGTCAAACTAGTGTAGACCTATGTGAGATTTCATTCATTACCATTTGAATTCAAGACTTCACTTGCACATGCTATACTTCTACAGTAGAAGTAAGCAAAATCTCATCATACGATCATTCCACAATAAAAAGAGAAACTCCATACCATTCATGCTTAGTACTCTCTCCAAAAGTTATTACATAAAAAGGGAGTGGAAGACATGGCTACAAGAAAAAAAAATGCATGCTTACATCATAAGCATGAGAAAAAAAACAAGAGAAAAGTAGCCATGTTTCTTCCGTGGAAAATAAGAGAGTCCACTCAAAAAGGAGTCATCTCAATTATCCACATCCACTCCATGTCCATCACACATGTGCAAGTCTTGAATCAAATTGTTTTGAATTGATTTCTCCTAAGGCTTGCTTTTTTGACTTAGCAATATTATGTGTTGCAAATAACACTACTATATTACCTACCAAGCTCCACATACAAGCCTTATTTAGAGGTAGGATGAGTGTAGGCACAATGCCTTGGTTAGGAAATATTTCCACTACACATAAAGGAGAGACTGAACGAATTAAATTGAGATACTTATAATCTAAAACAAACTCCCCGGAATTTGTGCGGAGCTTGATTTCTAGGGTATGTGTGCTCCATTTACTATTATATCTTTCAACCACTCATGAATAGGAGAAGGCATAAGCCCCTTAATGACTTAAGATTGGTGAAGTACCATACCGATTTTTGCAGTACTAGGTAGAGTATTTTGTTGTACACTTGGTACTTTTGAAAAGTAGAACATATTAGCAACTCCTTATCATCAACCTAAAGTCTTGACTTTGCTCGGGATGAGCAAAGGATAAACTAGGGGAAGTTTGTTGATGGCTATTATATACCAATTTCACCCGTCAATATAACTCAATTATGTGAAGGAATTGTCATTTCTTGCACACATCATCTTTTTATTTAACCTATTTCCACTTGTACTTGGACAAATTGGTGCATGCAGGTATTCTATACAGAATTGAAGTGGAACAAGAGGATGGATCCTATAAATTATCATCCCAGCCAATCAAGCACCGACACGTGGCACCACATGGATCAAATGGCCCACAAACAGGAGTATCCGAGGTCATCTAATGGTGTATCACAATATCATGGAATGGGACCCACCTGTCAGTCACTTGGAGGAAGAACTGGCCATTCAGAGCCAGGACCAGGTCGGTCGAACCACCAGGTTGGCCGACCCCTTCCTGGCGCCAAACACGGTCAAACGACACGTGTTGGCTCCTCCCGGCTTGAAGAAGTCAGTGGTGACTGATTCGCGCGCTTTTGGTGGCGGGAACCGACTCTTCTCCAAGCTATAAATAGGACCCCTCACTTCATCACATTCCACTTGAGCATCATTCTATTGTATACACTAGTTCTCCTAGTTACTTAGTGGAGGTTAGGCTGTAGAGAGGAGCCTCTAGTCCCAAGTCCAAATTGGGAAAGGTATGGCTCATGTATCTTTTCTCATATTTGTGACTTTATGCATAACAAAGATATTGTCTTTAGTCTTCTTTTATTCATATACTTGGATGAAGCGTTTCTTGTTTGATTGTGGATTCCATATATGTGGTAGGAGTAGTTTTTATGATTATTCCATATCACTCTTAATCTATCATCATAAACACTACCAACCCCCACTATAGTCTAATTAGTTATGATATGATCATGTTAATATGAATAACTTATGCTATGTCTCAACATCGGTTCAGCAATGCTTAAGTTAGTCATTGCCTTAAGAGTTCATGATTCTTAAGGTATTTACTTAATATACTAGCATGGTGCTAGGATAGTTAAGTAACATTGGATGTCTCGTAGACCTACGGATTGAAGAGGTAGGTAGTAGGGGGTGACATCCCTATCTGTCCTTTGTAATCCTCAGTGGTCGGGTCTGTCACAAGCTCTTGACGGTAGTCGTCCTAGTATTGCTAGGGGTAAACTCGTGCCCGATATGTTGAACAACTTAGCATAAGTATTGACAATTGACATGCTCATTAGTATCTAACTTAGGCTATGTATATGTATACTATAAGCATTGTAGGAGCAACTCCCCAACTCTTAGTCTAATCTCTATTAGGACCCATTTACCCCTTTAGAATAGATTGCTTAGGTGTGTGTCACACTAACCCTATTATCAACTTATCTTTGTCTTGGTAATTGATTAGTATCCAATAGCATGATCATAAGAGTAGTGTTTACTTTACTTCATTGCCTTCCTTTGGGATAAATATGATACCCTTGGGAATACTCTTGGGTGAAATGCTACACGATAATTTCCGTGCGCTTGCGGACCTCATCTCTAACGAGAGATGATCGATGATATAAGAAACATCAACAAGCATTTCTGGCGCCATTGCCGGGGAAGGCAAAGGAAGTGAAGGATAACTATCACTCGTGATTAAGCTATAGATACTAGTAGTTATTAGACAAGATTACCCTTGTTTGTTTTCTTCATTTGTGGTGAAAATAGGGTAGTGCTAGAACAATCGTTGCATTAGGATCTGTTGCCATGATTGTACTAGTTCGTGGCCTTAGGATCTATCACCATGGAACACAATCGTTGCATTAGGATCTATTGCCACGATTCACTATTTCATGGCGTTAGGATCTATGGCCACGGAACACAATCGTTGCACTAAGATCTGCTGCCACGAATCACTAGTTCGTTGCATTAGGATCTTTTGCCCCGGAGCACAATTGTTGCATTAGGATCTTTTGCCACAATTGTACTAGTTTGTGGCCTTAGGATCAGTCGCCATGGAACACCATCGTTGCATTAGGATTTGTTGCCATGATTGACTAGTTTGTGGCATTAGGACCTATCGCAACAAAACATAATCATTGCATTAGGATCTGTTGCCATGATTCACTAGTTCGTGTGCGAAAGGGATCCAAGGTGGGCAAGGGTGCTGACGCTGGCAGACCCACTTGCCACTAAAATCGGTCGAGAGAACCACCCACAAATTCTATGAGTTCGTTTGATTTCTATTTTCTGCGTGCGACCCATTTTCCACTTGATCGACAGTGCTTACAGGAACACAAATCGTTACAGCTCACATAGTACTTATATAAAAACATTGCATTACAGTCTATCATCACAAATAGTTCACACCCCACACAATACTTATATAAAAAATCATCATCTTCGTTGTTGTCCCCCCCCCCCCCCCCCGAATGGAGCTACATGACCATCGTTGATATATTTATCATCGTCGTCGTTGTTGTCTTCATTTTCTGATGGATCTCCATTTGCCTGAAACTGATCACATGTTGTCATTAGAAGAACGAAAGCATCACTGCTTGCTCCCTCATTGTCATTCATATCCCACGCGGTCGTATCCTCATTTATGTGTGGCATATTGATATCAGTAAGCTGACCATCAAATGTCTTAGCCTCCATTGTCTCAGTCACATTGTTTTCACTGTCTCCAGGTGGCATGGAAAAAAGGTTATGTGGCTTCGTTTTAACAATTGTATCCCATTTAGGTTGGTTCACACTTGGAAAGTAAAAAACTTGTTCTGCTTGGGTGGCTAGAAGTTAAGGCTCATATTTAAATCAAGAAAGAGTAGAATCAACATCTATCATTCCGTACTGATCCTTTTTGTAGCTTCTGCTTTGGTTCTGACGAGAAAAAGACCAATCAAACAAGTCACATTCAAATAACAGAACCTCTTGATTTTTTTCAAAATCAACAGAAATCATTTTCTTCATTAATCATGATCACTATCCCCAACAACAACACCACTGTTTTGGGTCCGTAAATCTTTTTCTGCATCCGCACTTCGAAAGAAGAAGCCATTGATGAATTATTGACTAAAAAGACATCCCTGACAATCAGGTTCTCTAGATAATGCATATAATCGGTTACTTTGCCCACTATGTGTAATGTTATAATTTGTACACATTAGTAAAGAAGGGGTCATTGACAAAAAAAATTTAGAACACATATTTGTTCAATATTTCATCAAAGTAAAAACTTGAATGTACTTACTTGTTTCTGAAACCAATAATCAAACTCATGTCTATTGCGTTTACCAACATCATGAGAATGAATCCTTTTTAGTTCTTCAATATGCTCACTGAAAAGGGTACAAAATTAAATTAGCCATCTACAATAAGCAGGCTCCAATATAGTATAGAACATCTGAGTTATACGTACTTGATCCATGGAGCAGCCTCTTCAAAGTTAGAGATAAGATATTGCCTGATGTTAAGTAGTTCCACCATAGTAAGTTGGTGCCATTTATACCCTTTTTTAGAATTATCAACTTCTATAAATATAGTACACTCAAGAGAAGGTTCATTCTTAGTTGCAACTTCATGACATTCTGGCCTATTAAGCTTGGTGCTGATGTTAACCAAAAACTGAATGCAAAACATCATACACTCTTCCATAATATATCCCTCAGCTATAGAATCTTCCAGGTGAGCTTTGTTACATACATACCTCTTCAATGTACCAAGGTACCTCTCAATTGGATACATCCATTTGTAAGAAACAGGTCCACCAAAATGGGTTGGAAGATGGGTTGGAAGATGTACCATGATATCAAAGAAAGCCGGAGGAAACAACATCTCAAGCTTACAAATTGTTTTAGGAATTTGTTTGCTCATCTTATCCAAATCTGGTTCTGCCAATTCTTTAGAACAAATTCCAAAAAAGAATGTGCCAAACTTAGTTAAAGGTACAACAAACTTTTTAGACAATATGTTACATATTGCAATAGGAAGGAGCTTTTGGAATATAATATGGCAGCCATGAGTTTTTAGACCCGATACCTTACATGATTTTATGTCCACACATCTCTTGATGTTTGAGGCATAACCATCGGGCATCTTCATATCCCCCAAAAACTTGCACAAGGTAGTCTTCTCATCTATACCAAAATTATATAATGTTGATGACAAATTATAATTGTCATTTATAACCACTGGATATTGATCTGGTCGTATACACATATCTCGCATATCAAGACGAGCTTGTAAACTATCTTTTGTTTTACCATCCATATTAAGCAATGTCTCCAATATGCTATCACAAATGTTTTTCTCAATGTGCATGACATGAAGGTTATGCTTATTAGCAATGCCTTCCAATACGGGAGATGGAAAAATATTCTTTTCTTCTTCCAATTATGCCACCTATTTCCCTCAGTGCATTTTCTCTTATTATTTGTCTTTCCAAAACTCACTTCATCAAAACTCTCATATTGTTGGAGTACTTTGTGACCAGAGAGCGATGTTGGAGCCTCTCTATTCTCTATCTTGTTGTCGAAAGAAGCTTTGTTTTGACGCCACCTAGAATTCTGAGATAGGAAATGATGATGACCGATGTAGCAATGCTTTCGTCCATATCTCAACCACAAGGCGCCAGTCTTTATATGGCAATATGGACATGCTAACTTACCTTTTGTGCTCCATCCACATAGCATTGCATATGCTGGAAAATCATTTATTGTCCACGATATAGAAGCTCGCATGAGAAATGTCTCTTTCTTAGAACTGTCATATGTTTCAACACCATCATACCATAATTTCAATAGCTCATCAATCAAAGGCTGCAAATACACATCAATGTTGTTTCCATGTGACTTCAGCCCATGAATTATCATTGACATCACCCAATAAGGCTACTTCATACAAAACCAAGGTGGTAGATTATAAGGGATTAGAATAACAGGTCATATACTATAAAAAACATTGATTATTCTAAAAGGATTAAAACCATCAGATGCTACCCCAAGTCTTATGTGACGAGGATCAGATGAGAAATTTGGGTGAATTCTATCAAAATGCTTCCATGCATTCGGATCTGTAGGATGGCGTAATATTCCATCATCAATGTGTTCTTCTTTGTGCCATCGCATGTTTGATGTCGTTGATTCTGCCATATATAATCTTTGTAGGCGGGGAATAAAGTATCGTAGAATTTTACATGCTACAAGCTTCTTGGCTTTTCCACAAGGTAAAGCCTCTCTTGCATCTCCACCGGTACTATTTTTCCATCTTAATTCACCACATTTTGGGCGTCTATCTAGCAGAGAATAGTCCTTCCGGAATAATACATAATCATTGACACATGCATTGATCTTTTGGTAGTCCAGCCCGAGATCACGAACAACCTTCTGAACTTTATCAAGTGTATTAAGAATGTAGTGGCCCTTTGGAAGCAGATATGAGAATAGTTCAAGGATTGACTCACACGCTTTTTTGCTCAAACCATTTAAACACTTTATCTAGTACAACCTAACAATGAAGGATAATTGGGTCACCTTCTCACAACCTGAATACAACTCCTTTTTGCCATCATTTAGTAAGTTGTAGAATGTCTTTGCACACCCAGTTGGCTCTTGCTGGTTCATAGCATTTTCTTGATCATCAACATCTGTTGAAGTGCGACCATGATCAGTGACTCTAAGTAGACTAAATAGCATATTTTCCATAACAGCAGCATCAGAAATTATCTCCTCATTATTTGCTGATTGCTTAGCAATATTTTTCTGAACTGGTTTTTCTCTATGGTGTATCCAACAAGTATAATCCAATAACATCCCATTACAAAGCATGTTAAAATGAACATCCTTGCGTGTCTTGTAGCAAATATTATGACATCTCATACAAGGACACGGCATAGTTGCTCATGCACGAGTGCCCGAGAATGCAAAATTAAAAAAATGACTTCATTCCATCCTGCCACTCATTCGTACCTCTGTCTTTTCCCAACCATGTCTTATCTTCTGACATCGCTTTCCTACAATTTAATCAGCCTATCCGTAAGATGATAGATGTACAAGAACATTATGTGAGAAATTGTACCTAGCGCTGCTGCTCCTCCACTCGTAGTGGCCGGCGGACGCTCCTGCAAGCGTGGCGGTCGGCGGGTGCTCCTCCAAGCGCATTTCGTACAGTTGGGAGAGGGGGCGTTGCGGATCATAGGGTACCGTAATAAAAAATTATTTTTGTTTCTTATTTTCCTTCTTTATTTGGCATGAACAAAATTGACCGCCATAGGCAGGTAGCTAGGAAAAAGCGTACGTGAAGCTATCATAGGAGGCCCAACACTGCGTTGGGCCGCTTGTTATTTGTGGGCTGGAACTGCACTGAGTCACTTTGTATTCGTGGGCTGAAACTGCGCTAGGACACTTGGTGTTCGTCCCTATGACGCGTGAGGCCCATTTATGAGAGTCCCTTATTTCTTTATATCTTTTCAGAGAATATAAGGTTGCTATACATAAAATATGTAGACAATTTATTTTTATTTTTATGATATGTGGGCCTCTGTTTTAGTTTCACCCCGGACTCTTCAAATCTCAAGACCGACCCCAATCTTGGACCTAGAGGTCTACTGCTCCCATCATCCTCTGTTACTTCATAGGCTCTGGTGCCACTTGTTGGAGCACAATACACACCATGCAAACAACTCAGGTGAAAAATTCAGGTTTCTGCCAACATTGTGCTTATGTTGAAGGATCGACGTTAGTAGCAGAGGAGAACAGAGAACTGGATGTCTCAAGAGAGCCTATTCAGTGCATGCAACTGAGCTAATGATCAGTGCCATAGATAAATGATTACAAGACAATGCATGACGCACATAACTCCCACTACGCACGCTTCACGCTGGTCACTGGAGATCCACGATCCACGCACCCTGACTCTGTTCCTTCCGGTGCAAGAACATGACCCAAGCATGCATAACAGAATTCCAAAAATTAACTGAACACTCAGAGAGTATGGGACTAAGACCCAAATGTAATGCATGACTCCTGACAGACTGGACCAACAAGATTAACACAATACGCCTAAGAGTCCTATCATTGGTACTCCCTCTATATCTAAAAGGATGTCGTTTTTTGAACAAATTTTTGTTCTAAAAACAACACCATTTTAGGAATGGAGGGAGTACATAGAGCAAATATAGGATAATGCCTTGCGGGAGAACTGAGAATGCTCGTGCCTAATCCTACAATCATCGCTACAGAAGTCGCGGTAGCTGCTCCACCCTTGCTTGCCGCAGCCGGTTGCCGTGCACCAGTCACCCTTGTTGGGCAGTGCCATCAGCGCCGGTCTCAGAGGCTCATGAATAAGCCTCCACGGCACATTTTGGACATCATTCGGGGCTTGATACTGACACCGCTTGCACTGCGTGTTTGTCCTCTTGATCGCGATGTACCTGGCCGCGTTCTCATCGACGTCGATATTGCCCTCGACCTGCCAGATATACTCGAAGGTATCATGGGCCCCGCTGTTGGCATCGTAGCAAAGGAGGCACGAGGATGTAGGACACGCGCATGTGGCTGGCTATGGTCGCTCGGGCGAGGCGTTGGGCTCCCGGCTGCGCGCTAATGTACACGAAGACAAGCTCAAGCCCGGTCTCATAGCACACACCAGGGATGTCGACGATGGTCAGGCGCTCCATAAGGGCGGAATAGAAGCACGCCTGCACATCTCCCGCTCATGCGCCACGCACCTGCCCAAGGCGGCCTCCAGACACGCCGCGTGCAAGGCCTTGGAGCTGGCACACAGACTGGAGTGATTGTCCACGGGCCGTAAGGATCTTACGACGACGTGCCCCGCGATCTCGACTGCCATCTGGTGCGGGAGTGGGAACTCCAAAGGTCCAAATAGTAGTAATAAAAGATTTGGAAATCTTGGGCAAATTCCTACTCTATATGCTCGTGTAGGATAGAAGCAAGAGGAGAAGTTTGGAGGCTACGGTCGATGGAGAGGATAACCTTTCCAATGGCGCCGGTTCCATGTCAAAATTCCTTCGGAGTCGACTAAAATCGTCGAAACAAAATCAAGTACAGAATCTGTCAGGGTGCTGCGCCATCGTATTGGGCCATTGGGCCTTGTATCAAGTCTAAGTCCATTATTTTCGTGTCTTAGGGTTAGGTCACGACCCTAACACCCCTTTGGACGTCCTCCCACCTATATATACTCCATGGTAGCTGCCATAGACAATTGGGTTTTGCTTAGATCAATAATATTGCCGTTCTACGGTTTGTGAAACCCCAACTTCGCAATTTCAGGTCGTGTCTTCTACGCTCTTGCTTGTGTTCTCGGTTGCACTTGCAGGGATTAGCCTTCTTGGCGAGTTCAATCTTGTGCAGCACGGTTGATAACCAACGGAGCGGTGGTGTAGTGATTGCAGGGGTTGTTCGTGTTCTACTCGAGAGCCTCGGATCATCAACGTCGAGATCTCCACATCAATCGACGTATCCATTACCTTTCAGAAGATCGGGCCTCATCATCTTTACATATCAATTGGTATCAGATTTCCAGGTTGCCCGTTAGGTAATTCATCTATCCATTACATTAGTTTTGTTTTTCATACCTAGAGTCCACAAAAAAAGCCACAAAAAACTTGCAGTTTAGTAGATCTGTTCATTACTTTGTCCAAACCACATTGAGCCTTTACAACTTTGTTATTCAGTTTGGTTTTGTTGAGTTTGTGTCCGTGGTTGAGTCATATTGCTGGTTTAGAAAGTGTTTTTGGTCTTAGTTTGAGTTTTGCATTGTGTGATTCATCCTTTTGAATCACGTCATCACGTCCAGATTAGATTCACCTCTGTCCAGTTTGGTATTTTCATCATATATCGCACATATGAACTTGGAGTTTATTGTTCTTGTACTTTCTGGAAATCTTAAGAAGTGCTCTATAACTTTCATATTCATCTTTTTCCCAGAAAATATAGTTATCGATGTCTAAATTGCATTGGATCCGAATCTGTTATTGACCCAAAAATTCTGAACAGTCTGTATTTCGGGGTTAATATCTCCTATTGTTCTTTTCTAAAATAGGTCTTCCATATATTGAAATTAAATAGGAGAGATATATCTACAATCTTGCTGTTCTATATTTTCCAATTTAGAGCCTATAAGTGTGCCTATTTGTCCTTGGAAGATTGAGCAGAAAATCTACGACAGACACACGAGATATCTTGGATTGATTTTCATTGTGTTCTTCCCTTGCAGCACATTCTGAAAAAAAAATGGAAGAAAAAATAAAAAGGCAAGTGCAAAACAAGAAAGAAAAGCCGCACAAAAAGAGGAAAAAAACAACAAAAAAAAACAGAAGTGCTTGCATTCTTTGTGTCATCTAGTTTTGTCTCATGTCTTGCTACCTTGAGCTACTAGGAACACATTTATGCCAGCAACTTTGACAAATACTTTGGACACTTATTCAACTTTACTATCTGATTTCATTGTTGCTAATCCTTGCTACATAGAAAGTGCCATCCAAGCTACACCTTACTCTTGACAAGAATCGATACACCTTTGCAATCATCCCACGCTTCATTGGTTTCTTCATACCGTCCACCGTTTGCCACCTGCAGTGTCAGAAGAGCACTTGTAAGAGCGTGGTAAGACGCTTGAGAGTGTGTGATTCCACTTCCACTTTGCCATTATCCTTTGTAGTTGATAGGGATAACATATTTTTTGTGTTGTCTTCTGTTTGCTACTAACAATGTCAGGTAAAAGCAAGAAACATGCATTATATGCTGAGATGATGGACATGATGAAGACGACGACTGAGTTGCTCAGTAAAAATCAAACATCAACCAAGGATTCACATGACATTCAGACCAACTTTACAACACCTTCCACAAGAAGTAATTTCATTCGCCCGTCTCTTCCTTCTTATGATGGTTTTGGTTATGATGAATATATTACTTGGGAAATAGAGGTGGATAAAATTTTTGGACAATGTCATATGTGTGATAGGAGAAAGATTAGAAATGTTGCAAGTGCATTAGTAGATTGTGCATTAACTTGGTGGAACAATTTAAATGAATTAGAAAAACCTCAAACATGGAAAGAAACGAAAATTCTTATGCGAGAAACTTTTGCTAATGTATCTATGTGCAAAGAAGAAATTCAGCAATTTGAAGAGAAATTTCTTGTTGTACCTCCTTTTGTGTCTAACGTTTTGATGGACAATATAGAAAATAATATAGATGATGCAAAAGAGAACGAGGCTTTTGACAACACTTGTGAAATTTTAGATGGATCAACTCATAATGCACTCGAAATCACTGCTGAAAATGGTAAGGCAAAACATTCTACAAATACAGAAGGTGAGAAGTTTTGGATGTTCTGAATTTTTCCACCAATCATGCTATTTTCGAGGAGCAACTATTAGAATCATTTATTTATACACTATTGTCACATGTTGATTGTCCTGCTGATTGTTGCACTACGAAAGAGTTGTGTGCTGATAACTCTATTATACCTATGCAAAAACAAGTTAATGTAAAAGATGATTGTGTTTTGGATTCACCTGCGTGTGCTGAAATTCATAATTTGATCACCGCTACTGCTGAAAATGATGAGCTGAATTTTTTGTCTTCTTTAAATACTTTGGGTTATATTGAATTTGACACTCTTTGTGATCTAAATATTGTAGAGAGGAGAATATTTTCACAATCTGAATTGCCTTTATTAAGTAGAAATATTTTTCATGCTATAGGCAACTATGAAGATAGTGGTGAATTTATGGTGCATAAAGTTTATATGTGTTCAAATGTGCAAGCTCCTTTTGTGCTGCAACAACAGGGTGAAATGAATGGATGCACTAACACTAATAATGTATTGTCAAGTTTTTCTAGCATTTTTTTATTGCAGCAAGGACAACAAATAAAAAGAGTATTGTTCATTGCGGTTGTGCAATATGGACATTGTTCATTCTACCCCCAAAGCAATCCTTTTTACTCTACATACGAGCAAGCCAAGGACGGCTTGTCATAAAGAAGGGGAGAATGATGAGATCATGCATATTATCATTGCACAAATAAACATGGCACAATGTTTATTTGTTTGGGATCCTGGCTCAAGTGAATGTGCACTCTTATTTGATGGACAAGATCAATATGGCGCACTATGTCGTCCACCACCTTGGCCTCCTCCATTCATACATACAAAAAGATTTGATGGCGTTGCACATTTGGACCAACACATAAGAGAAGATGAACTTGAGTCGAGGACGACTCCAATTCAAGAAGGGGGGGATGATGAGGACATCACTTCTATGGATACAAAGAACACTCCATTGAACATACAAGATCCAATCAATAGAGTTCATACACAACAATTAATTTCAGAGGTGAACTCGTTCTTATATATTTCCTTATATGTTTTTGAGCATAGATTGCTATTTAATGATTTATTTGTGATTAGGATCCATGGAGAGGTTCAAGGAGTACTTGGAGGGAGTATTAGGGACGTGGAATACCAGAGAATTCGTTCAAAGAAGATGGAAACCGAACCAAACTCCAAATCGTATCCAACTCGGAGTCCAGGAGCAGTACGCACTAAAACGGACGACCAGGACACATACGAACTCCTTTTTGGACGTTCTACATATGCACGGAAAGGGGAGAGGATAACCTTTCCAATGGATCCGGTTCCATGTCAAAATTCTTTCGGAGTCGACTAAAATCATCGAAACAAAATCAAGTACAGAATCTGTCAGGGTGCTGCGCCATCGTATTGGGCCATTGGGCCTTGTATCAAGTCTAAGTCCATTATTTTCGTGTCTTAGGGTTAGGTCACGACCCTAACACCCCTTTGGACGTCCTCCCACCTATATATACTCCATGGTAGCCGCTATAGACAATTGGGTTTTGCTTAGATCAATAATATTGCCATTCTACGGTTTGTGAAAGCCCAACTTCGCGGTTTCAGGTCGTGTCTTCTACGCTCTTGCTTGTGTTCTCGGTTGCACTTGCAGGGATTAGCCTTCTTGGCGAGGTCAATCGTGTGCAGCACGGTTGATAACCAACGGAGCGGTGGTGTAGTGATTGCAGGGGTTGTTCGTGTTCTACTCGAGAGCCTCGGATCATCAACGTCGAGATCTCCACATCAATTGATGTGGAGATCAATTCATTTCAAAGTATGGACGGGGTATGTAATCTAATCTTGAGTTAGTTACATAGTTATTGGAAGTCAATAAACTAATAGACGACGGTAACCGTCGTCGATAACATTATAGATGACAAATTATCGTCGACGGCTGGAGTCTGTCGTCGATAAGTCTTTACCGTCGTCGATAGCTTATAGACGACGGTATTGTGCTTATAGACGACGGTTTCTAGCCGTCGTCTATTATCGCGATTCCTGTGGTGTAGAGACTCTTCTCTCTATAGCCTAACTCCTCTAAGGGCTAAGAAAAGTAGTGTATACAATAGAATGATGCTCAAGTGGTGTGTGTTGAAGTGAGGGGTAGGGGGTTCTATTTATAGATGGAGAAGGGTCGGTTCCCACCACCAAAAGCGTGTGAATTAGTCTTCATCGTTATCAGGGTGCCACAAAGAGTCGACACATAAAAGTGGACCGCGTTTGGCGCTAGGAACTAGTCGCTTGAACAGGATGTTCGACAAACCTGGTCTTGGCTCCGTTTCACATGTGCTTTCTCCAGGTCACTTCCAGGTGGGCCCTATTGACTGATATGTGTGATACACCGTTGGTCTCCTTAGATACGTCTGTTTGTGGGCCATTTTATCCATGTGATGGCACGTTTCATCATCTGATTGGTCAGGATTATTTATTGAATTGCATTTGTCTCCATATGTCTAGCCAGCAAAGAACAAAAGATTTATCCTGGTTCAGGCAAAAAGGGCCCTACGTCCAGTGGGAGTCTTCCTTAATCTTTGTTAGCTCAAAAGGCGAGAGAACAGATTACAAGTGGGCCTTGCTTGAGTATATGAACTCTAAGAATGTAAGAACATCTACGAAAGTAATTCGTAAACATAAACATCCATGGGTGTAAGAAAGTAAAACACGAACACAAGTGCGTCAAAGGAGAAGGCTTCAAGAGCACCAAAGGGAAAAGTGCGTAAGTAAATGCGTAAGTAAATACTGGCAGCAAAATGCGTATAGTAACTGCGAAAATAGAGTGAATTCTTGCCCCCCCCCCCCCCCGTGCGCTGAAGGCCTTGGGAGTCCTTTTATAGGGGGCAAGGAGGTCCTATCTATCTGACAATCCTCATAGTGGGGCTGGTTTTATAGTGTTTGTTCTATGTATCAAGTCTAATAGAAGCATCAGTGTTGGCTTCTTCGTGATCTCCAAAGCACCGTCTTCAGGTTGAAGTTATTGCCCTTTCGACAACGAATGGGACGTATGTCTGGCTTATCCTACAACTGGTCACAACGTGGGTGCTTCCCCCCTGCCGAAGTTACCGCGCCCACCGTCCCTCATAAATGCCCCAAACTACCTACCTCTCCCGGGCTCAAGCCCGGGAGAAATCGTTCGCCCGTCATCTCGCTCGGGACTTGGGCAGGTTAAATACCGCAACCTCGCATGGTCGTGGCGTTGGTGGCGGGTTACTTCTTGACCGCAGACTAGCCTCAGTCTGTAGCTACGTAGTAGTCATGTACCGTCGGTTCCCATATGTTTGGTACCCCGGGTACAGAACTCCATTACCCGAGATCCTACTGTGGGATAGAGGGTGAATTCAATTTTTTAGGGAACACGTTCGTGTCGCTGCTCCACATTCTGTTCTTGCGTTCGTGCTTGTGTACGACTACTTTGACTCCATGTCGTGCACAACTACTTTAGTGTGCGTGCATGCGCTCTGCATTGCAATCTGACCGCATTGCATCGATGATCCTCAGGCATCAAGCGAGATCAACTACTTTGAGCAGCACAACATGTCGACTATTGGGAATGGCACCGTAGGTGTCTCCAGCACTGGTCCTGTCTCTCAGTATTATTATGAGCCTCATGTTTTAGCTCTAGTATTTTTATATATTAATATTGCTAGAACTGAAAGCATATGATCAATCATAATTGTAATGTTTATGATTTTTGTGCAAGTCATGATTTACGCTTTATTTCAAATTGAAACAAACTTAACGGTCCTGGAGGTTGAGTGTGCCAGTGTGGTGCTTGACCCCTACATGGCGCAGGTTGACATCAATTCACTTGTGAGCTCAAGCAGTTGGATTAAAAAGGTGTGGTGTTGATCTTGTGTGTAGTGGTTTCGTGGTGTAGAAGAGGGTCGCGATGATGATCGCGAGTGTGGTGTGGTAGTTGTGGGTATGTCGTTGACAAATCTACTTGATGGTGTTGCGAGTCGGGCGGTCACCGACCCTTGATGTTGGTGGTGGTGACGAATAATCTTGTAATGTAATTCGTTTGGGCAGAAGGAGCTTAGGTACGAGTGAAAACCAAGTTTGTATGGAAAGTCGAGCCGATAACAGTGGCGCGATCGTGGTTCATAAGTCCTGTTGAGGTGTTGTCGAGGTACCTCCACTTGGAGATCCTCATCATGAAAACATTGTTAGTGATGGTGGTGTTTCTATGTCATAAACCTCCTTGAAGTCATTGTTTTTGGAGAATGAACAATGTATAAAAATTTTTACCTTCAATGAACATCTATGTATGGTGAGCCGTTCGTGTTTAGCTATCCATAGGACTAGTGGTGTTTGTATCGTTGGCTGAAGGATGTGATATCATCCTCTCTATTTTCGTTTTTCGGACTAGATTTTCCATATAAAAAGAATCATTTTTTTCTTATATGATATTTCGTGGTAGCTCCTTCTTTCGAGCATTCGGCAGTTGCAACTCCTCGCTTCACAGGCTCAGGTGCTCGTTAGCGCATGGTTAAAGTCGAGCAGTCAGTGAGGTCCATCAGGACAACCTTGGCACCGATGCACATGAGGAGAGAGAGGGGGCGACAAGGTCTTGGCGCAGATGCGCATGAGAGAGGACACTGCAAGAAAACAAATTATTATAGTGGACTTATATTATTTTCTGTGCCCTCACAAAAATAAATATATTTTCGTGAGCCGGAATATGGCTCATGAAAATAAGAGATATTTTCGTGGACTATGACGCTAACTCACAAAAATAACAATTATTTTTGTGGGCTGACCTTTTTTTAATTTCAGTATTTTATTGACGAACACTGTGAACATTGGACAATTTGGACTTGTAGTGTTTCTGTAACACCCTCATTTTCATTCATCATGTAGTGCATTCATTCTCATACATGTCTAATATAATACATCACAAGAAGGAACAACATTAGAATGAGTTAGAGGCAAAACAACAAATAAAATCAGTTTTGGGTACGGAAGGCCTCTGAATTCTGAAATTCCTAGAACTTTCCAAGCTCTTTCCTAAATGACTCGAAACTTGCTCAAACATGTAAAACTCAATAGTAACTAGTTAGTAAGGAACAGTAGTAACCTAATAACATGTATTACATCATAATTGCATCATTCATGCACATCATGGCATATTAAGTACTATATGAGCATTTATTAATTATAATGCTTGTTCGCATGTTTGTCGCGCGAAATAGAAGAAAGCGTTCTAGAAGGTGCTTTCGAGGATCTTCAGCACTAGAACTTCAAAGCTCGATCCAAACAAGCCACTGGAGCAAGGCAAGTGTCCTTAAACATTTTGATCATGTTTTAAAATGTTTTAATTCGAACTTGCGTGCTTGTGTCAAATTGATGGAAAACCCATGATAGTTGTTTAGTAGACTTGTATGCCATCCTTGTCGCTCAGGATATATTGTAGAGAATCGGGAAGGGTATTTTACATTTTTGCCTCGCATTGCTTAATTGAGATCGGGAATAACCAAATGACTTAATCATGAACTAATGAACATATGAACTATGTGAATTGGTAATAATGACCCTTTAGCAACATGGAACCTAGGTATCTAAGCAAGCGGGTTATGTGGAATGGGTTGGATGATTTGGTAGTTTTGCTTGCTTTAGGTCTAAGGACAGGTTCGTGGAGCGACCACCTAAGATTACAGCGCCACCACAGGGACAAGTATGGGTGCGGCATAGCCAATTAATTAGTCTATTGCCAGCATCGTTCGGATCATATGGAAGGCTCGGGGAATGGAAGTCGGTTGGGTTTGCAATAGTGGCGGGACTAACCCTTTGATGGATGTTCTCAGCTCGAGACATCACCTCCGGTGAAACCTTAGTGGGTCCGCAACATGCTGGTAGTCACTTTATAAAGGCTATTTTGTGATCTCTTGGTCACACACTAAATGAAGTGTGAGATGGCATAATTGAGGTTCTTAGTCATCGAAAGGTGATGAAATCATGAACTTGTGGGTAAAGTGGTGCCACCTCTGCAAAGTGTAAAACTATCATGATAGCCGACCTCCTGGTTATGAGCGACATGGACCCTCACATGATTAGAGTTATAGACCTTATTGAATAATGGTTGGAATTGGATATGGAATTTGGATTGGAGTATGGGTTTCGTTATGATGAGTTGGATATGGATGGTTATGAATAATCATGGATGATTCTGGTTAATTACGTTGAATTGATGGTATCGAACATGGTTTTGTTGGTTATTTGGGTTCTTATGGGATTGACCTCACATAGTAATTATAAGTCGCATTTTTCTTGTTTTTACGAATGAAATGTACTTTTCCACAATGAACCATTACTATCGTCCTTGTTTAAGCTACATGTCATACTTTCCCACACTTGCTGAATACAACATGTACTCACCATTGCTATTCTAACAGGAGGTAATTTGGAGTATCCAGAGGACTATGAGGAGTACTAGGCGTGCGTGTTACTGTAAATTTGCCTGTGGAGATGGAGTCTATTAATGCTTAGTTTTTCCGCTGCTGTATTATTAGAGCCTATGATTTGAGACTATTTGAATATTGTAATAAGGTATTATTTATTATTCGAAACATGGTTATTATCTGAATATCATATGTGATGCACTCGCGTATGTGTGATGAACATCAAGGACAAACATATGCGTCACACTTGGTTCATTCTTAGAACCGAGTGTCACAAATTGGTATCGGTGCCGTGTTTGACCGTAGGATGCAAGCTTAGGTAGAATGGACACCACACACCACTTAGGATTTCTCCCCTTTCAAAATTTCTCTGTTTTGCACTATTTTGCCTTCCACTAACTATATATTGTGGGAAAATTTGTGCTTTTGCTGCTGCTGCAAATTTTTACCTGTTTTCCATCTTTTTGAGCTATTGCACACCCTGTTACCTTGTTTTATGGCTGCTGCGCTGAAAACGAATTTTGCACTTCTTTCCCGCTGCAACTGTGTCTTTCCTTGTCCCTTCTTGCTGCTGAAATACAATATTGACTAGAACCTATGTTCCACACTCGCGCCGACTATCACTTCACACACCGATGACCGCATCCCTAGTCCATCTTAGATCGTTAGTGCTCGCTTGGATTTTGTGTATTGATTGTATGATTGTTTGTGATTGTGTGTTTGGTGTGAGTTGTGGAATGCTTCCGCGATTTGTCCACATCCGCACATAGTAGAGAGATGTGGGATGCTTCAACACTTGTCCACATCCTCATATAGGGTTTTATTAATATAAAGGATTTAATTAGTTTCATATACCTTAATGCATATAGTTGGGGATTTGCTCTATCTATTTTTTCTATCTCGTTCGACCTCTGATTCAATGGAAGATGGAAACCACTAGAAGATTCACTATTTCGAACGAAGCTACATGGAAGATGAGGATGAATATAGTATGTCCAAAAGGAAGTCTCAAACTAAGGGGGTAGAGAAGGCCGAACATCAAAGTTCGGCTGGATTATTGCAGCCATTGAAGATACCGGAATGGAAGTGAAAAGAAGTTGGTATGGACTTTATAGTTGGTTTACCTCGCACCCCCTCAGGATATGACTCAATATGGGTTATTGTGGATCGGTTGGCCAAGTCTGTGCATTTTATCCCTATCAAGACTACCTATAGAGGTGCGAAGCTAGCAGAACTGTATATGGGGAGAATATTGTGTTTACACGGAGTACCTAAGAAAATAGAATCCGATAGAGGTTCTAGATTTACCTCTAGGTTTTGGCAGAAATTGCACTAGTCTATGGGAACACAGCTGAATTTTAGTTTTGCATATCATCCTCAAACGGATGGACAAACCGAAAGGACAAATCAGATATTGGAAGACATGCTAAGAGCGTGTGCGCTAAGGTATGGAGGAAGTTGGGACAAAAGTCTTTCATATGCATAAATCTCCTACAACAACAGCTACCAAGCAAGTTTGAAGATGTCGCCTTATGAGGCATTGTATGGAAGAATATGTAGAACACCCCTTCTTTGGAATGAGACAGGAGAAACCCAAGTATTTGGGTCTGATGTGATACAGGATGTCGAAAAGCAAGTCCAGATAATCCGTGAAAACTTGAAGGCTGCTTAGTCACGTCAAAAGGGCTATGCGGATAATAGAAGAAGAGACTTAGCTTTTGAAGTGGGAGACTTCATGTATCTCTAAGTGTCACCTATGCGAGGTCATAAGCGATTCAACGGTAAAGGCAAGTTGGCACCTAGCTACATCGGACCATTCAAGATTTTGGACAAACGTGGAGAAGTGGCATATCAATTGGAGATGCCAGCACACCTTTTCGATATTCAGGATGTATTTCATGTTTCTCAACTCAAGAAGTGCTTAAGGGTGCCAGATGAACATGTACCAATGGATGAATTGTAGCTTGAGGAGGATCTGACTGATGTCGAGCAACCTATCAAAGTTTTTGAGACAAAGGAGAGAGTCACCAAGAGCAAGGTGATTCGATGGTGCAAAGTACAATGGAAACATCATATTGAATCTGAAGCAACTTGGAAGCAAGGAGATCTCAAGAGAGAATTTCCCTATCTCTTTCCTTCTACGTCGAATCTCAAGGGCGAGGTTCATTTTAAGGGGGGTAGGTTTGTAACACCCTCATTTTCATTCATCATGCAATGCATTCATTCTCATACATGTCTAATATAATGGAACACAAGGAACAAGATTGGAATGAGTTAGAGTCAAAATAAAAAATAAAATTTGTTTTGAGTACGGACTTGTCCGGACCTATCCACGGACTAGTCTGGTATACCTGTCTGCTTTGTCTTAATTTAGTTTTCTTCATAACAACAGACTTGTCCGACACATGGTATTGACTAGTCTGAATTTGGTTTTGTTCTCGTCTGGACTTGTCCGGTAAATTACAGACTAATCTGGCTTTGTTTCTGTTTTCCCCCAGACTTGTCTGTTAAATCTACGAACTAGTCCGATACTTGTCACTGAAACACTTCAGACCAACTCACTGTAAATTAGCGGACTTATCCAGCATAGGAGCGGACTTGTCCGATATTCCTCTCTGTACCGGAACGGACTTGTCCGGCCTTCCTATAAACTAGTCTGGTTCTAGGTTTTCGACTCGGATTCCCATTTTTCCCAACAAAGATTTATTAGGTAATTGACTTATTGGGGCCCTAGAACGTCCTTCCCCACCCTAAGGAGCCCAAGTGGGACTTCACCAAGGCCCCTACTTGTCCCCACCGCTTCCTACTGGGATTCCACCCTAACCCCACGACTCCCCCCCCCCCCCCCTATATAAACAACACATAGCTATCCTCTCACCCTGCCCATGTAAACGAAAAACCCTCACCGCCTCTTTCTCATCGTGAGACGCATCTAAGAAGCAAGAAGCCCTCACTGCAAGGAAAGAGAATGAAGAGGAACGAGAAGAAGAAAAAGGAGGATCAAGCAAGATCGTCATCGCTGCTGCGATATTCTTCATCGACTCTTCAACATCAATGTTCTTCTTCTACTTCTTGTCACCGATTCGTCATCAACCGATCTAAATGTCAAGTTTCACGTGTTGCACCTAATCCTCGACTGTTGAACCTTTGCAATCACAATATTTGCCCTATATCCAACTTTCCACATAAATTTCGATCCCGCCCTTGATTCAAACCATGCCCTAGTTGGGAAGTTCACAAAGTCCTGAACAAAGTGGACTTGTCCTATCCAAAGCAGACATGTCCGATCCAGAGCAAACATGTTTTGCCCCAAGTGCAGACAAGTAGGCCTCTGAATTCTGGAATTCCTGGAACTTTCTCAGTTCTTCCCAAAATGACTTGATACTTGCTCAAACATGTAAAACTCAATAGTAATTGGTTATGAAGCAACAGTAGTGACCTATAACATGTATTACATCATAAATGCATCATTCATGCACATCATGGCATATTGAGTACTATATGAGCATTTATTGATCGTAATACTTGTTCGCATGTTTGTCGCGCGGAATAGACGAAAATGCTCTAGAAAGTGCTTTCGAGGATCTTTAGCACCAGAACTTTGAAGCTCTCTCGCGCGGAATAGAAGAAAATGCTCTAGAAGGAGCTTTTGGGGATCTTTAGCACCATAACTTTGAAGCTCTCGATCCAAACCAGCCACTAGAGCAAGCCAAGTGTCCTTGAACATTTTGATCCTATTTTGAAATGTTTTATTTTGAACATGCATGCTTATGTCAAATTGATGGGAAAACCCATGATAGGTGTTTACTAGACCTGTATGACCATCCTTGTCGCTCGGGATATATTGTAGGGAGTCGGGAAGGGTATTTTACATTTTTGCATCGCATTCCTTAATTGGGATCGAGAATAACCAGATGACTTCATCATGAAGTAATGAACATATGAACTATGTGAATTGATAATAATGACCCTTTAGTAATATGGAACCTAGGGATATAAGCAAGTGAGTTATGTGGAATGTGTTGGATGATTTGGTGGTTTTGCTTGCTTTAGATCTAAGGACCGGTTCATGGAGCGGCCACCCAGGATTACAGTGCCACCACAGGGCCAGGTATGGCTGTGGCTTAGCCAATTAATTAGTGTATTGCTAGCATCGTTCAAATCATATGAAAGGCTTGGAGAACGGGAGTCGGTTGGGATTGCAATAATGGTGCGACTACCCTGTGATGTGAATGGCACAAGAGGGGGCCCTTGGATAGATGTGCTCAGTTGGAGACATCACCTACGGTGACCTTAGTGGGTCCAAAACATGCTGGTAGTCACTTTTTAAAGGCTATCTTGTGATCTCTTGGCCACACACCAATAGAAGTGTGAGACAGCATAATGGAGGTTCTTAGTCATCGAAAGGTTATGAAATCACGAACTTTTGGCTAAAGTGGTGCCACCTCTCCAGAGTGTGAAACTATCATTATAGTCGTGCTCCCGGTTACGAGCGTCCTGTACCCTCACATGATTAGAGTTATGGACCTTGTCGAAGTGTAAACTAAGACACTTCCCCCAATATGTGACACCCGGTTCCAAAAAATGAATCAAGTGTGATGCATATGTGTGCCCAGGATGCTCAACACACATACACAAGTGCATCACAAACGATATATAGAAAATACCACAACACAAATTATTAAAGAGGTACTTTATTACAATACTCAAATAATCCTCAAATTACAACTCTAATGATCATTATTAAGAGTTCTGCAGTAGAAATGATCTAACTGAGCAAACTAAGCAAAAGGGTGTATATCACGGCTCGAAGCGATCCACAGACGAGTCGATGACAGAACACAACCTAGTACTCCGCATTATCCTTAGGGAACTCCCAAACATCAGCTGAAACTATTGTTGGGAGAATTGCAAGAGTGAGCACATGTAGTACTCAGCAAGTGTGGGAAAATAATGACATGTAGCTTAAACAAGAAATTGACAAAAAATAATGGCTATTTGCTAAAAAGTACATTTAAAATATGTAAAAAGCTTCTTAAAATGTTTATGTGAAATAATCCCATCATATCCCAAATAATTACCAATTATAAGTCCAATACCATCAGTTACCATTATATCACATCCATCAATAATTATCCATCCACATACAAAATTCTTAGCATCATCATTAACATTGTCCATTTATCACCATCCCCTCCATAACCATAACCAAAACCAAACCATAACCCAACCATCTCAAATACCAGTTCCAATCTAATCATGGAAGTTGCCCATGTGCTTATAACCGGGAGCACGAATATCATGATAGTTTTTAACACTCTGCAGAGGTTGTACCGCTTTACCCACAAGTTTGTGATTTCGTGGCCTGTTGGCAACTAAAGAAACCTCCCTTATGCCAATTACACTACTTTAAGTGTATGGCCAACAGATCACTGAACAACCTTTACAAAGAGACTACCAGCATATTAAAACCCCTTGAGGTTCGCCGGTGGTGATGCCTCCCACTGAGCACATCCAACCAAGGGCCCCCTCTTGTGTCGTTCGGATTCCCAGGGGTAGTCCCGCCACTATTGAAAAACCCAACCGACTCCCATTCCCTGCTCCTCCAAATGATCCGAACAAAGCTGGCAATACACATAAATTAATTCCGCTAAGCCGCACTCATACTTGGCCTTGTGGTGGCACTGCTGTCCTGGCTTACTCTCGCGTGAACCGGTCCTTAGATCCAATGCAAGCAACCCAGCATATCATCCAATCCAATCCAGAAACCATGCATGCTTACATTTCGAAGTCCCATGTTACACAATTATCCATGTCCATCAATTCCCATCATCAATAAGTTCATTAATTCATAATTAAGCATTTTGGTTGTCCTCCCATCCTAATTAATTAGAGCAAAGCAAAAAGGTAAAATGCCCTTCCCGACTCTCTACAACATATTCCAAGCGACAAGGATGGTCATATAAGTCTAGTAAGCACCTATTTTGGGTTTCCCATCAAATTACACAAGTATGCAATTTTGCAAACAAAACATTTTAAAACGGGATCAAAATGATAAAGGACACTTGCCTTGATCTTGAGACTGATTAGGGTCGAAAGCTTCAAAGTTCTGGTTCTGGAGGTCCTCGAAAGCACTCTCTACAGCAACACCTTCTTATCCACACAATAAACACACAAAACTAGCATTAAAATCATTAAATGCCCATATAGTACTCAATATGTCATGACATGCATGAATAATGCAATTATGTGGAAAAACATGTTATTAGGTTGCTATCATTGCTCACTAACTAGTCACAATTAATTTTTACATGTTAGAATAGGTTTTAAGTCGTTTCAGATGATATTAAATAAGTTCCAAGAATTTACAAGTTTGGAGGACCGGACTAGTCTGCAGTGATGCCGGACATGTCTGCTCAGGATCAGAGAGTTGATCGGACTAGTCCGCATTGGACCGGACAAGTCTGCTATGGCTAGGGTTTTGACAAATTTTTAATTAGAACATAGTTAAAACTTATATGGAATCATAATTTTATGTAGAAAAAAAGTTATCTAAGTTATTTACCATGAATCCTAGGGTTCAAGGGTCGAGGATTCGAGAGTTGGATGTGTAAATTAAAGGAGACGAAGAGTTGACGAAGAGGAGTGTTGACGTTGAGAGATTGGCGATGAAGATCATAGCGGCGACAACGATCTTGGTTGATCCTCCTCCTTCCTCCCTTCTTCTTCTCCCTGTGGTGGAGGCTCCTTGGTGGCGGCCCTCACAAACTAGGGTTAGGGGTTCATCAACTGTGACAAAAGGCAAGAAAGGTTGGGGTGCTGGGATGTTTATATAGAGGTGGAGAGGTAGGGTTTGGGTGGATTTCGAGTTTAAGGCGGTGGACGTCGTGTGGGTGTCCCACATGGGCTCCAAAGGGGTTGGGCACGATGTTCTTGGGCCCAAATAAGGCAAAAACCCAATAACATATCGTGGAGGAAAAACTGAATCCGAGTCGAGCACACCAAACAAGTCCACTAGGGCCAGATTAGTCTGTTGGATGTCAGAAAGTTGAACAGATAAGTCTGGTATCAAGCCAGACAAGTCCGTTCGCATGCAAATTGAAGTTCCAGAGAGTTAAATGGACAAGTCTATTATGAGACCGGACAAGTCCGGAGATTTGTTAAAATTTCCAAAAATCAGACCGAATGGGGATCACCGGACAACTACGAAGAGTTCCAGTCGTGAAGAAAGGACTAGTCCGTACTAGATAACGGACAAGTCCAGACTGCAACAAAAACTAAATAAGACTAGTCCGCAACAAAAGCAGAAGAGTTCGGGGGACAATAGTGAGCAAATCAGACTAGTCCGGGGTCTGAACCGGACAAGTCCGCACTGACACAGAATTTAACTGCAGCTTTGGTTCTAATTCATTTTAAACTTGTTCCTTTTGTGTTTCTTAATGTCAAACATGTATAAGAATGTATGCAATGCATGATGGATGAAAATTTGGGTGTTACACGACGGATTCCTACTCTTGGGTGGAGCTCCCAGAGCTGTCTCAGCAGTACAACCCCGTGCTGACAAGGATCCGACACCTGGTGGAAGGAGGATTAACGTCCCTAACGGTCCTCAGCAACTTCCTCACCAACCGCTGGGCTTCGCTCAAGGAGCGAGAGTTCACGACCTTGTCGTCCTTCTCTGGAGAAATGGATTTTCTCCAGATTGAGGTTGGCCGGGGCACCAATCTGGACGAGCGCGCCTTGAAGCTCCATCTATAGAAGTTGAACAGTGTAAATTTTCAAGGGATGGCCTCGGAACTCCAGCTGAGTTCCTTCCTCTAAACATTGTTCCCGAGGCTAGGAGAGAGTTGCAGATGATGATGCCACTGCTTGATGACACAGGTCTTGCGGCGCATCAAAGGAGCACTCCGCCGACGGGGATTGTAATCCCCGGAGCTTCAGCCCCTGCTGGCATGAAGGGTCTAAATCTGCCCCTGTCAGCAGGAAGAAGTAGGCTCCTACAGATCCAAGCCAGAAGAAACATGACTCGAGTCGGGGCACAGGCAAGGAGCCCGTTGACACCTCCAGTAGGAAGTGGATGTTGACGCAGGCTGATGGCAGCTCCGTTAGATCAACTCTGATGCAAGCAGTACCACTGCCTCGGCCAGGCCTCAAGTCAATGCTGGTTGTGCCTCTAGCAAAGGCAAGTCCGGCTTCGATGGCCATATCTTCTTCGGATCCAGTGTGTACGGGGGACATTAGGTCCCGCAAGTCTACTCTGGTCCCGGTGCCAGTGACGGGCTCTTGTTCTGGAGTACCTTCCTAGACAACTAGGTCCCAGTTGGGATAGCGCCGGCGGCTCCCAAGACCCCCGGGATGAAGTTTGGAGCCTCTGCCTCACCGCCGATGGTGGGTTCTAACTCCGGTCGTCCAAGAAAGAAGCTTCGTGCTGACTGGAGCAGCAAGGTGTCCAGGTAATGATCAACCCTTAGACTTGTGTTTTGTTTTTGATTTTTGCTCTTTCTTGAACTCTTGGTTCCTCTATTTGTAGAGTATTGAGAGTAGGAGCTGTTGTTCCACGTGCCAGCGCCGCGGCCACAGAGACCGTGCCAGCGACAAAAGAAGTCGCAGTTGCGTCAGATAACACGGAAGAAGCACTGGAGCAAGCTTTAGCTGCTCTAGAGCCAGCACCGGAGGTCTCGCCACCAGCGTCGGAGGTTTCGAAAGCTGCAGCGTCCAATGCACCCTATTACAGCTCCTCTATTCCTGCTCAGCGCCCTGATTATGCACCGCGTCCAGCTCAGTTTGTGCAGCAACGCCCTGTCATGCAAGCACCTAGGCCTCCAATGCCTTATGCGCCTCATGCTAATTTCCCAAATGCAAATGCTCAAAACCAAGTTCGTCCCAATAATTCTGGTGGAGTTAAGAAGTGTTATACTTGTGGAGAAGCTGGACACTTTGCGCATCAACATCCTAAGTCAGACCTTGGTCAAGGAAGCAATGCGCCGAGGCAAAACTCAAGACCCAATGGAGGACAACCACAAGGGAACCGTGGACAGCAGAATTTTGCTCGTGGCAACGTGAACCATGTCTCTACGGAGGATGCTCAACAAGCGGATGATGTGGTCATTGGTATGTTTCTTGCTAACTCCAACCCTGTGACTATGTTATTTGATTCTGGAGCATCACATTCATTCATTGCATCAAAGTATGTTGCCAAGTATAGTTTGCCTATCTCTCATATGAAGTTTACTCTATTGGTTAAGTCTCCTGGAGGAGAGATGAGGACAAATATAGTATGTCCAAAAATAAGCCTTAGAATAAGGGGGTAGACTTCTCCGCCAACCTCATTGTTTTGGATTCACAAGGAATAAGAGGATCCGTTGGTGCAAAGTGCAATGGAACCACCATACAGAAGTCGAAGCTACGTGGGAACGTGAAGAAGACTTGAAGGCAGAATTCCCTCACCTTTTCTCCATGCTATCGAATCTCGAGGGCGAGATTCACTTTAAGGGGGGTAGGTTTGTAACACCCTAAATTTTCGCATTATGCATTACATACATGATCATGCATTAAACATTAGTAGGATAAAAAAAAGATAATAAAAGGATAAACCATACATATATGGTGTAGCAAAAGAAGAAAGGGAAAATAATAGCCTAAAACTTGTAATAGGGAATAAGTATAAAAATAACAATAATAATATATAAAAAGAAATATATATAAATAAATTATATATAATAATAAATATATATATATATATAATAAATAAGATAAATAAAATAAATAAATAATATAAATAATAATAATAAATAAATGGTAATATATTTAAAAGAAAAGAGAAAAAAAACCAACCTCCCGCCGGCCAGGCTGTACCGGCCTAGCCAGCCACGCCCACGCGACCGCGCTCCCACCGACGCGCCTTGGCCCCCGCGCCGAAACGCGGGATTCCCGCGCAGCGTGCCCCGGCCGACCGCGCCCGCCCGCTGGGTCCCGCCTCCCCCGCCGAATCGCCCCACGCGACCCCATCGCGCACTCGCCCGCCTACCGCGCGTCCCGCACGGGCCCCACCCCGCCGAATCCCGCCCGACTCCCGAGTCTTCCGCGCGCGCCGGCCCTAGTACCGCGTGCCGCCGGTTATAAAAGGGACCGAGGCCCTCGTGTTTTCCCTCGACTTCAGAAGCGCCACCCCAGAAAAAAAGGGAGCCCTAGCCGCCGGTAGCAGCAGGAAAAAGGGCACCAGAAGGCTGCGCCACCAGGGAAAGAAAAGGAAGAAAAAAAGAGGGGAAGAAGAGGAAGAAAAAGAGGAGGGTGTCGTCGTCCACCGGAGATCGTCGCCGTCGTCGTGCCGCCGGAGGATCTTGCGCATCTACTTCGTCTACGCGTCACATCGTCCCTCGATCTTCGAAGCCATCGCATCTACGGTAGGATTCGTTTTTCCGATGCGAATTTTAGCGACGTATTAGATCTAATAGACGTAAATTGATTTTTGTTGCACCATAATTTTATTTTCAGCAGCATTAATCCACTCTAAAACCCCCGTAAACTCATATGAACACGTATGAACTAGTTGCATCTAATTAATAAACAACTGTATTTAATTAATTATTTGACTTTGCATGCATGCATATCATCGCATGTTGATTAATGTGTGTGCATCATGTTGATTTGTATATGTTTTCTTGTATGTGTGATCACGAGTAGAGGGAAGTGCTCAAGAGATCGTGTACGAGGATTTTCAGAATCAAGACTTCGAAGCGCTTGAGCAACCCTATCCGCCGGAGCAAGGCAAGTGTCCTTGAAGCATATTGATCCTGTTTTAAAACAAATGTTTTGTTTGCGAACTTGCATGCTTATGTCAAATTGATGGGAATCCTATGGTAGGAAGTTTACTAGCTTTGTTTGACCACCCTTGTCACCTGGAATATATGGTAGGGAGTCGGGAAGGGTTTTTACCTTTGTGCTTCGCTTAATTAATTAGGATGACAAACAACACTACACATTTAATTATGCATCAATGATATTCTGGTTAACGTGAACTGGTCAATACGATGGGTGATCTAAGCAAGCCTGGTATGTGGATGGGTTGGATGTTATGGTGGTTTGCTTGCCTTAGATATAAGGACCGGTTCATGCGAGAATATGCCAGGTCAACAGTGCCACCACAAGGCCAAGTATGGGTGCGGCGTAGCTGAATAATTAGGAGCGCTGCTAGTATTGTATGGACCATTGGATGGCACGGGGAATGGGAGTCGAGGAGGACTGCCCTGGGATCCGCATGGCACACGTAGGGATGCAACCGGCGCGCTTGCGCCCGCGGCGTCCGCCGGACCGTTTCGTCCCATTACCCGCTAAACGCCCAGGTAAAAGCCCACGTAAACAGAACGGGATGATTAACCCATAGCGCGATTGACCGCGGCGCCGCTTAGAAGCCGCATGACCAATAGCGTGAGCAATAAAAAACAATAAAAGGTGGGCATGCGGTTGCGGCCGGAAGGCGCACGACTCGTCAGAAGCCCCATACTCGCAGTTGTTGCCGGACAGAACAATAGAAAATAGCGTAGTTGCAGCGCGAGTGGTGGATTGCGGGATTTTGACGGGACTAGCCTGCCTCCCGCAAAATTTTGGCGGGTTATGCGGCACGGGACAGCTTGGCCGTAAATATTTTGCGGCTTGCGCGGCGCGGGACGAGCAGTCCGCAGGCAGACCCGCTTACATCGCTAGGCACACGAGGGGGGCCGTGGGTGGGAGAATGGAGATTCAAGCCTGCCGGCGAAACCTTAGTGGGCCCGTACATACTAGTAGTCCCTTTTGAAAGGATATTTTGTGATCTCTTGGCCACACACCTACGGAAGTGTGAGATGGCATAATGGAGGTTTCTTAGTCATCGAAAGGTGACGAAATCACGAACATGTGGGTAAAGTGGTACAACCTCTGCAGAGTATTGAAAACTATCATGATAGCCGTGCTCCCGGTTATGAGCGCCTGGATGACCTACATGATTAGAGGGAAATTGGGATTTGGGATGGTTATGGTTTGGTAATGGTTATGGTTGATATTATGATTATGGTTATGGTGATGGGATGGAATCATGGTTTATGACATTGATTATGGTTATTGGCAATGGTAAATTATAGACTGGTATTATGATAGTTACATGGTTTATGATGGGTTTACTTCACATAAATATGATATATTGCTTTTCAAATGGTTTTACTGTACTTTTCAGCACTTAGCCATTATTACAGTCGTCATTTGAATCAGCCACATGTCATACTTTCCACACTTGTTGAGTACGACATGTACTCACTCTTGCAATCCCCCCCTCCAACAGTTGCAGGTCAGGATTGTGAGTTTAATGGCGATAATGCGGAGTTCTAGGCCGTGTCTACCGTCAGCTTTGCCTGTGGTGTTGCATGGAGCTGCGCTATCCCTTATGCTTAGTTTGCTTAGTTGCTTAATTAGTTTATTTCTGCTGCATTAGTTGAACTTGTCATTAATATCTATTAGAGCTTGTATTCGAGGATATAATGAATAATATAATAAGAGTACTTATTTAATAATTTGAGCTGTGATAATTATCTGGTTATCATTTGTGAATCACTCGTGTATGTGTGTTGAACATCCTGGGCACACATATGCGTTAGCTTGGTTCATTCTGTAGTAACATATACACTTTCCTTTTTTGCTTTTCAGGTCTTCATGTTGATATGTCAGTGATTTGAGCATTTGTGCTGTTCCTTTACTAGTTTGTGTCGCATTGTTTACTATCACCTAAGATTGATGTCTAATTTCCCCAATATACAACATTGCTTCAATGGAAGTCAAGCATCTTGTGTACCATTTTTTTTCCCGAAAAGGCCGAACTCGGCTTTCAATTATAAGGAGGTAGAGAAGCGTTTACAGATTGTAAGTCCGTTTACAACCATCTAGCATGAGAGATGCCAATGATACTAGAGCGAAATCGAAAGAAGCTACTGCTACATGCTACAGAGTTACAACGCACTCGAGACCTGTTATCATCTAGGCCGGAGGCTGCGTTGTCGCTGTAATAAGTGTTGAAAGGTCAGTTGCGCCCACAGAGCTCCAGAGGCTACAGTCACTTCTGATTTGGGCGACGACCTCCTGTATCGAACCTTCCTCGCCCCTAAATATGCGTGCATTCCGCTCCTTACACATAGCCCAGAGAGTGGCGAGGATTATGGATTTGAGTCCTTTAGAACGCCTGGAACGAGGACGTCCCGCCACAGCATGGAATCAATCAGTGACTGAGCTAGCGTTAGGCCAACGAGAAGGTAGCAGAGATTGTTCTCGAGTCCATGCGCTAATTTCTGACCAAATCTGTTGCGCTGCAGGGCACTCCAAAAATAAGTGTTTAGATGATTCTATGTTCCGGCAACACAGGACACAAAAATATTCATTGGGCCAGCCCCGGCGTTGTAGTCTATCCGCAGTCCATATCTTGTTCTGCAACAACAGCCAGGTAAATAGTTTGCATTTTTGCGGTGCCCAGATCCTCCACATTGACTCCGGTAACTGGGACCGAATGTGTCCTTCGAACTGCAGAAGGTAGGCCGAGATTGCAGAGTAATGGCCATTTGCTGTGAGCTTCCATTGGATAATGTCTTGGTCTTCGGTTGATAGTTGTGGATTAAGGTCCGCAATCATACACCAGAGCTGAACGTACTGGAACAAGAGCTCCATTGATAAGTGTGGAAGAATGTCCCTTACCCAAGCATTGTCACTGAGGGCTTGGAACACCGTTTTTCGTTTGCCTCTGCTGCGTTGGAAAAGTTTGGGGAACAAGAACGCGGGAGCCAGCCCGTCTATCCAGCTTGACAACCAGAATTTTGCTGTCTTGCCATTCCTGACAAGGACTTTTGTCACTGCAGAGAAGAGGGCTAAGTCCTGCATGTCGATCGGCAGTTCGGTTCCATGCCAAGGCTTCTCCGGCTGCAGCCACTCGTTCCATGGCCAACGCAGGCACAATGCCCGACTAACTTTTTCCAAGTTCGTGATGCCGAGACCTCCGTATTTGAGTGGGCGGCAAACGTCTCTCCAAGCAGCTTTGCACTGACCCCATCCCCCCCCCCCCCCCCCCCCCCCCCCGCCCCCGCGAATATGTTGCGTGCCAGACCATAGAAAGCTTCGCCGAACTTTGTCCAAGTTTTTGTTGAACTTTTTGGGGAGTTTTAGGGCCGTCATCAAGTAAACGGGGAGAGAGCTTAGTACCGATTTCAGCAGCTCTCGACGTCCAGCTAAACTTAGAAGCGGCCCTTGCCAACCAGCGAGTTTGTTCAGCATTTTATCCTGGACATATTGGAGATGAGATAGCCGTATCCGTCCAGGGGTGAGCGGCATGCCAAGGTACCTGACTGGGAACGTTGTGCATTGACCATTGAACTCATTGAGCATGCCTGGAATGTCAAGGTCATCACAGCATATGGGCATGATTGAGCTCTTTGCCAAGTTGATCCTAAGTCCAGATGCCTCACCGAACTGGTGGAGAATTGCAATTGCTCGTTGAATTTCGTATTGGACTGGGTTTAAAAATAGGATGACATCATCCACATATATGGAAACTCGAAGTCTATTATTCTGACCCGGTATTCTCGAGGGGTCGCCATTTTCAGTTGCCAGATGGAAAATGTGGTGCAAGGAATCAATGGCTAGGATGAACAGGAGGGGGGACAGAGGGTCGCCTTGTCGTAGTCCTTTCTCATGTCTGATTTGCGGCCTTGGAACACCATTTAGTCGCACTGCAGAGGATGATGTGGAGAGAAGCTGGGTGATCCAGTCTCGCAACCTTGCCGGGAACCCGCGACACTCCATTAATTCAATAAGATACTCCCAAGAAACTGAGTCGAATGCTTTTGAGATATCAAGTTTTAAGAGAAGCATCGGTGTTTTTGTTTTCTGAAAGCTACGAGCCATGTTCCTCACAAACAAGAAATTATCCTGTATGCACCTTGACTTGATAAACGCACTTTGAGCTGCTGATATCAGTTTATCCGCCTCCTTTGATAGACTGATGGCCAGTACTTTGGATATGAGCTTCGTAAAGGAATGCACCAGGCTGATTGGACGAAAGTCTCCGGGGCTCTCTGCTGGTATGCACTTCGGCAGAAGGGATATTTCAGCTCTGTTTAGCTTTCCCAATGGCCCTGTCTGCAGGCTGAAGAAGCATTGAAATGCCCTGGTGATGTCTTCCTTAATTATTTGCCAGCAACTCTTATAAAATGTGCCGGTGAATCCATCAGGCCCTGGTGATTTTTCTGAGGGCATCCTCTTAATTGCCTCCCAGATTTCTTCTTCAGAGAAAGGCGAGTCTAGGTTTGTAGCTTCAATGCAGGACAACTGGAGTTGTTCCCAGTTGAGAGTGCATCCTCTGACTGTCTTAGTGCCAACTACCCTGGTGAAGTAATCATGTAGTATTCTTTCCTTTCCTTGCTGGTCATGCACCAATATGCCATTATTGTCTTTAAGGGCAGGGATGAATTTTTTCCTTGCTCGACCATTGGCTTTGAGGTGAAAAAATCATGTGCAAGCGTCTCCTTCACGTAACCAAGTAATACGTGATGCCTGTCTTCGCCTTGATCTCTCAACAGCTGCCAATCCGAGCACTCGACATTTCAAGTCTTTCCTCAGATTTAGTTCCTCCAGAGATAGTTGTCTGCCTTCTTGTGCCAAGTCCAATTTTTGAATCACCTCCTGGGCGATATGCAGCTGTAAGCGAGCTGAGCCGAGTAGGCCTTTACTCCACTTTTTTAGTTCTGATGCTGTTTCTTGCAGCTTGTAGTTGAGCATATTCATTGCTGAGTGCGCTGGTACAGGACTATTCCATGCAGCTTGCACAACAGTATGGAATCCGGGTACTTTGACCCAAAAGTTTTCGAACTTAAACTGAGGCTTTGATCTTGGTCTCTGTTGATGTGATAATAGGAGCGGCGCATGATCTGAAATCGATGTTGAGAGTGCCCTGAGCACTAACTGTGGAAATAATATGCTCCATTCTTTGGAACAGAAGGCACGGTCCAGGCGCACTAGTGTGGGGTCATGCCTCTCATTGGACGAAGTGAACTTCCTGTTCTGTAGGGAGATCTTCATTAGTTCTAGTTCATCCAATGCTCTCCTGAATGAGGTCATGTGTCGCCTCTGAATATTCTGATTGTTTTTGTCCCTGGCTTCTAGGATAAGATTAAAATCACCAACACATAGCCAAGGAGTGTCTGTTGGGGGTTTGCTGACTATGAGCTCATCTAAAAATCTTTGCTTGTCAATATCGTTTGCAGGGCCGTATACCACTGTCAGGAGAGATGTCAAATTGGAGACTCGATGTGTCAGTGACATGGACAGTGAGAAGTCATGAAGATTTTGATTCGTTTCTGTGAATAAGTCTGGATTCCAGGCCAACACAATTCCCCCTTGCGTTCCCATTGCCGGTAGGAAGGCAAAAGGTTTGTTGGGGCCTAGAAATTCCGCTGCCACTTGGTTATCCACTATCTGCAGTTTTGATTCTTGGAGGCATATTATTCCTGGACTCACTGTCCGTATGAGTTCTCGAATGGTTTCCCATCTAGCGGGCATGTTGAGGCCTCTCACGTTCCAGCTAAGCAGAGAGAAATTTGTATCCATTATACATTGGGTGCTCTACTTTATAAACATATGCCAGTTGATAATAAGATACCATTGGTCTTTTCCCCTTCATTGCACAGACTGCTGAGACACATCACAGAGCTCCTGGCTCACAGTTACACCACCTTCTCCATTTCCTGGGGATTGGGTTGCTGCCACTAGAGACCCCAAAAGCCAGTCAACCTGAATACTAGCACTCTCCCTGAATAACACTAGGATGGGAACTAGGGACATGTTGGAGATAGGGCAATCTAGCTGCCGCTCCACAGTACGACACCATGTGCCCAGATGACCAAGGTAGTTATACATGGTATCACTCACGCCGCAGCGGCCTAGGCAACCAACTAAGTCATGGCAAGGGCTGTCGTGGCCCTCGTGGTGTCATCGTTGGCGAGTCCGGTCAGGTGCCGAATCGCCTCTATTGCTCTGGGCAGGAGGGGCTGCTTGTACATCTTGGCATAGCGTTGCAGAGCCTCTTCATCGATGGACGTACCAGGGCCGACCAGGTCCAGCTCCTGGATGAGTCGGATAGTGGCCCTCTGCGCCACCGGAATGTAGGTCTGAGTGGACGCTTGACGAGCGCTGCGTCGAGGAGCCTCCTGCGAGGCAAAGTAGCGACGAGGCAGAGGACGACGGGGTGGCGGGGTTGGCAGTATGGCGGGAGGGGCCTGCTTGAATGCCATGTCCTCAGTTGCACAAGCTGGGCCACTAGGTGCTGAAATTGGCCGCTGCTGAGATGGTCCTGGGTCGACCCTTGCTTCTTGCCAGCAAAGAGGCTCCAGCACGGCTTTCCCTTTGCTGATTGTGCATGACGGGCCCATTGCTGGCAACAAGGCAGTCGTTGGAGGCATGCTTGGGGGCGAGGCAGTCGTTGCAGACTGCAGAGGGTGCCCAACTGCCGACTGCGATGCCTCCAGTAGCATCGGGTCGCACGAGGCGCTGTCGGGGGTGGCCACCAGATTTCCAGGATGGGCTGCAGCCTCTATGATTGCCGAAAGTAGCTCGACCTCCGGTGATTTCACACTACTATCATTGTCGAAGGCAGCTCTCTCTCCACGACCACTGTCTGTCTTGTTCTTGAACTTCTCTTCCCCTGTCTCAAGTGAGGGCGCAAAAGACGAAGGTTCTGAGGTTGCAGAAAGCTGAGCCTTTGGGTTACCTCGAACGGGAGAGAGGGAGCGACGCCTCTCCCATTCTGCCTCCTCTAGGCGCGGAGGATCACGGGTGCGCCCTGTCGGCTTGGACCGGGTCGCAGTGCGCCCACGGGTGGCTTCGGGGCCCGCCTCTGCATGGCAGTGGCCCTGGCCCCCGTGGCGATCATGGTCGCCGGAGCCGGTTTGACGATGGTGCAGCTTGTCTAGCAGTTGTGACCGGACCTGGGAGCTTTCGGGTTGCCCGCAACAGGATGGCGGCGCCCCGTCGGTGTCTGGGTCGCGACCGTCCTCCCGACGGGGGCCTCTGTGGTGACAGGGGCCAGCGGATGCGGAGGCCCGAGGTCCTCGTGGTGGGACCTGATCATCCGGGATGCCCGACACCCAGAAGAACTCGTGGTGCGCTGGCTTGGACGGGCCGTCCAATGGCGAAGGGATGGGCTTCCAATCATACAACTCTGCAATGTGAATCAGGAGCTCCGCCCTGTGCCCTTCAGGGGGGTAGGGCACAACGCCGCCATTCTCCACTCTTCCTGCTGCCTCGGGGAAGAAGGTGACGATCTTGGTACAGGGGAGTCTGTTGGGATTCTCCATCCAGCACCACACCCCGAAGAGATCGGTGTGCTCCTGGGTGAGGGTGGATTCCGCCATCCGGTCGAAGACACAGTGATCTCCAACCACCTGCTTAAACCCCTCCTCGGACCAAGCGTGCATGGGGAGGAACTCGATGTAGAGCTTGACGTGATAGAACCATGGCGCCACGTACGCCGGCAGTCGCCATGGCTCGATCTGGAACACCTGGTCAGCAACAGACACATTTTCTGCAGCCACGGCAATGTCACAGTGCTCAGCATGATCAAACCGAACAAAGAACTTCTCGGGCTTGTGCTTTGCAACATAGAAGTTGAAGAGGGGGATGTGCAGCTGCCCACAGATAGCCTGACTCATCTCCGCCACAGAGGCTGTGTTGCCGCTTTTGGAGGCAAGCACCTCCGACACAACTGCGGCCTTTGCCCGAAGCTTGTGGAACTCCGACATCATCGCACCAGAGGCGACGACGGCCGCCTGTCCATGAACCGGACACTCGTAAGCAGCTCCTGGGATGTAGCGGATAGGTCGTGTCATCGTCGATGCTTGGCCGCTAGCTACTGCCGCGTAGGAAGGAGACGAGATGGCTGTCTGGGTGGAGCTGGAGAGTGGTGGGAAGATCAAGCGGGAATGTATGTTGGCTGGTGTGGATTTTGGCTTAGCGGGAGATGGAAGCTGAGAGCGGCAAGCACGAGTGAAGTGGCCTGATTTCCAGCAGGTGAGACATCTTCTTGGTTCTCTGCAATGAGCAATTTGATGATCTTTGGACAAGCAGCGAAAGCATCTTCCTTAGAACAGCTTTTTAAAGGCCGATGGCGAGAGTCGACGCCACCAAGGTTCGCCAGCATTTCCTTGCGGACTCGTCGACAGAGGGAGGTCAGCAGGGACCTTTCCTGGCAATGAATGTCGAGAAGGCTTCTTTGGTGAAAGATCGCGACGTCTTGGTTGCTTGTTGTTAGAAGCAATGTTCAATGAGGGGGCGTCTTCATTTGGACCGGGAAGGACAGCTTTGTGCCGCCGAGGGTTACGCAGAACCAGCTTCCATTCCGGTGAAAGCTTCAACGGCTCCAGACAGACGATCATTGATTTCAGCTTCTGTCGCTGAACCGGGCATTGATGGGAACCCTCATCTTCCTCCCAGTCGGAGGTCACTTCTTTTTGGAAAATCCGTCGGAGGTCACTTCATTCAAGATTGGGAGCAGGGAGCAGTCCTCCACCGAAAGAGGGGCGTAGGGACTCTGCAGGGAGGCAAAGGGCGTGCAGCACAGGGAGCTGGGGGGGCGGGTGGAGACGAAGGCAGTGGGGCTGGCTAGCGGGGCTGCCGGAGCAGCGAGGGATCTCGGCCGGGGGATGGAGGATTCCGGCAAGGAAGGTGGCGGCGGGGGGCTCTCCGCTGGTGGTTCCATTTTTCCTCCTCTTGTGTACCATGAAAACGCAATTTTACATGTGTGACGATAACAAGATCACTTACTGCTTTGATATTTCCCGGTGCTACATGTTCAATTATTACATGTTGCATGTAATTATATTACTATCCTGTTTGGTGACCTACTTATGTTTAAATTATTAACTTCCATTCTTCTGCAGATTCGATGGATTGCTTGATTGAAAATGGGCAACCACTTGATGCTATGAGATTGGCATGTGCTTTAAATTTGACAGACAAATGTCCACTTTCCATCATGTATGATTATATCAAAATGGCCAAAAAGACTGCTGAAGAAATACTAAGCAATAAGGAAAGCCATTCAGTTGAATCTCTGGTTTGTTCTTTTCGTGGATATTATCTCTTTGTTATGGCGTTCAAGTTACACACACATGGACATGGGCACATCTGATTACGTGTTTCAAATCTGTGAATTTGGAAACAAGAATATACTCTGCATGGATAATTTTCTTGCTTCTTTTTACTAATACTGAGATGTTGTGCCTTGAGTTGTTTTAATAATGTTGTGTCATCCCTTGTGCAGAATCAAGCCATGGAGAAGCATGTCAATGCTCTCATATTGTCACGGAGGGCAGTGGATGAATGCAATATTGATTCTGTCCATCGTAATAGCATTAATGAAGAAATTTGCCAGTTGTTATATGAATATGCAGAGAAGCAGCAAAGTCTAGCAGGTGTTTCTGCCTTTGTTTCAACATCACATCAGCAGCACAATCTTGAAGAGCATTGTCAGCTGCAGCTACAAATGGCACGGGAGGAGGAGCATCAGCAGCAAAAGGAGCGAGAGTAGCAGCAAAAACCAGGAGAGGAGTGCCAGCGCCAGCAGCTCAAGACATGTAAGTCCCAGCAAAAGCAGCTTCAGAATCAGCAAGAACAAGGTTGGAGGTGGCAAAACTCAACTGGGAGAAGGCCAAATAAGAATCAGAAGAAAAAACAGCGCAGGCTAAAATGGCAAAATACACAAGTGAAACAGCAGCAGCAGCAATTTTACAAACGTCCGAAATTATCAACATATTCGTATTCAGGAATCGGAAGAGTGACATTTGCAGAGCATGCCAGACTAACTCAACATTTGGATCCAAACGATGGTTCTAAGCCTTCCCCTGTCAACGTTCAACAATTGAACCGGAGTAACTCTTCAAGAGGAAAAATAGTTGACTACAACTGATCATCATAAACAGAGATGTTTAGTGAAGATTGGTTGCGTAGCTTCTTTATACTTGAGATATACTGATTAAAAAACTACACCAAGATTGCTACTCTGCATTTGCTGTACAGTTAGTTACCTTGACGTTACTCAAACCTGACTCACCACCTGGAGCTCCACGCTGCGAAAGCATCTTCCCTAGAACAGCTTTTTAAAGGCCGATGGCGAGAGTCGACGCCACCAAGGTTCGCCAGCATTTCCTTGCGGACTCGTCGACAGAGGGAGGTCAGCAGGGACCTTTCCTGGCAATGAATGTCGAGAAGGCTTCTTTGGTGAAAGATCGCGACGTCTTGGTTGCTTGTTGTCAGAAGCAATGTTCAATGAGGGGGCGTCTTCATTTGGACCGGGAAGGACAGCTTTGTGCCGCCGAGGGTTACGCAGAACCAGCTTCCATTCCGGTGAAAGCTTCAACGGCTCCAGACAGACGATCATTGATTTCAGCTTCTGTCGCTGAACCGGGCATTGATGGGAACCCTCATCTTCCTCCCAGTCGGAGGTCACTTCTTTTTGGAAAATCCGTCGGAGGTCACTTCATTCAAGATTAGGAGCAGGGAGCAGTCCTCCACCGAAAGAGGGGCGTAGGGACTCTGCAGGGAGGCAAAGGGCGTGCAGCACAGGGAGCTGGGGGGGCGGGTGGAGAAGAAGGCAGTGGGGCTGGCTAGCGGGGCTGCCGGAGCAGCCAGGGATCTCGGCCGGGGGATGGAGGATTCCGGCAAGGAAGGTGGCGGCGGGGGACTCTCCGCTGGTGGTTCCATTTTTCCTCCTCTTGTGTACCATGAAAACGCAATTTTACATGTGTGACGATAAGAAGATCACTTACTGCTTTGATATTTCCCGGTGCTACATGTTCAATTATTACATGTTGCATAGAATTATATTACTATCCTGTTTGGTGACCTACTTATGTTTAAATTATTAACTTCCATTCTTCTGCAGATTCGATGGATTGCTTGATTGAAAATGGGCAACCACTTGATGCTATGAGATTGGCATGTGCTTTAAATTTGACAGACAAATGTCCACTTTCCATCATGTATGATTATATCAAAATGGCCAAAAAGACTGCTGAAGAAATACTAAGCAATAAGGAAAGCCATTCAGTTGAATCTCTGGTTTGTTCTTTTCGTGGATATTATCTCTTTGTTATGGCGTTCAAGTTACACACACATGGACATGGGCACATCTGATTACGTGTTTCAAATCTGTGAATTTGGAAACAAGAATATACTCTGCATGGATAATTTTCTTGCTTCTTTTTACTAATACTGAGATGTTGTGCCTTGAGTTGTTTTAATAATGTTGTGTCATCCCTTGTGCAGAATCAAGCCATGGAGAAGCATGTCAATGCTCTCATATTGTCACGGAGGGCAGTGGATGAATGCAATATTGATTCTGTCCATCGTAATAGCATTAATGAAGAAATTTGCCAGTTGTTATATGAATATGCAGAGAAGCAGCAAAGTCTAGCAGGTGTTTCTGCCTTTGTTTCAACATCACATCAGCAGCACAATCTTGAAGAGCATTGTCAGCTGCAGCTACAAATGGCACGGGAGGAGGAGCATCAGCAGCAAAAGGAGCGAGAGTAGCAGCAAAAACCAGGAGAGGAGTGCCAGCGCCAGCAGCTCAAGACATGTAAGTCCCAGCAAAAGCAGCTTCAGAATCAGCAAGAACAAGGTTGGAGGTGGCAAAACTCAACTGGGAGAAGGCCAAATAAGAATCAGAAGAAAAAACAGCGCAGGCTAAAATGGCAAAATACACAAGTGAAACAGCAGCAGCAGCAATTTTACAAACGTCCGAAATTATCAACATATTCGTATTCAGGAATCGGAAGAGTGACATTTGCAGAGCATGCCAGACTAACTCAACATTTGGATCCAAACGATGGTTCTAAGCCTTCCCCTGTCAACGTTCAACAATTGAACCGGAGTAACTCTTCAAGAGGAAAAATAGTTGACTACAACTGATCATCATAAACAGAGATGTTTAGTGAAGATTGGTTGCGTAGCTTCTTTATACTTGAGATATACTGATTAAAAAACTACACCAAGATTGCTACTCTGCATTTGCTGTACAGTTAGTTACCTTGACGTTACTCAAACCTGACTCACCACCTGGAGCTCCACGCTGCGAAAGCATCTTCCCTAGAACAGCTTTTTAAAGGCCGATGGCGAGAGTCGACGCCACCAAGGTTCGCCAGCATTTCCTTGCGGACTCGTCGACAGAGGGAGGTCAGCAGGGACCTTTCCTGGCAATGAATGTCGAGAAGGCTTCTTTGGTGAAAGATCGCGACGTCTTGGTTGCTTGTTGTCAGAAGCAATGTTCAATGAGGGGGCGTCTTCATTTGGACCGGGAAGGACAGCTTTGTGCCGCCGAGGGTTACGCAGAACCAGCTTCCATTCCGGTGAAAGCTTCAACGGCTCCAGACAGACGATCATTGATTTCAGCTTCTGTCGCTGAACCGGGCATTGATGGGAACCCTCATCTTCCTCCCAGTCGGAGGTCACTTCTTTTTGGAAAATCCGTCGGAGGTCACTTCATTCAAGATTAGGAGCAGGGAGCAGTCCTCCACCGAAAGAGGGGCGTAGGGACTCTGCAGGGAGGCAAAGGGCGTGCAGCACAGGGAGCTGGGGGGGCGGGTGGAGACGAAGGCAGTGGGGCTGGCTAGCGGGGCTGCCGGAGCAGCGAGGGATCTCGGCCGGGGGATGGAGGATTCCGGCAAGGAAGGTGGCGGCGGGGGACTCTCCGCTGGTGGTTCCATTTTTCCTCCTCTTGTGTACCATGAAAACGCAATTTTACATGTGTGACGATAAGAAGATCACTTACTGCTTTGATATTTCCCGGTGCTACATGTTCAATTATTACATGTTGCATAGAATTATATTACTATCCTGTTTGGTGACCTACTTATGTTTAAATTATTAACTTCCATTCTTCTGCAGATTCGATCGATTGCTTGATTGAAAATGGGCAACCACTTGATGCTATGAGATTGGCATGTGCTTTAAATTTGACAGACAAATGTCCACTTTCCATCATGTATGATTATATCAAAATGGCCAAAAAGACTGCTGAAGAAATACTAAGCAATAAGGAAAGCCATTCAGTTGAATCTCTGGTTTGTTATGGCGTTCAAGTTACACACACATGGACATGGGCACATCTGATTACGTGTTTCAAATCTGTGAATTTGGAAACAAGAATATACTCTGCATGGATAATTTTCTTGCTTCTTTTTACTAATACTGAGATGTTGTGCCTTGAGTTGTTTTAATAATGTTGTGTCATCCCTTGTGCAGAATCAAGCCATGGAGAAGCATGTCAATGCTCTCATATTGTCACGGAGGGCAGTGGATGAATGCAATATTGATTCTGTCCATCGTAATAGCATTAATGAAGAAATTTGCCAGTTGTTATATGAATATGCAGAGAAGCAGCAAAGTCTAGCAGGTGTTTCTGCCTTTGTTTCAACATCACATCAGCAGCACAATCTTGAAGAGCATTGTCAGCTGCAGCTACAAATGGCACGGGAGGAGGAGCATCAGCAGCAAAAGGAGCGAGAGTAGCAGCAAAAACCAGGAGAGGAGTGCCAGCGCCAGCAGCTCAAGACATGTAAGTCCCAGCAAAAGCAGCTTCAGAATCAGCAAGAACAAGGTTGGAGGTGGCAAAACTCAACTGGGAGAAGGCCAAATAAGAATCAGAAGAAAAAACAGCGCAGGCTAAAATGGCAAAATACACAAGTGAAACAGCAGCAGCAGCAATTTTACAAACGTCCGAAATTATCAACATATTCGTATTCAGGAATCGGAAGAGTGACATTTGCAGAGCATGCCAGACTAACTCAACATTTGGATCCAAACGATGGTTCTAAGCCTTCCCCTGTCAACGTTCAACAATTGAACCGGAGTAACTCTTCAAGAGGAAAAATAGTTGACTACAACTGATCATCATAAACAGAGATGTTTAGTGAAGATTGGTTGCGTAGCTTCTTTATACTTGAGATATACTGATTAAAAAACTACACCAAGATTGCTACTCTGCATTTGCTGTACAGTTAGTTACCTTGACGTTACTCAAACCTGACTCACCACCTGGAGCTCCACGCTTTCTTGACTCTTAACTACTTTAAGCTACTTAGAAACAACTTTGAGTTGTTATTGAAATGTGACTCTAAACAGTTTAATGTTTGCCTGAATGCAGCTAAAGAGACAAACTTGATCTTTCTCAAATCCCAGTCCAATTGGCAGGGATATTTGGATAATGGGTGCGTGCAGATTCGGTAGTGCCAAAAGCGGGCAAATTATTCCGTGTATGTTCCCGCAGTGCTCGGTAGACTGTCACGATATTACTGAATTTATTTATTGGAAACGTTTTGCACTGCCTTCTAGTTTATCTGTCTTCGTCTCTGTAGTAAGATTCGAACTTTTTGGCTATCAAAAGTTGCCTTCAATTTCGTGTGACAAACATAACGACGCCAGGTGAAGTCACAAAAACTACACATACTAAATAATAGAGTTGAATTTCCCAAAACGCCCTCAATTGTGTGGTAAATATGGAAGTCTACATCAATATTTGGTAGTGTAGATAGGGTGCCATATATGTCAGAAGTACATTTGGTACGATAGATAGACTACCGTATTCATCGTTACTGTATTTGATAGAGAATATCTTATACATAGAAGTATATATATACATAAGAGGAGATCATCCATTCAACACATGTAACATTTCATTTATGTATCTTCTTGAGATACCATGACTCATCGTGCTCATCCAGAGATGCGGCTTGCCTTCTCGCATGCCCCCTCCCGACATCTGGCGAAATTTCATTGGCTCACGTCATCCCTCTCTCACACCTCAGCAAAACGGCAACGGAAAAGGCAGGTGAAGGCACGTCAGTCAGAAGGTAACGGCCGAGGAGAAAGGTCAAGTACTGTAAACAACCAGCAATGAAAAAAAATAGCGAAATGACAGCAAAAAAATAGCACCATAGGTAACAGACCAAGTAGGCATAAAAAAATGACGTAAACAACAAATATACGCCATTCACAATATTGTAGATATAGAAAGAGATTTTTATTCACAACGGTCAGTTAATCTCGCATATGTCACTTCTAATGGCAATGATTACAATGCATCATTGAGAACAACTCGAGGACACTTGCACTGGGGAGAGGAAACCCATCTCCTGACGTGACCTGCTGCAGGAGACTGCTGCAGTGCAAGTTCACACATCAATTCCCGCTGGCTGCTGCACGGAGAGGAGACCCATCCCTACCTGGTGCACGAGACCCATCCCTACCTGACCCTGCGGCGAGATCGCTGCGGTGACATCCTGCAGGCTGCGGCAGGCGCCGGCGAGCTCGAGGGAGAGCATCGTCAGAAGGTGGTGGCGAAGTTCAGAGACTAAGAACCCTTGCCACTGGCTAGCTGCACCGTGACGTTGAGCACACGCCACACGATTCTGTTCGTGAGGAGCAGCGATTTCGTGAGGAGAAAGAAAGTGTTGGCTCAACTGAATTATGTTACTCCCTCAGGTCCAACAGTCAGAGGTTTAAACCCATTACAACGGGCCTAGCTATCCGCACGCACACACGGCCCATCAGCCCACGCATTCATATTCAAGACGAGAACACGCTCGTGCTATTAGTTTGCGCCTCTCTTCAGCCACTCGACAATGCCTCTGTCGCTCGAGCCTCCGACGCCATTTCCTCTGGCGCCACAGTCGCCACACCTTCCCCATCTCTAGATTGTGCTTGTCCCCAATCACGTATCTCCGGAAAAGCGCTGCACCAGCACGTACCAATCTTTCCACGTGGAGCCTTCAGGTGTCAACTGCGACCATTGAACATGTACTTGCGACATCAGTGCATTGCCCTTCTTCACCAACCGACTTTCCAGAATAGCCACCGGCATTAGAGAATGGTGTTCCACATCCAAGACATCGGGCAGAGTAGAGAATACCGGCCGATGATCATTAGTAAATGGCTTCAACCGCGATACATGAAAAACCGGAAGAATCTAAGCCTCCTCAGGTAATTCCAGGCAATAAGCATCTGCATCCACGTGCTGCACAATACGATAGGGTCCATAGAACTTGAATGCCAGCTTTTCAGACAGGGGGTTCACCACCATCGATTGAGCATAGGGTTGAAGCTTAAGAAGCACTTGATCACCCACTTGATACTCATGCTCGGTTCTTGATCTGCCAACCTTTTGTTTCGTTTGATTTTGAGTGACCGCCAAATTCTTCTTCAGCATTTTCGAATGAGCTGTCCGAGTCTGTAGCATTTCGATCACTGAGACATCCACTGAAGAGGTTAGTGTTGGAGCAGCCAGTAAGTTTGGATCATAGCCATACAGAGCTCGGAATGGTGAACAACCGAGAGAAGAATGATGAGAATTCTTATACCAAAACTCTGTCAGTGGCAGCCATTTCTTCTAGTGATGAGATGCCTCATCGATAGAACAATGCAAATACATCTCCAAATATCAATTCACTCATTCACTTTGGCCGTCCGTTTGAGGATGGTACGTTGTACTCAAGAGAATATTGGTGTTGAGCAACTTAAACAACTATTTCCATGCTGATCTGGTCAAAATTTTGTCTCTGTCCGATAACATGCTCTTGGGAATTCCATGCAGCTTGCAATGTAGTGAAGTGGTGCTTCAATGGCAAGAAATGGGCATACTTCGAGAACCGATCAACAAACACCAATATAGCATTGTACCCTTCGGACTTAGGTAAAATCTCAATAAAGTACATGGTAAGATCTTGCCACGCACCTTGGGGAATTGTGAAAGGTTGATGAAGCCCAGGTGGGTGAACTCTTTCAGACTTGGCTTGTTGGCATGTGAGGCACTGCTTAACAAAATCTTCCACATCTTGATGAAGTCCCTTTCACACAAAGAGGCGCTGCACCCTTTGATAGGTAGCTTGCACACCTGAGTGACCGCCCAATGATGTTTCATGCAGAGCTGAGAGCAACTTAGTCCTGATAGCCTAGTTATTCCCAACACATATCTTCTCCCCTTTTCGGATGATACCCTGATGCAGTGCGAACCCTTGTTCATTTGGAATCTGCAGAGCTAGTTCATCCAATAGCTGTTGGGCCTCCACATCGGTTCTTTAAGTATTCTGTACCTCCTGGATACAAGTGGCTTAATCTCGGTGAGTATTGAAATCTGATAGACTTGAGTCATCCTTGACAAAGCGTCAGCTGCTTTGTTTTCCCTACCTTGGTGGTAAACCACTCTGAAAGTGAGCCCCATGAGCTTTGGCATTCCCTTACACCGCAACTCTGTATGCAACTTTTGATTACCCAGGTAAGTTAGGCTTCGATGATCGGTCCGGATCACAAACTTCTTTTTTTGAAGATAGGGAGCCACTTCTCCACGACCATGATTAGTGCTAAGAATTCCTTGTCAGATATCGACAAGTGGTGAGTTTTCTCATTAAAGGCTTTGCTCAAGAAGGCTATGGATTGCCCTTTTTGCATAAGTACCACATTCAATTCTTGCTCCGAGGCATCAGTCTCAACCTTAAATATTTCATGAAAGTCAGGTAGCGCCAACACAGGAATGGTTGTCACAACTCTTTTCAATTCTTCAAAGGTTGTCTGAGCCTAAGCAGACCAGCTGAAGCCTTTCTTCTTTAACAATATAGCCAAAGGCTTGGCTATGATTCCATATCCTCGCACAAAATGTCAGTAATACCCTGTCAGTCCAAGAAAGGCTCAAAATTCAGTAACGGATTGAGGAACAAGCCACTTGACCATGTCCTTTGTCTTGCATGGATCCGTAGAAGCCCCTCTAGCTGAGATAATATGGCCAAGGTATGTAAGCTCCTTCCTAGCAAAGTTGCATTCCGACCTTTTTAGATAGAAGTTATGTGCTTTGAGTGTAGTTAAGACAGCTTCGTTGCGATCCAAGTGAGCTTCCAAGATAGGACTGTATATCAAGATATCGTCAATAAACACATGTACACTCTTTCGGAGAAAAGGGGCTAAGATGGAATTCATGGTGCATTGGAATGAGGTTGGCGCATTAGTCAAGCTGAATGGCATGACTTTAAACTGATAGCGGCCGCTATGTGTTTTAAAAGCAGTCTTGTATTCATCTCCCGACCTTGTTCAGATCTGTTGGTACCCTGCACACATGTCAAACTGGTGAAGTATCATGCATCTGACAATTCAGCGAGTATCTCTTCCACCAGTAGCATGGGAAAACAGTTTTTGATCATGAGCTCGTTTAGCTTTCGGTAGTCCATGCAGAACCGCCAACTCCCATCTTTCTTCTATACAATTAACAGTGGACTCGCAAAAAGGACTGACGTTGTCCTCTATCAGCCCAGCTTGAAGCAGCTCCTGCACCTGTCGTTCAATCTCGTCCTTGTGTAAGGGTGAGTAACCATAAGGCTTGGAATTTACCTATATAGCCCCTGGTGTTAGTGAGATGGTGTGATCAAAAGTACCGTGAGGAGGCAAGCTTTTGGGATCATCAAAAACATCCTCATACGCCCTCAATAGTTCAGTGACTCTATTGTCCCCTCCTTGATCACATTAAGCTCTTACCCCTTATGCACATGGTTCTAACACTGCCATCGACCAAATCTCATTTCCTGTTATCCACTTTCCTAGTTGCATGGAACTCAACTCTGGTAACTTAGTTTTCTTCTTGGGGGTTACCCCTTGGAGACATAATGAACACTGACCAGACTTAAACTCCAGGGTCTTCTCTGTCCAATGACATACCATCGGGCTGTTGGTTTTCAACCAGTCGTATCCCAATAAGCCGTCGTATGCCCCCAACTGTAAAGCCTTCATATCAGTGTGAAACACATGACCATCACACCACCACTCCACCTTTGGAATATATGTGTCACAAGGAAGTTTGTCACCGTTGGCCACTTTAACAGTCAGTGGCTCACACCTCTCCACTTTCAGTCCAGCTCTTGCAACAAAGTCTGCACTGATGAAGGTCGAAAAGGTCCCTGAATTCACCAGTAACAGACACACCTGCCTTTTCACCATGGCCCTCAGTCTAAGACATCATTACAATCAGTTTTGGCTAAGGTTTGCAAAGACAATTCTATTATCTCCTCTGTCTGCCAGTCTTCCTCGTCCAACTGCATCAGAGTTTCGTCAGTTAACACTAAATTCAGGTCCTCTGTTGACAGTGAGTTCAACTACAACTGCACTCACTTGGGTCACCTTGCTAAATGACTAGGCTGATATTTATCACCACATACATAGCAAAAAGACCATGCAATCTCCTATAGTCTCGCAATTGCCTCTCCTTAGCCAGCTCTCCTCCCTACAACAACACTTTACCCTCCTATCTCTGAACTCCCCCAGTCCTTACCCAACTCAATGTCCTAACTACTCTCTGCTTCTGCTTCTCCTGAATGTCCACTTGAAGGCGCACCAACAACACCACTCTGTTCACTGTGGAAGGAATATGTGCCACGACTGGACCATGAAGCTCTCCCTTCGGTCCCTTCATGAACTGCATCACGAAAAATACCTCATCCAACTCCAAGTTGTTAATCGAAGTTGTGCACCTCAATTAAGCAAACTGGGTGACATACTCCTCTAACTCCATCTTCTGTCGCAAGTGTAACAAATCATACATGGACTTCTGGTACTCAAATGACCCAAAATTTTCCTTCACGACAATCAAAACTGATTCCAATCCCCGAACTCACTTGAGATGTGATACACTTACAGCCAACACGCCGCGGCTCCCTCCATGTGCAGTGATGCCACCCGCACGAAGAAGGACTCCTGGACCCAAACATTGAAAATAGTCTAAGAACTTGTTGATCCATATAGTCAGATTCTCTCCATGGAACTTGGGAAATGGGAGTTTCATTAGAGCCTTCTCTCCACCTCGTCCCCATTCATCTCTCCTCTGACGATAATCAACCATCGTACCTCTTTCATGGTGAATCCCACTCCTTTCTAATTCATCTCCTGGTCCAATTGTCCCTTGTTCCCCACCCAGAGGAACATTTCACTCATCAGTCACTTCCCCCATCGTCACCTTCCCAAGTGTGATATCCGCCACCCTCCTACCTATCTCGACCAATACCTAAACAAAAATATCTCTCTCCTTACCCACCTCCTCTACAACCTTGTTTGTCAGATCCTGCTTCCCCATCATCTGCTTCTAGACCAACTCCACCCCTTCGATCCTCTTGGTCAGATTGCCCAACACACCAAGGATCTGATCCAACCCCTCCCCATCTAACTTCACCAACTCCGACATCACCTCTAAGATGAAACTTGTCTGCACTGAAGGTTTTGCCGGCGCTGTCTTGCCCTGTTGTAGCCCGAGCCAACCGGAGCACCACCACAGCACAAATCTGGTGAATCAACAGTCCCACCAAATCCACCTCGCCGTGCCCCAGGATTTTACATTTTCTTCGTCATCATGGCCGCCAATGAGACGCCGACTCTGATACCAGTTGTCCCAGAACCCTTGGCCACTAGCTCGCTGCACTGGGACATGAACACACTGCACGTGATTCTCTCCCATAGGTGCAGCGATTTTGTGAGGAGGATGAAGGTGTTCGCTCAACTAAATTCTGTTACTCCCTCGGGTTCAGCAGTCAGAGGTTTAAACCCATTACAACGGACCTGACTATCCGCCCGCACACACACAGCCCATCGGTCTACACATTCATATTTAAAATGAAAACACGCTCACACCCTTAGTTCATGCCTCTCTTCAACCGCTCGACGATGCGTCTATCGCCCGAGCTTCCGATGCCGTTTCCTCCTGCACCACAGTCATCACAGAGGCACGTGCAGCAGAGCAGGGAGATGCCTTCGGATCCGATGGGAGATGCGTTGTGGGAGGGCGGTGACCTTGCAGGAGGTTTGGCGGCAGCCACTGGCGAGCTGGGGGGTGAGCATCGAGGGAGAGTTGCGGCAAAGTTCAGCGCACGCGCGGTCGAGCTGGGTAGGAGATTGATTCAGATCCAATAGGAGACAGGTTGTGGGAGGGTTGAAGAGTTAATGTTCTGTCTGTTAGGCTTCAAAATGGTTGGATCTGCCATTTGCTGTGGTGTGAGAGAGGGATGACGTTAGCCAATAAAATTTTGCCAAGTCAGGAGTAGGCATGGGAGAAGGAAAGATGTATCCGTTATCCTGCGCCATACAACCTATCACGGTATTAAAGCCAAGATTTTTTCGTCAAAGAATGTCTACCACATGTTCTTCATTCGCCACCGCTCCCTTCACCGCCGACAACACTTTCTCATCTGCGATGTCAAGAGCCTCTGCACCTATTCCCCTCTTCCTTGCCGTAACAATTAGTCTCATGAAATATAGTTTCATCATAGGGCACGCCCAGCTCCTCCCATATCTGTGGAGTATGAAGATTATGGGCTATCTAGATGGATCAATTACCGCATGGGTAAAATTGGACGCATCATCGACTGCTACCGGTGCCGAGTTAGTCCCCAAATTGGACTAGCCGTATGATCAGGATCAGCAAGTCCTGAGTGGCCTTCTCTCCTCCATTTATGAGGAGATCCTCTAAGATGTGGTCACAGCTACCACATCTAAGGAGGCATGGGATATGTTGCAACAAATATTCTCCTCTACTGCTCGCGTTCGCACGGTTCAAATCCATGTATAGCTTACCACAACCAAGAAATGAGATCTCCCCGCCGCAGATTATTTTTGAAAGATCAAAGGGTTGGCCTCCAAGTTGGCCACCACTTGGTCTGCGATTCGCGATGCGGAAGTGATCGCGTATCTCCTTGCCAGTCTCGGTCCTAAATATGATCCATTCGTCACTTTGATGAGAACTAAAAGTGAGCCACTCACGCTAGATGATGCGTTTGCACATCTGATGGCGTTTGAAGCCTGTCAACTACAACATCAAACTGAACTGCAGCTGCCGCATGGAAACTCGAGCAATTATGCTGGTCATGGTAATCAGCAAATGAACCATGGCCGAGGAGACCACTGTCGTGGTCGTCCTGCATACACTCGGGCTAGTGCGCCCTCTCGCTACTCTGATGGACATGGCGATTGTCGCAAAAATTTTTCTCGTGCCCCATGCCAGATATGTGGCTCCCGAAGTGTTCTTGTGACACTTCCTTCGGACCTGCTTAGTCGCAACCCGCAGATATTCTTTTTAGGCGGGGCTAGTATACAGTGAGGTTATGTGTATGAGAGACGGTGAGACGGTGGTTTAACGTGGTTCGGGCCGCCGAAGCGTAACACCCTACGTCCACGGTGAGAGTCTTGTGAGGTACATAATCGTGTGAGGGTTTGAGTGTGTCTGAATGGCGTGTGTGTGTTCGAATGAATGTGTCTAGAGTCAGCGGCTACCCGGTCCTTTTATAGTAAGGGCGGGCACCTTACAAGTGGGGCCCAACAGGTGGCCTAGGGGTGATCTTATGCCTGTACAAGATCTATTGGTCCACTACGCCCACTGCCTCTGACCGCGGCTTGCAGACCCACCATCTTTCCGCGTCGGTCGCCAGCGGCTAGGCGTAGTCGTTGATGATGGCAGGGAATGTCCCGTCGTCCTTTTGCTGTGAGCTACCCACTTGACACCGTGGGGTGGCCCTGCGACACCTTTACTGCGATGCGATTGGACGTAGTGGTATCTGATGGGGAGCGTCCGCCGCGTTGTGCGCCTGGGGTAGGCGCCTACCTTCAATGCGCGGCTTGGACAAGGCACGCCGCCCGTTACTCCTGCAACCTACCGGTCAGGGAAAGTTGCAGGACGCGCGGCAACACCATGGGCCACCTGTAACACCATCATTTTCATGCATCATGCATTTCATACATCATTAAATATGTTTAACATTAATCCACATAAAAAAGGAACAAGTTTAAAATGAATTAGAAGCAAAACCGCGCTCAAAAAGTTTGAGAAGTGCGGACTAGTCCAAATTTCTCTCTGAACCTGCATCAGACATGTCCGTTTACCTGCGGACTAGTCCGTTTTTCTCTCTGTATCGGTTTTAGACTTGTCCCGTCCATTTTGGACTAGTCCAGAAATTCCATCCTTGGAAATTTTGCTAAGTCCCCGGACTTGTCTAGACTTGTCTGTTTTCCTCTCTAACTAAGTTTGGACTTGTCCGATTTCGTCTGGACTTATCTATTTTTCCCCTGACTAATATCAGACTACTCCAGTCTAGTGCGGACTTGTCCGGTGTTCGCGACTCTGATTCAATCTATTCCTCCACAACTTGTTATTGGGTTTTTACATTAGTTGGGTCAAATGACGTCGTGTCTAACCTTTTTTGAACCCATGTGGGACCCCTACACGGCCTCCACCGCCTTGAACATGAAATCCACCCAACCCTAACCCTCCACCCCTATATAAACAACCCAACACCCCACTTTTACATCTCTTTGTCTCAATTGAAAGAACCCCAAAACCCTAGTTCATGGGAGCCGCCATCAAGAAGAGATCCAGCAACAAGAAGAAGAGGAGGAAACGAAAGAGGATCAAGTGAACAAGATCATCATCGAGTTTTTGTTCTTCATCACCGATTCACCCTCAACACTCCATCACCAATCCTAGATCGTCAAGATTCAAGTTTCATCTTCAAGTCTCGATCCTTGGAGTTATAAACACATGGTACACCTTATACTTTCTGTTTCCCACGTGAATTCAACCCCAATTCTCCAAATTCTCGTAGATCAAGAAAACCCTAACTCGCTGGTCCTGCGTAGGGCGGACTAGTCCGGCCCCTAGCAGACTTGTCCGGCCTCTAGATTCGTATGATGTTGAATTAATTCCAAATTGATGTAAATTAACTTGAAACCTGTATAAACTTGTTAAGAACCATTGTAATTGATTGTAAACGTTAAAAGCAACTCATTAACAAGTTTCACTTGGCATTTGCATTAATCATGCATGTCATTTCATATTGAGTAATATATGAGCATTTATTGATTGTAATTACTATTTTGTATGTTCGTTGCAAGGAAAAGAAGATGCTACGCTAGAGGGAGCTGCCGACGACCTCGAGTACCAGAATTTTGAAGTCTTTGACCCTAACCAAGATCAAGAGCAAGGCAAGTGTCCTTGAACATATTGAACCTATGTTTTTAAATGTTTTGTTTGCAAAACTGCATGCTTGTGTCAAATTGATGGGAAACCCAAGGTAGGAGTTTACTAGTCTTGTTTGACCACCCTTGTCGCTTCGGATATATTGTAGAGAGTCGGGAAGGGCTTTTTACCTTTTTAGATTCGCTTAAATTAATTAGGATGGGAAAAAACCAAGCTACTTAATTATAGATTATTGAGATTATGGATAATGTACATTGATGAACATGGTTAATGGTAACATGGTAATGGGTGATCTAAGCAAGCATGGTTTGTGGATTGGGTTGGTCGATATGATGGTTTGCTTGCCTTAGATCTAAGGACTGATTCATGCGAGAATAAGCCAGGACTACAATGCAACCACGAGGCCAAGTATGGGTGCGGCGTAGCTGATTAATTAGGGTATTGCTTGTATTGCGCGGACCATTTGAAAGAGTGGGGAAGGGGAGTCAGATTGGGTTTGTGTGAGTGGCGGGACTCCCATCCAAACGGCACAAGAGGGGGCCCTTGGTTTAGGATCTGCTCAGTTGGAGGCATCGCCACCGGTGAAACCTCAGTGGGTTTGGACATGCTAGTAGTCCCTTTGTAAAGGCTATTTTGTGATCTCTTGGCCACACACCAACGGAAGTGTGTAATGTGACCGACGGGTCATAGGCATAAGGGAGGTTCTTAGTCGCTGAAAGGTGATGAAATTATAGACACGTGGGTAAAGTGGTATAACTTCTGCAGAGTGTTAAAAACTATCATGATAGTCGTGCTCCCGGTTAAGAGCACCTGGATGACCTACATGATTAGAGAGAACTTGGGATTTGAGATGGTAGGTCATCGTTATGGTTATGGATTGAGTTATGATAAATGGACATGGATGATGATGATGATGGTGATAATCTGGTATATGGATGGATAATTAGTCATGGTTTCGTATTATGTTAATTATGTGGGATATGATGGGATTACTTCACATAGACATAGTATAACACTTTTTACATGTTTTGAATGTACTTTTCAACAAATAACTATTTGTTTATTATCATGCCTTGTTTAAGCTACATGTCATACTTTCCACACTTGCTGAGTATGACAGGTACTCGCCTTTGGAATCCCCCCACCAATAGTTGTAGGTCAGGATTGGAAGTATCATGACGTTAACGAGGAGTTCTAGGCTGTGTGCTACCGTCGGCTTTGCTTATGGTGTTGCTTGGAGTCGCGCTACCCTTTATGCTTAGTTTGCTTAATTAGATTATTTTCCCTGCAATCAGTGTTATCCTAAACAGTAAACAGTGTTTAAACGGCGGAGGTCTGTTTATCGTTTAGAAGATTTAAACGGCATTTAAACAGTGTTTAAACAGATTAAATGGTATGTATTGTAGAAGCAAAAAGAAATACATTTTTTACTCACTGCTCAGCCACGTATGTTCAAATAAAGTTCAGATCATGTTTGAAATAAGGAAACAATTTAAATTCCACATCATAACATATAAAGATTAAGGAGACAATCACAATATTGAACTGCCACATATGAAACCATTAGCCTACTACCAAATCATAATATCCAGAAAAGGAAAAATAGGGCATTGGGCGACCTAAACAAATTGTCACAATGGTTGTTGTGACTTGTGACAAATATTTATTTTCAACCTCAGCTGCCCATGATTGTTTTATTAGTTCGTGAAACACATGTATCACTGAAAAAACTCCAGATGTGCACCAATGGCGTTACAAGTAGCAGCAAATCAAACAACTGGCGGACTAACCCAGTGCTGAAATCAGATCGAGCAGGGGCGGCAACATACCAACCCCTACGCGGTTGATCTAGATCCCATGGGGGCAAACAAATTCCAAATCGACTAACCTTTGAGATCGATTGATCGAGCGCTCAGCAGGGGGCAGGGCATCAGCCTGTGTAGGCGCTGGAATCCAGATCGAGCACCTGGGTGGTGAGGCTACCGACAGAAGTGCTGAGTCTGGAGGCAGTGGCACTCGAAATGGGGGCAGGAGTGGCCGACAGCGGTGCTCAGAATAGGGGAGGGGGCGGCCGGCGGGGCACCTGGCAACAGCTCGATTCCGGCCGTCGAGCGCGGGCGCCACACACGGTAGGGCGACCTTGATTTAGGGGATTAGCGCCTAACGGGCGCGCGAGGGAAACATAAGGTCCGCTTTCCAATCGTACGTCGGATTTCATGTAAACGGGTTGAAACAATGTTTAAATCCGACTAGAAACCATTTCCTTCAGCCCGTTTAAACCATTTAGACGCTCGTTGACCTGTTTCAACGGGTCAACCATTTACAGATCCGTTTAGGCCCCTAAACTATGCAATACCCATCCGTTTACCATTGAAACCCGTTTAAACGCACGTTTAAACCCATTTAGGATAACACTGGCTGTAGTTATAGTTCATTAATGATCATTCGAGCTATAATATGAGGATTACTCGAATATTGTAATAAAAGTACTTATTTAATAATTTGAGCTGTGGTAATTATCTGCTTATCATTTGTGAATCACTTGTGTATGTGTGTTAAACATCCTGGGCACACATATACTACACTTGGTTCGTTTTTCAGAACCGGGTATCACACCGCCTCTGCGGGGGAGGCCGAGCCTTGCGCTGCGGGCCACGTGGCAGCTCTGGAGCCCAACTCTGAGGATAGTCGGGGTCCGGGACTGCTGGACACGTGGTGGTTCCGGAGCCCACCTCTATAGAGGAGGCCAGTGTTGATGGCTGTTATGTACCAATTTCACCTGCCAATATAACTCAATTATGTGAAGGAAATATCATTTCTTGCACATATCACCTTTCTATTTAACCTATTTCCACTTGTCCCTGAAGAAAATGGTGTACGCAGGTTTATTATGCAGAATTGAAATGAAATAAGGGGATAGATCCTATAAATTATCATTCCAGCCAATCAAGTACATACATGTGGCACCACATGGATCAAATGGCTCAAAATAGAAGTATCCAAGGCCATCCCACGGTGTAGCACCCATATCAGTCAATGGGACCCACCTGGAAACCACTTGGAGAAAGCACATGCTGTTAGGAGCCAGAACCAGGTCGGCCGACCTGGTGGATCGGCGTACCACTTCCTAGCGCAAAACCCGGGCAACTCCCACGTGTTAGCTCCTCCGGGCAGCCCGGGCTTGAAGAAGTCTGGTGACTGTTTCGTGCACTTTTGGTGACGGGAACCGACCCTTCTCCAAGCTATAAATAGGACCCCTCACCCCTCACTTCAACACACACTACTTGAGTATTCATCCATTGTATCCACTACTCTCCATAGGTTTAGAGGAGTATAGACTGTAGAGTGGAGAGTCTATAGTCCATAGTCCAAGTAGGAGAGGAGTAGAAGGAGTCTCTTCCCAATTCCTTATTGGGAAAGGTATGACTCTTATATTCCTATTTGTACTTGTAACTTTGTTCTTAATAAAGATGATATCTTTAGTTTTCTATTGTTCATATACTTGAATGAAATGTTTCTTGTTTGATTGTGGATTCCATGTATGTGGCAGGAGTAGTATTTATGATTATGCTATACCATTCTCATTATATCATCATAAACACTACAAACCCCCAATATAGTCTAATTAGCTATGACATGATTATGTTAACATGAATCACTTATGCTATGAATTAACATTGGTTCAACGATGATTCAGTTTATTGCCTTAGAATGGCTTGTGCCTAGGCTTCTAAGGTAATTACTTAATATGCTAGCATGGTGCTAGGATAGATAAGTAGCGTTGAATGTCTCGTAGACCCACAGATTGAAGAGGTAGACAGTAGGTGGTGAGGGCCCTATCTATCCTTTGTAATCCTCCATGTTCAGCTATGCCACAAGCTCTTGGCGGTAGTCGTCCTAGTATTTCTAGGGGTAAACCCGTGCCCGATGTGTTAATTCACTTAGCATGTGAATTCATAATTAATATAATCATTAGTAACTAACTTAGGCTATGTATATTTACATTTGAAGCATCGTAGGAGTCTCTACCTAACCTTAGCCTAGTCCCTCTTTACCTCATTTGCCTCTCTTAGAATAGAATGCCCTTGTGAGTGTCACACTACTAAAAATATCATGTATCCATCCTTGCTAGAACCCTACCTAGACCAACCTAGCCTCTCCATTTGATGATTGCTTTACTTCTACCTAGCCTTCCTTTGGGAGAATATAAATGACACCCTTTGGGAATACTCATAGAAGGGAAATGCTACATCGATAGGTTCCATGCGCTTGCGGATTTACATGTGTAATCTAAAATCTATTAACAAGAATTTCTGGCACCCCTGCTAGGGATGAATTGTTAGTAGTGCGTAGGAAATATCAACAAGCATTTCTAGTGCCGTTGCCGGGGATGTTTGTTGGTATTACTTAAGAGTCATCAACAAGCCTTTTTTGTGCCATTGCCGGTGAAGGTGTAGGATTTAAGATCACGTGAAAAGCTACAAAAGGGGGGGGGGGTGAATGGTAGACTACAACTTTTTCAGCGGAAGGAACAAAAACCCCTCGACAGAAAATTGATCTGTTAAATGAATCATGTGTGCGACTAATCTAAATGGATCAGTTGTGACAAAACCAGCATATCTTGTGGATAATCAAGACACGAAGACGTCACAACAAGAATCACGAAAATTCGTCTAGAAAACTCAAGTTACGATCGAAAGATCGAACAAAAGTCAATCTGTCTTACCCGAGAAAAATCAGATCTACAACACTGCAAAGAAACTCGTGTAGATCAGAAAACAGAAATCCAATGATCATGAAATTTTCACACATGATATATAATCAAGTTGTAAAGAAAACTCAAAATGGATCACGTCAATTGGATCTGTAAAACTCGAGTTATGATAAAACCACTAAAGCAAGGTAGTGCTCTGCAGAAACTCGACGAGAAAAACTTGTCTGAAACAAGTCGGACAAACAAGTTAAAAAAGTTCCTTTAAGCTACGATCTTTATTCAATAGAACACAAGAGAAACAACACAAAATCCATGCACCACGAGCTCTGGCCTCCCTTGCTTATATAACCAGCCATGAGGCCAATCCAAACTAAACTAGGACTCGTATCCTACTGAATTTCTACCAAAACTTTCCATAACTGTTCAAGACTCTTCTATACGTAGATAGAAGAAATCTTAAGACTCCAAAAACCTTAGGAACATACCCCTCATTCTTAAAAACAACTCAACTTCATGACCCACACGAAATCCTATCATAACCAACTCAAATTTTTCCATATTTGAGTCAAACACGACTTAGCCGCAACCTGAGTCCAAAAACCAAGCCGGTTGGACCTTTCTGACCAATTCTTTACGTCCGCTTCTCTTCATCATGCCTTGGAACCATCTTGCCACGTCCATGCACACCTTTCACACGTGCAAACATCTTCCATCAATGTTTACGATACCTTCATATTCATTGTTCTTGATTCAAACATGTTGCGCGACCTCCCAATCATCTCAACCACAATTCCTCCCGAACTTGGTTGTTGAACCTCATCTTCTCCCTAAGACTAGTTCAATGGATCCCCTCACCAACCATGTCTTGAACTCAAGAAACACCTGCACATGAAAAAATAACCAATACTTCCGAGCACAAGTCCTCGACTTGACTCACGTTAGTTCTAAAACCACAACACCTTACATGAGCACCAATCGCTGGAGCTTACCAAAGCTAGTCGGACCTAGCGCTGGAGCTTACCAAAGCTAGTCGGACCTAGGCACAGCAAGTTGGACCTAAACAAAATAAGTCGAACCTAGCCAAAATAAGTCGGACCTAGACGAAGAAGTCGGACCTAGCCAAAGCACATCGAACCTTACATCGGTCCTTGCCGGCAAGTCGGACCTATCGTCAGACCTTGCAGGACCTCGGACCTAGAGTCAGACCTTGTCAAAAGGGTGTTTTGGCAGTATTCAAAACTATTACCGAACAGCCAATGTATTCTGCACACATAGGTCTCACAATCTCCCCCTTGATGAATGCATTGGCAACACCACTTAAAATCCGAACATTGGCTTATTCACATGAAAAGTTTTGAAAACAATCAAATGAAAAAGAATGAAATTTAAAAACAAATATTTCTCTCCCTATACTTATTTCTCCCCCTTTGTAAATCAAAAATAAAATGAGAAGAAAATAAAAAAAATTCTACCTCTGAGAAGAATCATGCCAAAACACTTGTGAATATGTGTAAGAATCGTGCCAAAACTCTTGTGAATGTGTGCAATGTGTGATTAATTTATCCTCCTTTAACAATGTATTCAACAAGGTTCAAAAGAGAAATTTTAATTGTTATGAGCATATTGTAACACATATATATAAAACGAAGCTCATCCAAGTCATACTATCAAGTAACTTACACTATCACATCAATGAGATACATAAAGTAGTGTAAGCCATGCTAGAGATCAAGTGTAATTTTCAATTTAAGCAAGTCATGATCTCACAAACTTAACTATTTTAAAACTTGAAAGCATGACACTTGTTGCTACATTTTTATTATTTTTCAAAGCACAAATTCAGATCATATGACATTTACAAGAGATTAAATGTCGCATCTGCCTTATTCCAACCAACCAAGCCAAGCCTATGTCATTTGACGATCAGAAGCTTAAGGACATGGTTTTATTCATACACAACTTCTTCCAAGTTCATATCTAAGTGCAATGATAAGCCATCTCAAAAGAAGAAGTGTGATGCATGCATATTCTCTTGATCTTTTCTCATTTTTTATTTGATTATAAAAGCTCAACATGTGAGTTGATTACTTGATTAATTATTTATTATTAAAAGCACTTGTGAGCATGCAACATGTTCGAAACAGTAAGAAAGTTCGATCATGAACAAAGTTAGTGTAAGTAATTGTTCCAATTACTAGTCATGGCAAAAACTACAAAATGTATAACATGAGTAACGTAGTAAGAACTTTCAAAATATAAAAGGAATCACAAATTCATATATGTATGAAATACTATGCTCATATTGCTTTTAAATTCGGATCCCAAATTTGAAAGCACCCCTTAATTTAATCCATGAGGATGCATAACCCCTATTTCACTACGAGTGTAATAAAAACCAGTGAAATCCAAAGGTTTTGCAAAAATGTCAGCCAATTGTAGTTCGATATCTACATGGTGAAGCACAATGTTTCTGTTTTCAACATTATCATGGAGGGAGTTATACCTAATGTCAATGTGCTTTGTTTTTGAATGTTGCACGGGGTTTTTAGCAATGCAAACGGCACTAGTGTTATCACAAAACAGTGGAACACTATCTAGATCAACCTCATAGTCCTTAAGTGTTTGAACAATCAAAAGAATATTCGAGCAAGCGCTAGAAGCAGCTACATATTCAGATTCGGCTGTGGATTGTGCAGCTGAATTTGTTTTTCCAGAGGACCAAGCAACAAGTGAATTACCAAGAAAATGACAAGCACCCGAAGTACTTTTTCTATCAATCCTACAACCCCAAAAATCATCATCCAAAAAGGCTTTCAAAGTAATGGTTGAGGAAGGAGGAAGAAAAATGACAAATTCTTGAGTTCCATGTAAGTACCTGAGAATCCTTTTGACGGCTTGACGATGTGAAGCATGTGGGGAAGCTTGAAACCGTGCACAAAGACATACGCTGAATTGTATGTCCGGTCTTGATGTTGTGAGGTACAAAAGTGATCCGATCATGCTTCGATATTCTTTTTGATCGACCGGGCCACCATCTTCATCAAGCTCAGGTGTCATTGCTGTACCCATTGGTGTCCTAAGAGGCTTGCTTTTGTCCATGTTGAAGCGCTTAAGAAGGTCTTTCGTATACTTCATTTGATGCACAAAAGTACTCTCCTTGGTTTGATTGATTTGCAGCCCCAAAAAGTATGTGAGTTCTCCCATCATACTCATTTCAAATTCTGAACTCATCATAGCTGAAAACTTGGACACAAGATCATGAGAAGAACAACCAAAGATAATATCATCCACATGCACTTGAACAAATAATGAGTCATTGCCAAGCTTTAGCACAAAAAGAGTTTTATCAACCTTGACCATGGTAAACCCCTTTTCAAGTAAGAATGTTTTTAATCTATCATACCACACTCTAGGGGATTGTTTGAGACCGTACAAGGCTTTGGACAGTTTGTAAAAATGATTAGGAAAATCAGGATTTTCAAAACCCAGTGGTTGCTTGACATAAACCTCCTCATCTATGTAGCCATTAAGAAAAGCACTTTTAACATCCGTTTGATATAAATTGAAAACTTTAGATGCAGAAAAAGCTAACAAAATTATTATGGCTTCTAATATAGCAATAGGAGCAAAAGTTTCATCAAACTCTAGACCTTAACCTTGTGTGAAACCTTGAGAAACCAACCTAACCTTATTCCTAATCACAACCCCATCCTATCTTTGTTTATTTTTAAACACCCATTTAGTTCCAATTAGAGTATGACCTTGAGGTGGACGTACAAGTTTCCAAACATTATTTCTTTCAAATTTTTTAAACTCTTCTTGCATGGCAATAATCCCAGATTCATTAGTGAGTGCATGTGATATATCATTGGGTTCAAAAGAAGCAACAAAAACATAATGAGCGTGAGAGTTTGGATCGCAAAACCTGGACCGTGTAACTTGTTCGTGAAAGTGCCGAATGATTTGTTGTGGAGGATGAATTTTGAGGATTCAGAGGAGAGTAGACACTTCACAAGCTCCTTGTTTTTCATGTTCATCACAGATAAAAGAACTTGTGGCTTGGGGACGATATGTACCCGTTGCAGTAGTTGTTGGTGCTGGTTATGGTGCAAAATCAGTAGCGTGATCAATGTCATTTGCTTCTGAATTTTTGGGTAGCAGCATCAATGCTTTGTCTTCTTCGATGAAAATACGCCCCCCTGTGGATATGGATCTGGATCTGCAATATTAGAGCTAGTACCTGGGCTAGCTTCATCAAAAGAAACCTCACAAGTCTCCCCAATTTTGTTAGTGTCAAGTAAAAGCACACAGTAGCCTCTAGTATGAGATGGATAACCAAGAAACACGCCATCAACTGATCTAGGTTCAAATTTATCAAGATTACCATGTTTCTTAACTAAGCATTTACAACCAAAGACCCGAAAGTGTGTGACACTAGGCCTATGACCAAACCAAAGTTCATATGGTGTTTTTCCTATCTTACCACGCAAGAAACACGATTTGAGACATAACAAGCGGTTGCAATTGCATCTGCCAAAAATGTTCTAGGTGCTTGATATTCATCGGGCATAGTCCTAGCCATCGCAACTAAGGTTCTGTTCTTTCTCTCTACAACACCGTTTTGTTGAGGTACATAAGGTGAAGAAAATTAGTGATCTATTCCATCTTCAACACAAAAGTGATCAAACAATTGATTTCTAAATTTGGTTCCGTTATCACTTCTAATTGTTTTTAAAGATCTTGGGTGATCAATTGATAATCTAAGAAATAAAGTTCTAAAGTGACTAAAATCTTTATTCTTAGATGCCATAAAGTAAACCCAAGAGTATCTAGAATAGTCATTAACAATCACAAGAACATACCATTTAGCTCCGAAGGATTGAACACGTGAAGGTCCCATGGTGTCAAGGTGCAAATGTTAACCCGGTTTAGTTGTCATGGTCATCGTGAGAGGAGCATGTGAACCTGCAACCATCTTAGCATGTATACAAGAAGAGAACACAATTTCTTTGTTCCCTTTAAGCTTAGGAAGCCCATGTATATGATCAAGAGCACTAATACACGTTAGATAATCAAAGCCTACATGACCAAGTCTACGATGCCAAAAATATAAGTCCTTTGAATCATTAGCAACTAGACACCTATGCTTAGAGGATGACATATCAAAATCAGCTTTAAAAGCTCTTCCAACCGAGACATGTTAAAAATAAGCTCACTGTTTGAATCTACAACATTGTAGCAATTTTTAGTGAAAATAATTTCCAGATTTTCATCTAGCAATTGTGAAACAGAAAGAAAGTTGTATTTCAATTTTTTAACAAGTTCCACATCCTTCAAAGTGTAGTGATTAATCAATCTAACCAAACCTTTAGCAATTATAGGAGTTGAAGAATTATTAGCAAAATAACATTCTCTACACGTGACGCAAAAGAGAAAGAGGAGAACCGATCTTTGTTACCAGTCATGTGACATGAGCAACCTGAATCCACAATCCAGATGTTCTTCATCCTCAAATGTGTAACCTACATAGAAGCACAATACGTCGATGAATCAATATGAGGGTTATTCAAAAGGCATATAGGAATCTAGTACTGAGTCACGCGACGTGCAACAAGAAAAACACGCAAAAGCTGAGACAAACCAATAGGTTTATGAGCCAAAGTTTGAGGATTTTTGTACCCAACTACTGACTCACGAGGTGTTACTTGTGTAGCACGAAAAACAGTAGGTTTGGGAGCAAACTTTGCATGTTTTGACTCATAACATCAGGTTGCATGTTCTTGATATTTGGTTTAGCAGGCGCAGCAAATGTTGCATAAGAGTTATAAGATCTAGCTTGCATTCTTCCCTTTTTCCGTTGTTTATCTAGTCTATAACAAAAATCTATGACATGACCATCTCTACCACTGTGGGTACAATGAAATTTAACTTTGTGTGCATGTATAGATGAGCAAGCAACATGTTTATTCGAAGCTGAATGAGACATCACCCCTGTAGATTTGAAAACCACTTCTTTTTGTTTAGGAACTATTTGAATCTAACCACTTCCTAATGACATTACAATTTTAGGTAGATGTGCTTTATCCTGAGCATGAGAATCAAAACCTAAACCAGTTTTATCATTGCAAGACTTGGAAGAATGCAGTAGCAAGTTTAGGTTCTTATTTGCATTACAAAACCGATCTAATGTCCTTTGCATGTCATCAAGTTTATTGGACAGATCAAGACAATTTTCACATGTAGTTTTTCCTTTTAATTTGCAATTAGAACAATTTTTAACTTTATGAGCACGTAAAGCATTGTTCAAAATAGAAATTTCATTCATAGCATCATGTAGTTTCTTATCAAGATCATCACAAGTGGAACAAGGCAAATCAATTGTAGAACGGCTAGCATCTTTCAAGTTTTTATCATTAAGTGCAGCAAGCTCTCTGTTCTTTTCAATTTCTAACTCAAGTTTATCAAGTGTGGAGGTGCGTGCACTTCTTAGAGAGGACAATTGTTCATATATTAAATCATATGAGAAACAAGAATCATCACTAGGAATCAAAGATTCCAAACGATTAATTTCAGATTCTAGTGACTCAATTTTAACAGCATTGTCCCTAAGATTTTTTTCCTTTTTCTTAACTATAATAGTGGCACGAGAAATAGCATCACACATTTATTCGCAAGTAGGACATACCTCTTCATTGTCATTGTTGTGTTCTGCCTCCTCCATACTTTATCTTGACTTGCCTGCCATGAAGCACAAGTTTGCCAAATCATCTTCATCTTCATCACTTCCGATGTCCACATCGCTCGAGCCAAGTTCTTGAAGTGTAGAGATAAAGCTATTCACCCATTGGCGTCCTGTAAAACCCTTCTTTTTCTTGTTGTTATTTATAGAGGAGTGCTTCACCCTTTTTTGCTTTTCATCACGGGAAGTAGTACCTGAAATGTTAGGGCAATCAGTGTGAAAATGTCCTATCTTACCACATGCAAAGCATCGTTGAGGTCCATCACTCCCTCTCCTTCTAGTTCTCACATTTTGCAATGCTTTCGAGAATTGAGTAGGGATGGGTGCAAGTTCTTCCTCTGGAAACTCTTTAATCTATTCAAGGGTTAGAGAGGACAACAAAACAAGTGTTCCACAAGATGAAGATTGGCCGGAGCTAGGCATGTCACATTGAGAAACAAATGCAATAGACTTGCTAGGGTTCTTATGTGAGATTATGTCAATTTCATGAGTTTTCAATTTAGAATATAGAACATCTAAAGCATGTATACTCGTGACAGTAGATTCATGAATAGATGCGACTTTCATCACCAAAATTGACATGTCTAGTGCACTTTGTAATTGCCTAGCATTCTCAGCATCTGAAAAATTAACATTGAAGCTAAGCAAGTTGCTGAGAATTATATTAAAGCGAGCAAAGAGGTCGTGGTAATCACATAGAGCTTTCCAAACATCGTACGCAGATTGGAGGTGAGCAACACAGTCTAAGTCGCTTTGAGTTAGTCCTTGTATGATCAAGTTCCAAGCCTTGTTGTTATTGTCGACATCTCTCAGATTTGCAGCTGTAACTTGGTTGTTTGATGACACTTCATAAGGCTTGTATGTGACACCCGGTTCCGAATATGAACCAAGCGTAATGCATATGTGTGCCCAGGATGTTCAACACACATACACGAGTGATTCACAAATGATAACCATAATTTAACCACGTCTTAACTAATAAATAAGTACTTTATTACAATAATCCAATAGTTCACGAATAATAAAACTCTAAATAATTGCAGCGGAAAATAAACTAAATAGCACGACTCCAATCCACAGGCAATTGACGGCGGTACGCAACCTAGTACTCCACGTGATCCTCAGGGTACTCCCAATTGTCTCCAGTAGCTGTTGGGGGGGGGATTGCAAGGGTGAGTACATGTCGTACTCAGCAAGTGTGGAAAGTATGACATGTGGCTTATTCAAACGACGAATGTAATAAATGGCTAAGTGCTGAAAAGTACAGTAAAACATTTGAAAAGCATTATACTATGTATATGTGAAACAATCCCATCATAACCATCATATTAACATAATATAAACCATATCCAATTATTGCCAACATTACCATTATCCATGTCCAATTACCATAACTCAAATTCATATCCATGACCATAATCCATAAACCAGCCATAATCATTACCAAACCATAACCATCCTTAACCATCACCTTAAACCATAAACCAACCATAACCATCCCAAATCCCAATTTGCAACTCTAATCATGTAGGTCATCCAGGCGCTCATAACCGGGAGCACGGCTATCATGATAGTTTTAATACTCTGCAGAGGTTGTACCACTTTACCCACATGTTTGTGATTTTATCACCTTTCGATGACTAAGAAACCTCCATTGTGCCATCTCACACTTCCGTAGGTGTGTGGCCAAGAGATCACAAAATAGCCTTTCAAAAGGGACTACTAGTATGTACGGGCCCACTAAGGTTTCACCGGCAGGCTTGAATCTCTATTCTCCCACCCACGGGCCCCCTCGTGTGCCATGCGGATCCCAGGGCAGTCCTCCTCGACTCCCATTCCCCGCGCCATCCAATGGTCCATACCATACTAGCAGCGCTCCTAATTATTCAGCTACGCCGCACCCATACTTGGCCTTGTGGTGCCACTGTTGACCTGGCATATTCTCGCATGAACCGGTCCTTAGATCTAAAGCAAGCAAACCACCATGACATCCAACCCATCCACAAAACCATGCTTGCTTAGATCACCCATCATATTGACCAGTTCACATTAACCAGAATATCATTGATGCATAATTAAATATGTAGTGTCGTTCGTCATCCGAATTAATTGAGCGAAGCAAAAAGGTAAAAACCCTTCCCGACTCTCTACCATAAATTCCAGGTGACAAGGGTGGTCAAACAAAACTAGTAAACTTCCTATCATAGGATTCCCATCAATTTGACACAAGCATGCAAGTTCGCAAACAAAACATTTAATTTAAAATAGGATCAATATGCTTCAAGGACACTTGCCTTGCTCCGGCGGATGGGGTTGCTCAAACGCTTCGAAGTCTTGGTTTTGGAAATCCTCGTATGCGGCCTCTTGAGCACGTTCCTCTACGCGTGATCGTACATACAAGAAAACATATACAATTCAACATAATGCACACAAAATAATCAACATGCAATGACATGCATGCATGCACAGTTTAATAATTAATTTACTACGGTCGTTTATTAATTAGATGCGACTAGTTCATACGTGTTCATATGAGTTTACGGGGGTTTTAGGGTGGATTAATGCTGCCGAAATAAAATTTATGGTGCAACTAAAATCAATTTACGCCTATTAGATTCAATATGATCGCAAAAATTCGCATCGGGAACATGTCCTACCATAGATGCGATGGCTTCGATGATCGCGGGATGGGGACAATGCATAGACGAAGTAGATGCGTTCTCCGGTGGCACGACGACGGCGGCGCGATGTCGGCGACGATCTCCGGCGAACGGTGGGGCCCTCCTCTTTTTCTTCCTCTTCTTCCCCTTCTTTTTCCCTAGCGGCGCAGCCTTCTGGACCCTTTTTTGCTTCTGTTCCGGCGGCTTCCGGCGGTTTTTCTTCTCTGCTGGCGGCTGTTGGATCGTGGGAAAAAATCCTAGGGCTTCGGTCCCTTTTATAGGGGCGGCGGGAGCAAGAAAATCGGACCGAGTCAGTTGGGAGGCGGGGCGGGATGGGACTCGTATCCGGGGCGGGAGGCGTACGGCGGCGGGAGACCGGGCGGAAGAATCGGGGCGGGGCGCTAAGCGGGCGTCGGGAGGCGGGACCCAGGGCGCGGCGCGTGCGTGCGCCTCGGGGCCGGCGCGCGTCGGCCGGCTCGGGGCGCGGGAACGGGGCCGGCGCAGCACCCGGTTGGGCCGCGGGGTGACTCGACCGGCTGGGCCGGCCTGGCCGGCGGGTTGCCCCTTTTTTTTTCTTTTTTATAATTTATTATATATATATATTTATATATATATTATTAATATTATATATTTATTATTTATTATTTATTATTTTTATAACATATATTATTAATATATATTTTATTTTTATTTTCATATATTGTTATATATATTATTTATATATATATTTATATATATTTTTATTATTATTTTTATACTTATTCCCTATTACAATTTTTAGGCTATAATTATTATTTTCTTTTTCTTCTTTTGCTACACGTATTTGTATATGCATGTTTTATTATTTTTCTTTTATTCTACTAGTGTTTAATGCATGACCATGTATGCAATGCATGATGCGAAAATTTAGGGTGTTACAAACCTACCCCCCTTAAAGTGAATCTCGCCCTCGAGATTCGATAGCGTGGAGAACAGATGAGGGAATTCTGCCTTCAGGTCTTCTTCACGTTGCCATGTAGCTTCGGCTTCTGTATGGTGTTTCCATTGCACTTTGCACCAACGAATCCTCTTATTTCTCGTGACCCTTTCCTTCATATCCAAAATCTTGATAGGTTGTTCGACATAGGACAAATCCTCTTGAAGTTCTAACTCGTCCATCGACACTTGTTCTTCCGGTACCCTGAGACACTTCTTGAGTTGAGAGACGTGAAATACGTTGTGTACATCGGAGAGATACGTCGGCAGCTCAAGTCGATAAGCTACCTCTCCTCGCTTGTCCAGAATCTTGAATGGTCTGATGTAACATGGTGCCAGTTTTCCTTTGACGTTAAACCGTCGTTGACCTCTGATAGGTGACACTTTGAGGTATACAAAATCTCCAACTTCAAAGGTCAAACTCCTTCGCCTATTATCAGCATAACCTTTCTGTCGAGACTGGGCAGCCCTTAAGTTTTCCCGTATTATTTGGACTTGCCTTTCAGCTTCTTGTAACACGTCGGGACCAAACACTTGATTCTCTCCGGTTTCATTCCAAAACAAGGGAGTCCTACATTTCCTTCCGTATAATGCTTCATAGGGTGACATTTTCAAACTTGCTTGATAACTATTGTTGTACGAAAATTCAGCATACGGCAAATTTTTATCCCAACTTTTCCTATGCTTTAAAGCACATGCTCTTAACATGTCTTCCAAAATTTGGTTGGTCCTCTCGGTTTGTCCATCTGTTTGAGGGTGATACGCCGAACTAAAGTTCAGCCTTGTTCCCATTGCTTCATGCAATTTCTGCCAAAATCTGGAGGTAAATTGAGAACCTCTATCCGAGACTATCTTCTTTGGAACTCCATGTCGGCACACAATATGCTCCATATACAATTCTGCTAGCTTCGTGGTGGTATATGTGGTCTTGACAGGAATGAAGTGAGCTAATTTTGTCAATCGATCCACAATTACCCAAATTGAGTCATATCCAGACTGAGTTCGCGGTAATCCAACTATAAAATCCATACCAATCTCTTCCCACTTCCACTCCGGGATCTTTAGTGGTTGTAACAATCCGGCTGGCTTTTGATGTTCAGCTTTAACTCGTTGGCACACATCACAAAGTGCGACATATTCGGCTATGTCCTTTTTCATGCTGGCCCACCAGTAGCATGTCTTTAAGTCCTTGTACATCTTCGTACAACCAGGATGAATTGAGTAAGGCGAGTCATGTGCCTCCTTCAATATTGTTTCCCGAATATGCCTAACATTAGGTACCACAATCCTCTTTCCAAGCCATAAGGTACCCTGTTCGTCCTCATCAAATCTGAATTCCTTTCCTTCTTGGGTCCTTTCCTTGATTTCCTGTATTTCCTTGTCCTTTGTCTGTCCTTCCCGTATTTCCTGCTCTAATGTTGGGTTGACTTCCATCGTTCCCATCTCATTTATGAATCCAAGGTTCAACCGTTCAAACTCCTTGCATAACTCGTGTGGCAGCTCTCGTACTGTGAGTTGATGACTTACTCCTTTTCGGCTCAAGGCATCGTCCACTACGTTGGCCTTCCCTGGGTGATAGTTGATTCCCACGTCATAATCCTTGATGAGCTCCAACCATCGGCGTTGCCTCAGATTCAGATCCGTTTGCGTAAATATGTACTTGAGACTCTTGTGATCCGTATAAATCTCACATCGGTGACCAAAAACATAGTGTCTCCATATCTTCAAGGCGTGTACCACGGCTGCGAGTTCAAGGTCGTGCGTAGGATAATTCAACTCATGTTTCTTTAGTTGCCTCGATGCATAAGCTACCACTTGGCCTTCCTGCATGAGCACACATCCTAATCCTTGTCTTGATGCATCACAATATATATCAAAACTCTTCCTCACGTCTGGTAATACTAACACCGGCGCGGTTGTCAACCTTTTCTTTAACTCCTCAAAGCTATCCTGACAAGCTTGAGTCCATCGGAATGCCTTTCCCTTCATGAGTAATTCAGTCATAGGCTTGGCTATTTTGGAGAAATCCTTAATGAATCGGCGGTAGTATCCAGCCATTCCAAGGAAACTCCGAATTTCCTTGACATTCTGTGGCGGTTCCCACTTAAGCACATCTCTCACCTTCCCTGGGTCAACTGATACTCCTCCTCCAGAGATAATATGGCCTAGGAAAGAAACTTCCCGTAACCAAAATTGACATTTACTGTACTTGGCATACAATTGGTTCTCCCTCAATTTCTGCAGCGTAAGCCTCAAGTGTTCCTCGTGTTCCTTCTCATCCTTCGAGTAGATCATAATATCATCGATGAACACTACAACGAACTTATCCAGATATTCCATGAATACCTTATTCATGAGATACATAAAGTACGCAGGCGCGTTTGTCAATCCAAATGACATGACGGTGTACTCATAAGATCCATATCGTGTCCGAAACGCTGTCTTGGGTATATCCGATGGTCTAATCTTCATTTGGAAGTATCCTGACCGCAAGTCGATCTTGGAGAAGATACAGGCACCCTTCATTTGGTCGAACAAATCCTCAATACGGGGCAGTGGGTACTTGTTCTTAATTGTCACTTCGTTGAGAGACCTATAGTCCACACACATCCTCTGGGTTCCATCCTTTTTATCTACGAAGAGTACTGGGGCTCCCCACGGGGACGAGCTTGGGCGTATAAAACCCTTCTCTAGATGCTCTTGAATTTGCTTCTTGAGCTCTGCTAATTCCTTAGGAGGCATCCTATACGGCCTCTTAGCTATAGGTGCAGTTCCGGGTATCAACTCAATGGCGAATTCTATGTCACGATCAGGTGGCATACCTGGCAACTCATCTGGAAACACGTCCGGGTACTCGCGAACGATCGGAATGCTTTCCAATGTAACTTCTTCCACGTGATTCAACATCGCTTTCCCTCTTGCAGGTTGGGCTGCTTCAACTTCAATGCGTGTACCATGTTCACTTGTCAACTGCACAATCCTCTCGGCGCATTGAATGACTCCATTATACTTGCTCAGCCAGTCCATTCCAAGTATTATGTCTATTCCTTGGGAGTCCAAAACTATGAGGTTTGCGAGAAAGTCTACCCCCCTTATTTTAATGCTTACTTTCGGACATACTATATTTGTCCTCATCTCTCCGCCAGGAGAACTTACTAGCATAGTTTGCTTCATATGTGATATAGGCAAATTGTACTTGGCAACATACTTTGACGAGATGAATGAATGAGATGCTCCTGAATCAAATAAAACAGTCGCGGGGTTGGAGTTGGCGAGAAACATACCAATCACGACGTCATCAGCTTGCTGGGCTTCCTCAGTAGAGACATGATTTACATTGCCACGAGCAAAATTCTGCTGTCCACGGTTGCCTTGTGGTGCTCCTCCATTTGGTCACGGGTGATTTGGCCTTGGTGCATTATTCATAGGTCCATTGTTTCTCCTGGGGCATTGACTTGCAAAGTGTCCGGGTTCTCCACACGCATAGCATGTCTTACCTCCCGTAGCATTAGGGAAGTTTGGGCACAACTGGTTTTGAGCATTTGCCGCCATGTTAGGACGCGGCGCAGGTGGCACAGGATTGCGAGGCGCTTGCATGGTAGGGCGTTGCTGCGGTGGCTGATTTGGGCGGGGTGGATAAGCAGCGCGGTATGCGGGAGCAGATGGGTGGTATTGTGGTGCATTAGGTGGTGCATAGCGGGGGCGAACATTGCTTCCTTGTTGCGGTCCATGATGTGATATCTTCCTCTTGTTGTCCTGGTCCATCTCACGAATCTTGTTCTCAACCACAATAGCCTTGTCAACCAGCTTTTGGAAGTTTGGATAATCAGTATTGAGCAACTGTACTTGAATTTCATTGTTGAGACCCCTCATAAACAGATATTGCTTCCTACTATCAGTTTTGATGTCTTCTGGAGCATATCTTGATAATTGAGTGAATTTGTTGAGATACTCACTCACGCTCATCCTTCCTTGCCTGAGGTTTTCAAAATCTTGTCTCCTCAGTATCATAACTCCTTCAGGTACATAGTGGGAACGGAAACTCTGTTTAAACTCAGCCCAAGTGTTTGCCTCCTGATTATCATGAGCGTTGCAAAGAGCTTCCCACCAGTCAGCGGCTGCTCCAACTAGTTGATGTGATGCAAAGAGAACCTTCTCCCTGTCAGTGCACTGGACAATAGCAAGTTTCTTCTCAACAGACTTCAGCCAATCATCAGCTTCCATTGGGTCTGTGGCTTGTGCAAAGGTAGGCGGTCTGGTCCTCATGAACTCTCCCAAACGGTTGTGATGTGGCGGGGGTGGTGGTGGAGGCAGGTGGGGCTGATTGTTGTTGCCAGCTTGCAACTGTCCCATGGTCTGTATCATGGTCTGCATGAGCTGGTTCTGCATAGCTAACAGTTGTTCAATATTGATGGCTCCATGAGCATGTCCCTGGTTGTTCTGAGGTACTTCATTGCGCTCCTCCTCATCGTTGGCATCCCTCTGGTTACGAGTTCTCACCATCTGTTGGTGAAAGAAGGGTGGGGACAGAAGGATTTAGAATTTGGAAAGAAACGTCCCAACTATATGCATCAAGGTATGTGACACTAAATAATCCTTTATTAATATAGACCTATATTATGAGGATGTGGACAATTGCCGAAGCATTCCACAACTCTCTACTAAGCAAACAAGCACTCAAACAAGCACCAAACAGAATTGACAAAGATCCTAAAAGAAGTAACACAACTCAAGGTCACACAAGTATATCTACATCGTTCTTATTTAACTAATGGGGGTGTGCCTATCCTTGAGTCGTGGCATAGGTCGAGGACTACTCGTCGTCGAGCGGGAACTCATCCGGGTCCTCGTCGTCGTCGTCGTCGTCGTCGGGGTCCTGTGGGTCCTGGGGTGGTGAGGCAGCAGGCGGCGGTGGTGCGGTAGACGCCACACTGGAAGGCTCCTCGTCGGAGGACTCCTCAGAGGATGACTCACGCTGACCGTTGCGACGGTCTGGAGAGTCTGGGGTCCACATCGGGGTGTCGGACGCGTAGTCGTCCGGGTCCTCGTCGGTGATCCGACGATACCTCCTGATTATCGCCTCGTGGTGCTGGGTGAGGTCACGTCCATCCTGAATCTCCTGCTGCACCCTCTGAAGTCGGGCACTCAGCTGGGTCACGTCGTCAACAGTCTGACGAGACTGCGGGAGGTCCAGGGGTCCCTCCACGTGTCTGGAGACGAAGCGCGCAGTGCCACTGGGACGCTGCGGGACGAAGGCGTGCACCGTGTCCTCCAGACGGAAACGGCGGGCGTGGCTCCAAAAAGTGGCTGCTTCCCAGCTAGCATCCTGCTCCGCAGATCGGCGGGAGCTCCTCCAAGCGGGGCTGCTGTGGGTCTTCACCAACTCGTCACCGTAGTAGATATAGATCTTGCAGCTCCACTCCTTCCTGCCGGGGCGCTGCACTCCAGTGGTGTGGTAGGAGAGCGAGAGGCTGTGGTGACGGTAGCCAGCCTCACGGAGTAGGGCACGGAGACGGTGTCGTAGTTGTCCTGCGGCTCTGCCATCAGAACGGATCACCACGGGGTGACGGGGGTCGACGGTCGGAGAGCGACTGGCCAACCTACGCGGGGGCACAAGTCCACCGGTCGACTTACGGGGGGTTGTCTTAGTGCGGGCCATCTACAGAAAACAAGAATACATTAGAAAAATAATGAAAAACAAATCTGAAAGTTTCAGAAGTTAAAATGGCGGAAAAAGAGCGGTGCAGCTGTTCCAAAAGAACGAAAAATAAAGAGAAAAATTACAGCAACCAACACAATAATTTTACCCACACATAACAGCGGCAAAACACACTTTTTCCGCGAAAATTTACGCAGCAAAACAGCAGCACTTAATATTGCTCACTTCCGAAAATTTTTATCAAAAAACGCAGCAGCGATCAATACTTTTTGCGGCTGAAAATAAGGAAAACAAATAGCAGCAAAAATTTTCGAAAATAGCATATTAGAAGAGTGTTCCTAAGTGCTCTAGAGTGTCCATTCTACCTAGGCTTGCGTCCTACGGTCAACGCGGCTCTGATACCAATTTATGACACTCGGTTCCGAATATGAACCAAGCGTAACGCATATGTGTGCCCAGGATGTTCAACACACATACACGAGTGATTCACAAATGATAACCAGAATTTAACCACGTCTTAACTAGTAAATAAGTACTTTATTACAATAATCAAATAGTTCACTAATAATAAAACTCTAAATAATTGCAGCGGAAAATAAACTAAACAGCACGACTCCAATCCACAGGCAATTGACGGCGGTACGCAACCTAGTACTCCACGTGATCCTCAGGGTACTCCCAATTGTCTCCAGTAGCTGTTGGGGGGGGATTGCAAGGGTGAGTACATGTCGTACTCAGCAAGTTGGAAAGTATGACATGTGGCTTATTCAAACGACGAATGTAATAAATGGCTAAGTGCTGAAAAGTACAGTAAAACATTTGAAAAGCATTATACTATGTCTATGTGAAACAATCCCATCATAACCATCATATTAACATAATATAAACCATATCCAATTATTGCCAACATTACCATTATCCATGTCCAATTACCATAACTCAAATTCATATCCATGACCATAATCCATAAACCAGCCATAATCATTACCAAACCATAACCATCCTTAACCATCACCTTAAACCATAAACCAACCATAACCATCCCAGATCCCAATTTCCAACTCTAATCATGTAGGTCATCCAGGCGCTCATAACCGGGAGCACGGCTATCATGATAGTTTTAATACTCTACAGAGGTTGTACCACTTTACCCACATGTTTGTGATTTTATCACCTTTCGATGACTAAGAAACCTCCATTGTGCCATCTCACCCTTCCGTAGGTGTGTGGCCAAGAGATCACAAAATAGCCTTTCAAAAGGGACTACTAGTATGTACAGGCCCACTAAGGTTTCACCGGCAGGCTTGAATCTCTATTCTCCCACCCACGGGCCCCCTCGTGTGCCATGCGGATCCCAGGGCAGTCCTCCTCGACTCCCATTCCCCGCGCCATCCAATGGTCCATACCATACTAGCAGCGCTCCTAATTATTCAGCTACGCCGCACCCATACTTGGCCTTGTGGTGGCACTGTTGACCTGGCATATTCTCGCATGAACCGGTCCTTAGATCTAAAGCAAGCAAACCACCATGACATCCAACCCATCCACAAAACCATGCTTGCTTAGATCACCCATCATATTGACCAGTTCACATTAACCAGAATATCATTGATGCATAATTAAATGTGTAGTGTCGTTTGTCATCCGAATTAATTGAGCGAAGCAAAAAAGGTAAAAACCCTTCCCGACTCTCTACCATAAATTCCAGGTGACAAGGGTGGTCAAACAAAACTAGTAAACTTCCTATCATAGGATTCCCATCAATTTGACACAAGCATGCAAGTTCGCAAACAAAACATTTAATTTAAAATAGGATCAATATGCTTCAAGGACACTTGCCTTGCTCCGGCGGATGGGGTTGCTCAAACGCTTCGAAGTCTTGGTTTTGGAAATCCTCGTATGCGGCCTCTTGAGCACGTTCCTCTATGCGTGATCGTACATACAAGAAAACATATACAATTCAACATAATGCACACAAAATAATCAACATGCAATGACATGCATGCATGCACAGTTTAATAATTAATTTACTACGGTCGTTTATTAATTAGATGCGACTAGTTCATACGTGTTCATATGAGTTTACGGGGGTTTTAGGGTGGATTAATGCTGCTGAAATAAAATTTATGGTGCAACTAAAATCAATTTACGCCTATTAGATTCAATATGATCGCAAAAATTCGCATCGGGAACATGTCCTACCGTAGATGCGATGGCTTCGATGATCGCGGGATGGGGACAATGCGTAGACGAAGTAGATGCGTTCTCCGGCGGCACGACGACGGCGGCGCGGTGTCGGCGACGATCTCCGGCGAACGGTGGGGCCCTCCTCTTTTTCTTCCTCTTCTTCCCCTTCTTTTTCCCTAGCGGCGCAGCCTTCTGGACCCTTTTTTGCTTCTGTTCCGGCGGCTTCCGGCGGTTTTTCTTCTCTGCTGGCGGCTGTTGGATCGTGGGAAAAAAGCCTAGGGCTTCGGTCCCTTTTATAGGGGCGGCGGGAGCAAGAAAATCGGACCGAGTCGGTTGGGAGGCGGGGCGGGATGGGACTCGTATCCGGGGCGGGAGGCGTACGGCGGCGGGAGACCGGGCGGAAGAATCGGGGCGGGGCGCTGAGCGGGCGTCGGGAGGCGGGACCCAGGGCGCGGCGCGTGCGTGCGCCTCGGGGCCGGCGCGCGTCGGCCGGCTCGGGGCGCGGGAACGGGGCCGGCGCAGCACCCGGTGCCGTGTCGGCCGGGGCCAGGCGGCTGCGGGGCCCAGCGCGGGCGGGAGCGCGCGTCGCGCGCGGGAGGCCGGGGCCGCGGGGTGACTCGGCCGGCTGGGCCGGCCTGGCCGGCGGGTTGCCCCTTTTTTTTTCTTTTTTTTTTTCTTCTTTTATAATTTATTATATATATATTTTTATATACATTATTAATATTATATATTTATTATTTATTATTTTTATAACATATATTATTAATATATATTTTATTTTTATTTTCATATATTGTTATATATATTATTTATATATATATTTATATATATTTTTATTATTATTTTTATACTTATTCCCTATTACAATTTTTAGGCTATAATTATTATTTTCTTTTTCTTCTTTTGCTACACGTATTTGTATATGCATGTTTTATTATTTTTCTTTTATTCTACTAGTGTTTAATGCATGACCATGTATGCAATGCATGATGCGAAAATTTAGGGTGTTACATTGTAGACCTTTTACCATATTGCAAAGCCTTGTACCTGGATGAAAGCCTCCATGCGTGCCTTCCAAACCTGAAAATCAATACCACTAAACACACAAGGTTTGGCGGAGTATTTCTCCATGATGATTATTCAAAACAAGTGCAAATCACAAAGATTAGAGCAGCCTGGGGATATGATATCAATTGTAGGGTCGAAGAGCACGTGAAAAGCTACCAGAGGGGGGTGAATGGTATATTACAACTTTTTTAGCGGAAGCAACAAAAACCCCTCAAAAGAAAAGTCGATCTGTTAAAGAAATTATTTGTGCGGTGAATCTAAACATGATCAATTGTGACAAAAGCAGTATAGATTGTGGAGAATCAAGTCACGAAGACGTCACAACAAGAATCATGAAAATTCGTTGAGAAAAACTCAAGTTACGATGAAAAGATCGAACAAAAGTCAATCTGTCTTACCCGAGAAAAATCAGATCTACAACACTGCAAATAAACTCGCGTAGATCAAGAACCACAAATCCAATGATCGTGAAATTTTCACAGATGATATAAATTAAGTTGTGAAGACAACCCTAACATAATCACGTCAATTGGATCTGTTAAAATCGAGTTATGATAAAACCACCAAAGCAAGGTAGTGTTGTGCAGAAACTCGAAGAGAAAAACTTATCTGAAACAAGTCGAACGAACAAGGCACAAAAGTTCCTTTAGACTACGATCTTTATTCAATAGAACACAAGAGGAACATCCTAAAATCCGTGCACCATGAGCTCTGGACTCCCTTGTTTATATAACCAGCCATGAGGCCAACCCAAACCAAACTAGGACTCGTATCCTACTCAATTTCCACCGAAACTTTCCATATCTGCTCAAGATTCTTCTATACGCAGATAGAAGAAATCTTAAGACTTCCAAACACCTTAGGAACGTATCCCACACTCCTAAAAACAACTCAAGTTAATGACCCACATGAAATCCTATCATAACCAACTCAAGTCTTTCCATATTTGAGTCAAACATGACTCAACCGCAGCGTGAGTCCATAAGCAAGCCGGTTGGACCTTTCTGACGAATTCTTTACGTCCGCTTCCCTTCATCACACCTTGGAACCATGTTGCCACGTTCATGCACTCCTTGCACATGTGCAAACATCTTCCAACAACATCTATGATACCTTCATATGCATTGTTCTTGATTTAAACATGCTGTGCGACCTCCCGATCAACTCAACCATAATTCCTCCCAAACTTTGTTGTTGAACCTCATCTTCTCCCTAAGACTATTTCAATGGATACCATCACGAGCCATGTCTTGAACTCAAGCAACACTTGCACACGAATAAACAACCAATACTTTCGGGCACAAGTCCTCGACTTGACTCACATTAGTTCCGAAACCACAACACCTTACGTGAGCACCTCACATAGGCATGTTGCAAAATATAGCAAAACTATTAACCACCATGATCAGCCAAAACACATGAAAAACATAGTAAAAGAATACTAAACAAACTTTCCATAAGTGTAATGCAAGGTCGAAAAATTGCAAATTAATAGCAAAACCATTGCAATCTAGCACCAGACCTTGCCAAAGCTAACCAGACCTTGAACTGGAGCTTACCAAAGCTAGCAGAACCTAGCGCCTGAGCTAACCAAAGCTAGAAGGACCTAGTGCCGGAGCTTACCAAAGCTAGTCGAACCTAGCATCAGAGCTTACCAAAGCTAGCAGGACCTAGTGCCGGACCTAGCAAAAACATTTTGGACCTAGCCATAGCAAGTCAGACCTAACTAAAACAAGTCAAACCTTGACAAAGTAAGTCGGACCTTACATCGAACCTTGCCGGAGCTACCCAAAACAAGACGGACCTATCGTCGGACCTTGGAGGAGCTCAGACTTAGAGTCAGACCTTGTTAAAAGAGTGTTTTGGTGGTATTCAAAACTTTTATCAAAATAGTCAATGTATTCAGCACACATAGGTCTCACAGAAGGCAGTCGAAGTATTGAATGATTGAGTGAATAGGATGGGACCCTGGTAGGTTTTAGTAGGATAACCTTTATTTGTTTTCACATTTTATTTGAAAACGGGGTAGTGTATATCTGGTTTTTGCTTGCCGGAAAACTTTGTTGAAGATCCCAAATCCCTTCTGAGAGATTGACCTCATGTTGTTACTCCTCAGAATCTTCGAGCGGCAAAGCGAGCCAGTGTAACTGCACCAACAACCGAAACACCAGTGGCCCAGAAGACCCTTCGTGAGTTTTGGGCTCCCCCTGCTAAGAATGTGCCAGTTAGGCCCACTTTTAACACGGGACGTGAACTTCGAAATCAAAACTTGCCTTATCACTATGGTTCAAGCCAACCCACTTTGTGGGAAGGCTAACGAGGATGAAAGTGCTCACCTACAACAGTTCATTGAGATCCATATCACTTTTAAGATCAAGGACGTATCTCCTGATGATATCTGTCTTAGGCTGTTTCTGTTCCCTCTGCTTGGGAGAGCGAAACAGTAGTTCTACGTGAGCTGAAGTGCTGTGGACAATTGGGAGAAGTGTTCTACGACATTTCTTGCCAAGTTTTTCCCGTTGGGCAAGACCAATGCCCTACGTGGAAGAATTTCCATCTTACGGCAAGATGCCAAGGAATCTATTCCCGAGGCTTAGGAAAGGCTTCACGAGTACATCCTAGCCTGTCCCCACCATGGGATGGATGATTGCCTAATTATCCAAAACTTCTACAACGGGCTGATCCCTTCTGCCCGTGACCATGTTGATGCTGCTGCTGGAGTTGCGTTCTTTTCATTGACGGTGTCCAATGCTAAAGATTTTATTGAGAAGATGGTGTCAAACATGGGTTGGAGCGACGAGCGTCTTCATAACCACCAGCGAGGGACGCACACCTTGAAGGAGGTGGTCATGATCACTACCAAATTGGACCTCCTTAAGAAAAAGATTTATGGACAAGGCAATGTTGAGTTATGTGGCAATGCCTATGCCTTAGACTCTCACATCACTTGTGAAGTCTGTGCCAACACGGGCCATTTGGGCAATGACTATCCGGAAACCCATGAGGATGCCCTATACGTAGCCAACAATGGAAACAACAATGGCTATAGTCCATGAGGTCAAGGGTGGGGCCAACCACGCCCATTCTTTCAAGGAGAGTACAACAAAAATGGAAATAATGGAAATAAACCAAACTTGAGAGAACCTGCCATCGACCAGCTGAAGATCAATGAGTTATATCCATGAAGCTGTCGGCTAATGACAAGACCCTAGAGAGCATTAATGCCAAGATTGAATGACTATCCTCAACCTCAAGAATCAATTGAGTTTCAACAAGATGTTGGAAACTCAGTTGGCTCAACTGGCAGCTACTGTTTTTCTAGTGGAGAATGTCAAGATGCCAAGACAGCCTAAACCTCCCATGGAAAATGTGAAAATGATTTCTTTACAAGGAGGTAACTGGCTGAAGGAACCTGGATGTCCTACGATGTCATGATCAATTGGGGCTGACCACTTTGAGAAGGCCCTTTGTGACCTTGGAGCAAGTGTGATTGTGATGCCCTAGGTGGTTTTTGACAAGCTGAACTTCACGAAGTTTACTCCAACACTAATGCAGCTTCAACTAGCTGATTCTTCAGTCTGTTATCCGGCAGGTATCACCGAAGATATTCCGGTGAAAATCCGTAATTGCTTCATACTCGAGGATTTTGTGATGCTCGACATGGAGGTCGAGAAGGATACACCGCTCATTCTTGGGCGACCATTCCTAAGCACCACAAAGGCTCGCATTGATGTGGGAGCGGGAGAAATCCATCTCCATATCCAAGGCAAGGAGGAGAAGTTTAACTTTCACCCAAAGTTGGAGCAATGCTCCATGATCCGTATCAAGTATGGTTCGAATGTTAAGCACATTCAAGAGGTCAAAATCACACATCCAAAGGTGGACCCGCTCATTGCATTCATGAGGAAATTGATCTATGCGGAGAACATGTCTTATTGTCCACGCCGACACCCCAAGAAGATAGAGCAGTTTGGGCCTCCCCAAAGGCCCAAGTCCACCAAGCTGCCAAAGAAAGAATGGCGGAACAAGCAAGACAAGCCGTCTAAGCCCATCCCTCTAGGCTCGGATGTCAAAAAATGAAAAAGGAGGAATGTCCATCTCATCAGACGGTGGTGAGACCTAGCCAATAGGTTAAATTGGTAGTTATCCTTTTCTTTGTTTTTGTTTTCTCTTCATTTGGTTTTCCCCATTTGATTTTATTTTTCCCCACTGCATATTTTGTTTTCCTTAGGAAGTTGAGAATCTTATATTCTCAGCTATCATTTTTATTTCTTTATTTTCCACAAAAAGAAAATTATTGGGTTTTAAAAAAAGACTTTTTATTTAGAAAACAATTTTTTCTGAGTTGCAAAAGTGCTAATTCACCAACGTGCTAATTCCATAGCCGTTGGGGAGCCACCTGCCAAATGGGAGAACAGGGGGGCCCAATTGTCAGTGCGGTTGACCCCCCTGTTCGATCGACTAGGGGAAGGAGCCATTTTGTCTCTCTCTCCTCTAACAGCTACATTTGATTCCCTAGTGACCGTTAGGGAGTGCACACTATAAATGGTGGCCATGAGGGGCACTTCTCCTCACACTTCACCTCATTTCATACCTCCCCAAAGTCACTATTGCTCACATTGTTTTTCTTGATTTTCATTGAAGTACTCTTGCTCAAAATCCAACTCAAAAAGATTTGCTTTTGTTTGCATTTGCAATTTGCTCTCAAGTTCATCAAGGGAAATTTTCTTCGGGGGTTTTCCTTTTACTAACATCACCTCTTCTGAGTTTTTTCCTTGTTGTGTTCTTGTTTGTTGTGGCCATGAAAGGAATGAAGAGGTTGTTTGGGAAGAGGAAGGAGGCTACAAGCTCAAGCCATGGTGAAGATTCAAGTGCACACCCCTCTTATGTTTCTACACCAAGTTCACGAAAGAGGGGTGTAGGTGAGGACACTCCCATGGGTCAGAGAAGCAACCCTCACCAACTTCTTCACGGCAATGACCTTGACATACAAAGTGAAGTCAAGCACACAAGCTCCTCCAATATTGTGAGTTTTCTCAAACAAAAGCTTATGATCCGGATTTGAGCTCCAAAATAGGTATGGAATCCAAATTGTTTTCCATTTGGCATGCATTACGATGGGAAAACATTGCTCACATAGAGGAGAGAGGTTCATGCCTTCTCTCCATACAATTCCTTTGCACACTCAAAATAGATTTTATGGTATTACATTTAGATTATTTCAAAAAGAATACAACATCCTATGGAAAGAATTACGAAATTCTAGGCTTCTATAGACGCTGTTTGCTAGATTTAGATGCTTTGCCTAAGTTTAACAAACATAGTTTTTGGCAAGATTCAACTAGTGAGGTCGGATGTAGTGCACCTATAAATAGCCACTTACACAACCCTACTTTACGCTTCATGCATAGATGGGTGGCTATGACTATGTTCCCTAAAGGAGACGTAAGGGTAGTACGTGATGATGAGCTGAAAATTTTATTTGTCGTGATTAAAAATGTAAAAGTTGCTCCAGTTATCACCATGACGACACAATGGTTAGATAACATTCCAAAAATAGGGCCAATTGAATGCACTTCATTGATTACTCGTATTGCCACTAGGGTAGGAGCACTAGAATATTCTTCATTAGAGTATATTGAATATGAAAGAGAATTAATTGATGTAGATTATTTAGTGCAAGGACATACCCTTAAGCATGATCAAGATGGCTCTTTGTTATTTTATTATCCCCGCTTTGTCAATGAAATTCGGTTACCTAACCCGCATTATCATTTGTACAAATGCTGGAAGCTAACCATTGACCTTTTTCCCATCGAGCAAGCATGAAGAAGTAATGTCTCTGGCGGGATAACTAGAAGGCGTGCAAGGAGATGCCTCCTACAACCTCCATGGTCTATGGGTGCGAAGAGGAAGAGAACCCAACGGGTGATGCACCCGGATGGACTCAATCTCCATCGTATGAGACCGAAGGTCCGTCTTGGCATGGATGGCCAGATGCCACATAGGAGCCGCCCCTATCCACTTCAAGCTCTAGCAGCTTGCCTCCAATATCCATGAGAAGATGTCGTTCCTCTTCGGCTAGAAGTCATCGTGACTATAGCCAAGGAATGACAAATCTCCCTAGACGTATGGAAGAGCTTGAGGTGAGAACGGGTGTTCACCAACTTCAACTCCACGCTACAACAACAACAAGCCAGTCTCGTGGCAGACTTCCATCATCAAGGGTTCAACCCTCATCACGGAGGTGAGTGAAGAACAAGCTTGGGGGAGGACACCCACTTGAGGTAAATTGTATCAACCCCTTTGCATATTTATTTTCCATTCAACCATCACCCATCTTGCTTACAAAAATAAATAAATAAATAATAAGTAGGATAGATTTGTTTTAAAATAAAATAAATGATGTGCAGTAAGAATGACTTGGAATTTACATAGATGAAATGATGAATAGTTGCTATGTTTTCATTTTCCTAACTCCCTAGTTTACAACTCACTACTCTCCAACATATTGCTCTCATTGGCTAAAATTGCTTTTGCCTTGATTTGGAAATTGTGGGTAGCAAAAGCTTAATCCATTCTAAGTTGTTGTGAGATATGATACAGTGATAGGGCTGCTATTCTTAGTTTGAAAGTGAATCTTAGATTTTTAGAGAAATTCTAAAAATATTTAAGTTACTCTCATTTGATTGGAAATACCTACCAAAGCCATATCATACATTACATTGATAGACCTTATGCATATGCAATTTGCCTTCACATTGAGCTTTGTCAAACTAGTATAGACCTATGTGAGATTTCATTCATTACTTTTTCAAGTCAAGACTTCACTTGCACATGCTATACTTCTACACTAGAAGTAAGAAAAATCCCATCATACCACCATTCGACAATAAAAAGAGAAACTCCATATCCTTCATGCTTAGTACTCTCTCACAATTTATTGCATAAAAAGGGAGTAGAATACATGACTACAAGAAAAAGAAAAAGAAAAGAAAATTCATGCTTACTTCAAAAGCATGAGAAAAAAAGAGAAAAAGTAACTATGTTTCATCCCTGCAAATAAGAGAGTCCACTCAAAAAGGAGTCATCTCATTATCTAGATCCATTCCATTCCATCACACATGCACAAGTCTTGAATCAAATTATTTTGGATTGAATTATCCTAAGGCTTGCTCTTTTGACTTAGCAATATTATGTGTTGCAAATATACCTACAATATTCCCTACCAAGCTCCACAAACAAGCCTTATGTAGAGGTAGGATGAATTAAGGCAAAATGCCTTGGTGAGGACATATTTCAACTACACATAATGGAGAGACCGATAGAATTAAATTGAGATACTTAAAATCTAAATTGAACTCTCCGGAATTTTAGTGGAACATGATTCCTAGGGTATGTGTGCTCCATTTGCTGTTCTATCTTTCGACCACCCATGAATAGGAGATGGCATAAGCCCTATAATGACTTAAGATGGGTGAATTACCATGCCAATTGTTACAATACTAGGTAGAGTATTTTATTGTGCACATGGTACTTTTGAAAAATAGAACATTGTAGCAGTTGTTGATTATCAACCTAAAGTCTTGACTTTGCTCGGGACGAGCAAAGGATAAGCTTGGGGGAGTTTGTTGACGGCTATTATATACCAATTTCACCCGTCAATATAACTCAATTATGTGAAGGAAATATCATTTATTACACACATCACCTTTCTATTTAATGTATTTCCGCTTGTCGTTGGACAAAATGGTGTTTGCAGGTATTTTATGCAGAATTGAATTGAAACAAGGGGATAGATCCTATAAATTATCATTCCAGCTGATCAAGCGCTGACATGTGGCACCACATGGATCAAATGGCCCACAAACAGAAGTATCTGATGCCATCGAACGGCGTGGCACCCATATCAATTAATGGGACCCACCTGGAAGCCACCTGAAGGAAGCACAGGCTGTTTGGAGCCAGGACTAGGTCAGCCGACCTGGTGGATCGGCTGACCCCTTCCTGGCGCCAAACCCGATCAACTTCCCCAAGGTGGCTCCTCCCGGCTTGGAGAAGTAAGTGGTGATTGATTCGTGCGCTTTTGGTGATGGGAACCAACCCTTGTCCAAGCTATAAATAGGACCCCACACCCCTCACTTCAACACACACCACTTGAGTATTCATCCATTGTATCCACTACTCTCCATAGGTTTAGAGGAGTATAGGCTGTAGAGAGGAGAGTCTCTAGTCCATAGTCCAAGTATGAGAGGAGTAGAATGAGTCTCTTCCAAATTCCTAATTGGGAAAGTTATGACTCTTATATTCCTATTTGTATTTGTTACTTTATTCTTAATAATGATGATATCTTTAGTTTTCTATTGTTCATATACATGGATGAAGCGTTTCTTGTTTTATTGTGGAGTCCATGTATGTGGTAGGAGTAGTATTTATAATTATGCTATACCATTCTCATTATATCATCCTAAACACTATAAACCCCCACTATAGTCTAATTAGCTATGACATAATTATGTTAACATGAATCACTTATGCTATGAATTAATATTGGCTCAATGATGATTGTTCATTGCCTTAGGATGGCTTGTGCCTAGGCTTCTAAGGTAATTACTTAATATGCTACCATGGTGCTAGGATAGATAAGTAGCACTGAATGTCTCGTAGACCCACAGATTGAAGAGGTAGGCAATAGGTGGTGACAGCCCTATCCGTCCTTTGTAATCCTCCATGTTCGTCTATGTCACAGGCTCTTGGTAGGAGTCGTCCTAGTATTGCTAGGGGTATACACGTGCCTGATGTGTTAATCCACTTAGCATAAGAATTCATAATTAATATAATCATTATTAACTAACTTAGGCTATGTATATGTACATTAGAAGCATCGTAGGAGTCTTTACCTAACCCTTAGCCTAGTCCCTCCTTACCTGATTTGCCTCCCTTAGGATAGAATGCTCTTCTGTGTGTCACACTACTCCAAATATCATTTATCCATCCTTACTAGAACCCTACCTAGACCAACCTAGCCTCTCCATTTGATGATTTCTTTACTTCCACCTAGCCTTCCTTTTGGAGAATATAAATGACACCCTTTGGGAATAATCTTAGATGGGAAATGCTACATCGGTAGATTCCGTAGGCTTGCAGATTTACATGTGTAATCTAAAATCTATTAACAAGCATTTCTGGCACCCCTACTAAGGATGAATTATTAGTAGTGCGTACGAAATATCAACAAGAATTTCTGCCGCCGTTGTCAGGGATGTTTGTTGTTGTTTCTTAGGAGTCGTCAATAACCAGCCCAGAGCTTTGGGCCACGTGGCATCACCGGAGCCAACTCCTGTGGAGGAGCGGGGTCCCGTCCCACAGGACACGTGGCAGCCTGAGAGCCCGCCTCTTCGAGGGAGTTGGGTCCCGTGTTGAGGTCCACGTGGCAGTACAGGAGCCCACCCCTAAGGAGGGATGGGGCCCAGGCCTGGTGGACACGTGGCGCCACCGGACCCTGCCTCAGTGGGGAGGCAGGGCACTTAGACATTTTCATCCTGTGTGCGAGGGTACCCGATCTGCTCGGTTCTGATAGTGGTCCCTAGGTCCACCTTGGGGGAGGCGATGATCCCGCGGGTAGAGCCCTAACCTTGGTTTCCCGCATTGCCTTTTGATTTTTGTCTTGGGCAACCGAAGCGATTGCACGTCTCTGCTGCACTAGCCTCACGTCCACCCCAGGTTGAAAGGCCATGGCAACGTGATCTTTGCCAGCTGCAGTATCTTTAACCACGACGGTTCCTAATGCGACTGCTGCGCTTCCGCCGCTCCACCTTTTTGGGAGCCGCTGAGGCATCTTCTCGAGTGTCTGACTACTCGGGCCAACCCCTCTGAAAGGGGACTTAGGCCCCACTATCATGGGCGCTGCAGGTTGTGCAACGTGTGTCGAGTCTAGGTGACCTGTACGATGTGCCCAAACATTGCAGTTGCGAATAAAAGGAAACGTTTGTTGGAAAAGGTAGTTCCTTCCTTATTCTCGCCCCAATGCTTGATCCTTCATCTTCTTCATCTGAGCACCCGAGCCCTCACCACTTGCAAAGTTCTCGCTTTCATCTGCTTCAATGGCCGCAATCCTGCCCCCTTCTCGCATCGAGGACGTGAGTCTACTGAGGCAACTACTTGGCTGGGAAGACAAGGAACAACGGAATTGGATCTGTCGTGGTACCCTCCCCCTCAACTTGCAAGTTGAAGAGATCGTACTATTCATCGCGTATGCATGCGCTGGGTTCGTTCTGCCCGTGTCCTTCTTCCTTGTGACGCTTCTGGAGGCCTTCGGGCTCCAGCTTCATCACCTGTCGGCAATCTCCTTCGTGGTGGCGACAGTCTTCTCACACTTTTGTGAGATATTTGTGGAAGTCCACCCATTTGTGCTGGTGTTCCAGTAGTTCTTTGTGTTTTGGCGGACCGGGAAGAGCAAGACGAACTGGGTTGGAGCCTACTACTTTCAGCAGCAGCCCTTACAAGTACGTTACCCCCCTCGGTGTCGGAAGGTGGGAAAGCCGGAGAGAAGACTTGGTGATCGTGTGGGCTGATGCCCACGATTGCATGACCCTGCCCATCAGCTGGCCAACATCCGGAAGCAACACCTTGGAGGAGTGCAGGAGTTGGAGGTGGAGTACGCCCCAACATTGGAGAGGATCCGGTACCTGGCAGACCACGGTCTGACGTCGGTGATGGTGCTGGCAGACTTCGTGTCCCGACACTTGGCCCCTCTCAGGCAGCACAACCGCCCAACGTGGCTTTACTTCGGTCTGCAGGACCACACCCGACTAGTGAGAGGTCCCGCCTCGGAGATAATCCCAAAGGAGGTGTTCCAGATGATGTCTAGGGCATGCTGTGATCTGTTGACTCCTGGCGTCTTCATCCTCATAGGGCCTTGCCCGGCGCTCTGCACGAACCAGGCCCTCAGGACAAAGATCTTGATGGAGATGTCGAACCTGGATGCACTCGGCCTTGCACCATGATAGTTTGGGGACGTGAACCGAGGGCTAAGCATCCCCATTGCACGGCCAGAGTCCGCACCCAAACTGAGTTCCATTTTGCAGGAGGAGGAAGATCTGGCCCTCGACAGAGAGGAGAGGAAGGATCCAGTGATTGATATTGTGAGGTTTAAACATCTTCGGTCATTGAAGAGAGTAGCCTCTGCTCCAAGCCAGCGTCTGGAGGAGCACCCACAGCCAACATCGAGGGTTGGCGGTTAGCAGGACCCCACCCCTCCTTTGAAGAGTTGGCTGTTGAATGCAGATGGGATGCCAGCCTTTCCGGGAGTCCGATGAACGTCGACCCCATGATGCCCCCACCTCTGGCGCAGTTCAAAGTGCCAGTGAGGGCACTGGGGCACCACATCTACAAAGCCCCCGATTAAGAAGCCTCGAACTGCGAGCGTCTGTGCCACTGGTGTGGTGATGAATGTTGGCGGTGGCTCTACCGGTGGCTTCAGGTGTAGCGCAAACACTACAGGAATATCGATCAATTACGTCGGCCAAGGCCGACGTAATTAAGGCCTAAACTGACGTAAGTAACTTAATTACGTCGGTTCTTCCTTAATTACGTTGGCGATGGCCGAAGTAGCGGTTTGGACATAATTAAGGTAACTTACGTCGGTGACCGATGTAAATAATCTTAATTACGTCAGTCTGCAGCAGCCGACGTAAGTCACGTACTGGGATGGGCTGCGGGTTGGGCCGGAGTATTTACGTCGGCCACAACAGGCTGACGTAAGTTATGTGGTTTAACTTACGTCGGTTGAACCAAACCGACGTAATTAGGTGATATAACTTACGTCGGTTAGAACACACCGACGTAAGTTAAAGTGGGCTAACTTACGTCGGCGCGGCCATAGCCGACGTAAGTTAAGTTTTTAAGTTTTTTTTTTTAAAAATAGAAGCTGACTACCTCGCTCGATGGCGAGAGCACAAAACATATATATACAAGTAGACAGATACACGAAACAGTATACAGAACGCAAAACAGTTGCAAATTAAGTTCCAAAACATCAACAACAACAAAACATCCACCAGGCAACATGCTAGCCCCTCCACTGCCTCCGGGATCTTCTCGCCGCATTCCCGAACCCTGCAAAAGAAACATAATCACTAGTAAGCATCAATGTCAACTCAGTGACAACATGAGAGTCCAAGAACATTAGTGACAAAAGAAGGAAGCATGTTGTAGTTTCAAATGAAGTAATGATGCATATATAAATAGCAAACTAGCAGGTATCAGAGTTGGAGACTTTAGGTAACTAGTCAAGCTTATGAACCACTAGCCCTTTGTTAACTGGAAGCACTGATCACAACTTATTAACTATATACTAATACATTCTGCCATGGTCAAAAACTACTAAAGCTTGATTAGATACACTTAACTTCCTCACCACTATAGGAATCAATATCTGACAAGTCATCAAGATCTACCTCTATGTTCTACCTCCTTATCTCTCTATGTAAAATACTAAAATTGATACAACAATATTAAAGAGAGAGTTTATCACCTGCTCCGGTGTCTGCTGCGGCGGAAGTGTAGCAATGTCGATATCCTGAGCGTTGTGTCAAGCAAGAGCCTGCCATTGCAAAATAGTAGAATATATATGTTATTGAAGTGCTGTGAAATTTAACTACGGTACTTTAAATTACTTACCGCCACCGCTGCTTTCATCTGGGCCATCATTAAGGCCGTCCTCTGCTGCTCCTCCCTTGCCTCCGCTCTAGTCCTCTCCAGCTCTGCCTGGGTTTGTGTCAGCGTCTCCCTCATGGCCTGGAGCTCCAGCTGGTTCTGCGAGAGACGACCACTGGTCCCAACGGACGAAGCCTGCGACGATGAAGCGCCTCTCGAAGGTCGCATCAACCTCGAGTCGACAACTCCATCAAAAATGGCAAACCTGCAAAAGAATTAAAACACTAAGTAGAAGAAGATTAATTGAAAAAGAAATGAAACACACGAAGAAGTCACCGTCCGTGGGCCTTCCCGTCTCTGCTTGCGTACGCGGCTTGGGGGTCGATCGGCGCGCTTTCCCAATCGTAATCCGCATCGTGTATCTTCATGACCTCCTGCACGTACTTTGCCTACAAAACAAATAAATCTTTTAAGCATGTCAATAATAGTATTAGTTATAATGAAATTGATGAATTTCGAAAACTTACCAGTCGGTCGGCTGCGACCTGACTACACTGCCCTGGCTGAGAAGGGTCACTTTCCTTTTGACCTCTCTTCCAAACCTGGGTCGGGGTCGGCTCATGACCCATCTCTCACTCATGTACAACTGTGTTAGTGAGATAAATAATATATTAGGTACACATAAATAAATTGAAAAGGTACTTACCATGCGTTTAGCCAAACACAAGTAGCCGTCGCCGCCATAGTTTTGCTTGCCCTCGGACCCCATGCGGCACTGTCTGGCCTTTGTGGACTTATTGATGGAAGCGTCGCTAGCCCAGTACCGACAGAGAGCTAAGTACGCCTCGATGTTACACTGTAACCAGGAAATACTAACCTGCACATATTTCATTTTTCATCAACGTAGTTAACATACGTAGATATTGTAAATATTTAACAATATTAAAAACTTACCTCCGTGTACTGCTCCTCTGTCAAGTACGAGTCGGAGTCCTTCCTAAATACACCCCTTTGCTGCTCCTGCTCCTGCTCCTGGGGATGTCGCTTGTAGTACGCGTTGACGGCCTGAATCCGGGCATACAACAACGCCGCCGTCGTGAGCTTCCGAGCGTTGTAATGGAACACGCGTCTCGTGTGGTCCTCCATGCCCGGTTCCTCTACTTGGTACCTCAGCTTTAAGCAAACAAATATTTAAGTTATATGCATTAACAATTCAAACGAGTTGAAAAAATGAAACAGTTAAACATACCATAAAATCGTGCCACACGGCTCCCTGAACCGTGTTCTGGACCGGGTAAGAGACACGAGCGTAGTCATCCCACAACAGGGCACGAAAACCGTCAATGACACCGAGGTAGTGCAAGTTCACGATAGCACCCAGGACACTGTTAACCTGCATGTGGTGCTTCTCGGCCCCTGTGAACGAAAAGTCATACCAACATCTATAAAATATATTAAATCATTAAGTAAAGGAAAAAAACATCTAATATTTAATATACTATATACAGTATTTACCTGTCTCCAACAGGACGGATCGTGGTCCGCTTAGTAGTAACCATAGGAGGAGCCCCAAAGTGGGTCCTCCTCGTCCGTCGCCTCTGCTGTGACGCTGCCGCGTCCTCTGACCCTGAAGGCTCTGTGGAACCACTGGAGTGCAAAGGAAGGCTAGTGGTAGCCGGCTTCACAGGGAGGCTAGCGCTAGAGGGCTCCTGTGCTGGCCCCCTAGCCTCTGAGTCGGGCTCCTGTAGTGGCCCCCTAGCCTCTGACTCTGACTCTGACTCAGAAGTCTCTGAGTCATACTGCACAAAAGAAAAAGATTGACAATAAATAATTAATAAGAACTGCAATTTCTAAAATAACTTTATTGTAAACTAAAATTTATCTCCATCCACTGAAAGCACACGACAGCTGAGGGTGGAGCGTGCGCCAGAAAGAGGGAACGTCGGCTAGAAGGTAATGAGGTCCCTGAGCAAGGGTCTCGTGGCGGCTCAAACCCTCTCACTGGCTTCCCCTTCCCCTTCCCCTTTGATGACATCCTGTTGCAAGGAATAAATGATTAATATGCAAAGATAATATACAAAAGTAATGTTAAATTAGTGAATAAAACGTTACTTCAAAATTCATCAACATCACGATCATGCACCCTACTCCTTGAACCAACCCATCAATCTTCTTCTTCCGCATATCGTTTTCGTTTGCGCAAATCAGCAGGTTCGACTATGTCATCGATATCTTCAGTTTTGATTCTGATTATGTTTCCGCTTCCGTGCCATCCTTAATATCTTAAGCATCTCCAACTAATTCATCGAGTCCTACACCGGGCTCGACTGAGAAGGAGTCTGGCAACTCTTCCTCTTGGTAGACATAATCAACCTCAGCTTCATCGTGGTAATCATCATCTCCTGGAGCGTATAACCGCTCACGAGGATTCATCTTATGTACCACCCACCAAACTTTGAATTTATTGCATGGATAAGGTAGATAGTACACTTGCTCTACTTGGTGTGCAAGAACTAATGAATCGAATCCTTTCAACCGTTCCTTGTGTTTTACTTCGACCATGCCAAATTCGTTTACTTGAATTCAATGAATGGAATCAAACCATTCGCAGTCCAAGAATACCACTTGAATTGGCTTGTTTGTGACAAAAGTGAATTCAAGGATTTTTTTAATAATCCTGTAGTACTGCGTTTCATGATCTTGCGAATCGATTGCCCTCATCACAACTCCGGTATTACATGTTGCCATGAGAGGACGAAGAGATTCAAATTGAGGTTTACGGAATCGAAAGTCGTTGACACCATATCGACCATAACTTCTAACATTAACCACTCCACGGGATAGTTGTCGCAAATCTTCATGGACATTGGCATCTTTTTGGCACTGTCCAAGATATGGAGTTATTAGAAAACGTAAGAATCCTTAAGTTATAAGAAAACTTTGTTAACATTGATTAGTTATCAAGAAAACGTTACATGATCTCGAAACCAGGAGAGAAAATTAGATCCCCCGTTTATTCCTTCTCGTCGAATCTGTTCTATTTGCTTGCTCGTGGGTTGATGTCTATGTCTTCAATTTTGCTTGTCGAACATACTACACGAAAAAGAGAACCTGTTAGAATACATGTGTCGTAAAAGATGGTGAAAAGCAGAAGTGTAGGCAGCTATGGTGAGTTCAGAATTTGAGATGAGTATGATGGGTGAACTCACGTACTTTTTGGGGCTGCAAATCTAGCAAACAAAGGAGGGTACATTTGTGCATCAAACGAAGTATACAAAAGATCTCCTAAGGCTCTTCAACATGGACAAAAGCAAGCCTCTTCAGACACCAATGGGAACAACAACAACACTTGGACTTGATGAAGATGGTGAACCCATGGATAAAAAAGAATATAGAAGCATGATCGGATCACTTTTATACCTCACGGCATCAAGACCAGACATACAATTCAGCGTATGTCTTTGTGCACGGTTTCAAGCTTCCCCACATGCTTCACATTGTCAAGCCATCAAAAGGATTCTCAGGTACTTACATGGAACTCAATAATTTGGCATTTTTCGTCCTTCTTCCTCAACCGTTACATTGAAAGCTTTTTTCGATGCTGATTTTGGAGGTTGTAGGATTGATAGGAAAAGTACTTCCGGTGCTTGTCATTTTCTTGGTAATCCACTTGTTGCTTGGTCCTCTAGAAAACAAAATTCAGTTGCACAATCCACAGTCGAATCTGAATATGTAGTTGCTGCTAGTGCTTGCTCACAAATTCTTTGGATTGTTCAAACACTTAAGGACTATGGGGTTGATCTAGATAGTGTTCCACTGTTCTGTGATAACAGTAGTGCCATTTGCATTGCTAAAAACCCCGTGCAACATTCTAGAACTAAGCACATTGACATTAGGTATCACTTTCTCCGAGATAATGTTGAAAAAGGAAACATTGTGCCTCACATGTAGATATCGAACAACAATTGGCTGACATTTTTACAAATCCTTTGGATTTCACTTGTTTTTGTTACATTTATAGTGAAATAGGGGTTATGCATCCTCATGGCTTAAATTGAGGGGGAGTTTTGAAACTTGGAAAGTCTATGTGTGAATCTGAAATTAAAATAATATGAGCATAGTATTTCATACATATATGACTTTGTGATTCCTTTTACATGCTGAAAGTTCTTACTACATTACTCGTGTTATACATTTTGTAGTTTTTGCCATGTCTAGTAATTGGAATAATTACTTACACTAAAACTGGTCATGGTCAAACTTTCTTGCTGTTTTGAACTTGTTACATGTTCACAAGTGCTTTTAATCATTAAGAATTAATCAAGTAATCAACTCACATGTTGAGTTTTTATGAACAAATATAAATTGAGAAAAGATCAAGAGAATATGCATGCATCGCACTTCTTCTTTTGAGATGGCTTATCATTGCACTTAGATATGAACTTGAAAGAAGTTGTGTATGACTAAAACCATGTCCTTAAGCTTCTGATTGTCAAATGACATAGGCTTGGCTTGGTCGGTTAGAATAAGGCAGATGCGCATATAATCTCTTGCAAATATCATATGATCTAAATTTATGTTTTGAAAATAATAAAATACAACAAATAGTGTCATGATTTCAGGTTTTGAAATAGTTAAGTTTGTGAGATCATGACTTACTTAAATTGAAAATTACATTTGATCTCTAGCATGGCTTACACTACTTTATGTATTTCATTAATGTGATAATGTAAGGTACTTGATAGTATGACTTGGATGAGCTTTGTTTATTAAGGATGCTCGGGGAAGGGGTAGTCGGAATTGGGTTTGTTGATGATTGGTGGGACTACTTTGGGATCCGAGTGGCTCAAGAGGGGGCCCTTGGTTGAAGATGTGCTCAGTTGGACACATCGCCACCGGTGAAACCTCAGTGGGGTCTAAATAGGCTAGTAATCCCTTTGTAAAGGCTACTTTGTGATCTCTTGGCCACACACCTACGGAAGTTTGAGACGGTATAATTGAGATTCTATAGTCATCGAAAGGTGATAAATCACAAACACGTGGGTAAAGCGATACAACTTCTGCAGAGTGTGTCTAAAACTATCATGATAGTCATGCTCCCGATGATGAGCAACCTGAACCCTCACATGATTAGAGGAAAATTGGGATTTGGGATGGTTATGGTTGGTATTATGGTTATGGATGGTTATGAATTGAATTCTGGTATTGAATATAGATATTGGTATATGATGATGGATATGGAATATGGACTGGTATTATGATAACTACATGGCTTATGATGTGTTTATTTTATATACATGTAATATATTGCTTTTGAAATGTTTTAATGTACTTTTCAACACTTAACCATTATTATATTCGTCATTTGAATCAGCCACATGTCATACTTTCCACACTTGCTGAGTACGACATGTACTCACTCTTGCAATCACCCACCAACAATTGCAGGTTAGGATTGGGAGTATAACGACGATAATGCAGAGTTCTAGGCTATGTCTACCGTCAGCTTTGCCTGTGGTGTTGCATGGAGCTGCGCTATACCCTATTGCTTGTGCTGCCTAGCTGTTTAGTATGCTTATTTAATTTATTTCAGCTGCATTAGTTAAACTTGTCATTAATATTCATTAGTGCTTGCATTCGAGGATATTCTAAATTCTGTAATAAAAGTGGTTAGTTAATCTTGTCTTGTGGTAAATTTTGGTATATCCTTTTGTGAATGCACTTGTGTATGTGTGTTGAACATCCTGGGCACACATATGCGTTCACATGGTTCATTTTCGGAACCGGGTGTCATAGGGAGGTTGTCAATAAGGAATTATTGTAATTTCTGCATGCCGAGATTATCTACCCTGTTCCTCATAGTGAATGGTTAAGACCAGTTCAAGTAGTGCCCAAGAAGGATGGTTTGACAGTCGTTCAAAATGAGAAGAATGAATTGATTCCTCAACGAACCGTCACGGGATGGAGGATGTGCATTGATTACTGAAACTTAACAAGGCTACAAGGAAGTATTATTTCCCACTGCCCTTCATCAATGAGATATTAGAGCGATTGGAAAAACATTCCTACTTTTGTTTCCTTGATGGGTATTTTGGCTATCATCAAATCCCAATCCACTCTGATGGTCAAAGTAAGACCACATTCACATGTCCCTATAAGACTTATGCCTACCGGCGTATGTCTTTTGGACTGTGCAATGCTCCTGCCTGTTTTCAAAGATGCATGATGTCTATCTTTTCCGACATGATTGAGGAGATCATGGAAGTTTTCATGGACGATTTCTCCGCCTATGGAAACTTTTGATCATTTTTTGGAAAATTTAGACAAGGTCTTACAAAGATACTAAGAGAAGGACCTCGTACTTAATTGGGGGAAGTGTCATTTCATGGTTAGTGAAGGCATCATCCTTGGGCACTTAGTGTCCGAAAGAGGGATAGAGGTGGACAAAGCAAATATTGAAGTCATTGAAAAACTTCCACCCCCTATCAATGTTAAGGGAATCCACAACTTTTTAGGTCATGCGGGGTTCTATCGGCGATTCATCAAAGATTTCTCAAAAGTCGCTAGACCCCTCACTAACCTATTAGCTAAGGAAGCTGCCTTTGCTTTCGATGATGAATGTCTTAATCATTTGAAACACTTAAAAAGGCACTCATCTCAGATCCAATCATTCAACCTCCCGATTGGACGCTGCCATTTGAAATCATGTGTGATGCTAGTGATTTTGTTGTCGGTGCGGTCCTAGGCAAAACCAAGGATAAAAAGCATCATGCAATAGCCTACGCTAGAAAAACTCTAATAGGAGCTCAACTCAATTATGCCACAACTGAAAAAGAGCTCTTGACAATATTTTTTTCTATCGATAAGTTTAGATCCTATTTGGTTGGAGCCAAGGTCATAGTCTACACAGACTATTCTGCCTTCAAGTATTTGCTCACCAAAAAGGATGCTAAACCAAGGCTAATCTGTTGGATTCTTCTACTCTAAGAGTTTGATGTAGAAATCAAGGATAAGAAGGGAGTAGAAAATTCTGTGGCATATTATCTCTCACGTATGGAAGTCACCCAAACCATGGACATTCCTATCAATGACTTCCTACGAGATGATATGCTTCTCAAGGTGACTGACTCTCACCCTTGGCATGCGGATATCGTGAACTTCATGGTCACAGGATACGTACCACCAGGGGAAAACCAAAGGAAACTCATCTATGAGAGTCGAAGACACCTTTGGGATGACCCATACCTCTATCGAGTTTGTGCTGATGGCCTTCTTAGAATGTTCATCCCATCAATCGAAGGCACCAAGAATTTTGAGAAATGCCATGCTAGCCCCTATGGTGGCTATTACGGTGTTTACCATACCCAAACAAAGATCTGGCAGAGTGGATTTTATTGACCTTCTATGTATGAAGATACAAAAGAATTCAATCGCAGATGTTGGAAATGCCAAAAGCAAGGCGGAATCTCAGCTCGCAATGCGATGTCCCTAACAAATAATCTCCAAGTGGAATTATTTGATGTGTGGGTGTCGGTACCCTAGAAACTGTACACCCCTTGAGGTTACAAATATCTCAAAGGAAAGTCATATACTTGATTTGAAGACCCTCGAAGGCCCACATGTCAGACATAACCGGACCCGCTTCTCCAACATGGTTAATCCCAGGGTCGCCATGTGTACTACCAAACTGGAGCTACCGCCCACAAGGGGGAAGCTCCGGGCCACGTACCGAAATGGCACCTCCGGACTTAACCCCAGACCGAGAGAAGCTCCAGACCTGACACGTGTCAGGTAGCTCTGGAGCTACCTGTTTCCCACAGTATGCTCCGGGGCTGCCACGTGTCCAATCGTCGGATCTTCAGCCCTTAACCTCCGGAAGGCCCCCACAACGGCTCCAGATCTTCAAAGGGGACAAGGACTTCAAGACCCGATTAAGTGTCATTAATGCCATATTAATGACACTTAAACGGATGATCTTAACACCAGTAACGGTGTTGTCAAAGCCCGTTACAGGGTCATTAAGAGCAATTAAATGTGTAAAATAAGTGTCAATACTAGTAACCGCCGGGGCCGCATGTCGGGCCAGGCTAACTTGTAACGGCTTGCCCTTGTACTATAAAAGGACAGGCCGACGACACGTTCGGACACACACACACGCCATTGACACTCAACACAAGCTCATACAGCTAATACAACACCAACACATCCGTGGAGTAGGGTATTACGCTCAGGCGGCCGGAACCACGTAAACTCTTGTGTCTCCTGTGTCAATTCCTACTCACCTTCTTGAATCTCCGCGCGCCCACACCGAACATCAAACTCCCCTATCACTTTAGTAGTGTAGGGAGATCTGCCGGTTCCAAACCACCGACAGCTGGCGCGCCAGGTAGGGGCGCCTGAGATTCTGAGAATGGTGAACTCAGTTGCTGGATCATCCAACGGTCAACCTGCTACTCAGGCAGTTGGGGGCAATCCCTCCAATAGGCAGCCACCAGCAGGAGCCTCAGCACCAGCAGGAGTCACACTCCCACCACCACCATCTCCTCCCGCAAATCGTGCTGGGCAATGTGATGGTGCGCCGGCGTCAATTATTGCATCGGCAAATCATGACAACCCGGAACACGCGCTCCATGCAGCACGTGCTCTTCACCAAAGAAGAAGCCGCTACCTCTGGAAGTGGCAAAAAGAAAAAGAAGAACAACGGCAAGAAGAAGCCGTCGGCCAGCACATCCAACGTTGCAGCTGCTGCAACTCCGGGTGGCCGGGGGCCACGCCCTGAGAAGTGACCTCGACCGTCTTTTGAAGACGGTGGCAAACCCAAAGTGTGGTGTCCCATTCACAAAACGGGCAGCCACAGTTTGGAAGACTGCCGGGAGGTCCAAAACCTTGCCGAGCGCTACAACAAGCGTCGGGAAGAATCTCCTTTCCGACAGAGGGAAGGAAAGCAAAAAGTCGACGAAGCTCCGACTGAAGAGGAGTTAGGATTTCAGGATCCCAAAACGGTCCTGAAGGCCGTTTACACCTCTGTCGATGATGATTCTGACGTCTCTGATAACGAGCGTCATAAGACCATGAACACCATTTTTGGTGGATCATGGGACATCACCTCCCGCCGTGTCATCAAGACTATGCGTCAGGATATGGCCGCTGTAGCTCCTACAGTCAGGTCGGAACCTCATCGAAAGTGTATGGACACAACCATCACTTTTGATGCTTCGGATTGTCCTCAGAGCATGGTTGGAGCAGGACAGTTAGCCTTGATGGTATCTCCTACCATCAATAACATCCAGCTCCACCATGTGATGGTAGATGGAGGTTCGGGGCTTAACCTCATCAGCTTCGAAGCTTTCACTAAGCTTCAGCTCCGACCTTCGGATCTCCACCCCTGTCGACCTTTCTTCGGAGTAGGTCCGGGGGCCATCACCCCACTCGGAGCTATTACTCTCCCTATTACCTTCGGGACACGGGAGAAGTACCACACCGAGAAGTTGGTCTTCGACGTCGCTCAGATCAACTTACCCTTCAATGCCATCTTGGGTAGACCTGCCCTGTATAAATTCATGGCAGCTGCTCATTATGGCTATCTGGTGTTGAAGATGCCAACGCCAGTAGGCGTTCTCCGGATCCGCGGAGATCGCACTGCCGGAGTAACTGCACTGGAAGAACTCCATGCGCTCACCACGGCGCAAGAGGAGGACTTTAGGCAGGAGCAAGCTCCAAAACCCCCGAGCATTCGCCAACGAGGCTCGACTTCCGCACCTCGAGTGCAGCCAAGCGGCGACACCGACATTCCCGTCAAAGTCGTCCAAATTGGTTCCGATGCCGCTCAAACCACCCGTATATCGGGAGGATTGAATGACAAATAGGAACTCGCGCTCATCACTTTCCTCCGGGCTAACGACGACGTGTTTTCCTGGCAACTGTCACAAATGCCCGGGATCCCCAGGGAAGTGATTGAGCACAATCTGAAGATCTACCCCGACGCTCGGCCTGTGCATCAGAAGCCTTGGAAGCAATCCGTAGAGCGACATAACTTCATCCGACAAGAAGTGAAGAAGTTACTCGAAGCCGGATTCATCCGAGAAGTCTTCCATCCAAAATGGCTGGCAAACCCAGTCGTTGTGCCCAAGGCCGGCGGGAAGCTTCGGATGTGCATCGACAACACCACACTAAATAAGGCATGTCCAAAAGGTCCATTCCCACTACCTAGAATAGATTAGATAGTGGATTCCACCTCCAGGTGTGAATTACTGTGTTTCCTAGATGCATATTCCGGATATCATCAAATCCGGATGTCTAGGGAAGATGAAGAGCATACTTCATTCATTACAGTAGATGGATTGTATTGTTACACAGCCATGACCTTTGGTCTCAAGAATGCAGCTTCAACTTTTGTACGATCTATGTACAAAACTTTCGAAGAACTCATTAGAGACATAGTGGAAGTGTACGTCGATGACATCGTGGTCAAAGTCAGGAACAAGGAGTCACTCCTTGACACCTTGCAGGCTGTCTTCGACAAACTGCCGGCCACCCGCACAAAGCTAAACCCAGACAAGTGCGTCTTCGGGGTTAGCTCCGGAAAACTTCTTGGTTTCCTGGTAAGTCACCGGGGCATAGAAGCTAATCCAGCGAGGATTAAGGCCATTGAAGACATGCGGCCACCAACCCGCATCAAGGATGTCCAAAAGTTAACTGGATGTCTAGCAGCCCTCAGCGGGTTCATCTCAAGACTGGCGGAACGGGCACTCCCCTTCTTTAAGTTATTGAGGAAGTCCGGACCATTCCAATGGTCCGAAGAAGCAGAAAAGACATTCCAGGAGCTGAAACAGTTCCTCACCACCCTACCAATTCCGATAGCTCTGAACCCTGGTGAGCCTTTGTTGCTTTATATTTCAGCTACTGATGAAGTCGTCAGTATGGTTCTGGTTGCGGAGAGACCAGAACTACCCCATACTAAGGAATCCAGACCCCTTCGGGAGGGTCCGGAGGTTCCTGAAAGCGAGTCTGGGTCTCAGCTCCCAGATTCGAATTCAAAAGAAGTCACTTAAGAAGACCCAGACCCCTCCGGGAGGATCCAGGTCACTTCTGAAGAAGCCCCGGGTTCCTCCAGCCAGAACCCGGAGGTCCCCGAAGAAAATCCGGATTCCTCCGAGAGGATCCGGGTCAGTGAAGAGGAAGCTCCGGACCCCTCCGGGAAGGTCCGGACCATTCAACGCCCAGTGTACTTCATTAGTGAAGTATTACATGATGCCAAGACTCGATACCTAGAGGTGCATAAGCTGCTCTATGCAGTTCTTATTGCCTCTAGAAAGCTTCGCCATTACTTCCAAGCTCACAAAGTCTCAGTGGTGACCTCCTATCCACTTCGAGCAATCTTGCATAATCCCAATTCAACTGGGAATATTACAAAGTGGACTGCGGAATTGGCTGAATTTGATCTTGAATTTATTTCAAGACAAGCAGTCAAGAGTCAAGCATTGGCAGATTTTGTGGCAGAATGGACTCCCTCTCCATCAAACCCTGGGGGCCCCAGTGAGCAGAAGACGGAGCATCAAGATCCAACCTTCACCGAGCCTCACTAGACCCTCTACTTTGACGGCTCCATGCAGAAGCAGGGGGCCAGAGCTGGAATCCTTCTCCTTGCACCGACTGGGGAGAAGGTGAAATACATGGTACACCTTGACTTCAAGGCAACCAACAACATGGCAGAGTATGAATCACTTATCTATGGACTAAAGGTGGCACTGTCATATGGTGTCAAGCAATTGCTGGTCAAGGGAGATTCACAGCTCATCATTAAGCAGGTGAAGGGTGAATGCTCCTGCAATAATCTCCAGTTAGCTGCTTACCTCCTTGAAGTCCAAAGGCTTCAGAAGGATTTCGAAGTCCTAGATCTCCACCATGTTCAGTGTGCCCACAACGCTGAAGCCAACAAACTCTCGACAAAAGCGTCAACCGGAGCTCCGGCTCCTGACGGAACTTTTGTCCGGAGATTGTCGAAACCCACAGCTCAGCCTGCCGAACTGAGCGAAGGGGGCAAGATCAGCATCCCGAAGCTGACGGTCCCGATGGCCCTGTTACCATGACAACCATCAAGGGTTGTAGGTGCTGTCGGAAGCTCCGAGCATCCCAGCACGCAAGACTCAAATGCTCAAGTTAGTTCCGATGCATGGATCTCAGAGATCCGGAACTACTTGAAAGACAACATCCTTCCTGATGATGATGTATCCGCTGACCGGGTAGTCAGATTGGCTAAAAGATACACGTTGGTAGAAGGGGATCTCTACCGGCGCGGTGCCAACGACATCCTAATGCGGTGCATCACAAGGGAAGACGGCTGCGAGCTCCTCGCAGAAATCCATGGAGGCGAGTGTGGGAACCACGCGTCTTCCCGCACGCTGGTTGGTAAAGGCTTTCGGCATGGTTTCTACTGGCCTACAGCACTCCAGGATGCAACTGAGCTGGTTAAAAAATGCAAAGCATGCAAATTTCATGCAAAGCAAATTCACACACCAGCTCAGCCCTTACAAATGATACCTCCTACATGTCCCTTCGCTGTGTGGGGGGTGGACATCTTGGGACCTTTCCCAAGAGCCGTCAGAGGTTACAAGTTCCTGTACGTCGCCATTGACAAGTTCACCAAGTGGCCGGAAGCAACTCCAGTTGTGACAATCAACAAGCAATCTGCTATCAACTTTTTGCGGTCCATTGTATGCAGATTTGGAGTCCCGAACAAAATCATCACTGATAATGGGACCCAATTCACAAGCTCCGCATTCCAAGGATATTGCGAAGACCTCGGCATACAAGTTTGCTACGCCTCAGTGGCTCACCCAGCCAGCAATGGCCAAGCCGAAAGAGCAAATGTTGAAATCCTTAAAGGACTTAGAACGCGCACCTATGAGCGCTTGAAAAAACATGGAGCCAACTGGATTGAAGAGCTTCTGCCCACTTTATGGGCCAACAGGACATCTCAAAACCAGTCAACTGGAGAGACACCCTTCTTTTTGGTGTACGGAGCTGAAGCAATCCTTCCTCCGGAAATCACCTTGGGTTCACTCCGGGTCCGAACCTTCGACGAAGCCGCGCAGGACCAGCTCCGACGTGAAGACCTAGACCTCCTTGAGGAGGGAAGGTGCCAAGCAGCTGTTCAGAATGCCCGATATCGCCAAGCTCTACGGCGTTATCACCAGCAGCATGTACACAACCGACAGCTCGAGGAAGGCGATCTGGTGCTATGGAGAATACAATCTAGAGAAGGGTTAAACAAACTCTCCCCCGGTTGGGAGGGGCCCTTCCGAGTGATTAAAGTATCCCGTCCCGGAAGCGTTCGCTTGGCTACCGAGGATGGGACACCTCTCCCAAATCCTTGGATCATCGAACACCTCCGTAAGTTCTACACTTAATACCACGGAGGTGAGTCTTGAGTAAATTGAGGTGTATGTTATAGAGTCATTGTACAGAGTCGGGTAGTTCCTCCGGGAGAGCAGCCGGACCATTCCCGAAAGGTCCGCAAAGATCATGCAACGCTTGTCACAGTCTCAGGACTAAAAGTGTGGCTAACTACCCTGGGTCAAACGAGAAATGAAACACGCTTAGCCTGGTTCCGTACCCTAAGAGTGTACTTGTTTCCCCTGTACCCCGGACCTATAATGAAAGACATTTTCATGTGAAATAGACTCCACGTGCATTTATTTTGTACAGGCTCAACATTTTTATTTTTCTCTTTCTTGTCTATAACAAAGATGTGCAATTCTTAAGAAATTTTAGTTAGACCATTTTATATACGATTCGAGTTGTATTGTCAATTCTTTTGGATTCAAATATTGTTCATGGCCAACTCGCCTGAAAGCCGCCAAGCCAATCTAGGGCTGGAGTGTGCTATCGACTTAGCCTGGTCAAGCACCCTAAGTACGCCACTCTACCTACACCCCAACAGGCCGAAGTAAGGCGGGTCCATGGACAGTTGGATCTAGAAGAAAAGACAACACATTCGGTTGTATTTAAAATCATGTTTAACTTAAAGTATTCTTAAGAATCGTAAGCTGCGACGAAATTATAGACAAGAAACAAATTTTACTATTTTTCTTGGCTTAAGTGTGCAGGAAAAATAAAATCTACGTTGATGGAGAAAATGCCGGAGCTAACTAAGCTCCGACTCCCCTAGGGGGGCCAGCCGTCGACGCTGAATAAAAGATGGTGAGAAGACCCCGTAAATGGAGTCTGCTGCCAACAAACTGAGTGTTGGCAAAGGTCACCGCCGGAGCTACTAAGCTCTGACATCCCGGAGGAATAACTATCGATGCTCTACGCGTTGATAGAGACTATTGCCGGAGCTACTAAGCTCCAGCGATAGACAATGCCGGAGCTTCTAAGCTCCGACAACCTCAGGGGGCTTTCACTATCGAAGACTTCGAACCTAAATTCTACAAGTTCGGAGCAAAAGATTCTTCAACAAAACACAATATCCTCTTGGTACATGTTCACAATCAAATTGTGTACATCTACCAGGGGGCAAGTGAAGATAAAAGTGTTGAAGACAAAAAATGAAATTCACAAAAATTTGGGGATTTCATTTATCTGGAGACAAGGGATACAAAATTGAGGAAGAAGAAGAGAAAATACAAGTGAGAACTATAGAGATGGTCCTAGACCCTATGGAAGAATTGGGCGATCTTCTGGGCAACCTCCGATACGCTGGCTCGGGTAGCTTCGCCTTCTCCTTCGACGGGGCCTTCAAGCATCGGGTCTAGAGGAAATTGGGAGTTCCGACTGGTGTAGCATGTCAGCACATACTCTGCGACGTTCTTCGCCAGGGATTGCCCCTCAACCTTGAGTTGGTCCGCGATGACATCGCCCACCTTGGAGAGCTTGCTACCTGCTGCACTCAACGCCTGCAGCGCTAGGTCCGGCTCCGGCTCCGGATCATCTGGGCGCACGGGGCTGAAACCCATCGGTGTCAGTGCATCATTGGCCTTGCTTAAGAACTCCCAAATCTGTAGGGAGTCCTCAGCCCTTAAGCCCTTCATCTCTTCCAGGGATCTTCTGGCCGCCACCAGTTCAGAATTCTCGCGGGCAAGGCACTCAACTTCTTTAGCGTTCTGCTGAATCTTCTCAGCAACCCGCTTTTCGAGTTTTCCGAGCTCCTCCTCCCGGAGGTGGATCTTGTTCCGGCGGTCGACTAAGTCCTTCTCTCTACCCCTCACTTTCTTCTCTCTAGCAGTAAGGGCACACTCTTGTTCGTAGTGTTCCTGCCCTCGCACCCAGGCCTTCTCCTCTTCCTCATGGCAGCGCTCTTCCAATTTCTTGGCGCGCTCCTCGAGGCCCTTGTCAGCCAGAGCCACCTTCTCGGTGAGCTCCTCCTCCCTCCTTAGGACGTCATCCCGCAGCTCTAGGAGTTTCTGCTTTTCATCTTCGAGCCGTTTCTCCCTCTCTTCAAGTGCCTCTCGGCGCTTGATGAGTGCAGTGTTAATGGCCTCAAGCTGTTCGTGGCGTGCATCCGCCGCATTATTGGCTGCTTTGGCCTGATCGTAGATCTCCCGGGATTGAGCGTCGAGGGCACGAGTCATACTCTCCCTGTCATCCAGCAACTTGCCCTAGTACTCCAGGCGGATCTTCTCCCGCTTGATCCATTCTTTGTCATCCGCTAGCCTCGACTGCGCCAGCTTGGTCTCGAAGTAGAGCCGGTTACACCACCGCCTAAGGGTTTGGCGCTCCTCTTCAAGAGCCTTGCTGTCGTGGAAGAAGGCCAGTTGGACTTGACACAGGCTGGAACATGCGTTGTCAATAGACAGTGACAACGGGATGGGTTCCGGACCTGCTGGGGTCTCCTCCGCTGGTTCCAGCAGGTCTTCAGATACAAAAATTGGGTCCCACTCCACAAGAGTGGTCCCTTGAGTCTCCATGGCACTAGGGCCGTCCTCCGGGATGGCCTCAGTCGCCATCGAGGAAGACCCTGCCGCCAGGTCTTCGTCCACCCCCTCAGGCAGGGGGCCAGTGACTTCGCATGGGCACTCCGGCTCGGCCTCAGGTACCTCCGACTTCGTCGCTTCTGGAGTAGGAGCCGCTACTGGCTACGGTTTGGGCACCTCTTCCGATGAGGGCTCAAGCTCCGTCACCTCTTCAACAACTGGCTTAGGAGCCAGAAGATCTTCAACATCGACCGGCCCTGTGGCCGGAGCTCCAACAATGACCGGCTCAGCGGCCGGTGCTTCGGAGGTAGCCGGCCCAACTGTCGAAACTACCTCAGTTTCTGGCGCACACGCCGGAGCTTCAATCACCTCCGGCTCAACCGCCGGGGCTTCGACAATTTCCGGCTCAGAGGCCGGGATTACCGCTTCCTCTGGCTCACCAGCCGGAGCTTCCATCATCGCAGCACCAGAACCCAGAGCTTCAACCTCCGGGACAGGTGCCGCTGGCGCATCTTCACTCCCGTGGTCCGGCGCTACCACGGGAACTTCTGGGGATGAGTCGAGGTCCATGACCACGACAGCTGGTGCCGGAGCTGTCGCAACTTCAGCCACCACTTGGGGCGGCACCGGGACAGGAGCAGAAGCTCCCGGTGGCCGAGGGTGGAGCCTTACTCCTCTTCTTGGAGACGCTGCAGATGATGAACGAAGAAAATTAAAAAATAGTTGCTACAATTAAAACAACTATCCAAGGTAAAAATAAAAAATTACCTTGGGAGGCTTCCGCACCAGCTTGCGCGGAACCTTTTTCCCGGGCATTCTGGGCTAGCCATAGCCGGCGTAGAAGCTCCGAAAGGCCCCCCAGAACTCGTCGCAGCCACGGGTGTCTCTCGGGTTGAGGCTCCTCTCGATCGGGAAGAACCCCCGGACCTGGAGGCCTCCACTGGCCCAGGAGCTGGGGTTGTACGCCCGGAGCTAACACCCTGGGAGGACCCAACTGCGGGAACAGCCGCGCTCCGAGAGGACCCCACCACGGGAACAGTCGCATTCCGGGATGACCCCACTACGGGAACAGTCACCGCAACTGCAGAGGACCTTCCCCTCCGGGGAGAAGGAGCCGATGCAGAAGTAGCGGGCCCGACGGACCTTCCGTCGGCGTACTGCAACTTCCTCTTTCGGCTCACTGGTTCATCCGCCAGCTCCTTGCCCTTGGCGACGACTTCTCCCCTCGGCTTAGGAGCAGAGCCGGAGCCATCCTTGGGTACTCCGGGGATTGCTACCCCGGAGGTTGGTCTTCTGTCGACGACACCAAGGTCGTCAAGCATGGGCATTTTCCGCCGGAGCTCCCTGCTGAACTCCACTTCCACGTTCAGAGGAAGAAAAGCTGATGGCGGAGTCAAGTCGTCGCCTTCGACGTCGATGCCATGCTGAAACTTCTTGAGGTGGAACTCCAAGGTTTTCCCCACCATGTTGGACTTCAACACGGTCTCGACCCGGTCGTCGTCCATCACACTGTTGAGGGCCCAAGCGAGTTTCTCCCTCTTCTTCAGCGGTGCCCACCTATTGACCAGGAAGTTACAAAACACTGCTTGAGGGGTTAATCCTCCCTCCACGCAATGGCAAATCCTGGTCAGAACAGGGTCGAAGGCATCCGCCAGCACCGGAGCTTCACTCTAGATCGTTGTGTCAATGTTGGGGAGGCCTTTGGGCAGCTCCAGCTTCTCGTGCTCCGCCACCCGGATGACTATCCAGTCCTTCTTCCAGTCATCCCACTTCCCAGAGGGGAACGACCGGAGGTACTTGAATGGACACTTCTTGCGCTTCACGAAGTAGTAGAAGCCAAGGTACTCATTGCTCCGCCTGTGGTGTGGACGGTGAAGAAGGTCCGGAAGAGTTCAATGCAGGGGGGATGCCCACCCACATATCACAGAAGTGGACGAAGATAGACACGAGGAGAATGGAGTGAGGGCCAAGGTGGTATAACTGCAGACCATAGAAATCTAGCAGCATCAGGAAAAAGGAAGAAAAAGGTGGGATCAACCCCACCATGGCGTACGAGGAAAAGTACACCATTTCACCGGTGTGCTCCTTCTCGAATGGGAGCTCTCCACCGGCGCGGACCGAGTGGTTGAAGAAGTACGAGGACCACCCATGAGGGCCCGGACCTTCTTCAGGTCGCCGTCGGTCTTCAAGCGACTCTCGCGGAGACCCAACTCCATCGCAGCACAGCTAGGCAAGAGAAGAAAAGCGAAGCACAAGTTGGGAGTTTGATCGCAAGAACAGATGAGAGGTGTAAAGAACTCCCGACGGTGCGCACTTTCCTTCTTAAGTAAGCCCTCGCAACGCTTGGATGCAAACCGCAAGGAAGTCGAAGGTACCACCCAAAAATTCCACCCAGCCAATGACAAGCGGGCCCGGGACCACCCTGACGATCAAGTCGAGGTTCTTACCCAGGTGAACGGTTGCCATCAAGAGGCGGGAAGCCCAAAGGTGGTAGCCTGACAAGGCGCGCGGAACCGATACGGTTTTCGTATCGGGAACCGGCAACCTTCAATTGCGTGAGATCCGCACGCCAAAGATCTCATCTGCCGCACGCGGGATACGCCACGCGGCGAGGATTTAATTCCAAGTCCTTGCCAACGGCACCTTCAAAGACCCTTGAAAACTCAGTTCAAAAGTCGCAAGGATGGACCCACCTCCAGCAGAATGACTTCACCCCAGTGATCTTCCCTGGAGGTAGGTCCAGGGGGCCACTGTCGGTACCCTAGAAACTGTACACCCCTTGAGGTTACAAAGATCTCAAAGGAAAGTCATATACTTGATTTGAAGACCCTCAAAGGCCCACATGTCACACATAACCGGACCCGCTTCTCCAACATGGTTAATCCCAGGGTCGCCACGTGTACTACCAAACCGGAGCTACCGCCCACAAGGGGGAAGCTCCGGGCCATGTACCGAAATGGCACCTCTGGACTTAACCCCAGACCGAGAGAAGCTCCAGACCTGACACGTGTCAGGTAGCTCCGGAGCTACCTGTTTCCCACAGTATGCTCTAGGGCTGCCACGTGTCCAATCGTTGGATCTTCAGCCCTTAACCTCCGGAAGACCCCCGCAATGGCTCCGGATCTTCAAAGGGGAATCAAGGACTTCAAGACCCGATTAAGTGTCATTAATGCCATATTAATGACACTTAAACGGATGATCTTAACACCAGTAACGGTGCTGTCAAAGCCCATTACAGGGTCATTAAGAGCAATTAAATGTGTTAAATAAGTGTCAATACTAGTAACCGCCGGTGCCACATGTCGGGTCAGGCTAACTTGTAACGGCTTGCCCTTGTACTATAAAAGGACAGGCCGACGACACGTTCGAACACACACACGCCATTGACGCTCAGCACAAGCTCATACAACTAATACAACACCAACACACCCGTGGAGTAGGGTATTACGCTCAGGCGGCCCGAACCACGTAAACTCTTGTGTCTCCTGTGTCATTTCCTACTCACCTTCTTGAATCTCCGCGCGCCCATACCGAACATCAAACTCCCCTATCACTTTAGCAGTGTAGGGAGATCTGCCGGTTCCAAACCACCGACAGCGGGGTATTGATTTCATGGGACGTTTCCCTAGGTCTTATGATTGCGAGTATATCCTGGTGGCTGTAGATTATGTGTCGAAATGGGTAGAAGCTCTGCCATGCAAAAATGCTGATTCCAAACAAGCTAGGAAAATGTTCCATGATATCATTTTTCCACACTTTGGCACTCCCCGTACGGTCATAAGTGATGGAGGGTCTCATTTTATAGATAAGACCTTCTGGAGCTTTTTGAGGGAGCTTGGTGTCCAGCATAATATCGCTACTTCATACCACCCATAAATAAGTGGTCAAGCAGGAACATCTAATAAACAAATTAAGAATATTCTGCAAAAGACCGTCTTGGAAATAAGAATGGGATGGAATCATAAGCTACCCGACGCATTGTGGGCATATCGTACTGCCCACAAAACTCCCATCGGCATGTCTCCTTTCCAACTTGTCTATGGGAAGACTTGTCATCTTCCTGTAGAGTTGGAACATAGAGCCTATTGGACCATTAACTGGTGAAACATGAACTTTCAAGAAGCAGGAAAGCACCGATTGAAGCAACTCTCTAATTTGGAAGAGTGGAGAGATAAGGCATACTATAGTGCTAAAATCTACAAGGAAAGAACTAAAAGATGGCACGATAAGAGGATTACGCCTAAAGAGATCAAACTTGGAGACAAAGTTCTACTCTTCAATTCTAGGGTTAAACTCTTTGGACATGGGAGGCTCAAAAGTAAACGGGAAGGATCCTTCACCGTAGTATAAACCTCATCTCATGGAGAAATCACTCTCCAAGGTGATGATGATAATCTATTTAAAATGAATGGGCACCGACTCAAATTATTTTTTGAATCCCGTAAGGATGAGACAGAAAAAGAAATTGACATGATAAATCTTATTGATTTTCTTGACATTTCATTAAATTATGTCTAAATTATCCATGTCAAATTAATGGGCCCGTCCAATTATTCATCTATGGGCCCATTAAGTCAACCAACAAAAACCTGGCCCAAATGGAGCTAGGAAGGGGTCAGCCGAACACTAGGGTCGACGAGGCCTCCCTTGCGCCGTCAGCCTTCTGTTTTCGCGTGCGGACTCTTCCGACGTATCTCAAGAAGACTTTAAGTGCTATCGTACTTTCCCTGCTTATTTATTTACGAGAACTAAGAGGGGAATCTTGAACCATATAGAAAAATCCATCTTTTGTTCCAAGTCATGGCCGAGAAGAAGAGTGTGCCTCATCCCCACTCTATCTCAACCTTCAACATGAGCGGAGACATCATGCCGGCCAATGACAAGTCTCCCCTAGCTTTGGAGTCCGTCATGGCTTTGGATGTCGTGCCCCTCGCTGTGATCCCGCCACCGACGAAGACTCTGCGTGGGCGTAGCACCACACCTTGTGGTGCTGAATGGTCGCTCCCCCCTCGGAGGATGCCCATGAAGTTGACAACACCTACACATCGTCCGACTACGGTTGGCCTTAAGTCAGTCAAGACCCGTCTTTTTCCTGAAAAAGACGAGTCTCTCCCAACATTGTAGCCTGGCGAGGAGTTCATGTACACTCTGAAGACCAAGGACGGTGACGTAGTGAGCCACCACTACAAGTCACCTACGCGTACCTCGCCTGAGCATGTGGGAGACCGCCTCATTATCCACGGGGTGCGCCACCCTGATGGAAGCTATGCAAAGGGATTTTTCAAGCAAGTGGATAATTTGGCGATAGAGGAATCGACTGGCTCGTCACCCTCCAAGATTAGGCATCACCTCTCATCGCCTGCTGTTAGAGGGCCACCTAGCCAATTTGAGGATAGCGACAGGAAATGTGCCCCTAAAGTGGCACAGCTTTCTAAGGAGTTAGATTTTCTCCCTTTGGAGAACAAGAAGCTATCGGACTTAGTGGCTGAAGGGCACATCGAGAGGGCGGAACTGAATGATGAACTCATATCCCTCAAGGAGGAGATTGACGGTGTTTATCATGGCATGAGGATCAGGCTGCGGCACATATGCAATGCCTTCAGGAAGCCCAACATCTACAACGCTCCTTAGTGTAGATGTCCCGACTGCATAGGATTCTTACTAGTTTCATTTAGTTTGATTCCAAATTTTTTTTGTTTTTTTCATTCAGTTTAGGTTGAATAATGTAAGCATCCCCATATTTGAGTTCAATAAAAGGAACATACCGGTTCATCTAACCCGGTAATGTTCCATCTTTAGTTTATTTTATGTGAATAAAGAATTTAGGGAACAAGTGTGGGTGAGGTACCCCAAATTCGCAAAATCCCAACGTACAAAATTAGCTTTGCATCTCAAAACACGTCGCAACCGATTATACGACTCAACACGTCGAAACAGAGCAACAGAGAGGCCAGAAGGGGGTCGGCCGAACCCCTTGGTCGGCCGACCTGTTGTGGCCTCACACGACTTCATTCTGCTTCACAAAAATGGTTTGGATCTCCTACCCCTAAATATGCATGATACGTTACTGTTTGAGTTGATTTGATATTTAATACTGAATATATGAAGGCAATTCAACTCTACAATTAACATTTAAAACTTGGTAGTCAAAATTGGCTTGAGCTTAAAATTTGAGTACTTTATATTTTGATTTATTACCCTGTTCCTAATTCCCACAAGCATAATAGGAAAACATGTCATCTAAGTATTTGACTAGTGTGATATGGTAAATGAGTTACTTGAGGAGATATCTTCTTGCCTGAAATTCATTTGTTGATGCTTGCACAATTTTGAGTCCTGAACTTTGTCCGATTCTCTCATTGGAAATTTAAACACCCACCAAGGTCATATGATACAAATCCTTGAAAACCACATGCATATGCCATTTTATTTTTCATTGAACTTTGTCAAACTCATGACCCAATTGACATGCATGAACTTTGACTTAGAAATTTTTGTGCACACTATTCATGCAAAATTTCTCACGTTGAGAATTTGCATCCACCATTCATCCATCCAATGAAGAAACTCCATACATTTTGGTCATCAAAAATCTCACTAGAAAAATAAAAAGGGGTAGAGGACATGGCTATGGAATTCAAAAAAAAGCATCTACTCTTCAAAAGTGGAAGCATGCCAAAAAAAATAGAGAAAAAGAGAGTAGCCATGTTTCATCCTTAAAGAGAGAAAACCATGGAGTCCTATTCACATGCACAAGGATTTCCTTTGTCAATTTCTTTGTTGCATAAGTCCTTCATAGGATCGAGTTTTTGACTTAGTAATACATTAATTGCAACGTGTGCCACATTTATCCCGACCAAGCTCCAGATATAACCATATTTAGTATCGGGACAAAATTGACACAACATGTCAAGGTGAGGATGAAAACACTTTGAGAGACTTGAGAGATTCCAATTATGAGATAAGGGCAATTGTTTTTTTGACTTTCTGAATATTGCAAATCGTCAGATCATTTCAGCAGGGAAAGATCCAAGAGAACTACATTCCAAACATTCCACTCTTCAAACACCCAAGATTGATATGGTAGCCACACCCCACAAAGGGAATTCATGAATTGAGGTATGAGTTGAAATATCTAGTATTCCCTTATAAGCAAATTTATGACAACACCTTGGTTCTTCTTCTTGCCTTCACTCGAGGACGAGCAAAGGACTAAGTGTGGGGGAGTTTGTTTATGTTCCTTAAGTTCCATATTTAGACTGTCAATTTACCTCACAATGGGCACAAAAGAGAAACACAATGTAGTGGTAGGGTTAAGAACTAACCAAGTCCACATGTGTTGGTGTTTATTTGTATGCAAGGGAATTCAGACTCAAAATACCAAGACATGCAGGGAGTAATCCATAAAATACAGTTTCAACGAATCAAGCGACGCCACATGTCATCACATGGATCAAATGACCCACAAACAGAAGTATTCGAGGCCATCCAATTGTGTAGCACCCATATAAGGGGATGGGACCCACCTGGCAGAGACCTGGAGAAAGCACAGCCCCAACGGGGCCAAGACTAGGTCGGCCGACCCCCCTAGTTAGTCTACTAGGTCATGGCGCCAATTGCAGTCAAACGTCACGTGTTGGCTTCTCCCGGCTTGAAGAGGTCATGGGTGACTTATTCGCGCGCAATTGGTGGCGGGAACCGACTCTTCTCCCCCTATATATAGAACCGCACACCTCACTTTACACACATACCAAAAGTTGAGAATAGAACATCACTCCAAAGGTTTAGAGTAGTCTTAGAGGCTGCAAAGTAGAAGGAGAGTGTGGTGAAGATTTTGGGAGAATGAGGCTTGGGCTTGTCAAGTCCCTCTTCTACACTTGTACCTCTACAAAGGTGTTATTCAAATCAAGTAAGCATCTGTGAATTCAATTCAAGTTTGATTCTCAATTCATAGTTGTTTGCACAAGTAGTTACTTGTGGGTTCATTGCTTTAATTCATTAGAGGCTCTAGTTGTAGTTTTATGTTCAAAACAACTAGAGTTGTGATTTAGAACGTAAGATTGGTGCTTAGGTTAGAAATCACCAGTGAATATCTTATAGACCCATGGATTGAAGAGGTAGGCAGTATGTGGTGGCAGCCCTATCTGTCCTTTGTAATCCTCCACGTTCGGCTATGACATAGGATCTTGGTGGGAGTCGCCTAGTGTTGCTAGGGGTAAACCCATGTCCGAAGCAAGCAGCTATCGCAAATTCCTTTGAATTAGAATCAATACTTTGAATTCCTCTCTCTTCCTTGCCTACCAAACAACTTTGTGTCCTTGGGTGGATTAGTTTGTAAGATTACACACACGTTCCTTAGATTCGATATCCTTGGGAATACTCCTTAAGGGGAAGTGCTACACGATAGTTTCCGTGCGCTTGAGAATTTTTGTCTGTGATGTAAGAAACGTCAACACCAATCTGCCTCCAAAGCCAAAGCTACTGCCACTGGCAGTGGCAAGAAGAAGTCACTTGCCGGTACACCTACCGCTACTGCTGTCGCAGCACCTAGTGGCTGGGGGCCACGCCCTAACAAGTGACCCCGACAATCGTCTGAGGCCGGTGAAAAGATGTGGTGCCCGATTCACAAATCTACAAGCCACAATCTAGAAGACTATCGCGAGGTCAGGAGGCTTGTTGAACGTAACACCGAGCATCAAGACAAGACTCCTTTTTGCCAGTAGGAAGGAACGCAGAAAGTCGGTGAAGAAGCTTCGTCTGATCAGGAGCTAGGCGTCCAAGATGCCAAAAAGGCGTTAAAGGCGGTCTACCACACCATCAATGATGACTCCGACATCTCTGACAATGAACGTTAGAAGACTCACCATATAATGTATGGAGGGTCCTGAGACATCACCTTCGGCGCATTCTCAAGACTATACATCGAGAAATGGCTGCTACTGCTCCTAGTGCCAAGGCAGAGCCTCATGAGAAGTAGATGGATACTTCCATTACCTTCGATGCTTTGGACTGTTCAAAGAACATGGCAGGAGATGGACAATTTCCCTTGATGGTTTCCTCGACTATCAACAATATCCAGCTCTTCCATGTCTTGGTGGATGGAGGCGAGACGCTTAACTTCTTCAGCTTTGCAGCCTTTATGAAGCTCCAACTCAGCCTCTCGGGTCTCGAGCCCTCACGTCCATTCTTTGGAGTGGGTCCGGGAGCTATCACACCTCTTCGGTCAGTTACTCTGCTAGTGACCTTCGGGACACCAGAGAACTATAGGTCCAAGAAGTTGGTGTTTGATGTAGCACACATCAATCTTCCCTTCAACATTATCCCAAGCAAGCCAGCCTTGTATAGGTTTACGGCGGTAGCCCACTACGGCCACCTCATGTTAAAGATGCCAACTTCGTCAGGTGTCCTCTGGTCCGAGGGGATCGCACTATGGGATTCACTTCGTTGGAGAAACTTCATGCGCTTGCAACAGCGCAAGAAGAAGAATCTGACAAGGACCAATCTGCTCAACAACCATCGAGCTCGGGCCACCACATCTCAACTTCTACACCTCGTGTGCAACCAAGTGGTGACACCGACGTTCTCGTCAATGTCGTCTAGATCGGTTCTTATGTCTCTCAGACCACCTGTATATCGGGAGGTTTGATGATAAATAAGAACTTGCACTCATCACTTTCCTCTGGGCAAATGTAGATGTGTTTGCATGGCAACTATCACAGATGTCTGGGATTCCCAGAGAAGTGATTGAGCATCATATGAAGATCTATCCTGATGCACAGCCTATACAACAGAAGCCCGGGAAGCAATCTATTGAGCGGCAAAACTTCATCCGAGAAGAAGTTAAGAAGGTGCTCAATGCTGGATTCATGAAGTTCATCATCCACGATAGCAAGCAAACCCAATTGTTGTACCAAAGGCTGGCGGGAAGCTTCAGATGTGCGTTCACTACACCACCCTAAATAAGGCATGTCTAGAAAACCCCTTTTCACTAGCGAGAATAGATCAGATAGTTGATTTTACATCCGGTTGTGAGCTTCTATGTTTCTTAGATGCATATTTTGGATTTCATCAAATTCCAATGTCTAAGGAAGATGAAGAACAAACTTCATTTATTATGGTAGATGGTCTCTATTGCTACACAATGATGCCTTATGGTCTCAAGAATGCACTCTCTACTTTTGTGTGAGCTATGCACAAAACCATTGGGAAGCTCATTCGGGATTTAGTGGGGGTCTACGTCGATGACATCGTCATCAAGGTGAACAACAAATATTCACTCCTTGATAATCTTCAATCCATCTTTGACAAGATGCGTCTGACGCGCATGAAGCTCAATCCCGACAAGTGTGTCTTCGGGGTTAACTTCGGAAAGCTTCTTGCTTTCATGGTGACCCACCGAGGAATTGAAGCAAATCTAGCAAAGGTCAGAGCCATCGAAGCAATGCAGCATCCAACCCGTGTCAAGGATGTCTAGAAGCTTACTGGATGTCTAGCTTCGCTCAGCCGGTTCATCTCAAGACTGGCAGAGTGGGCGTTTCCCTTCTTCAAGCTGTTGGGGAAGTTTAGACCATTCCATTGGTCTGAAGAAGCAGAGAAGGCGTTCAAAGAGATCAAGCAGCTCCTCACCACACTACTAGTAATGGTAGCTCCGGAGCCTGGTGAGCCTCTTCTTCTTTACATTGTTGCAACTACGGAGGTTGTTAGCATGGTTCTGGTCGCGGAAAGACTAGAAACATCTTCAAGTCAGGAGCTTAGACTCCTCCAGGAGGGTCCGAAGCTACCCGAAGGCGATTCTTGGTTCCAGCCCATGCACGGATCCTAAAGGCAAGATGCCTGTGGATCAACCCCTCTCATCCGACTGAGTATCTACTGCTCGAGAAAGAGATTCGGACCCCTTAGGGAGGATCCGAGTTGATGAAGAAGAAGCATCGAACCCCTTTGGGAAGGTCTGAACTGTCCAATGGACAGTGTACTTCATCAGTGAAGTACTTCATGACGCCAAGACTCAATACATTGGGGTGCATAAGCTGCTGTAGGCAGTCTTTATTTCCTCAAAGAAGCTTTGTCACTACTTCCAGGCTCACAATATATTAGTGGTAACCTCTTATCCACTCAACCTATTTTACATAATCCCAATTCAAGGGAAATATTGCCAAGTGGGCTGCAGAGCTGGCAAAATTCGACCTTGAATTCCTGCCCCGACATGCAATCAAGAGTCAAGCGCTGGTTGATTTCGTGGTGGAGTAGACACCTTCTTCATCAACTCTAGGGGATCTCAATGAGAAGAAGCTGGAACCAAAGGTCCCGGTCTTCACTGATCCTCACTAGACTCTCTACTTCGACGGCTCCGTGCAAAAGAAGAGGTCAGAGCTGGAATCCTTCTCCTCACTCTAACCGGGGAGAAGGTCAAATGCGTTGTGCGCCTCGACTTCAGGGCAACCAACAACATGGCAGAATATGCTCTCATCTTCGAACTCAAGGTGGCGCTATAATATGGCATCCGGTAGCTGGTGGTAAAGGCTGACTCGCAACTCATCATCAAACAATTTAAAGGTGCATGTAGTTGCAATAACCCTCATCTTCCTGCATATCTACTTGAAATCCAGAAGTTGCAAAAAGACTTCCACATTCGTGACCTCTGCCATGTCTAGCGCCTCAATAACGTTGAAACTGACGATCTCTCGGCGAAGGCTTCAACCGGGGCTCAAGCACCCGATGGGGTTTTTGTCAGGAGACTACCAGCACCTGGCGCTCAGCCTGCCGAACTGAGTGATGGAGGCGAGACCAACACCTCAAAGTTAGCGGTCCCAGTGGCCCTGTTACCATGGCGTCCACCAAGGATCGTAGGCTCTATGGGAAGATTCGAGGAACCAAGCGCGCAAGATCCAGAAGCTCAAGTCAGTCTCGATGCATGGATCTAAAAAGTCCAGGACTACTTCAAGGACAACATCCTTCCTGAAGACGTTGTATCAACTGAGCGAATTGTCAGATTGGCTAAAAGATACACTTAGGTAGAAGGGAATGTCTATCGACGTGGCGAAAATGGCATTCTAATGCGGTGCATTTCTAGGGTAGAAGGCTACGTACTCTTCGTAGAGATCCATGGAGGCGAGTGCGGGAACCACGTGTCATCCCGCAGAATGGTCAGTAAGGCTTTCCGTCATGGTTTTTATTGGCCTACAACACTCCAGGATGCAGTTGAACTGGTCAAGAAGTGCGAAGCGTGCTAGTTCCACGCGAAGCAGATTCAAACAATGACGCAGTCACTGCAGATGATTCCTCTCACATGGCCATTTGTTGTGTGCGGGATGGACATTTTGGGACCTTTCCCAAAAGCCGTCGAAGGGTTCGGTTCTTATATGTCACCATCGACAAGTTCACGTAGTGGCTGGAAGCAACTCCAGTTTTTACAATCAACAAGCAATCTGCCATCAAGTTCTTGAAGTCCACTGTTTGCAGATTTGGAGTTCCAAACAGAGTCATCACTAACAACAGAACCCAATTCACAAGTGCAGCTTTCCAAGAGTATTGCAAAGACCTTGGCATAACAGTCAGCTATGCATCAGTAGCTCACTCGGCAAGCAATGGCCAAGCTGAGAGCGAATGCAGAAATACTCAAAGGACTCAAGATGTGCACTTATGAGGGATTGAAGAAATATGGTGCCAATTAAATAGAAGAGCTTCTGTCTTCACTATGGGCGAGCCGAACAACACAAGTCAGGCAACAAGAGATACACTCTTCTTCCTGGTGTACGGAGTTGAAGCAGTCCTTCCTCTAGTGGTCACTATATGTTCTCTCCGGGTCCAGACCTTCGATGAAGTCACGCAGGACCAGCTCCGGCATGAAGACCTAGACGTCATCGACAAGGCAAGGTGCCAAGCAGCTGTTTGAAATGCGCGCTACCGCTAGGCACTCCAGTGTTATCACCAAAGATATGTGCGCAACCGGTAGTTGGAAGAAGGCGATCTGGTGGTGCGGCGAATACTCACTCGCGAAGGGATGAACAAACTTTTCCCCAACTGGGAAGGTCTTTTCCGAGTCGTCAAAGTTTCTCATTTTGGATGCATCCGCTTGGCAACAGAGGATGGAATACCACTTTCTAACCCTTGGAACATAGAGCATCTTCGTTAGTTTTACACTTAGTTACACGAAGGTGAGTCTGTATTTGCACAAAATGTATCTTATAGATTCTATGAACAGGGTCTGGTTGGTCTTATATCAAAAGCACACTTAACTTGATCTTGTACTTGAAGTGTGTCTTTACCTTCCTTGGGTTAGTACAAGATGAATAGCACACTTAACTTAGTCGTGTACTTTAAGTGTGTCCTTGTCTCCGATGTTATTCGGACCTATAATGAAATACATTTATGTGCAAACACACCCTACATGCATTAATTTTGCGCATGCTCCTTTTTTATCATCTTTTACCTCTTGTCAATAGCAATGATGTGCAATCCACTTGAAATTTAGTCCTAGAGATTCATGTGATATATAAGTTTTATTGGTAATCTTCTATCGGATCTTAGTATTGCTAGATGGTCTACTTGCTTGAAAACTAAAGCCAATGACAGGTCAGGAGTGTGCTATCGACTTATGCTTGTCCAACACCATAAGTACGACACTCTACCTATTCTGGTGGGTCTTAGTAAGGCTGGTCCGGATAGCATTCACATCTAAGGATGTCGAATAAGTATACTTATGTTGTCACAGTGAGTTTGTTAGGATCTAAAATTCAAAGAAGGATAATAAGCCGCAAATGAGCTATAGGCAAGAGGATGAATTGTACTGCTTCTATTGTCTCTCATGCACAGGAAAATGAACAATTGACGGTAATCTGCACAAGCGATGGTGGATGTTGACGAAGCAACAAGCTTCGACAACCCTAAAGGCTCGCCGTCGGCGTTTTATGCATTGACAGTGGGTGCCGTCGAAGTGAACAAGCTCCAACAACCCCCAAGGGGCCCACCGTGGACATTACACGCGTTGACAGTGGGCGCCGTCGGAGCGAACAAGCTCCGACAACCCTCAGGGGGCCTGCTATCGACATTTTATGCTTTGACAGTGGGCGACGTCAAAGCGAACAAGCTCTGATAGCTCCTAAGGGGCCTGCCGTCGACGTTTTACGCGTTGACAGTGGGTGCCATCGAAGCAACTAAGCTCCGACAACCCATGGGGCCCGCCGTCGACGTTTTAGGCATTGAGAGTGGGCGCTGTTGAAGCAACTAAGATCCGACAACCCCCAGGGGGCCCGCTACCAATTTTTTACGCGTTCACAATGGGCGACGTTGAAGTGAACTAGCTCCGACAACTCCCAGGGGGCCCGCCGTCGACGTTTTACGCGTTGACAGTGGGCGCCGTCAAAGCAACTAAGCTCCGACAACCCCGAGGCGGCCCGCTGTTGACGTTTTATGCGTTGACAGCGGGCTATCAAAGCAACTAAGCTCCAACAGCCCCGGGGGGGCGTCGTAGATGTTTTACGCATTGACAGTGGGTGCCGTCGAAGCAACTAAGCTCCGACAACCCCTACGGGGCCCGCCGTCGAAGTTTTATGCATTGACAGTGGGCGCCGTCCAAGCGAACAAGCTTCGACAACCCCAAGCCCCCCCTGTTGATGTTTTATGTGTTGACAGTGGGCGCCATCGAAGCGAACAAGCTCCGACAACTCCCAGGAGGCTAACCTCCGACAACCCCCATGGGCCTGTCATCGACATTTTAGGCGTTGATAGTGGGCGCCGTCAAAGCAACTAAGCTCCGACAACCCCCAGGGGCTCGCCGTTGATGTTTTACGCATTGACTTTGGGCGTTGTCGAAGAGAACAAGCTCTAACAACTCCTAGGGGGTCCACTGTCGATGTTTTACACGTTGACAATGGGTGCTGTCGAAGCAACTAAACTCCGATAACCCCTAGGGTGCCTGCCGTCGACATTTTACGCGTTGACAGTGGGCGCTGTCGAAGCAGATAAGCTCCGGCAACCCCCACGGGGCCCGTTGTCAACATTTTACGCATTGATAGTGGGCACCGTTGAAGCAGCTAAGCTCCGACAACCCCTAAGGGGCCCGCCGTCGATGTTTTATGCGTTGACAATGGGTGTCGTCGAAGCGAACATGTTCTGACAACCCCCAAGGGGCCTGCCGTTTAAGTTTTATGCGTTGATAATGGGTGGCGTCGAAGCGAACAAGCTCCGACAACTCCCAAGGGGCCCACCGTAGATGTTTTATGCGTTAACAGTGGCTTCCATCGAAGTAACTAAGCTCCGACAACTCCGAGGGGCCCCCGTTAATGTTTGACGTGTTTGACAGTGGACGATGTCAGAGCAACTAAGCTCTGACAACATCCAGGGGGTGGATCGTCAACATTTTATGCATTGACAATCAGCGTCGTTGAAGCGGACAAGCTCTGACAACTCCCAGGGGCCCGCTGTCGATGTTTTACACGTTGACAGTGGGCGTCGTTGAAGCAACTAAGCTCCGACTACCCCCAAGGGGCCCGCCGTTGACGCTTTATGCGTTGACAATGGGCACCATCGAAGCAACTAAACTCCAGCAACCCCCAAGGGGGCACGTCATCAACATTTTAAGCGTTGATAGTGGGTGCCGTCAAAGCAACTAAGCTCCAAAAACACCTAGGGGGCCGCCACCGACATTTTATGTGTTGACAGTGGGCGCCGTCGAAGCAAACAAGCTTCGACAAGTCCTAGGGGACCTGCCATCGACGTAACAAAAGGTCCTTGGAGATTTTAGAAGCAAGACTCGGACCTCGGAGCTATCATGTTGGCTATGAGTTTGGAGCAATCAAGTTTTCAAGAAATTGTCATATTCTGTATGGCAGATGTCCTCAATCAATTGAACACATCTACGAGGTGCGAACAAGATAATGGGCAATGTATTGAAGACAAATGTGGAAGTCGAATGGATTTCATCATTCAAAATTAGAGATTTACAATGTGAGTGAACAAAAAGAAAGGTCCTAGATACTTGAGTTCCTCACAAAGTATGACACAACTTTTTTGGCGGCATCTTGGACGTTGTCCTTAGTAGCTTCTTCTTCCTCAGTGATGGGTCCTTCGACTACCAGAGCTAAAGACATCAAGGGGTCTCGGCTTTGGAAACACGTCAGCACATATTCTGCGACGTTCCTAGCCAGAGACTTCCCTTCAGCTTCGATCTGATTGACGACCATGTCTCCTAGTGCATCCAGCTTACTGTCGGCGGAGTTCAGCGCCACAAAGGCCTTGTCCATCTCCGGCCCTGGGTCAGCCAGTTGGACCGGGCTAAATCCCAGAGGCACCAGAGCTTCATTCGCCCGGCCAAGGAAGTCCTAGACCTGTTGGGACTCAATTGCTCTTATACTTCTGAGCCCCTCCAGTGACTTCCTTGCAGATGAAAGCTCCTCAAAACCGTCCTTCAAGAATCGCTCGACCTCTTTGGTGTGCTGCTGGATCCGTTCAGCTAACAACCTATCTTGGTCAGCGATCTGCTTCTCTCGGAGGTGAATGTGACCTCGCCTTTCTGCAAGGTCCTTCTCCTTCGCCTTCACCTTGTCTTCCCTGGCAGATATAACATTCTCTCTTTTATTGACTCCTTCTCCTGCAAGCCACACTTCGTGCTTCTCTTGTTTATACGAAGACTTGAATTTTTCCACGCGGTCGGCCAAGTCCTGCTCACCGCATGCCAGATTTTGAGAGTGTTAATCCTCCCTCTTTTGGATTTCATCCTCTTTTTCCTGGAGTCTATCCTCCTTATTATCAAGCTCATCCTGGCACTTTAGGAGATGATCCCTTAAAGCTTCGAGACTCTTCAAGCGACTGTCAGCCACTTCATTGGCCTATTTGGCGTGCTCGTAGATCACTCGAGTCTTCTCATCGAGGGCCTTCATGGCAGCCTCCCTTAAATTTAGTTCGTTGTTCAAATGCGTATATCGGGCCTTCTCTGCCGCCACCCACTCCTTCTAGTCCGCAAGCCGAGACTGTGTCAGCTTCGTCTTGAAGTACAGCTGTTGGTGCCAACGCCTCATGGTATCGCACTCTTCTTCAAGATACTTGCGCTCATAGTCAAAGGCGAGCTGGACCTGGCGGAGGCTTGAGTAGGCATTGTCAATCGACAACGCCAGGGGGAATGGTTCTGGACCTGCTTGAGTTTCATCCTCCGGTTCCTCTGGGTCTTCTGGAATAGTCGTTAGAGCCCATGGCACGAGCATGGACTCCAGCAGCTCGACATCAGCAGGACTGAACTCTGGAAGCTCATCTACCTCCGGCGCAGACGAGGAAGGTCCCACAGTTGGATCTTCAACCAATGGCACCATCACCTCTGGAGCTGGTGTCGAAGCTTCAACCGCAGCTTCCGAAGTCTTTAGCACTGGGACCGGTGCCTCCGGTGCTGGCTACAAAGCAGTTGAAGCTTGCTCCATCACAACCACAGCTTCTTCTTCGGCCGCTAGTACCGAGGTCGTCTCGGAGCTAGTAGGTGCCGGAGCTACAGGGTGGGCTGCCTCAACCACCGGAGGAGCTATTACAACAGCGAAGGCTCCGGACGGTGCGATCTCTTGGGCCAAGGCGTTGGCAGGTGCTGGAGCAGAAGCTCTTGATATTCTGGAAACAGAGAAACACACCTAAGGAAAAAAGCAAAAAGAAAAATCAAGACTCAAGTTTAGGTGCTGATAATTACCTGGGGATACGGTCGCTCTAATCGGCACGGAACTTCTTCTTAAGGTGCCTGGAGTCAGAGCCCATCGTTGGTGTAGCAGACTCTTCGAGCATTGTCCCATTTGAGGCACAACCGTCACTGCCTCAACTGGTATCTCCATCATCGGAGAAAATGCTCCAGACCTAGCGCCTGGTGCTGGCGCTAGGGCTGCAGTAGACTTACCGGAATAGTGCCCTGTGTGGACAGGGGATCCGAAGATGATTTAGCTGCTGGAGCAAGAGCTACCGATGTTGGGGGCATTACTAGCACCGACTTGAGGGTTGGGCGGGCCACATACACTTCCTCTGTCGGACCTAATCTGATCGAACTGCCATCAGATTGCGTCAGCTTCCTCTTATGCTAGAGGTGCCAACAGGCTTATTGCCTTGACCCCGACTCGAGTCAGGTTTCTTCTGGCTTGAAGCTGCTGGAGCTTTGCCCTTTGAAACTCCGGGGGTTGAAATTCCTGCTGGCGGAGTGCTCCTCTAACGCACTGCAAGACCTGTGTCGTCAAGCAGCGGCATCTTCTTCAGCAGCTCTCTCGTGACCTCCAAAACTACATTCAGAGGCAGGAACTCAGCCAGAGGTCCGAGGTCATTCCTCGAAAAAGCCCTGCTGTTCGGCTTCTGCAGGTATATCTTGAAAGCATGCTCATCGAGATTGGTACCTAGGATGACTTCAACCCAGAGGAAATCCATTTCTCCAAAGAAAGACCAAGCTGCGAACTCTCGCTTCTTGATAGGCGCTCTGCGGTTGGTCAGGAAGTCGCTGAGGACCGTCAGAGACATTAGGCCTCTGTCCACCAATTCCCGGATCCTTATCAGCATGGGATCTACTTATCAGATAGCTCCGAGAGCTCCACCCAGGAGTATGAATCTATCATCAGAAGTCCTTCCGGCAGCTCCAGCCGGTAGCGAGGGTCTACCCGGATCACCACCCAATCAGTCTTCCACGTCTCCCACTGCCCGAAGGGAAAGGTCTTGATATACTTGAATGGGGCATTTGTATGCTTTACGAAGTAGTAGAACCCCAACAAGCAGTTACCTTTCCGGTTGTCTAGAGAGTGAAGAAGGTCCGAAAGAGAGGGATGTAGGGCGGCACACCCACCCACATCTCGCAGAAGTGGACGAAGATCACCACCAGCAAGATCGAGTGAGGTCCGAGGTGGCACAGTTGGAGTCCGTACGACTCTAGCAGTATCAACAGGAAGTTCGATACTGGAGAAACCATGGCATACGCCGAAAACTAAACAATATTGCTGGCAGACACCTTCTTGAATGGGAGCTTGCCGCAGCGAATGGTATTGTTGAAGGAGTCGCTCTGCCAACCCATCAGCTTTCGGACTCTGGTGAGATCTTCATCACTTGTGATCTTGCTGGAGGGAAGTCAGAGTTCCATCACCACAAAGTGGAGCAAAAGTGGGAGCGTGGCACAAGGGTTCAAGCGGAGAACTCTATGGCAAAAATAGATCAGTGCGTAAGAGTTCTCTCCCCTTGCAGCGCCTCTCTCTTTATTAAGCCTCTGCAATGCTTGGATGGCAACTGCATTTGGACTATAGTCACAATCTATGAAGTTACCTCGTCAATAACAAGGGGGCGCAAATCCACTTTGTTAAAAAGTCGCACCAGGTGAACCGTTGTCATGATAAAAAGTTGGAAGCCCGAGGGCGGCCGCCTGATGGGGCTACAAATATTATGCTGGGAACCGATACAGATATAGTATTGGGAACCAGCATCCTTCAATTTCATGAGGTCTGCACATCATGCGTCTCACCTACCAAATCAAGAAAGGTCATAGACCCCAAGTGGAAACTTAAAGCAGCCACGCGGGAGAGATAATAGCCCCACCTCCGGCATCGAAACCTCATAATTTCACCAAAGGTGGGCCCGAAGCCACTATCGATACCCTGCATACCAAGTATCCCTTCGTACCAGAAGAAGACGCATCAAGTTCCACCTTCCAGTATCGTGAACTTCCGGAGGCAACACGTGTCCCACAGTGCCGGACCTGCCTCCCTCTTTAGGGTGGCTTTAGTGCTGCCATGTGTCCTGTAGTGCCGGACCTGCTCCCCTCCTTAGGGTGGCTCCAACGCTGCCATGTGTCCCAGAGCGCCGGACCTGCCTCTCCGACAGGGGAAGCTCCAGTGCTGCCACGTGTCCAGTGGCTCCGGACCTTCCTCCTCGCAGAGGGTAACTCCGGAGCTGCCATGTGTCAGACGCTCGAACCTAGCCTGCAACAGGAAGACAACGAGATATTCAACGGTGCAGATCTTCAAGGGCTATCAATTGGTCGTTACAAGAACTGGTTAACACGTCATTAATACTATATTAATAATGCATGATCAGAGGACTATCAAGACTGTTAACACTACTATTAAGGCACATTATCATGCTATTAGCCACCCTTAACACCATAAACCATGTATAGGTCAGTTTAAATAGCCAGGAGCACATGTCGGGCCAGAGCACACAATGTAACAGCCAGTCCTTAGCATATAAAAGAGTTGCGTTGCATGGTAGAAAAAATCTCAAACACAATCAACAAATCACAAGATCAGGCTTATCTACACTCATACAATACACAAACACCCCGTGGAGTAGGGTATTACGCTCAGGCGGCCCGAACCACGTAAAATTCTTTGTGTTCACCCATGCTCGTGACCTTGATTAGCGCCCCATCAGAATACGAACCTTCGTGGACTACTTCTTAGTAGTACTGGGGGACGGTCTACACTTAGGTGCCGCCGTCGTCGTCCGACGTCGTCGCCGTCCTTGTTGTCATCGTTACTGTTCATGGCTGGGTTAGATATCGGCTTGGCGTGTAGCTGACTGAAGGAGGAGTGCTTGGCATGGCGCAAGAACCATTCTCATGTATGTACATATGGCACATTGGTCGTGCGGTTGTATATATGTAGCTCTGCAATGGACTGATGAACTTAACTGTAATTTTGTTTTTCTGTCTTGTTTGTTTTTTGTATTTCCAATTTTTCTGCGTAGGTTTTCTTTGCGAAGCCTTAGTCGAGAGATTTATTGAAGTGGTAGTGCATCGTCCCCGGTAAAAAGGGGTAACTCATGAAGAACAAGCACAATCATATGAGTATAACTATTGTCCTCTTATTAATGAATTTCCTTTGTAGACTGACTAGGAAGGTGGTTACTACCCCCTGACAATCTCCTTCACGGAGTACTATCCGTTGGTGCCTCCAAGATGCGCCTTTCCATCTGGTGTCTTTTATCCAAATGTCCATCGCTCAGGAGACTTTGCCTTGGGGTTCTTGATCCAAAGACTATAAGATAGAGTTATTTTTGCTCAAGTAATTAGTAATTGTTACCAAACTTATTTGAACTGATTTCTTATGTTGCTTAATTTATATTTTGTAGGGGTGGTGGTCTGGTTTTACAATCAAAACTATACTACTTGAAGTTCAACGTTTGCTTCATCAGCCAAATGCGTCCAATGTTGAAAATAATTGCTACAATCTACTTATCAAGGTTAGTAACTTTGTGTTACGGACCAATGTAGGTTATTCATTCCTCATTCAACATTTGTTAATTTAAAGAATGTCAATATTTTCAGGATCCAGGGGAATATAAGAGACGTGTTCAGGAGCAAGCTGGATGGTACACTTTAGATTGATTGATAGGAGCTTCATAGGAATAAGTTTAGAATCCAAATGTATAGTTTAGAGGGCACGTAATGTGCATAAACTATGAAATTCATTGAGTTCCAAATTATCTCTGAATTGCAATGTCATTGCGTTTGTTTATCCCTGAATTCAAATTATGTCCCTTAACTCCAATGTCATTGCATATGTTTATCCCTGCAACGGACACTCACGATGTTAACTCTGCGTGCGAGTGGCAACAGACGCTCACGATGTCGTGCGAGTGGCAAAAGGGAGACGAGCACATGAGAGATGGTCATTAAACAGGAACATCTCCAATTTTTGACCTCCGACAAAAGGAAGACGGGCGAATGAGAGATGATCTATATTAAAGTCCGTGGGAGAAGAGCTAATGCAAGACGTGCCTTACCTGGGCCTGTCTCCAATTCACGGCGAAGATCTTTTATTCCACCTCGGAAAGCTGAGCGCAATGCAACGATTATATAAGGCATTGCGCATAGTTGTCTGTTGGACATGCCCGCATGCGAAAGATGGCATCGCACCCCGCGGACAACATCTTTCGCATGCAGCGTGCCCGTTCAGCCACAAAATAATGCGATATGAGCGTTATATATCCTTGAATTGCAATATCTTGCTTTTTTTTATGAGTTTATCCCTGAAATTAGAACACTCACGATGTTAACTCCATGCGTAAGTGGCAACAGATGCTCACGGTGTCGTACGAGCACATGAGAGACGCACATTAAAAAGGTGCGTCTCCGATTTTTGGCCTCCAACAAAGGGAGATGTGCCTTACTCGGGCACGTCTTTGATTAGTGCCGAAGATCTTTTGTCCCACCACGGAAAGTTGAGCTCGTTGTAACGATCATATAAGGCATTACACACAGTTGCCAGTTGGACATGCCCAGATACCAAAGATGTTGATACTGGCTTCAGCACACCGTGGCGCATCTTTTGCATACGAGATGCCCGTTCGGCCACAAAATAATGTGAGAGCGCCTTACCTGATCTCATCTTCGATTCATGCCGAAGATCTTTTGTCCCACAACGGAAAGCTGGGGTGTTGCAACGATCATATAAGGCATTGCGCACAATTGCCAGTTGGATATGCCCGTATGCAAAGATGTTGTTCCTGACTTCAGCACGCCGTGTCGCATCTTTGCATACGGCGTGCCCGTTCGGCCACAAAAATATGCGAGATGAGCATTACATACGCCCGTCTCGGATTTTTGACCTATTTTTAGCTCTCGCACGCTTTTTGACAAAAATTTTCACGCAAAACTTACTCGTGCTCTCTCGACCAAAGGGAGATGCTCAAATGAGAGACAGGTGTTGTAGAGACTCGTCTCTGAGTTTTGTTATTTTATCTCTCGCACGCCCTCTCGACCTAGAAATCGCAGCTCTTGAGCATGCTGCCGCCGTCCCTCTTCCTCAACTCAGTCTTCGTCATTGTCGCGTTGCCGCCGTCGATCCAAGAGTTGAGCACGCCGGAGCACACTGCCTCGTCTCGTGTCCACGAAGCACGCCGGCCTGCTATCATCAAAGAGTTGAGGAACTGCCTCTTCAGCACCTCCGCTAGCTCGTCTAGGAGCACGTTGCCGCTTCGTCCCCTGTCGTTGGAGCACGCCGCCGCCTCGACCCTACCGTCAGAACGTGCATTTCAGTGATTTTATTGAAATTGAGGATGTCCAATGAAGGCTCATTGTTAATGAAGTAAGTGATCCAAAGGAAGAATTTTCATTACAGTGTACATTCATTTTCCTTGTTTATGTCCAATCCAAAAGTAATGTATTTGTTTTGACTATTAATATATATAATGAATTCTTATTTGCAAACCCTTAAAACTACAGGAACTTTGGTTGACACTAGCATTTGTCATCCCATTGAGTTTGATTTCTACCTCTGCAACCATGCTGGAATCAAGTTACCTATGTGATAATTGGTGTTTCTCTCACGAGTTTTTTCTATCGGGTTATTAATGCATCAGTGGAATGTAAATTGTTTGTTTTTTCAGAGGACAAGCACACCAGCTCATTATCATGTCCTTTATAACGAGAATAATTTATCTACTGATGCTTTGCAGATGCTCACCAACTACCTGTGCTACAAGTAATCTCGATTCTCCATTGACTAACAATTCATGTGTTTATTACAATTGTATACCAATTTGTTCCTAAAACCTCAGAGATTTGCTCCCTTATGTGACTGTTTAAGCGAATGTGACTGCAATTTGATAATCTTTTATATGATTTCAATAATTTCATTGAATTTGAGAATGTCTCAGTCGGAGTATTAGAGGCTATGAAAGATCATCATTAATGAAGTAATTGATCGGAAGAATTTTCATTACAGTATACAAGATTAGATGATAATAGTTATGATGTGTGTAATTAGTTACTTTGTAATCAGGATGAACAGAGGGGTAGTCTTTGTGTATTAGTATACATGATAACCATGATTGACACTTTATTAATATTTGATTAGTCAATATAATTTAATATATGATCTTTTTGACTATACATATGTTCATGTATGTGTATGTTGTTGATACTAGTAATGTGGCTGTAAAATCCTGTCTAGCTCTAGGATACAGCCGGCAACTAGGATAATCAAGGGTGGAGGACGTATAATAGAAGACCCTATCTGTAAACAACACGCGACGAGCTGTAATAGAGATCATCTCAGATTAACTAAATAAAGGAAACAAGCTTCATTAAAGCTCGTCTCAGATCAGTCAACAAATCTGCGACGAGCTACTGTAACGCTCATCTCGGATCAGTCAATAAATCTGTGACTTGCTATATTAGAGCTTGTCTCGCATGTATGATGATGGATGACGCACTCGACTCACATCTCCGATGACCCTGTAAAACCCGTCTGTTATGATTCAAAGAAAGAAGACGCGTTATCTTTGAGCTTGTCTCGCACTTAGGCTGATCGGCGATGCGCCGGCTGCTCGTCTCTGATGACAACATAATGCGAGACGCGACGATGGAGATGCACAATTTGTTCGTCTCATTCCTCGTTCGGGCACATCTCAGACGAGCCTTTCTTACGTAGTGATATATCTATACAAGCAAAAGCAGCAAAAGCCTCAGAAATCTTTGTACAAAATAAATAGAAATTATCCTTAATAGTGGCATGATTTGATTCTCGTGTATGTAATTTGATAATGTTTCTCAGGTAGATATCTTTTGAATTCCACGCATACATTCTCAAAAAGATCATGTTCGCGATATTCTGCCATGAGCAGATCTCCTAGGTGATATCCATCCCGGATGAAAAGAATATGGTGCCATTGGGGCTGTAACCATCCTTCGTTGAGATGATATGATGCATAGGGAGTTGGCACCATTGATGGTTGTACCCATCCTACATTGAAATGGTATGGCATGTAGAAGAGTGGTGACATTCATGACCCTAGCACCTGCGTCCCATACGACCCACAATGTGATGGATATTCATTCATCACAAGTGATCTTGGTTGTTTACCATATGATGGCCGATTAGAGTTGGAGTCGATCACTTCAATTGCATACTCGGACAACACCATAGCAAAGGTTGGCTTGATTGGCTTATAGCACACCCTGACCTCATTAGTTTTCCACTTGTCAACCTTTGGATTCTTTGGCTTAGCAAACTTGACATAACCAGGTTCATGCGCTTTTGCTTACCCCTCTTGCATAAGATTTTTTATGTTGATCTTCAATGCCTCCTTGCCATCGTCCCCAACCATGTTTGAGTACACATTTTCGACTGCTAATTAAATACAAACTTGGAGCTCGCGGGCTCTGAGCTTCAGCTGACGAATGCTCTGAGCCTCCCCGCCGGTGGCCACTCCGGCCCTGGCGCACACCTCCTCCAGCCTGGTCGCCCTCCCCTCTTCCTCCTTGCAACCCTCCGCAGTGCTCCCCTCTCCAGTTGTTGACACCACACTGACTGCAGCGAGCCAACAGCACCTTCGCAACCTTCGCCGTCTGTCACTCTGACCCCAGCGTCCACCTCCTCCATCCTGGTCGTCCTCCCTTCTTCCTCCTTGCAGCCCTCAACAGAACCCCCCTCTCCAGCTGTTAATGCCATGCGGACTGCGGCGAGCCAGACAACACCATTGCCACGCTCACCGTCGACCACCTCGGCCCTGGGGCCTTCTTCCGACCTCAACACCTCCAACATCTCGCCCCACCATTCAACTACCCCACTACATATCTCCAAATCTGGCACATCGCTCTCGCAGGCCTCGAATTTGCCGTGCACCATTTTCGTCCCTTAGGATGCCTGTGAAGTTGATGTGGGGTTCATTCGACGACGTTAAGGACGAAGATGAAAGTTCCTACTCTCTCTTGCCAATACTAGGAGGGGATGTCTCGGACTCCGACGATGACTACTTCACGAGTCATCAACAAGCTTGGAGGTACTCCCTTCGCCAAGGCTGAATTTCAGCTTGGTGGCCGGAAGCGCTGCGGGATCTCCGTGTTTGCTCAACCCGGTGGTCATGTCAATGCCGCTCAGCTCCAACGACTTGGCGGCCCTTGCTCCGAGAATGGTCGCCAAGCCTTCACTGACAACCAAAGCCATCAGGATGCTACCCTTAGCGGTGAAGCCGGCCGTTAACATCCGTCTAAAGGTTGCTCCATTGCCATCGTCCTCAAGTCTTCTTCGAGCCTATCAGGAGGTTAGCTCGGAGTCCGCCGACCTTGCGCCGAAAGTGTCGGGTATCAAGGAAGCCCATGTGCCTGCTGTTGAATTGAAAGTTGGTGCCAAAGTTGCCCTTGGCCATGATGTCATTAATTCTAAGCAATCTTTCATGGGCGGCACTGCTGCCACAAAGTCTTCTACCAAGGACGGTGCCCATGCTACCGTGGAAAAGGGGAGAAAGTTGCATACCTCTCCTGGTCGGGACTGCTCTGTCCACTCATCGACATTGGTGCGAGCGGCTGACGCTTGCCACTCTCCGGTCGACCTGGTGTAGCCGACAACGTCGAGTGTGCGCCAGCCCAATCCGCCGCCCCAACTGAAAATCGTCTTGGTAGTCTCGGAGCACCATGCCCCGACCTCTGACTTCTTTGTGCCTGCTCCTGTGGACCAGACGGCATAACCTCCTCTGTCTCAATGGAAACTGGTGACATCCAAGAATCATCATCGAAAGAAAATTTTAAACAATTTTGGTGCCACATCGACTGATGAGGCCAAGGTTCAGCCAACGAAATCTCTGCCAGTCCCGGCAAACTGAGCATCTTACAAGACACACTCTCAATTTCGCGCACCACAACATCGAGTCGAGCGGGGTCAACCCGCAACAACTCCGGCAAGTCGGCTGACTTCGAAGTTCAAAAGCATTTTCGTAGGAAGATGTGTCTGTTGCCTGGCATCGGATCACTGTGTCTCCAGATGCCGAGAGCCAAAGAGATGTGTTAACTGCTGGGAAAGTGGTCATTTTGCAAGGGTTTGTAAAGAACCCCCAAAGCTTTCTCCTTCTTGAGAGAGTGTTCACTCGCGCCTCGCTTTCCCGCTGCCTTTAATCCGTAACCAACTCACCTTTCCCTCCCTCTCCTATGCAGAGCCAGCGAGCAAGAGACCACTCTTGGCGCGCGACAGGTCCTTCGTGTCGGGTTCACCTCACGATCGTCCAGCTCATGGCCAGGCTGCTGTCATTGCAACTGCCGCGATGATGACAGAAATACGGAGTAAACCATGGAAGGTTCCCTCTTGCACTACCACCTGGTCTTTCCATGTCAAAATATATGTGGAGAACTTGCCGAAGAATGACTGGTGTGAAGAAGTAATTCGTAAGTGCCATGGTGACTGTTGCGTGTTTGACCGTATGGATACTATGACTCTCACAAAGGATAACACTGAGATCTTTGCCTTCTGGGGCTGGATGGCTAATCCTAGCCATTTGCCTTGCACAAAGTCCATTGTGTTCTTCCCAAGACAATTAGGGCAGGCGCTTGACGAGTCCCGGGAGCTGCCCCGAAGAAGGGACTAGGATCGATTTCCTCATCCACTTGGCACAATACTACTATTGGTCTCTCCTGTCGCGCCGCACCACCAGCTCCGATACCAGTGGGACTCGGTCCTCTATATCCTTGGGCTCATCGGAGTGGTTCCAACCACGCTTCCAACGGTTCGACTGCACATTTGGGGTGCCAGATGATAGGGCTCCTCCGCCAGCACGACCTCCACTGTCTGACTAAATGTGGTCCCAGGCACCCCGATCAAGCATAAGCGTGGACTACGCCAAGGTGACCCACTATCCCCGCATCTATTCATCCTCGCTATAGATACCTTGCAACAAATATTCCGGTTTGCAACACAAGATGGTATGCTCACCCCACTCCGAGGACGACATGCGAGAACAAGAATCGCAATGTATGCAGATGATGTTGCTTTATTTCTTAACCCAGTGCAACCTGATATTGTGAACACGTTGGAGATTTTGAAGCTCTTCGGAGAAGCCACAGTTTTAAAAGTTAATGTCAGCAAGAGCACAGTAGCACCTATACGTTGTGAAGGAATTGATCTGGACGCCCTACTTCAATGTTTTAATGGACAAAAGATCAGCTTCCCTACATCCTACCTTGGGCTACCGATCTGTTTAGGAAGACTTCGTCTGGTTCAGCTCCAAGGGACTCTAGACAGGGTGGCAAGGAAACTTTCAGGGTGGCAAGGGGCCTTACTTAGCTTCGGTGGCAGGAAAGAACTTGTACACTCTGTACTGGATCCCTACCAACTTATTTGCTAACTGTCATCGAGCTGCCAAAGAGGTTCTTTCGTTATTTCGACAAAGCTAGGCAAAGGTTCCTGTGGGTGGGATCGCAACAGCTGACTGGGAGGAATGTAAGGTTAGTTGGCCGTTGGTGTGCCGACCAAATGATCGTGGCGGTCTGGGCATCATTGACTTGGAACACTTCAGTCGTGCGTTACGCCTACGATGGCTTTGGTTAAGCTAGATGCAACCTAGTCATCCATGGTTACACACTGAGCTCCCTGTGGATGCGTCTGACAGAGAGCTTTTTGCAGAAGCCACACGTGTAACAATCGGCGATGGGAGGACAGCATCCTTCTGGCACTCGAGATGGATAAATGGTGCACCACCTGCATTGTTTTTTCCAGGACTTTTTAGACAAAGCAAGGGGAAGGGCAGAACTGTTGCAGATGGATTCAAGATCTTATGCCCATCTCCTCACCGAAACTAATCCTGCAATATGTTCAACTTTGGGCATTGATTGATAACATGACAATTCAGCTGCATCCGACAGACAATGATCAAATTACATGGATATACTCCGCATCCGGGCACTACTCGGCCAGATCGGCATATAGATTGCAGTTTGAAGGGAGTTTCACATCACCTTTCCCTTCAATGATCTGGAAAGCTTGGGCGCCAACAAAGTGTAAGCTCTTTTATTGGTTGCTATAGCAAAAGAGAATTTGGACAGCCGACTGTTTGCAAAGGCGGGCCTGACCAAACAGTTACTTTTGCCCAAATTGCCTTCGGAACTTGGAGACATCTCTGCATGTTTTCGTTGAGTGTCCAATGGCTACACAAGTATGAACTGAGATCAGCTGTTGACTACATGAATCATAATTACATCCGTCGCAATGGGGTGCCACCACCTCTGTAGCAGGATGGGCTCAACACCTCATATCCGTTTTTCAAGCAAGCAAAGAAAAAGGCATTCGATCCCTCGCAGTAAACTGAATCATTTGGACAGAACGAAACAACACAATTTTCGGTGAGCGGGAGCGACCGCTACAAGAAATTATGGCTTCTATCGAGGATGAGACGAGGCTTTGGTGTATGGCTGGTGCAAAACACCTAGTCTCTGTAATCGCTCAACAACCCCTCCTCTCAAATTTCAGTACGTAAAGTAGTTAGTTGTGTCTCTTATGTAAACTGCGCATTATATGTCCTGCACTTCTGGTGCATGTAAACTCTTTCTTCTTAATGTATCCTGGCCATCAGTCAGTGTTTTCGAAAAAATACATTTTCCCGCTTCCAATGTGTGAATTTGCGACGTTCGCGGACAGTTGACTGTCAAACAAAGCGAATGACACCGCTCTGTCAGCTGCGGGGAGCAAGGCGCACTTCTGCATCCACCTCTGGATATGTAAATTAACAACGTTTTCTGTGTCTTTTCACGCCCAACGATCGCCAATCCTCATATCTGGAAAGGTTCCCGTAGGCGAGCAGGAGCAGTAGCCTCGCTCCTACGGCTGTGCTCCTCTCGCCTGGCATCGTGCTCCGTGGCTTGCGCCTCCGTCGACCATAACGACATGTCGTAAAGAAGATTGGTAGATGGAATGACAACATATCTACTAAAATCAGTTTCTCCAACTACAGGTCCACTTGGAACGCATGAATTTGTCACCTCGTGATGCTTTTTTTTTCCAAGTCAGGCCCGCACAAAAATAAGATGCTTTTACTCCTACGCAGTGTTTTCTTAGTCACTTTACACTTGCAGACAAAAGAATAAAAGGCTGGGAAAGTCCAAACATACTTGTATCATATCCGAATGGGATCACGGCCAGTTGACATATCCGGCTGCCTCTTTTATAAAATATGGTATCGCTATGCTTCTAAAAAAATTATTTATCCCTTGCTCAAGTTAACCGAGGGTATGTTTCGCTCAACTGTGAATTTTTAAAATCTAATTTTAATTATTGTGAGGTATGAAAAAAACTATTGTAAATTAAGAGAAAGGAAAAGGAAAAAATTACAGGTGGGTAATTTTTAATAATAATTGGATGAGAAATATGAAACTTTTTAATAAGAAACATGAAAAATCTAGAGCGTGAGGAGATTCAAATTTATACTGAAAAATTTAAAGAATTTCAAAAATCTCCTACGCGGAGAAACAACATTGATCCAAATTTCACATTTTTATAGTAAAATTGTTCCATAAAATTAAACCAAATGGACACTAAGCCGAAGGATTACTATGCCGTTCCTACTATAGTTTTCATGGTACGAAAGTAGATACATAGTACAAATACAACAAAATATCAATTTAATCCTAACGATGAGTGATTAGTAAAGTTCTCTATTCGCAACAAAAAAAAGGAGCGTCACCAACTCAGAGTGTTGCTTCATATACTCAGTGAGATAAGCAAGACGGATTCAAGTGTCGTTTGTAATGGTGGCAAGCGATTAAAATATTCATTCTTCTTCATTTTCAAATTGTTATTGTTAGAATAAAAAAATTAATCAATATTGAACTAAAATTATTATTCGAACTACACAAAATTAAAATAGAAAAAGTAAAGAAAATGGGTTATTTTTTGGTTTAGCCAAAACTAAGTGCTGAGATTATACTATGATACAAATTTCGATATAACTTCGTGCAAAGGTATGTAATACATAAATCATGTGAGACCATTAGTAAACTAGCCATGATTATACACACTTACCTTCGCCGCAGCCGAGCTTTGGCCCCTTGAACGGTGTCCGGGTTCGGATGAACTCCAGCAGCGGCATTCACGGGTCCACGTCGGTGGTGGCCACCTCGTACCGCCGCCCGTTCAGCGCGAACACCAGCCGATCCACCATCACTGCCCTCCCCGCTGCCGTCTCCATGGTTGACGATCACCTCACCTCCTCGCTGCCTCGCCGGCCGGCCGCTCACTCTCGCTGCTCTAGCTGACTAGCTATGTTTATTTATGCATACTGCTGCACCGGTGGAGACTAGCACCACCACAGCAAGCACACGCCTCTCGCTCTAGAGGAACAGAACGAGCCGGTGAGCGAGAGGGATGGATTTAAATGCTACTTCTGGCTGTAGGTCGGTTGCGTGACGCCGGCTGGCACCTCCGTCCGTCCAGCCCCGTTTGGAAACTGCAAGGGAACGTACTGTTTGTTGGAAAGTAAGAGGCAATTTACTGAATAATTCCGGAAAAATACGAGTAAAACAACAGCGATCGGCGGACAGACGGGACGAGAAATAACGCGTACCGATTCGAAGTCGATCGCACTGCTGTAGATCGCCGCTGTAGGCGTTGATGACGACGTTGAGCCGCAGCGCCCGATCTGGTCGGTAGACGAGCCGTGGTGAAGAACGCGAGCAGTCGCGCAGTGCGCTTCCCAAAAACCTTATTCGCCCTCTCCCGGTGCAGGATCGCAAGGGCGAGCGGTTCCGGAGACCTGCTCTCCCGGTCGTCGGTGCACGCCGGCGCTCGGGATGGAGTAGACTAGAAGGCGGCGCAAGGAACGCGAACGTGGGAACGATCTGATCGTGGGGTGCCCTGCCGTACCGCGGACGCCCGTATTTATAGAGTCCCAGGAGGCGGTTCGTATGCGATCTGGATCCTAACCGACTCCGCAGTCGTAGACGCGTCCGTCTCTAACGACTTGGACTCTGACTCGGTAGCCCCAAAAATTCGGAGGCCCAAAAGCCCAATTTAATTTTCTGCAAAAATATAAAATCTGGGCTCGGCTCGAGGCTCGAATTCACACGAACACACGCGCGCGCGCGCGCGCGTGTGCGTGGCGGGGCGAGGCGAGGCGTGGCGTGGCGAGGCGAGCGAGCGAGGAGGAGGAGGAGGAGGAGCGCGCGTGGGCCACCCCTCTCTTCCTCTCTTCTCTCTCACTCAAGGAGTGGAAGAGCAACCTCCCTTATATGTAGGGGTTGCTCCACTTCCACTTCCCATGTGGGACTAAACACTTAGCACCACTCCCTCTTGCCCTAATGGGCCTTTGAGATTTTCTAGGATTTATTTCTGAATTAATATTGGGCCAAGCCCATTAATTCCAACAATCCCCCACCAGATCTCAAAGCCATTAGGAGAGAGGTCATTCTCGTTCCTTGTTTAATATACTAGTGTTTTCGGCAGAGACTGTAAAGTTGAACTTCTGCCTAGATCCTCAAGTTTTATCAGGTCACAACTTGAACAATGGACTACGCCTTGAATTGCAAGTTTTGTGTGAACTGACTTCACCCAAAGACCATTACCAGTACTTGGCTACCAGTAGTCTACCCCGCGGGTGGAGCATATGCGTCGTACTCCCTGGTCTCTTCATGAGCTTTCTAGAGATCACCCAAATCTCACAGACTGCGACGTTAGACAGTCGGAGCTCATATAGGTGTGTTTCCTTCAAGACTGCCCTGTAGGACGGCATCTTTGCTACACATAGCCAACAGAAACACATTAAGGCAATTCGCCAACCTGCCTTACAGTTTGAGAGTACAAGTGTGCATCTTCACATAGAGAGGGTATAAAGGAAGTACTCTCCTCGGTGAACCACTAGCTTGTTTTCCCATGTCCTAATTCACGGGATCTCCGATCACATAGGTTGGGTTACTACTATGGTGTCACATCAATGGGTCTCAGACCCATCTCTCTCGATGCACTTTCTATCACATTACGTGATAGACCCTTCGTAAAGGGATCTGCCAGGTTTTTGTCTGTTTGTATATACGAAACAGTAATAACTCCGGAGTTTCTCATTTTCCTGGCAGATTTTAAACGTCTCTTGACATGTCTTGATGATTTTGCATTATCCTTAGAACTGGTCACTTTGGCAATCACCGTCTGATTGTCACAGTTCATAAGGATTGCCGGCAATGGTTTCTCAACTATAGGCAAATCCATCAAGAGCTCTCGCAGCCATTCTGCCTCCGCAGTGGCTGTCTCTAAAGCAGTGAGTTCTTCTTCCATGGTTGACCTCGTCAAAATGGTCTGTTTGCAAGACCTCCATGATATAGCACCACCAGCTAGAGTGAACACATATCCACTCGTGGCATAGAGTTCATCAACATCAGAGATCCAGTTCGAATCACTATAACCCTCAGGCACGGCCGGATGCCCAGTATAGTGAATTCCATAACTCATTGTACCTCTCAGATAGCGCATAACTCTTTCAAGTGCATGCCAATGATCTGTACCCGGGTTTGACATGAACCTGCTCAGTTTGCTTACAGCAAACGAGATATCAGGACGGGTTGCGCTAGCTAAGTACATGAGTGAACCAATAATCTGAGAATATCTGAGTTGATCTCTTGACTCTTTCTTGTTTTTTCTAAGTATCACGCTGGGATCATAAGGCGTTGGAGAAATCTTGCTATCCATAAAGCCGAACCGGCTCAAGATTTTCTCAACATAGTGGGATTGACTTAAAGTAATTCCACTCTGATCCTTATTCAGCTTAATGTTCAAAATAACATTAGCTTCTCCCAGATCTTTCATATCAAAACACTTTGATAGAAAAGACTTGACTTCAGAAATTATATTAATGCTCGTACCAAAAATGAGTATATCATCTACATACAAGCATAACATAACGCTATCGCCCCCACCATGGCGATAGTACACGCACCGATCAGCCTCATTAATGACAAAGCCCGCAGACGTCAAAGTACTATCGAACTTCTCATGCCATTGCTTAGGTGCTTGTTTCAGGCCATACAAGGATTTCAACAATTTGCACACCTTCGTCTCTTCACCTTTTACTACGAATCCATCAGGCTGTTCCATATAAATCTCCTCTTCCAACTCTCCGTTCAGGAAAGCTGTCTTTACATCCATTTGATGGATGATTAGACCATAAGAGGCAGCCAAAGAAAGTAGTACACGAATTGTCGTCATTCTGGCGACAGGTGAATAGGTGTCAAAATAGTCTTCTCCTTCCTTTTGAGTATAACCCTTTGCAACTAGTCTTGCCTTGTACTTTTCAATAGTACCGTCAGGTCTGAGCTTCTTCTTGAACACCCACTTGCAGCCTACTGGTTTGCACCCGTATGGCCGTTCAGTTAACTCCCAGGTTCCATTGGAAAGAATTGAGTCCATCTCACTATGAACTGCTTCTTTCCAGTCATCTGCATCAGGTGATGCATATGCCTCTGCTATGGATCCAGGAGTATCGTCCACAAGGTACACAATGAAATCATCACCAAAGGATTTTGCAATCCGTGATCTCTTACTCGACTGAGTTATTTCATTGTGTTCTTCCTCTGGGACATTCTCAAATGGTGTATCAAGAAACTCGCTAGTTGTGGTGGATTCAGGACAAATTTCAGAAGAGATCCTAGCAATACTATGCATATCTTTCATAGGAAAAATATTCTCAAAAAATGTTGCATCACGAGATTCCATAATAGTATCAACATGCATATCAGGTACCTCAGATTTAACTACTAAAAATCTATATGCGATGCTCCGATGAGCATAGCCTAGAAAGATACAATCCACTGTCTTTGGTCCTAGCTTGCGTTTCTTTGTAATTGGCACATTGACTTTTGCCAAACATCCCCAAGTACGCAAGTATGAGAGTGATGGTTTTCTCCCAACCCACTCCTCATAAGGGGTTTTCTCTTTATTCTTGTTTGGAACGCGGTTTAGGACATGACATGAAGTCAATAGAGCCTCCCCCCACCATGCCTTAGATAAACCGGACGTGTCTAACATGGCATTCACCAAGTCACATAATGTGCGGTTTTTCCTCTCGGCTACCCCGTTTGATTGGGGTGAATAGGGAGGCGTCCTTTCATGTATAATACCGTGTTCCGCACAAAAATCATCAAATATTTTGGGAAAATACTCACCACCACGATCTGACCTAAGACGTTTGATCTTTCTTTCTAATTGAGTTTCTACTTCAGATTTATAGATTTTAAAGTAGTCTAAAGCTTCATCTTTAGTTTGCAACAAGTAAACGTAGCAGAATCTAGTAGAATCGTCTATTAATGTCATAAAATATTTCTTTCCACCTTTTGTCAACACACCATTCATCTCGCATAGATCAGAATGTATGAGTTCTAATGGTGCCAAGTTTCTCTCCTCGGCTGCCTTGTGAGGCTTTCGAGGTTGCTTTGACTGCACACAATTATGACACTTAGAACCTTTGACAATAGTGAATTCCGGAATTAATTTGAGACTAGATAGCCGATTCATTAAACCAAAATTAACGTGACATAAACGAGAATGCCAAACACTTGCATTATCATTAATACCGCCACAAATATGGTTTACTGACTTATTATTAAACTCCGAAAGAGAAAAGCGGAACAGGCCTCCGCATTCATAGCCTTTACCAATAAATTGTCCATGCTTAGACACAACTATTTTATTGGACTCTAAAACTACTTTAAACCCATCTCTACATAGAAGGGTACCGCTAACAAGATTCTTGTTCATAGTAGGGACATGCTGCACGTTCTTCAGCTGGACAATCTTTCCCGAAGTGAACTTCAGATCGACCGTGCCAACACCACGAACAGAAGCATGTGACCCATTCCCCATTAGGACGGCGGAATCCCGGACGAACTGGTAAGAAGTAAACATGGACATGTCAGAACATACATGAACATTAGCACCCGTATCAAACCACCAAGATGATGTTTGAGAAACAGAAAGAACAGTAAAGGAATTACCGTACCCATCTGCATTGCTGGATGTCACGATGTTGACATTCTTTTTCCCTTTGTGATCTGCCCTCTCAGGACAGTTCTTGGAAATATGTCCCTGCACCCCACAGGTGTAGCAGCAGCCATCATTGGCTTTGTTTGACTTCTTCTTCTTGAAAGCAGTAGTTTTGTTTGGCTTGAATAGAGACTTGTTCCCTTTGTTCTTGACATAGGGTTTCTGCACCATATTAGCATTGGCGCTAGATTGACCCTCACCTCCTTTCTCAGTAGCGTCCTTAGCCCGAGCCTTCTCCTCAACATCAAGAGATGCTATCAGGTTTTCAACTGATATTTCCTGTCTCTTGTGTTTGAGGGCTGTGGCGAAGTTCCTCCATGATGGAGGTAACTTTGCAATAATGCACCCAGCCAAAAACTTGTCGGGTAAAGGACACTTAAGGAGATTGAGCTCTCTCGCAAGGCACTGTATTTCATGAGCTTGTTCAACTACAGGACGGTTGTTAACCATCTTGTAGTCATGAAAATTCTCCATGATATACAGTTCACCACCTGCATCGGCTGCACCATACTTAGCGTTAAGTGCATCCCAGAGCTCCTTCCCATCTGTGACTGTCAGATAGACATCACAGAGTTTATTATCAAGAACGCTTAGAATGCATCCTCTCAGGGCAGAATTGGCTTCCTCGAACTTTGTCTGTTCTTCAACAGACAAAGGACCTTGAGGCCTGCCCTCAGTTACCCAGAAGATCTTCAGCGATTGGAGCCAGAGCGTGGCCTTAAATTGCCACCTCTTGAAGTGCACGCCAGAGAATTTCTCCGACCTCAGTGCATCGGCCAAAGTCATCATGTTCAATTCAGGAAATTGCCTAATAAGGTTTTTGGATTGTTGGAAAGTAAGAGGCAATTTACTGAATAATTCCGGAAAAATACGAGTAAAACAACAGCGATCGGCGGACAGACGGGACGAGAAATAACGCGTACCGATTCGAAGTCGATCGCACTGCTGTAGATCGCCGCTGTAGGCGTTGATGACGACGTTGAGCCGCAGCGCCCGATCTGGTCGGTAGACGAGCCGTGGTGAAGAACGCGAGCAGTCGCGCAGTGCGCTTCCCAAAAACCTTATTCGCCCTCTCCCGGTGCAGGATCGCAAGGGCGAGCGGTTCCGGAGACCTGCTCTCCCGGTCGTCGGTGCACGCCGGCGCTCGGGATGGAGTAGACTAGAAGGCGGCGCAAGGAACGCGAACGTGGGAACGATCTGATCGTGGGGTGCCCTGCCGTACCGCGGACGCCCGTATTTATAGAGTCCCAGGAGGCGGTTCGTATGCGATCTGGATCCTAACCGACTCCGCAGTCGTAGACGCGTCCGTCTCTAACGACTTGGACTCTGACTCGGTAGCCCCAAAAATTCGGAGGCCCAAAAGCCCAATTTAATTTTCTGCAAAAATATAAAATCTGGGCTCGGCTCGAGGCTCGAATTCACACGAACACACGCGCGCGCGCGCGCGCGCGCGCGCGCGCGTGTGCGTGGCGGGGCGAGGCGAGGCGTGGCGTGGCGAGGCGAGCGAGCGAGGAGGAGGAGGAGGAGGAGCGCGCGTGGGCCACCCCTCTCTTCCTCTCTTCTCTCTCACTCAAGGAGTGGAAGAGCAACCTCCCTTATATGTAGGGGTTGCTCCACTTCCACTTCCCATGTGGGACTAAACACTTAGCACCACTCCCTCTTGCCCTAATGGGCCTTTGAGATTTTCTAGGATTTATTTCTGAATTAATATTGGGCCAAGCCCATTAAGTCCAACAATCCCCCACCAGATCTCAAAGCCATTAGGAGAGAGGTCATTCTCGTTCCTTGTTTAATATACTAGTGTTTTCGGCAGAGACTGTAAAGTTGAACTTCTGCCTAGATCCTCAAGTTTTATCAGGTCACAACTTGAACAATGGACTACGCCTTGAATTGCAAGTTTTGTGTGAACTGACTTCACCCAAAGACCATTACCAGTACTTGGCTACCAGTAGTCTACCCCGCGGGTGGAGCATATGCGTCGTACTCCCTGGTCTCTTCATGAGCTTTCTAGAGATCACCCAAATCTCACAGACTGCGACGTTAGACAGTCGGAGCTCATATAGGTGTGTTTCCTTCAAGACTGCCCTGTAGGACAGCATCTTTGCTACACATAGCCAACAGAAACACATTAAGGCAATTCGCCAAGCTGCCTTACAGTTTGAGAGTACAAGTGTGCATCTTCACATAGAGAGGGTATAAAGGAAGTACTCTCCTCGGTGAACCACTAGCTTGTTTTCCCATGTCCTAATTCACGGGATCTCCGATCACATAGGTTGGGTTACTACTATGGTGTCACATCAATGGGTCTCAGACCCATCTCTCTCGATGCACTTTCTATCACATTACGTGATAGACCCTTCGTAAAGGGATCTGCCAGGTTTTTGTCTGTTTGTATATACGAAACAGTAATAACTCCGGAGTTTCTCATTTTCCTGACAGATTTTAAACGTCTCTTGACATGTCTTGATGATTTTGCATTATCCTTAGAACTGGTCACTTTGGCAATCACCGTCTGATTGTCACAGTTCATAAGGATTGCCGGCAATGGTTTCTCAACTATAGGCAAATCCATCAAGAGCTCTCGCAGCCATTCTGCCTCCGCAGTGGCTGTCTCTAAAGCAGTGAGTTCTGCTTCCATGGTTGACCTCGTCAAAATGGTCTGTTTGCAAGACCTCCATGATATAGCACCACCAGCTAGAGTGAACACATATCCACTCGTGGCATAGAGTTCATCAACATCAGAGATCCAGTTCGAATCACTATAACCCTCAGGCACGGCCGGATGCCCAGTATAGTGAATTCCATAACTCATTGTACCTCTCAGATAGCGCATAACTCTTTCAAGTGCATGCCAATGATCTGTACCCGGGTTTGACATGAACCTGCTCAGTTTGCTTACAGCAAACGAGATATCAGGACGGGTTGCGCTAGCTAAGTACATGAGTGAACCAATAATCTGAGAATATCTGAGTTGATCTCTTGACTCTTTCTTGTTTTTTCTAAGTATCACGCTGGGATCATAAGGCGTTGGAGAAATCTTGCTATCCATAAAGCCGAACCGGCTCAAGATTTTCTCAACATAGTGGGATTGACTTAAAGTAATTCCACTCTGATCCTTATTCAGCTTAATGTTCAAAATAACATTAGCTTCTCCCAGATCTTTCATATCAAAACACTTTGATAGAAAAGACTTGACTTCAGAAATTATATTAATGCTCGTACCAAAAATGAGTATATCATCTACATACAAGCATAACATAACGCTATCGCCCCCACCATGGCGATAGTACACGCACCGATCAGCCTCATTAATGACAAAGCCCGCAGACGTCAAAGTACTATCGAACTTCTCATGCCATTGCTTAGGTGCTTGTTTCAGGCCATACAAGGATTTCAACAATTTGCACACCTTTGTCTCTTCACCTTTTACTACGAATCCATCAGGCTGTTCCATATAAATCTCCTCTTCCAACTCTCCGTTCAGGAAAGCTGTCTTTACATCCATTTGATGGATGATTAGACCATAAGAGGCAGCCAAAGAAAGTAGTACACGAATTGTCGTCATTCTGGCGACAGGTGAATAGGTGTCAAAATAGTCTTCTCCTTCCTTTTGAGTATAACCCTTTGCAACTAGTCTTGCCTTGTACTTTTCAATAGTACCGTCAGGTCTGAGCTTCTTCTTGAACACCCACTTGCAGCCTACTGGTTTGCACCCGTATGGCCGTTCAGTTAACTCCCAGGTTCCATTGGAAAGAATTGAGTCCATCTCACTATGAACTGCTTCTTTCCAGTCATCTGCATCAGGTGATGCATATGCCTCTGCTATGGATCTAGGAGTATCGTCCACAAGGTACACAATGAAATCATCACCAAAGGATTTTGCAATCCGTGATCTCTTACTCGACTGAGTTATTTCATTGTGTTCTTCCTCTGGGACATTCTCAAATGGTGTATCAAGAAACTCGCTAGTTGTGGTGGATTCAGGACAAATTTCAGAAGAGATCCTAGCAATACTATGCATATCTTTCATAGGAAAAATATTCTCAAAAAATGTTGCATCACGAGATTCCATAATAGTATCAACATGCATATCAGGTACCTCAGATTTAACTACTAAAAATCTATATGCGATGCTCCGATGAGCATAGCCTAGAAAGATACAATCCACTGTCTTTGGTCCTAGCTTGCGTTTCTTTGTAATTGGCACATTGACTTTTGCCAAACATCCCCAAGTACGCAAGTATGAGAGTGATGGTTTTCTCCCAACCCACTCCTCATAAGGGGTTTTCTCTTTATTCTTGTTTGGAACGCGGTTTAGGACATGACATGAAGTCAATAGAGCCTCCCCCCACCATGCCTTAGATAAACCGGACGTGTCTAACATGGCATTCACCAAGTCACATAATGTGCGGTTTTTCCTCTCGGCTACCCCGTTTGATTGGGGTGAATAGGGAGGCGTCCTTTCATGTATAATACCGTGTTCCGCACAAAAATCATCAAATATTTTGGGAAAATACTCACCACCACGATCTGACCTAAGACGTTTGATCTTTCTTTCTAATTGAGTTTCTACTTCAGATTTATAGATTTTAAAGTAGTCTAAAGCTTCATCTTTAGTTTGCAACAAGTAAACGTAGCAGAATCTAGTAGAATCGTCTATTAATGTCATAAAATATTTCTTTCCACCTTTTGTCAACACACCATTCATCTCGCATAGATCAGAATGTATGAGTTCTAATGGTGCCAAGTTTCTCTCCTCGGCTGCCTTGTGAGGCTTTCGAGGTTGCTTTGACTGCACACAACTATGACACTTAGAACCTTTGACAATAGTGAATTCCGGAATTAATTTGAGACTAGATAGCCGATTCATTAAACCAAAATTAACGTGACATAAACGAGAATGCCAAACACTTGCATTATCATTAATACCGCCACAAATATGGTTTACTGACTTATTATTAAACTCCGAAAGAGAAAAGCGGAACAGGCCTCCGCATTCATAGCCTTTACCAATAAATTGTCCATGCTTAGACACAACTATTTTATTGGACTCTAAAACTACTTTAAACCCATCTCTACATAGAAGGGTACCGCTAACAAGATTCTTGTTCATAGTAGGGACATGCTGCACGTTCTTCAGCTGGACAATCTTTCCCGAAGTGAACTTCAGATCGACCGTGCCAACACCACGAACAGAAGCATGTGACCCATTCCCCATTAGGACGGCGGAATCCCGGACGAACTGGTAAGAAGTAAACATGGACATGTCAGAACATACATGAACATTAGCACCCGTATCAAACCACCAAGATGATGTTTGAGAAACAGAAAGAACAGTAAAGGAATTACCGTACCCATCTGCATTGCTGGATGTCACGATGTTGACATTCTTTTTCCCTTTGCGATCTGCCCTCTCAGGACAGTTCTTGGAAATATGTCCCTGCACCCCACAGGTGTAGCAGCAGCCATCATTGGCTTTGTTTGACTTCTTCTTCTTGAAAGCAGTAGTTTTGTTTGGCTTGAATAGAGACTTGTTCCCTTTGTTCTTGACATAGGGTTTCTGCACCATATTAGCATTGGCGCTAGATTGACCCTCACCTCCTTTCTCAGTAGCGTCCTTAGCCCGAGCCTTCTCCTCAACATCAAGAGATGCTATCAGGTTTTCAACTGATATTTCCTGTCTCTTGTGTTTGAGGGCTGTGGCGAAGTTCCTCCATGATGGAGGTAACTTTGCAATAATGCACCCAGCCACAAACTTGTCGGGTAAAGGACACTTAAGGAGATTGAGCTCTCTCGCAAGGCACTGTATTTCATGAGCTTGTTCAACTACAGGACGGTTGTTAACCATCTTGTAGTCATGAAAATTCTCCATGATATACAGTTCACCACCTGCATCGGCTGCACCATACTTAGCGTTAAGTGCATCCCAGAGCTCCTTCCCATCTGTGACTGTCAGATAGACATCACAGAGTTTATTATCAAGAACGCTTAGAATGCATCCTCTCAGGGCAGAATTGGCTTCCTCGAACTTTGTCTGTTCTTCAACAGACAAAGGACCTTGAGGCCTGCCCTCAGTTACCCAGAAGATCTTCAGCGATTGGAGCCAGAGCGTGGCCTTAACTTGCCACCTCTTGAAGTGCACGCCAGAGAATTTCTCCGGCCTCAGTGCATCGGCCAAAGTCATCATGTTCAATTCAGGAAATTGCCTAATAAGGTTTTTGGATTGTTGGAAAGTAAGAGGCAATTTACTGAATAATTCCGGAAAAATACGAGTAAAACAACAGCGATCGGCGGACAGACGGGACGAGAAATAACGCGTACCGATTCGAAGTCGATCGCACTGCTGTAGATCGCCGCTGTAGGCGTTGATGACGACGTTGAGCCGCAGCGCCCGATCTGGTCGGTAGACGAGCCGTGGTGAAGAACGCGAGCAGTCGCGCAGTGCGCTTCCCAAAAACCTTATTCGCCCTCTCCCGGTGCAGGATCGCAAGGGCGAGCGGTTCCGGAGACCTGCTCTCCCGGTTGTCGGTGCATGCCGGCGCTCGGGATGGAGTAGACTAGAAGGCGGCGCAAGGAACGCGAACGTGGGAACGATCTGATCGTGGGGTGCCCTGCCGTACCGCGGACGCCCGTATTTATAGAGTCCCAGGAGGCGGTTCGTATGCGATCTGGATCCTAACCGACTCCGCAGTCGTAGACGCGTCCGTCTCTAACGACTTGGACTCTGACTCGGTAGCCCCAAAAATTCGGAGGCCCAAAAGCCCAATTTAATTTTCTGCAAAAATATAAAATCTGGGCTCGGCTCGAGGCTCGAATTCACACGAACACACGCGCGCGCGCGCGCGCGTGTGCGTGGCGGGGCGAGGCGAGGCGTGGCGTGGCGAGGCGAGCGAGCGAGGAGGAGGAGGAGGAGGAGCGCGCGTGGGCCACCCCTCTCTTCCTCTCTTCTCTCTCACTCAAGGAGTGGAAGAGCAACCTCCCTTATATGTAGGGGTTGCTCCACTTCCACTTCCCATGTGGGACTAAACACTTAGCACCACTCCCTCTTGCCCTAATGGGCCTTTGAGATTTTCTAGGATTTATTTCTGAATTAATATTGGGCCAAGCCCATTAATTCCAACAATCCCCCACCAGATCTCAAAGCCATTAGGAGAGAGGTCATTCTCGTTCCTTGTTTAATATACTAGTGTTTTCGGCAGAGACTGTAAAGTTGAACTTCTGCCTAGATCCTCAAGTTTTATCAGGTCACAACTTGAACAATGGACTACGCCTTGAATTGCAAGTTTTGTGTGAACTGACTTCACCCAAAGACCATTACCAGTACTTGGCTACCAGTAGTCTACCCCGCGGGTGGAGCATATGCGTCGTACTCCCTGGTCTCTTCATGAGCTTTCTAGAGATCACCCAAATCTCACAGACTGCGACGTTAGACAGTCGGAGCTCATATAGGTGTGTTTCCTTCAAGACTGCCCTGTAGGACGGCATCTTTGCTACACATAGCCAACAGAAACACATTAAGGCAATTCGCCAACCTGCCTTACAGTTTGAGAGTACAAGTGTGCATCTTCACATAGAGAGGGTATAAAGGAAGTACTCTCCTCGGTGAACCACTAGCTTGTTTTCCCATGTCCTAATTCACGGGATCTCCGATCACATAGGTTGGGTTACTACTATGGTGTCACATCAATGGGTCTCAGACCCATCTCTCTCGATGCACTTTCTATCACATTACGTGATAGACCCTTCGTAAAGGGATCTGCCAGGTTTTTGTCTGTTTGTATATACGAAACAGTAATAACTCCGGAGTTTCTCATTTTCCTGACAGATTTTAAACGTCTCTTGACATGTCTTGATGATTTTGCATTATCCTTAGAACTGGTCACTTTGGCAATCACCGTCTGATTGTCACAGTTCATAAGGATTGCCGGCAATGGTTTCTCAACTATAGGCAAATCCATCAAGAGCTCTCGCAGCCATTCTGCCTCCGCAGTGGCTGTCTCTAAAGCAGTGAGTTCTGCTTCCATGGTTGACCTCGTCAAAATGGTCTGTTTGCAAGACCTCCATGATATAGCACCACCAGCTAGAGTGAACACATATCCACTCGTGGCATAGAGTTCATCAACATCAGAGATCCAGTTCGAATCACTATAACCCTCAGGCACGGCCGGATGCCCAGTATAGTGAATTCTATAACTCATTGTACCTCTCAGATAGCGCATAACTCTTTCAAGTGCATGCCAATGATCTGTACCCGGGTTTGACATGAACCTGCTCAGTTTGCTTACAGCAAACGAGATATCAGGACGGGTTGCGCTAGCTAAGTACATGAGTGAACCAATAATCTGAGAATATCTGAGTTGATCTCTTGACTCTTTCTTGTTTTTTCTAAGTATCACGCTGGGATCATAAGGCGTTGGAGAAATCTTGCTATCCATAAAGCCGAACCGGCTCAAGATTTTCTCAACATAGTGGGATTGACTTAAAGTAATTCCACTCTGATCCTTATTCAGCTTAATGTTCAAAATAACATTAGCTTCTCCCAGATCTTTCATATCAAAACACTTTGATAGAAAAGACTTGACTTCAGAAATTATATTAATGCTCGTACCAAAAATGAGTATATCATCTACATACAAGCATAACATAACGCTATCGCCCCCACCATGGCGATAGTACACGCACCGATCAGCCTCATTAATGACAAAGCCCGCAGACGTCAAAGTACTATCGAACTTCTCATGCCATTGCTTAGGTGCTTGTTTCAGGCCATACAAGGATTTCAACAATTTGCACACCTTTGTCTCTTCACCTTTTACTACGAATCCATCAGGCTGTTCCATATAAATCTCCTCTTCCAACTCTCCGTTCAGGAAAGCTGTCTTTACATCCATTTGATGGATGATTAGACCATAAGAGGCAGCCAAAGAAAGTAGTACACGAATTGTCGTCATTCTGGCGACAGGTGAATAGGTGTCAAAATAGTCTTCTCCTTCCTTTTGAGTATAACCCTTTGCAACTAGTCTTGCCTTGTACTTTTCAATAGTACCGTCAGGTCTGAGCTTCTTCTTGAACACCCACTTGCAGCCTACTGGTTTGCACCCGTATGGCCGTTCAGTTAACTCCCAGGTTCCATTGGAAAGAATTGAGTCCATCTCACTATGAACTGCTTCTTTCCAGTCATCTGCATCAGGTGATGCATATGCCTCTGCTATGGATCTAGGAGTATCGTCCACAAGGTACACAATGAAATCATCACCAAAGGATTTTGCAATCCGTGATCTCTTACTCGACTGAGTTATTTCATTGTGTTCTTCCTCTGGGACATTCTCAAATGGTGTATCAAGAAACTCGCTAGTTGTGGTGGATTCAGGACAAATTTCAGAAGAGATCCTAGCAATACTATGCATATCTTTCATAGGAAAAATATTCTCAAAAAATGTTGCATCACGAGATTCCATAATAGTATCAACATGCATATCAGGTACCTCAGATTTAACTACTAAAAATCTATATGCGATGCTCCGATGAGCATAGCCTAGAAAGATACAATCCACTGTCTTTGGTCCTAGCTTGCGTTTCTTTGTAATTGGCACATTGACTTTTGCCAAACATCCCCAAGTACGCAAGTATGAGAGTGATGGTTTTCTCCCAACCCACTCTTCATAAGGGGTTTTCTCTTTATTCTTGTTTGGAACGCGGTTTAGGACATGACATGAAGTCAATAGAGCCTCCCCCCACCATGCCTTAGATAAACCGGACGTGTCTAACATGGCATTCACCAAGTCACATAATGTGCGGTTTTTCCTCTCGGCTACCCCGTTTGATTGGGGTGAATAGGGAGGCGTCCTTTCATGTATAATACCGTGTTCCGCACAAAAATCATCAAATATTTTGGGAAAATACTCACCACCACGATCTGACCTAAGACGTTTGATCTTTCTTTCTAATTGAGTTTCTACTTCAGATTTATAGATTTTAAAGTAGTCTAAAGCTTCATCTTTAGTTTGCAACAAGTAAACGTAGCAGAATCTAGTAGAATCGTCTATTAATGTCATAAAATATTTCTTTCCACCTTTTGTCAACACACCATTCATCTCGCATAGATCAGAATGTATGAGTTCTAATGGTGCCAAGTTTCTCTCCTCGGCTGCCTTGTGAGGCTTTCGAGGTTGCTTTGACTGCACACAACTATGACACTTAGAACCTTTGACAATAGTGAATTCCGGAATTAATTTGAGACTAGATAGCCGATTCATTAAACCAAAATTAACGTGACATAAACGAGAATGCCAAACACTTGCATTATCATTAATACCGCCACAAATATGGTTTACTGACTTATTATTAAACTCCGAAAGAGAAAAGCGGAACAGGCCTCCGCATTCATAGCCTTTACCAATAAATTGTCCATGCTTAGACACAACTATTTTATTGGACTCTAAAACTACTTTAAACCCATCTCTACATAGAAGGGTACCGCTAACAAGATTCTTGTTCATAGTAGGGACATGCTGCACGTTCTTCAGCTGGACAATCTTTCCCGAAGTGAACTTCAGATCGACCGTGCCAACACCACGAACAGAAGCATGTGACCCATTCCCCATTAGGACGGCGGAATCCCGGACGAACTGGTAAGAAGTAAACATGGACATGTCAGAACATACATGAACATTAGCACCCGTATCAAACCACCAAGATGATGTTTGAGAAACAGAAAGAACAGTAAAGGAATTACCGTACCCATCTGCATTGCTGGATGTCACGATGTTGACATTCTTTTTCCCTTTGCGATCTGCCCTCTCAGGACAGTTCTTGGAAATATGTCCCTGCACCCCACAGGTGTAGCAGCAGCCATCATTGGCTTTGTTTGACTTCTTCTTCTTGAAAGCAGTAGTTTTGTTTGGCTTGAATAGAGACTTGTTCCCTTTGTTCTTGACATAGGGTTTCTGCACCATATTAGCATTGGCGCTAGATTGACCCTCACCTCCTTTCTCAGTAGCGTCCTTAGCCCGAGCCTTCTCCTCAACATCAAGAGATGCTATCAGGTTTTCAACTGATATTTCCTGTCTCTTGTGTTTGAGGGCTGTGGCGAAGTTCCTCCATGATGGAGGTAACTTTGCAATAATGCACCCAGCCACAAACTTGTCGGGTAAAGGACACTTAAGGAGATTGAGCTCTCTCGCAAGGCACTGTATTTCATGAGCTTGTTCAACTACAGGACGGTTGTTAACCATCTTGTAGTCATGAAAATTCTCCATGATATACAGTTCACCACCTGCATCGGCTGCACCATACTTAGCGTTAAGTGCATCCCAGAGCTCCTTCCCATCTGTGACTGTCAGATAGACATCACAGAGTTTATTATCAAGAACGCTTAGAATGCATCCTCTCAGGGCAGAATTGGCTTCCTCGAACTTTGTCTGTTCTTCAACAGACAAAGGACCTTGAGGCCTGCCCTCACTTACCCAGAAGATCTTCAGCGATTGGAGCCAGAGCGTGGCCTTAACTTGCCACCTCTTGAAGTGCACGCCAGAGAATTTCTCCGGCCTCAGTGCATCGGCCAAAGTCATCATGTTCAATTCAGGAAATTGCCTAATAAGGTTTTTGGATTGTTGGAAAGTAAGAGGCAATTTACTGAATAATTCCGGAAAAATACGAGTAAAACAACAGCGATCGGCGGACAGACGGGACGAGAAATAACGCGTACCGATTCGAAGTCGATCGCACTGCTGTAGATCGCCGCTGTAGGCGTTGATGACGACGTTGAGCCGCAGCGCCCGATCTGGTCGGTAGACGAGCCGTGGTGAAGAACGCGAGCAGTCGCGCAGTGCGCTTCCCAAAAACCTTATTCGCCCTCTCTCGGTGCAGGATCGCAAGGGCGAGCGGTTCCGGAGACCTGCTCTCCCGGTCGTCGGTGCACGCCGGCGCTCGGGATGGAGTAGACTAGAAGGCGGCGCAAGGAACGCGAACGTGGGAACGATCTGATCGTGGGGTGCCCTGCCGTACCGCGGACGCCCGTATTTATAGAGTCCCAGGAGGCGGTTCGTATGCGATCTGGATCCTAACCGACTCCGCAGTCGTAGACGCGTCCGTCTCTAACGACTTGGACTCTGACTCGGTAGCCCCAAAAATTCGGAGGCCCAAAAGCCCAATTTAATTTTCTGCAAAAATATAAAATCTGGGCTCGGCTCGAGGCTCGAATTCACACGAACACACGCGCGCGCGCGCGCGCGCGTGTGCGTGGCGGGGCGAGGCGAGGCGTGGCGTGGCGAGGCGAGCGAGCGAGGAGGAGGAGGAGGAGGAGCGCGCGTGGGCCACCCCTCTCTTCCTCTCTTCTCTCTCACTCAAGGAGTGGAAGAGCAACCTCCCTTATATGTAGGGGTTGCTCCACTTCCACTTCCCATGTGGGACTAAACACTTAGCACCACTCCCTCTTGCCCTAATGGGCCTTTGAGATTTTCTAGGATTTATTTCTGAATTAATATTGGGCCAAGCCCATTAATTCCAACAATCCCCCACCAGATCTCAAAGCCATTAGGAGAGAGGTCATTCTCGTTCCTTGTTTAATATACTAGTGTTTTCGGCAGAGACTGTAAAGTTGAACTTCTGCCTAGATCCTCAAGTTTTATCAGGTCACAACTTGAACAATGGACTACGCCTTGAATTGCAAGTTTTGTGTGAACTGACTTCACCCAAAGACCATTACCAGTACTTGGCTACCAGTAGTCTACCCCGCGGGTGGAGCATATGCGTCGTACTCCCTGGTCTCTTCATGAGCTTTCTAGAGATCACCCAAATCTCACAGACTGCGACGTTAGACAGTCGGAGCTCATATAGGTGTGTTTCCTTCAAGACTGCCCTGTAGGACGGCATCTTTGCTACACATAGCCAACAGAAACACATTAAGGCAATTCGCCAACCTGCCTTACAGTTTGAGAGTACAAGTGTGCATCTTCACATAGAGAGGGTATAAAGGAAGTACTCTCCTCGGTGAACCACTAGCTTGTTTTCCCATGTCCTAATTCACGGGATCTCCGATCACATAGGTTGGGTTACTACTATGGTGTCACATCAATGGGTCTCAGACCCATCTCTCTCGATGCACTTTCTATCACATTACGTGATAGACCCTTCGTAAAGGGATCTGCCAGGTTTTTGTCTGTTTGTATATACGAAACAGTAATAACTCCGGAGTTTCTCATTTTCCTGACAGATTTTAAACGTCTCTTGACATGTCTTGATGATTTTGCATTATCCTTAGAACTGGTCACTTTGGCAATCACCGTCTGATTGTCACAGTTCATAAGGATTGCCGGCAATGGTTTCTCAACTATAGGCAAATCCATCAAGAGCTCTCGCAGCCATTCTGCCTCCGCAGTGGCTGTCTCTAAAGCAGTGAGTTCTGCTTCCATGGTTGACCTCGTCAAAATGGTCTGTTTGCAAGACCTCCATGATATAGCACCACCAGCTAGAGTGAACACATATCCACTCGTGGCATAGAGTTCATCAACATCAGAGATCCAGTTCGAATCACTATAACCCTCAGGCACGGCCGGATGCCCAGTATAGTGAATTCCATAACTCATTGTACCTCTCAGATAGCGCATAACTCTTTCAAGTGCATGCCAATGATCTGTACCCGGGTTTGACATGAACCTGCTCAGTTTGCTTACAGCAAACGAGATATCAGGACGGGTTGCGCTAGCTAAGTACATGAGTGAACCAATAATCTGAGAATATCTGAGTTGATCTCTTGACTCTTTCTTGTTTTTTCTAAGTATCACGCTGGGATCATAAGGCGTTGGAGAAATCTTGCTATCCATAAAGCCGAACCGGCTCAAGATTTTCTCAACATAGTGGGATTGACTTAAAGTAATTCCACTCTGATCCTTATTCAGCTTAATGTTCAAAATAACATTAGCTTCTCCCAGATCTTTCATATCAAAACACTTTGATAGAAAAGACTTGACTTCAGAAATTATATTAATGCTCGTACCAAAAATGAGTATATCATCTACATACAAGCATAACATAACGCTATCGCCCCCACCATGGCGATAGTACACGCACCGATCAGCCTCATTAATGACAAAGCCCGCAGACGTCAAAGTACTATCGAACTTCTCATGCCATTGCTTAGGTGCTTGTTTCAGGCCATACAAGGATTTCAACAATTTGCACACCTTTGTCTCTTCACCTTTTACTACGAATCCATCAGGCTGTTCCATATAAATCTCCTCTTCCAACTCTCCGTTCAGGAAAGCTGTCTTTACATCCATTTGATGGATGATTAGACCATAAGAGGCAGCCAAAGAAAGTAGTACACGAATTGTCGTCATTCTGGCGACAGGTGAATAGGTGTCAAAATAGTCTTCTCCTTCCTTTTGAGTATAACCCTTTGCAACTAGTCTTGCCTTGTACTTTTCAATAGTACCGTCAGGTCTGAGCTTCTTCTTGAACACCCACTTGCAGCCTACTGGTTTGCACCCGTATGGCCGTTCAGTTAACTCCCAGGTTCCATTGGAAAGAATTGAGTCCATCTCACTATGAACTGCTTCTTTCCAGTCATCTGCATCAGGTGATGCATATGCCTCTGCTATGGATCTAGGAGTATCGTCCACAAGGTACACAATAAAATCATCACCAAAGGATTTTGCAATCCGTGATCTCTTACTCGACTGAGTTATTTCATCGTGTTCTTCCTCTGGGACATTCTCAAATGGTGTATCAAGAAACTCGCTAGTTGTGGTGGATTCAGGACAAATTTCAGAAGAGATCCTAGCAATACTATGCATATCTTTCATAGGAAAAATATTCTCAAAAAATGTTGCATCACGAGATTCCATAATAGTATCAACATGCATATCAGGTACCTCAGATTTAACTACTAAAAATCTATATGCGATGCTCCGATGAGCATAGCCTAGAAAGATACAATCCACTGTCTTTGGTCCTAGCTTGCGTTTCTTTGTAATTGGCACATTGACTTTTGCCAAACATCCCCAAGTACGCAAGTATGAGAGTGATGGTTTTCTCCCAACCCACTCCTCATAAGGGGTTTTCTCTTTATTCTTGTTTGGAACGCGGTTTAGGACATGACATGAAGTCAATAGAGCCTCCCCCCACCATGCCTTAGATAAACCGGACGTGTCTAACATGGCATTCACCAAGTCACATAATGTGCGGTTTTTCCTCTCGGCTACCCCGTTTGATTGGGGTGAATAGGGAGGCGTCCTTTCATGTATAATACCGTGTTCCGCACAAAAATCATCAAATATTTTGGGAAAATACTCACCACCACGATCTGACCTAAGACGTTTGATCTTTCTTTCTAATTGAGTTTCTACTTCAGATTTATAGATTTTAAAGTAGTCTAAAGCTTCATCTTTAGTTTGCAACAAGTAAACGTAGCAGAATCTAGTAGAATCGTCTATTAATGTCATAAAATATTTCTTTCCACCTTTTGTCAACACACCATTCATCTCGCATAGATCAGAATGTATGAGTTCTAATGGTGCCAAGTTTCTCTCCTCGGCTGCCTTGTGAGGCTTTCGAGGTTGCTTTGACTGCACACAACTATGACACTTAGAACCTTTGACAATAGTGAATTCCGGAATTAATTTGAGACTAGATAGCCGATTCATTAAACCAAAATTAACGTGACATAAACGAGAATGCCAAACACTTGCATTATCATTAATACCGCCACAAATATGGTTTACTAACTTATTATTAAACTCCGAAAGAGAAAAGCAGAACAGGCCTCCGCATTCATAGCCTTTACCAATAAATTGTCCATGCTTAGACACAACTATTTTATTGGACTCTAAAACTACTTTAAACCCATCTCTACATAGAAGGGTACCGCTAACAAGATTCTTGTTCATAGTAGGGACATGCTGCACGTTCTTCAGCTGGACAATCTTTCCCGAAGTGAACTTCAGATCGACCGTGCCAACACCACGAACAGAAGCATGTGACCCATTCCCCATTAGGACGGCGGAATCCCGGACGAACTGGTAAGAAGTAAACATGGACATGTCAGAACATACATGAACATTAGCACCCGTATCAAACCACCAAGATGATGTTTGAGAAACAGAAAGAACAGTAAAGGAATTACCGTACCCATCTGCATTGCTGGATGTCACGATGTTGACATTCTTTTTCCCTTTGCGATCTGCCCTCTCAGGACAGTTCTTGGAAATATGTCCCTGCACCCCACAGGTGTAGCAGCAGCCATCATTGGCTTTGTTTGACTTCTTCTTCTTGAAAGCAGTAATTTTGTTTGGCTTGAATAGAGACTTGTTCCCTTTGTTCTTGACATAGGGTTTCTGCACCATATTAGCATTGGCGCTAGATTGACCCTCACCTCCTTTCTCAGTAGCGTCCTTAGCCCGAGCCTTCTCCTCAACATCAAGAGATGCTATCAGGTTTTCAACTGATATTTCCTGTCTCTTGTGTTTGAGGGCTGTGGCGAAGTTCCTCCATGATGGAGGTAACTTTGCAATAATGCACCCAGCCACAAACTTGTCGGGTAAAGGACACTTAAGGAGATTGAGCTCTCTCGCAAGGCACTGTATTTCATGAGCTTGTTCAACTACAGGACGGTTGTTAACCATCTTGTAGTCATGAAAATTCTCCATGATATACAGTTCACCACCTGCATCGGCTGCACCATACTTAGCGTTAAGTGCATCCCAGAGCTCCTTCCCATCTGTGACTGTCAGATAGACATCACAGAGTTTATTATCAAGAACGCTTAGAATGCATCCTCTCAGGGCAGAATTGGCTTCCTCGAACTTTGTCTGTTCTTCAACAGACAAAGGACCTTGAGGCCTGCCCTCACTTACCCAGAAGATCTTCAGCGATTGGAGCCAGAGCGTGGCCTTAACTTGCCACCTCTTGAAGTGCACGCCAGAGAATTTCTCCGGCCTCAGTGCATCGGCCAAAGTCATCATGTTCAATTCAGGAAATTGCCTAATAAGGTTTTTGGATTGTTGGAAAGTAAGAGGCAATTTACTGAATAATTCCGGAAAAATACGAGTAAAACAACAGCGATCGGCGGACAGACGGGACGAGAAATAACGCGTACCGATTCGAAGTCGATCGCACTGCTGTAGATCGCCGCTGTAGGCGTTGATGACGACGTTGAGCCGCAGCGCCCGATCTGGTCGGTAGACGAGCCGTGGTGAAGAACGCGAGCAGTCGCGCAGTGCGCTTCCCAAAAACCTTATTCGCCCTCTCTCGGTGCAGGATCGCAAGGGCGAGCGGTTCCGGAGACCTGCTCTCCCGGTCGTCGGTGCACGCCGGCGCTCGGGATGGAGTAGACTAGAAGGCGGCGCAAGGAACGCGAACGTGGGAACGATCTGATCGTGGGGTGCCCTGCCGTACCGCGGACGCCCGTATTTATAGAGTCCCAGGAGGCGGTTCGTATGCGATCTGGATCCTAACCGACTCCGCAGTCGTAGACGCGTCCGTCTCTAACGACTTGGACTCTGACTCGGTAGCCCCAAAAATTCGGAGGCCCAAAAGCCCAATTTAATTTTCTGCAAAAATATAAAATCTGGGCTCGGCTCGAGGCTCGAATTCACACGAACACACGCGCGCGCGCGCGCGCGCGTGTGCGTGGCGGGGCGAGGCGAGGCGTGGCGTGGCGAGGCGAGCGAGCGAGGAGGAGGAGGAGGAGGAGCGCGCGTGGGCCACCCCTCTCTTCCTCTCTTCTCTCTCACTCAAGGAGTGGAAGAGCAACCTCCCTTATATGTAGGGGTTGCTCCACTTCCACTTCCCATGTGGGACTAAACACTTAGCACCACTCCCTCTTGCCCTAATGGGCCTTTGAGATTTTCTAGGATTTATTTCTGAATTAATATTGGGCCAAGCCCATTAATTCCAACAATCCCCCACCAGATCTCAAAGCCATTAGGAGAGAGGTCATTCTCGTTCCTTGTTTAATATACTAGTGTTTTCGGCAGAGACTGTAAAGTTGAACTTCTGCCTAGATCCTCAAGTTTTATCAGGTCACAACTTGAACAATGGACTACGCCTTGAATTGCAAGTTTTGTGTGAACTGACTTCACCCAAAGACCATTACCAGTACTTGGCTACCAGTAGTCTACCCCGCGGGTGGAGCATATGCGTCGTACTCCCTGGTCTCTTCATGAGCTTTCTAGAGATCACCCAAATCTCACAGACTGCGACGTTAGACAGTCGGAGCTCATATAGGTGTGTTTCCTTCAAGACTGCCCTGTAGGACGGCATCTTTGCTACACATAGCCAACAGAAACACATTAAGGCAATTCGCCAACCTGCCTTACAGTTTGAGAGTACAAGTGTGCATCTTCACATAGAGAGGGTATAAAGGAAGTACTCTCCTCGGTGAACCACTAGCTTGTTTTCCCATGTCCTAATTCACGGGATCTCCGATCACATAGGTTGGGTTACTACTATGGTGTCACATCAATGGGTCTCAGACCCATCTCTCTCGATGCACTTTCTATCACATTACGTGATAGACCCTTCGTAAAGGGATCTGCCAGGTTTTTGTCTGTTTGTATATACGAAACAGTAATAACTCCGGAGTTTCTCATTTTCCTGACAGATTTTAAACGTCTCTTGACATGTCTTGATGATTTTGCATTATCCTTAGAACTGGTCACTTTGGCAATCACCGTCTGATTGTCACAGTTCATAAGGATTGCCGGCAATGGTTTCTCAACTATAGGCAAATCCATCAAGAGCTCTCGCAGCCATTCTGCCTCCGCAGTGGCTGTCTCTAAAGCAGTGAGTTCTGCTTCCATGGTTGACCTCGTCAAAATGGTCTGTTTGCAAGACCTCCATGATATAGCACCACCAGCTAGAGTGAACACATATCCACTCGTGGCATAGAGTTCATCAACATCAGAGGTCCAGTTCGAATCACTATAACCCTCAGGCACGGCCGGATGCCCAGTATAGTGAATTCCATAACTCATTGTACCTCTCAGATAGCGCATAACTCTTTCAAGTGCATGCCAATGATCTGTACCCGGGTTTGACATGAACCTGCTCAGTTTGCTTACAGCAAACGAGATATCAGGACGGGTTGCGCTAGCTAAGTACATGAGTGAACCAATAATCTGAGAATATCTGAGTTGATCTCTTGACTCTTTCTTGTTTTTTCTAAGTATCACGCTGGGATCATAAGGCGTTGGAGAAATCTTGCTATCCATAAAGCCGAACCGGCTCAAGATTTTCTCAACATAGTGGGATTGACTTAAAGTAATTCCACTCTGATCCTTATTCAGCTTAATGTTCAAAATAACATTAGCTTCTCCCAGATCTTTCATATCAAAACACTTTGATAGAAAAGACTTGACTTCAGAAATTATATTAATGCTCGTACCAAAAATGAGTATATCATCTACATACAAGCATAACATAACGCTATCGCCCCCACCATGGCGATAGTACACGCACCGATCAGCCTCATTAATGACAAAGCCCGCAGACGTCAAAGTACTATCGAACTTCTCATGCCATTGCTTAGGTGCTTGTTTCAGGCCATACAAGGATTTCAACAATTTGCACACCTTTGTCTCTTCACCTTTTACTACGAATCCATCAGGCTGTTCCATATAAATCTCCTCTTCCAACTCTCCGTTCAGGAAAGCTGTCTTTACATCCATTTGATGGATGATTAGACCATAAGAGGCAGCCAAAGAAAGTAGTACACGAATTGTCGTCATTCTGGCGACAGGTGAATAGGTGTCAAAATAGTCTTCTCCTTCCTTTTGAGTATAACCCTTTGCAACTAGTCTTGCCTTGTACTTTTCAATAGTACTGTCAGGTCTGAGCTTCTTCTTGAACACCCACTTGCAGCCTACTGGTTTGCACCTGTATGGCCGTTCAGTTAACTCCCAGGTTCCATTGGAAAGAATTGAGTCCATCTCACTATGAACTGCTTCTTTCCAGTCATCTGCATCAGGTGATGCATATGCCTCTGCTATGGATCTAGGAGTATCGTCCACAAGGTACACAATGAAATCATCACCAAAGGATTTTGCAATCCGTGATCTCTTACTCGACTGAGTTATTTCATCGTGTTCTTCCTCTGGGACATTCTCAAATGGTGTATCAAGAAACTCGCTAGTTGTGGTGGATTCAGGACAAATTTCAGAAGAGATCCTAGCAATACTATGCATATCTTTCATAGGAAAAATATTCTCAAAAAATGTTGCATCACGAGATTCCATAATAGTATCAACATGCATATCAGGTACCTCAGATTTAACTACTAAAAATCTATATGCGATGCTCCGATGAGCATAGCCTAGAAAGATACAATCCACTGTCTTTGGTCCTAGCTTGCGTTTCTTTGTAATTGGCACATTGACTTTTGCCAAACATCCCCAAGTACGCAAGTATGAGAGTGATGGTTTTCTCCCAACCCACTCCTCATAAGGGGTTTTCTCTTTATTCTTGTTTGGAACGCGGTTTAGGACATGACATGAAGTCAATAGAGCCTCCCCCCACCATGCCTTAGATAAACCGGACGTGTCTAACATGGCATTCACCAAGTCACATAATGTGCGGTTTTTCCTCTCGGCTACCCCGTTTGATTGGGGTGAATAGGGAGGCGTCCTTTCATGTATAATACCGTGTTCCGCACAAAAATCATCAAATATTTTGGGAAAATACTCACCACCACGATCTGACCTAAGACGTTTGATCTTTCTTTCTAATTGAGTTTCTACTTCAGATTTATAGATTTTAAAGTAGTCTAAAGCTTCATCTTTAGTTTGCAACAAGTAAACGTAGCAGAATCTAGTAGAATCGTCTATTAATGTCATAAAATATTTCTTTCCACCTTTTGTCAACACACCATTCATCTCGCATAGATCAGAATGTATGAGTTCTAATGGTGCCAAGTTTCTCTCCTCGGCTGCCTTGTGAGGCTTTCGAGGTTGCTTTGACTGCACACAACTATGACACTTAGAACCTTTGACAATAGTGAATTCCGGAATTAATTTGAGACTAGATAGCCGATTCATTAAACCAAAATTAACGTGACATAAACGAGAATGCCAAACACTTGCATTATCATTAATACCGCCACAAATATGGTTTACTAACTTATTATTAAACTCCGAAAGAGAAAAGCAGAACAGGCCTCCGCATTCATAGCCTTTACCAATAAATTGTCCATGCTTAGACACAACTATTTTATTGGACTCTAAAACTACTTTAAACCCATCTCTACATAGAAGGGTACCGCTAACAAGATTCTTGTTCATAGTAGGGACATGCTGCACGTTCTTCAGCTGGACAATCTTTCCCGAAGTGAACTTCAGATCGACCGTGCCAACACCACGAACAGAAGCATGTGACCCATTCCCCATTAGGACGGCGGAATCCCGGACGAACTGGTAAGAAGTAAACATGGACATGTCAGAACATACATGAACATTAGCACCCGTATCAAACCACCAAGATGATGTTTGAGAAACAGAAAGAACAGTAAAGGAATTACCGTACCCATCTGCATTGCTGGATGTCACGATGTTGACATTCTTTTTCCCTTTGCGATCTGCCCTCTCAGGACAGTTCTTGGAAATATGTCCCTGCACCCCACAGGTGTAGCAGCAGCCATCATTGGCTTTGTTTGACTTCTTCTTCTTGAAAGCAGTAATTTTGTTTGGCTTGAATAGAGACTTGTTCCCTTTGTTCTTGACATAGGGTTTCTGCACCATATTAGCATTGGCGCTAGATTGACCCTCACCTCCTTTCTCAGTAGCGTCCTTAGCCCGAGCCTTCTCCTCAACATCAAGAGATGCTATCAGGTTTTCAACTGATATTTCCTGTCTCTTGTGTTTGAGGGCTGTGGCGAAGTTCCTCCATGATGGAGGTAACTTTGCAATAATGCACCCAGCCACAAACTTGTCGGGTAAAGGACACATAAGGAGATTGAGCTCTCTCGCAAGGCACTGTATTTCATGAGCTTGTTCAACTACAGGACGGTTGTTAACCATCTTGTAGTCATGAAAATTCTCCATGATATACAGTTCACCACCTGCATCGGCTGCACCATACTTAGCGTTAAGTGCATCCCAGAGCTCCTTCCCATCTGTGACTGTCAGATAGACATCACAGAGTTTATTATCAAGAACGCTTAGAATGCATCCTCTCAGGGCAGAATTGGCTTCCTCGAACTTTGTCTGTTCTTCAACAGACAAAGGACCTTGAGGCCTGCCCTCAGTTACCCAGAAGATCTTCAGCGATTGGAGCCAGAGCGTGGCCTTAACTTGCCACCTCTTGAAGTGCACGCCAGAGAATTTCTCCGGCCTCAGTGCATCGGCCAAAGTCATCATGTTCAATTCAGGAAATTACCTAATAAGGTTTTTGGATTGTTGGAAAGTAAGAGGCAATTTACTGAATAATTCCGGAAAAATACGAGTAAAACAACAGCGATCGGCGGACAGACGGGACGAGAAATAACGCGTACCGATTCGAAGTCGATCGCACTGCTGTAGATCGCCGCTGTAGGCGTTGATGACGACATTGAGCCGCAGCGCCCGATCTGGTCGGTAGACGAGCCGTGGTGAAGAACGCGAGCAGTCGCGCAGTGCGCTTCCCAAAAACCTTATTCGCCCTCTCCCGGTGCAGGATCGCAAGGGCGAGCGGTTCCGGAGACCTGCTCTCCCGGTCGTCGGTGCACGCCGGCGCTCGGGATGGAGTAGACTAGAAGGCGGCGCAAGGAACGCGAACGTGGGAACGATCTGATCGTGGGGTGCCCTGCCGTACCGCGGACGCCCGTATTTATAGAGTCCCAGGAGGCGGTTCGTATGCGATCTGGATCCTAACCGACTCCGCAGTCGTAGACGCGTCCGTCTCTAACGACTTGGACTCTGACTCGGTAGCCCCAAAAATTCGGAGGCCCAAAAGCCCAATTTAATTTTCTGCAAAAATATAAAATCTGGGCTCGGCTCGAGGCTCGAATTCACACGAACACACGCGCGAGCGCGCGCGCGCGCGCGCGCGCGCGTGCGTGGCGTGGCGAGGCGAGCGAGCGAGGAGGAGCGCGCGTGGGCCACCCCTCTCTTCCTCTCTTCTCTCTCACTCAAGGAGTGGAAGAGCAACCTCCCTTATATGTAGGGGTTGCTCCACTTCCACTTCCCATGTGGGACTAAACACTTAGCACCACTCCCTCTTGCCCTAATGGGCCTTTGAGATTTTCTAGGATTTATTTCTGAATTAATATTGGGCCAAACCCATTAATTCCAACACTGTTTGCCTCGTACAAGCGCACGCGAGTCTCTGCAAGGGAACGTACTGTTTGCCTCGTAAAGGCGTCATTCAATGTTCGACAGAGATGCAACAAACTGTGTCATGCATTCGTAAACTATTGAATATGGTCCTACTGTGCGGCTATGTAAATTTGTATTGTGGTATTTTTAAAGTTGGAAATGTTATATTTTGTGACATGTGCAAATTCTGGAGATCGCTGCTGGTCGTTCGAGAGCAATTCGCCTATTCGAAGAAACAAGGTTTGGCAGTGAGCAAATAGCAATTAACCCAACGGGCAACGACACCTCCACCTCCATTACTTGGCTCACCCTCTGGGTGCGCTGGTGATGCAAGTAGCCACTGAAGAGAAGCCTTAAAATAACATTATTATGACTGAAATTTATAAAAAGTATTTAAATAAACAATAGTAAAAATAGTTACCTCTAGTTGCTCATTGGACGGGCTATTTGTTTCTCCTATTGGAGGGGAGCGAACCATTTCAAACTTGAATGGCCCGCCGAGCGGATGTACCATTCTCTAGGTAATTGTCTGCAAAATTTTCACCGGGCAATTTTGCATGCAGCCCTCGACGGATAATTATTCAATCGCCAAGTGAATTTTCTGTGGAAATATGCAAACGGCCTTTGGGGATGATTCACCCAACCATCGGACGAATTATCCGTCGAAGACTATATATGCCCGAAGGCTGAGTCACTGGCCAATTAATTCATCCTAAATCACTAGAGGGCATAGAGGAGATTTAGGAAAGAGCGAAGCGAAGCACTGCTGACTTTTTTCAGTATGTTTGTATTTGTTAATTTATCGTACATAAGACATTTAGATAGTTGTAGATTTTAGTTTAAATTATACATAGTTAAATAATGTAGAGAATTTATATAATCTAGAATTGATTATGAGTTTTACATAGTTATGTAATTTAGTTCATTTTAATAGTCTACATTTTTGATATTTAGTTATACATAGATAAGTAACATACATAACTTAGTGTACAATTTTTTATTTAGTTATAGATAGTTAAGTAGTGCAGTCATTTATATAATTTAGATATTCGTACTTAGTTACATGTATTTACGTAATGTAGTTAATTTGCATAAACTAGACACAAGTATTTAGTTATACTTGCTTATTTAATTTTGTTTATTTAGATAAATTTGACATAACTATCTAGAAAATTTAGATTAAACTATATGGATTGTTTGTAAGTATGTAGTAAATGAGTTATATATAATAGAAATAATGATACGTTAGTTATAACTCATGAGAGCGAATCTAGTGTCCCCGAGCTTCTATACCCGAACATCGATGAGCAACACAGGTCGTGCCTCTCCACTGTTAAGCGGGAGGATATCGGGATGATGCAATCACGAGTCACCGACGACTTGTTGCAGGGGCCGTTGGACTACCAGGTGAATACATTGAATGCCTTGACGTTTATGTGAAGAAAATAGTATTTGTAAATTATAGAGGGACGAAGAGAGATGTAAATTTTGCCAGTTTTTTTCTTTTGAAAGTAAGAGTGCTCAAAGTTATGGAATTTGCAAACCGCCGTCAGAAGTGTCATGCAGAATGGATGACTAAACATTACGAAATGCATACTCTATAGACAAAGTCATGGACGCTGGATCTGGACTACACTTACGAAATTGTGAAGGGATGAACGTGCTGTAATATTGATCTACAAAGGCCAGTCCACAGTCGTATGCTTAACCTTTCAGTTACTATCATCTTGTTCTACATAATAGGCTGTGAGTGTCTGCATTCATACTCACTTGTATGTAATTAGTCATAACCTTATTGGAGGGGAACTTCGGGACTTGCATGTACCCATCATCTAAAAAAACATATCAGGCATGTCTATAATTTGACCATTAGTTACTACTACAAAAAGTTTTATCGCAGACGTCTCGTTTTTTTTACTCAAGCGGTCCAATAAAAAAATACAGCTGTGACGTCTAATGAATTAATAGCCGTCTGTGAAGGTAAAATATCACAAACAGTTTTAATAAAGGACCACCTGCGAAGCGACCAGGTGTGCGTCCTTTGCGATTACTGAGGGGAGCACGAAGAAATTGAATTTAATTTGAAGTGTCCCATCACTGTGCACGAGAGTCGATTCGTCCTCCTTCTCGTGCCAACACGATGATAAAATATCACAAGCAGTTCGCAAAACTAAACCGTTAGAGTAAAGATATCCATTTTCACAAGAAGTCCATAAATAAAAGCCGCATGTGATATTCATCATTATTACAGGTGAATCTCTAGGAAGCACCGCCTGTGAAGCAACCAGGCGTGCGTCCTTTGCGATTACCGAGGGGAATGCGCAGAAAGCCCACCGAGGGAGCCAGTAGGATGAGATGTATGGAGGAACCAGCGGCAAAGCAGCCGCGATCCCCCCTCCAAGAGTATGGAGGAACTTGCGCCTCGAGATGGCATGAGATGTATTGGTAAATAAATTTTGCTCCATGTGACTCCTTGGTCTCGGTATCTTTCCAGAACATATCGAAATGGGCACCATAGGTCATTATCGGTTCAGGTTAACGAAAGTGGTCGATCACCTCGACGCTCTCTGGAAGACGATGGCTCAGGAGCTCGGGATCAATGGTCGCACGAGCCAAGTGGCGGCAACGGCCAGAAAACTGGGTTTCCCAGTTCCGCCACGGGCACTCCACGAGCCTGACGAGGAGGAGTAGTAGTTGTTGTATTAGTTGTTTTTTTCTTGTTTTTAGTTGATGTTGTTTTTATTTTTGTGTTTTTAAATGTTATTTTAGGTTAATGAACTTAATGTTGTTCATCTGTTCTATCTTTTCTTGTTTTATGTTAATGAACTATATATATTCATATATGCTAAATTTTGTCGACCATCGTTGATGATTGAAGAAATTGTTGATGTAGAGATTTATCGTATTAAGTGACGACAACATTGGTCATAATTAATGGCAAAGTTTTCACCATCGATTATGTCGGTACCCTGGGAACCGTACACCCCTTGAGATTACAAAGATCTTAAGGGAATGTCATCTACTTGATTTGAAGACCTTCGGAGGCCCACATGTCAAACATAACCGGACCCGTTTCTCCAACATGGTTAGTCCCAGGGTCGCCACGTGTACTATCAAACCGGAGCTACCACCCACAAGGGGGAAGCTCCGGGCTATGTACCATAGCGGCACCCCCGGACCTAACCCCAGACCGAGAGAAGCTCCGGAACTGACACGTGTCAGGTAGCTCCGGACCTATCTGTTCCCCACAGTATGCTCCGGAGCTGCCACGTCTCCAACCGATAGATCTTCAGCCTTTAACCTCCGGAAGACGACACAAAGGCTCCGGTTCTTCAAAGGGGAATCAAGGACTTCAAGACCCGATTAAGTGTCATTAATACTATATTAATGACACACGAGCGGACGACCTTAATTACCAATAACGGTGTTGTCAAAGCCCGTAACTGAGTCATTAAGAGCAATTAATCGTGTTGAATGTGTATCAATATTAGTAACCGCTGGGGTCACATGTCGGACCAGGCTAACTTGTAACGGCCTGCCCTTGTACTATAAAAGGACAGGCCGACGATACATAGGGGACTCTCTCGGGAGATACGCTCACTCTACACTCTCAACTGACGTTGAGCTCATACATCCAATACAACACCAACACACCCCGTGGAGTAGGGTATTACGCTCATACGGCCCGAACAATGTAGATCTTCGCGTCTCCTGTGCCACTTAACACTTCACCTTCTTGAATCTCCGTGCGCCCACAACGAACCTCAAACTCCTTTAATATTTTAGTAGTGTTGGGAGATCTGCCGGATCAAAACCACCAACAGTTGGCGCGCCAGGAAGGGACGCCTGAGATTTCAAGAATGGTGAACTCAGCCGCTGGATCATCCAATGGTCATCCTGCTGTTCAAGCTGTTGGGGCCAATCCCTCCAATATGCAGCCACCAGCAGGAACCACGGTTCCAGCAGGAGTCACAGATCCACCACCGCTGCCTCCACCAGCAAATCAAGCTGGTCAGCGCGATGGTGCACCGGCGTCAATCACTGTGTCGGCGAATCTTGAGAACCCGGAACACGCGCTTCATGCAGCATGTGCTCTCCTTCAATGCCCACCACCTCCGGATGCATCCCGGTATGCCATGGAGTAGTGGAGGGCCGATGTGGAACATTTGGTTGCAGCAGCAGCCGACCGCATCAGCAACCAGGGTCCTCCTTGTTCAGGACGGGCCCCGTCGCAACGACGGACTTTGTCTGGCAGACTTGGTCCGCATGTTTCCAACAACAGGAGACGTGTTGCATCATAGCAGATGATGTCGTTGCCCTCCGGGGCACGACGCACTCACACGGTATCAAGGCTTTCAACTCATGACCTCCGGGCGGAGCTTGATCACCGATATCGCAAACAAGACGGCCGAGTCCATATTGAGCGTGCTCATAAAAGACGAGAAGCTCAAGACATTCCTGCTCCTGAAGGAGTAGGAGGAGGATGTTCAGCCCTGGCCATGCATTCCTGTCCAGAAATTTGGGCCTCACCTGCCGGAGAAATTTGACGGGACCGTTAATCCCGTCGAATTTCTTCAGATTTACTCCACTGCTATCCTAGCAGCTGGAGGAAATGAGGCCGTAATGGCCAATTATTTTCCAATGGCCTTAACTGGGACCGCCCGGTCCTGGTTTATGAGCCTTCCACCAAACTCCATCAACAGTTGGGAGGAGTTGTGCCGGCAGTTCACCGCCAACTTCGGGAGTTCATACACCCGACTAGGCACTGAACTGGATCTTTTTGCAGTCGTGCAGAAAGGAGGAGAATCCCTCCGATCATTCATCCAGAGATTCTCTCAGGTAGGAAATACTATACCTTCTATCTCTAGCGCCCCTGTCATTGTGGCATTTAGACAGGGTGTGCGGGATAAGAAGATGCTGGAGAAACTGGCAATCAAGGAGATTACCAGTGTCACGGAACTCTTTAGCTTGGCCGACAAATGTGCCAGAGCTGCGGAGGGCCGTGAAATGCACTCCAAACCAACTCCGGAGGATCACAAGAAATCCTCCAAAGGAGAAGCCGCTACCTCCGGGAGTGACAATAACAATAAAAAGACCAACGACAAGAAGAAGTCGTCGGCCGGTGCATCCAATGCTGCAGCTGCTGCAGCTCCGGGTGGTCGGGGGCCATGCCCCGAGAAGCGACCTCGACCGTCTTCTGAGGATGGTGGCAAACCCAAGGTGTGGTGTCCAATTCACAAAACGGACAACCACAGTTTGGAAGACTGCCGGGAGGTCCAAAACCTTGCCGAGCGCTACAACAAGGGCCGGGAAGAAGCTCCTTTCCGACAGAGGGAAGGAAAACAAAAAGTTGACGAAGCTCCGGCTGAAGAGGAGTTAGGTTTTCAGGATCCCAAAAAGGTCCTGAAGGCCGTCTACACCTTCGTCGATGACAATTCTGACGTCTTTGACAACAAGCGTCGGAAGACCATGAACACATTTTTGGTGGATCATGGGACATCACCTCCCGCCGCGTCCTCAAGACTATGCATCGGTACATGGCTGCTGTAGCTCCTACAGCCAGGGCGGAGCCTCATCGAAAGTGTATGGACACATCCATCACTTTTGATGCTTCGGACTACCCTCGAAGCACGGTTGGAGCAGGTCAGTTACCTTTGATGGTATCTCCTACCATCAATAACATCCAGCTCCACCATGTCATGGTAGACGGAGGTTCGGGGCTCAACATCATAAGCTTCGAAGCTTTTACAAAGCTTCAACTCCGACCTTCGGATCTCCACCCCTCCCGACCTTTCTCCGAAGTAGGTACGGGAGCCATTACCCCACTCGGTGCTATTACCCTCCCCGTTACCTTCGGGACCCGGGAGAAGTATCGCACCGAAAAGTTGGTCTTTGACATTGCTCAGATCAACTTACCCTTCAATGCCATCTTGGGTAGGCCTGCCTCGTACAAATTCATGGCAGCTGCTTATTATGGTTACCTGGTGTTAAAGATGCCAACACCAGTAGGCGTTCTCCATGCGCTTACTACGACACAAGAGGAAGACTCCAGACAGGAGCAAGCTCCAAAACCCCCGAGCATTCGTCAGCGAGGCTCGACTTCTGCACCTCGTGTGCAGCCAAGCGGCGACATCGACATTCCCATCAAAGTCGTCCAAATTGGTTCCGATGCCGCTCAGACCACCCGTATATCGAGGGGATTGAACGACAAATAGGAACTTGCGCTCATCGCTTTCCTCCGGGCTAATGTCGACGTGTTTGCCTGGAAACCATCACAAATGCCTGGGATCCCCAGGGAAGTGATTGTGCACAATCTGAAGATCTACCCCGACGCCCGGCCTGTGCATCAGAAGCCTCGGAAGCAATCCGCGGAGCGACAGAACATCATTCGACAAGAAGTGAAGAAATTGCTCGAAGCTGGATTCATCCGAGAAGTCTTCCATCCAAAATGGCTGGCAAACCCAGTCGTTGTGCCCAAGGCCGGCGGGAAGCTTCGGATGTGTATCGACTACACAACACTAAATAAGGCATGTCCAAAAGATCCATTCCCACTGCCTAGAATAGATCAGATAGTGGATTCCACCTCCGGGTGTGAATTACTGTGTTTCCTAGACGCATATTCTGGGTATCATCAAATCAGAATGTCCAGGGAAGATGAAGAGCATACCTCTTTCATCACAGTAGATGGATTGTACTGTTACACAGCCATGCCATTTGTTCTCAAGAATGCAGCTTCAACCTTTGTACGAGCTATGTACAAAACCTTTGAAGAACTCATTAGAGACATAGTGGAAGTGTACGTCGATGACATCGTGGTCAAGGTCAAGAACAAGGAGTCACTCCTTGACACCTTGCAGGCTGTCTTTGATAAGTTGCGGGTCACCCGCACAAAACTAAACCCAGACAAGTGTGTCTTTGGGGTTAGCTCCGAAAAACTTCTTGGTTTCCTGGTAAGTCACCGGGGCATAAAAGCTAATCCGGCGAAGATCAAAGCCATTGAAGACATGCGGCCACCAGCCCGCATCAAGGATGTCCAAAAGCTAATTGGATGTCTAGCAGCCCTCAACCGGTTCATTTCAAGACTGGCGGAACGGGCACTTCCCTTCTTCAATTTATTGAGGATGTCCGGACCATTCCAATGGTCTGAAGAAGCAGAAAAGGCGTTCCAGGAGCTAAAACAGCTCCTCACCACCCTACCAACTCTGGTAGCTCCGAACCCTAGTGAGCCTTTGCTGCTTTACATTTCAGCTACTGACGAAGTCGTCAGTATGGTCATAGTTGCGGAGAGACCAGAACTATCCCATACTCAGGAATCCAGACACCTTCGGGAGGGTCCGGAGGTTCCTGAAAGTGAGTCTGGGTCCCAGCTCCCAGACTTGATTCCACAAGAAATTACTTCAGAAGACCCAGACCCCTCCGGGAGGGTCCAGGTCGCTTCTGAAAAGCTCTGGGTTCCTCCAGCAAGGACCCGGAGGTCCCCGAAGAAGGTTCGGATCCCTCAGGGAGGATCCAGATCAATGAAGAGGAAGCTCCGGGCCCCTCTGGGAGGGTCCGGACCATTCAGCACCTAGTGCACTTCATCAGTGAAGTACTTCATGACGCCAAGACTCGATACCTAGAGGTGCATAAGCTGCTCTATGTAGTTCTCATTGCTTCCAGGAAGCTTCGCCATTACTTCCAGGCTCACATGATTTTAGCGGTGACCTCTTACCCACTTCGAGCAATCTTGCATAATCCCAATTCAACTGGGAATATTGCAAAGTGGGCAGCAGAATTGGCTGAATTCGATCTCGAATTCATTTCAAGGCAAGCAATCAAGAGTCAAGCATTGGCAGATTTCGTGGCGAAATGGACTCCCTCTCCATCAAACCCTGGGGGCCCCAGTGAGCAGAAGATGGAACACAAGGCTCCGGTCTTCACCGAGCCTCACTGGACCCTCTACTTCGACGGCTCCATGCAAAAGCAGGGGACCGGAGCTGGAATCCTTCTCCTCGCACCAACCGGGGAGAAGGTAAAATACATGGTACACCTTGACTTCAAGGTGACCAACAACATGGCGGAGTACGAAGCACTCATCTACGGACTAAAGGTAGCACTGTCATACCGTGTTAAGCAGCTGCTGGTCAAGGGAGATTCACAACTCATCATTAAGCATGTGAAGGGTGAATGCTCCTGCAACAACCTCCAGCTAGCTGCTTACCTCCTCGAAGTCCAGAAGCTTCAAAAGAACTTCGTAGTTCTAGACCTCCACCATGTTCAGCGTGCTCACAACGCTGAAGCCGACGAACTCTCGACAAAAGTGTCAATCGGAGCTCCAGCTCCTGATGGAACTATTGTCCGAAGGTTGTCAAAACCCACAGCTCAGCATGCCAAACTGAGCGAAGGGGGTGAGATCAGCATCTCGAAGCTGACGGTCCCGATGGCCCTATTACCATGGCAGCCATCAAGGGTCGTAGGTGCTGCCGGAAGCTCCGAGCAACCCAGCACGCAAGACTCAAATGCTCAAGTTAGCTCCGAAGCATGGATCTGGGAGATCCGGAGCTACTTGAAAGACAACATCCTTCCTGACGATGATGTATCCGCTGACCGAATAGTCAGATTGGCTAAAAGATACACGTTGGTAGAAGGGGATCTCTACCGATGCGGTGCCAACGGCATCCTAATGCGGTGCATCACAAGGGAAGAAGGCTGCGAGCTCCTCGCAGAAATCCATGGAGGCGAGTGTGGGAACCACGCGTCTTCCCACACGCTGGTTGGTAAAGCCTTTCAGCACGGCTTCTACTAGCCTACAGCACTCCAGGATGCAACTGAGCTGGTGAAGAACTGCGAAGCATGCCAATTTCATGCAAAGCAAATTCACACACCGGCTCAGCCCTTACAAATGATACCTCCTACATGGCCCTTCGCTGTGTGGGGTATGGACATCTTGGGACCTTTCCCAAGAGCCGTCGGAGGTTACAAGTTCCTGTACATCACCATTGACAAGTTCAAGTGGACGGAAGCAACTCCAGTTGTGACAATCAACAAGCAATCTGCTATCACTTTCTTGCAGTCCATTGTATGCAGATTTGGTGTCCCAAACAAAATCATCACTGATAATGGGACCCAATTCACAAGCTCTGCATTTCAAGGATATTGCGAAGACCTCAACATTCAAGTTTGCTATGCCTCCGTAGCTCACCCGGCAAGCAATGGCCAGGCCGAGAGAGCAAATGCTGAAATCCTTAAAGGACTCAAAACGCGCACCTATGAGAGCTTGAAAAAACATGGAGCCAACTGGATCGAAGAGCTTCCGCCCACTCTATCGGCCAACTGGACAACTCCAAACCGGTCAACTGGAGAGACACCCTTCTTCCTGTTGTACGGAGCTGAAGCAATCCTTCCTCCGGAAATCACCTTGGGGTCACTCCGGGTCTGGACCTTCGATGAAGCCACGCAGGACCAGCTCTGGCGTGAAGACCTAGACCTCCTTGAGGAGGGAAGGTGCCAAGCAGCTGTTCGGAATGCCCAATACCGCCAAGCCCTTCCGCGCTATCATCAGCGGCATGTACACAACCAACAGCTCGAGGAAGGTGATCTGGTGCTACGGAGAATACAATCCAGAGAAGGGTTAAACAAACTCTCCCCCAGCTTGGAGGGACCTTTCCGAGTGATTAAAGTATCCCGTCCCGGAAGCATTCGCTTGGCTACCGAGGATGGGACACCTCTCCCAAATCCTTGGAACATTGAGCAACTCCATAAGTTCTACACTTAATATCACGAAGGTGAGTCTGTAGTAACTTGAGGTGTATGTTATAGAGTCATTGTACAGAGTTAGGTAGTTCCTCCGGGAGAACAGCCGGACCTTTTCCGGAAGGTCCGCAAAGTTCATGCAACACTTGTCACAGTGTCAGGACTAAAAGTGTAGTTAGCTACCCTGGGTCGAACGAGAAATGAAACACGCTTAGTCTGGTTCCGTACCCTAAGAGTGTACTTGTTTCCCCTGTATCCCGTACCTATAATGAAAGACATCTTCATGTGAAACAGACTCCACGTGCATTTATTTTGTATAGGCTCAATATTTTGTATTTTTCTCTTTCTTGTCTATAACAAAGTTGTGCAATTCTTAAGAAATTTTAGTCCGACCGGTTCATATACAATTCGAGATGTATTGTCAATTCTTTTGGATTCAAATATTGTTCATGGCTCTCTCGCCTGAATGCCGCCAAGCCAATCTAGGGCCGGAGTGTGCTATTGGCTTAGCCTGGTCAAGCACCCTACGCCACTCTACCTACACCCCGGCAGGCCGAAGTAAGGCGGGTCCAAGTACAATTGGATCTAGAAGAAAAGACAACGCATTCGGTTGTATTCAGAATCGCGTTTGACCTAAAACTCTCCTGAGAATCGTAAGCCGAGACGAAGTTATGGGCAAGGAACGAATTTTACTATTTTTCTTCGCTTCAGTGTGCAGGAAAAATAAAAAAACCATGTTGATGGAGAAAAGCCAGAGCTAACAAGGCTCCGACTCCCCCTAGGTAGTTTGTAATCAATGTTAAACAATGAAAACGAGCATCATCGGAACAACCAAGCTCTGGTAAAGCTAGGGGGGCCAGCCGTCGACGCAAAATAAAAAAGGGTGAGAAGACCCCACATGTGGAGTCCGCTGCCGACAAACTACACGTTGGTAAAGGTCACTGCCGGAGCTACTAAGCTCCGACACCCCAGAGGGCTAACTATCGATGCTCTACGCGTTGATAGAGAATATTGTCGGAGCTTATAAGCTCCGACGATAGTCAATGCCGGAGCTTCTAAGCTCCGACAACCCCAGGGGGCCTTCACTATTAAAGACTTCGGACCTACATTCTACAAGTTCGAAGCAAATGAGTCTTCAACAAAACACAATATCCTCTTGGTACATGTTCACAATCAAATTGTGTACATCTACCAGGGGGCCAAGTGAAGACAAAAGTGTTGAAGACAAAAAATGAAATTCACAAAAATTTGGGGATTTCATTCATCTGGAGACAAGGGATTAGAAAATTGAGGAAGAAAAAGAGAGAATACAAGTGGGAGCTACAGAGATGGTCCTAGACCCTATGGAAGAATTGGGCGACCTTCTGAGCAACCTCCGACACGTTGGCTTGGGCGGCTTCACCTTCTCCTTCGACGGGACCTTCAAGCACCAGGTCCAGAGGGAATTGGGGATTCCGGCTGGTGTAGCACGTCAGCACATACTCTGCGACGTTCTTCGCTAGGGATTGCCCCTCAACCTCCAACTGGTCCGCGATGACGTCGCCCACCTTGGAGAGTTTGCTACCCACCGAGCTCAACGCCTGCAACGCCAGGTCCGGCTCCGGCTCCGAATCATCCGGACTCATGGGACTGAAGCCCATCGGTGTCAGTGCTTCGTTGGCCTTGCCCAGGAACTCCCAAACCTGTAGGGAGTCTGCAGCCCTCAAGCCCTTCGGTTCTTCCAAGGATCTTTTGGCCGCCGCTAGTTCAGAATTCTCGCGAGCGAGGTGCTCAACTTCTTTGGCATTTTGCTCAATCTTTTCAGCAACCCGCTTCTCGAGTTTTCCGAGATCCTCCTCCCGGAGGTAAATCTTGTTCTGGGGGTCAACCAGGTCCTTCTCCCTGCCCCTTACTTTCTTCTCCCTAGCAGCGATGGCACACTCTTGCTCGTAGAGTTCCTGCCCTCGCACCCAGGCCTTCTCCTCCTCCTCAAGGCAACGCTCCTCCAATTTCTTGGTGCGTTCCTCGAGACCCTTGTCAACCAGAGCAACCTTTTCGGTGAGCTCCTCCTCCCTCCTCAAGACGTCATCCCGCAGCTCTAGGAGTTTTTGCTCTTCATCTTCGAGCCTCTTCTCCCTCTCCTCAAGTGCCTCCCGGCGCTTGATGAGAGTAGTGTTAATGGCCTCAAGCCTTTCTTGGCGTTCATCAGCCACACTATTAGCTGCTTTGGTCTGCTCATTAATGGCCCAGGATTGAGCGTCAAGGGCGCGAGTAAAGCTCTCCCTGTCATCCAATAATTTGCCCCAGTACTCCAGGCATACCATCTCCTGCTTGATCCATTCCTTGTCGTCAGCCAGCCTCGACTGCGCCAGCTTGGTCTCGAAGTAGAGCCGGGTACGCCACCGCCTAAGGTTTTGGCGCTCCTCTTCAAGAGCCTTACTGTCGTGGTAGAATGCCAGCTGAACTTGACGTAGGCTAGAACAAGCGTTTTCAATTGACAATGACAGGGGAATAGGTTCCGGGCCTGCTGGGGCCTCCTCCGCTGGTTCCAGCGGGTTCTCGCTTACAAAAATTGGGTCCCACTCCACAAGAATGGTCCCCTGAGCCTCCATGGCACTAGGTCCGTCCTCCGGGATAGCCTCTGTCGCCATCGAGGAGGGTCCAGCGGAAGAAGTTCTGACCCCCGGAAGTGGTTCCGAAGGCCCCGCCGCCAGGTCTTCATTTGCCCCCTCAGGCAGGGGGCCAGCGGCTTCATCTGGGCATTCCGTCTCAGCGGCAGGCACCTCCGCCGACAACACTTCCGGAGCAGGTGCTGCTTCCGGCTCCGGCCGGGACCCCTCCTCCGCTGATGGCTCAGCTGTTGGCATCTCGACCACCACGGGTTCTAGTGCTGATGCCTCCGCAATAACCGGCCCTGAGGCCGGAGCTTCAACGGCAACCAGCTCGGGAGCCGGAAGGTCTTCAACATCAACCGGCCATGCGGCCGGAGCTCCAGCAACGACCGGCTCTGCGTCCTGTGCTTCAGAGGTAGCCGGCCCAACCGCCGGGACTTCCTCAACATCCGCGTGCACGCTGGGACTTCAATTACCTCTGGCTCAACCGCCGGGGCTTCGACAATTTCCGGCTCTAGGGCCGGAATTATTGCTTCCTCCGGCTCAACGACCGAAGCTTCCATCATCTCAGCACCCAGACCCGGAGCTTCAACCTCCGGGGCAGGTGCCGCTGGTGCATCTTCTCTCCCATGGTCCGGCGCTACCACGGGAGTCTCGGGGGATGAGTCGAGGTCCATGACCATGACAGCTGGCGCCGGAGCTGTCACAGCTTCAGCCACCACTTGGGGCGGCACCGGGACAGGAGCAGAGGCTTCCGCCCTCACAGCTTCAGCTGCTGTGGCTGAGGGTGGAGCCTCACTCCTCTTCTTGGGAACACTGCAGATGATGGATGGAGAAACTTGAAAAACAGTTACTACAATAAAACAAATGTCTGAGGTAAAGATTAAAAATTACCTTGGGAGGCTTCCGCACCAGCTTGCGCGGAACCTTTTTCCAGGCCGTTCTGGGCTAACCATAGCCGCCACCAGCGTGGAAGCTCCGGAAGGCCGCCCGGACCTCGTTGCAGCCACATGCATTTGTGACGCCCGGTTCCGAAAACTGAACCAAGCTAACGCATATGTGTGCCCAGGATGTTCATCACACATATACGAGTGCAATCACAAACGATATACAGATAATTACCACAGAACAAGATTAATTGTCAAATTTTATTACACAACTATATTATCCTCGAATACAAGCTCTAATGAATATTAATGACAAGTTCAACTAATGCAGCGGAAATAAACCAATTAAGCAGCTAAGCAAAAGGGATAGCGCAGCTCCATGCAACACCACAGGCAAGCTGACGGTAGACACGGCCTAGAACTCCGCAATATCGCCATTAAACTCATAATCCTGTCCTGCAACTGTTGGAGGGGGGATTGCAAGAGTGAGTACATGTCGTACTCAGCAAGTGTGGAAAGTATGACATGTGGCTGATTCAAATGACGAATGTAATAATGGCTAAGTGCTGAAAAGTACAGTAAAACATTTGAAAAGCAATATATTACATTTATGTGTGAGTAAACCCATCATTAACCATGTAACCATAATAATACCAGTCCATAATTCAACATTACCAATAACCAAAATCGATGTCATAAACCATAATTCCATCTCATAACCGTAACCATAATCATAATATCAACCATAACCATTACCAAACCATAACCATCCCAAATCCCAATTTCCCTCTAATCATGGAAGTTGTCCAGGTGCTCATAACCGGGAGCACGGCTATCATGATAGTTTTAATTACTCTGCAGAGTTTGTACCTCTTTACCCACGTGTTCGTGATTTCATCACCTTTCGGCGACTAAGAACCTCCCTTATGCCCATGACCCGTCGGTCACATTACACACTTCCGTTGGTGTGTGGCCAAGAGATCACAAAATAGCCTTTATAAAGGGATTACTAGCCTATTTAGACCCCACTGAGGTTTCACCGGTGGCGATGCCTCCAACTGAGCACATCTTCAACCAAGGGCCCCCTCTTGAGCCATTCGGATCCCAGGGTAGTCCCGCCAATCATCAACAAACCCAATCCGACTACCCCTTCCCCGAGCATCCACAATGGTCCAAACAGTACTAGCAAAGCCCTAATTAATCAGCTATGCCGCACCCATACTTGGCCTCGTGGTGGCACTGTAGTCCTGGCTTATTCTCGCATGAACCGGTCCTTAGATCTAAAGCAAGCAAACCACCATAACATCCAACCCATCCACATACCAGGCTTGCTTAGATCACCCATCACCATACCGTATCGACCAGTTCACATTAACCAGAACATCATTAATACATAATTAAATGTGTAGTGTTGGTTTTTCTATCCCAATTAATTAAGCGAAGCAAAGAGGTAAAAACCCTTCCCGACTCTCTACCATAATTTCCAGGTGACAAGGGTGGTCAAACAAATCTAGTAAACTTCCTATCATAGGATTCCCATCAAATTGACACAGCATGCAAGTTCGCAAACAAAACATTTATTTTAAAACAGGATCAATATGCTTCAAGGACACTTGCCTTGCTACGGCGGATGGGGTTGTTCAAGCGCTTCGAAATCTTGATTCTGAAAATCCTCGTACACGATCTCTTGAGCACTTCCCTCTACTCGTGATCACACATACAAGAATATACATGCAAATCAACATGATGCACACACATTAATCAACATGCGATGATATGCATGCATGCAAGGTACAATAATTAATTAACTACGGTTGTTTATTAATTAGATGCAACTAGTTCATACGCGTTCATATGTGTTTACGGGGATTTTAACGTGGATTAATGCTGCTGAAAATAAAATTATGGTGCAACCAAAATCAATTTATGTCTATTAGATCTAATGCGTTGCTAAAATTCGTATCGGGAACAAATCCTACCGTAGATCTGACGGCTTGACGGTCGCGGGATGGGGACAATGCGTAGACGAAGTAGATGGCGCAGCAGTTCCTCGGCGGCACGACGACGGCGACGATCTCCGGTGGACGGTGGTACCCTCCTCTCTTTCTTCCTCTTCCTCCCCTTTTTTTCTCTCTTTTTCTTCCCTGGCGGCGGCGGCTCTGGTCCTTTTTTTCTGGCGGCGTGGCTCTTCTAGCGGCGGTGTTTTCTTCTCTGGGCGGCGGCAGTTCGCTGGATCGGGAAAAAACCTAGGACCTACGGTCCTTTTTATAGGATGGAGGCCACGCGGTAGGGCGCTAGGGCCGGTTGGCGCGGGAATCGCGGTCCGGGCGGTGGCGGGAATCGCGGCCGCGTACGCGGGGGCCAAGGCGCGGAAAATCGGGCGGCGGGGAAATTTGCGCGCGCGCGAGCGGGAGTCGGACGCGGGGCCAAGGCGCGGGGGCCGAGAGGCGGGCTGGCTGGCGCGGGGGCCAAGGAGGCAGGCGGCGGGAGGGCGTTCGGCTCGGGGCGGCTGTCGGCAGGCGCAGGCGGGGCCCGGGTGGGAGCGCGGCGGGTGGGAGGCGCAGCGGGGTGGGGCCCAGGCCGGTCGGCGCGGGCTGGGCGCCTCGGGCGCGTGCCCAGCGGCAGGCGGGGCCCGCGGGAGCGGCGCGCTTGGGGGCGTGGGCGTGGGGCCGAGGCAGGCCGCGGTCGGCTCGGCCGCCTGGCCGCCCGGCGGGTTTTCCCCCTTTTTTTTTCTTCTTTTTTTTCAGATTATTATTATAATATATTTTATTATTTATATTTTATTTATTTTATTTATCTTATTAATTTTATTTATTATTTTTATATATATATTTATTATTATATATAATTTATTTATATATATTTTTTATATAAATATATTATTATTTTATTATTGATATTTATTCCCTAATACATATTTTAGGCTATAATTATTAATTTCTATTTCTTCTTTTTGCTACATACATTTGTATATATATGCTCCATCTTTTATGTTTTATTATTTTTCTTTTGTCTTACTAATGTTTAATGCATGATCATGTATGCAATGCAGGATGCGAAATTTGAGGGTGTTACAAAACCTACCCCCCTTAAAGTGAATCTCGCCCTCGAGATTCGACAGCGTGGAGAAAAGATGCGGGAATTCTGCCTTCAGTTCTTCTTCACGTTCCCACGTAGCTTCAGCTTCTGTATGTTGTTTCCATTGCACTTTGCACCAATGGATCCTCTTATTTCTCGTGACCCTTTCCTTCACGTCCAAGATCTGGATAGGTTGCTCAACATAAGACAAATCCTCCTGAAGTTCTAACTCGTCCATTGGCACTTGTTCTTCCGGCACCCTGAGACACTTCTTAAGTTGAGACACGTGAAATACGTCGTGTACGTCTGAAAGATGAGCTAGCATCTCCAACTTATATGCTACTTCTCCTCTCTTGTCCAAAATCTTGAAGGGTCCAATATAGCGAGGTGCGAGCTTTCCTCTTATATTAAACCTCTTATGACCTCTCATAGGTGACACCTTGAGGTAAACAAAATCTCCAATTTCAAAGGCTGATTTCCTTCTCCTATTGTCCGCATAGCCTTTTTGTCTTGATTGGGCAGCCCTCAAGTTTTCACGAATTATCTGGACCTGCTTTTCGGCTTCTTGCAACACCTCCGGGCCAAATACTTGAGTTTCTCCTGCCTCATTCCAGAATAAAGGTGTCCTACACTTCCTCCCATAAAGTGCTTCATATGGTGACATTTTCAAACTTGCTTGGTAACTATTGTTGTATGAAAATTCTGCATATGGCAAGCTTTTATCCGAACTTTTCTCATGCTTTAATGCACAAGCTCTTAACATGTCCTCCAAAATCTGATTTGTCCTCTCGGTTTGTCCGTCCGTTTGAGGATGATATGCTGAACTAAAATTCAACCTCGTCCCCAAAGCTTCATGCAATTTCTGCCAAAATCTGGAGGTAAATTGAGAACCTCTATCCGAGACTATCTTCTTAGGGACTCCATGTCGACACACAATATGCTCCATGTATATTTCGGCCAATCGTGCAGCTGTATATTTGGTCTTCACAGGGACAAAATGAGCTGACTTGGTTAAGCGATCCACAATTACCCAAATTGAGTCATACCCGGACTGAGTACGGGGTAACCCAACTATGAAGTCCATTCCAATTTCTTCCCACTTCCATTCCGGAATCTTCAACGGTTGCAATAATCCGGCTGGCCTTTGATGTTCCGCCTTGACTCGTTGGCACACATCACACAGTGCTACGTATTCAGCTATGTCCTTCTTCATGCTATTTCACCAATAGCAAGTCTTCAAGTCTTTGACATCTTCGTACAACCAGGGTGAATTGAGTATGGCGAGTCATGTGCCTCCTTTAATATTGTTTCTCTAATATGCTTTACATTAGGCACAACAATTCTCTTTCCAATCCATAAGGTACCATGTTCGTCTTCATCAAATCTGAATTCTCTCCCTTCTTTGATTCTTTCCTTGATTTCCTTGATCTCCTCATCTGTGGTCTGTGCTTCTCGAATTTCTTGCTCCAAGGTCGGATTTAACTCCATCATCTCCATCTCATTTACAAACCCGAGGTTCAACCGTTCAAACTCCTTACATAACTCGGACGGTAACTCTCAAACTGTAAGTTGATGGCTTATTTCTTTCCGACTCAAAGCATCGGCTACTACATTGGCTTTTCCCGGATGATAGTTGATTCCACATCATAATCCTTGATAAGCTCCAACCATCTTCGTTGCCTCAAATTCAGATCTGTCTGGGTGAAAATATACTTAAGACTCTTGTGATCCGTATAAATTTCACACCTATGTCCAAGAATATAGTGTCTCCAAATTTTCAATGCATGTACCACGGCTGCAAGTTCTAAATCATGTGTTGGGTAATTCTGCTCATGTTTCTTCAATTGTCTTGACGCATAGGCGACCACTTGACCTTCTTGCATCAATACACATCCAAGTCCTTGTCTTGATGCATCACAATAGATGTCGAAACTCTTGCTTACGTCCGGTAATACTAACACCGGCGCGGTTGTCAACCTTTTCTTTAACTCCTCAAAGCTATCCTGACAAGCTTGAGTCCATCGGAATGCCTTCCCTTTCATGAGTAATTCGGTCATAGGCTTGGCTATTTTGGAGAAATCCTTGATGAATCGGCGGTAATATCCAGCCATTCCCAGGAAACTCCGGATTTCCTTGACATTCTGCGGTGGTTCCCACTTCAACACATCCCTCACTTTACCGGGGTCAACCGATACTCCTCCTCCGGAAATAATGTGGCCTAAGAAAGAAACTTCCCGTAACCAGAATTGACATTTACTAAACTTGGCGTACAATTGGTGCTCCCTCAACTTCTGCAGCGTAAGCTTCAAGTGTTCCTCGTGTTCCTTCTCATCCTTCGAGTAGATCATAATATCATCAATAAACACCACAACGAACTTGTCCAAGTACTCCATGAAGACTTTATTCATGAGGTACATAAAGTAGGCAGGCGCATTTGTCAATCCAAAAGACATCACGGTATACTCATAAGATCCATACCGTGTCCTAAAAGCTGTCTTGGGTATGTCCGATGGTCTAATCTTCATTTGAAAGTATCCCGACCTCAAGTCAATCTTAGAGAACACACAGGCGCCTTTCATCTGATCAAACAAATCCTCTATGCGGGGCAAGGTGTACTTGTTCTTGATGGTCACCTCGTTGAGAGCTCGGTAATCCACACACATCCTTTGCGTTCCATCCTTCTTGTCCACAAATAGAACAGGCGCTCCCCAAGGTGAAGAGCTAGGGCGAATAAAACCCTTCTCTAGTTGTTCTTGAATCTGCTTCTTGAGATCTGCTAATTCCTTAGGAGGCATCCTATACGGCCTCTTAGCTATAGGTGCAGTTCCAGGTATTAAATCAATAACAAACTCAATGTCTCGATCGGGTGGCATACCTGGCAACTCATCTGGAAAAACATCCAAAAATTCACACACTACCGGAATCTCCTCAATTGCGGCACCGTCCACATGGTTCAGCTCCAATTGCTTCGGTGCGGTTTGAGATGCTTCAAATTCTACGGTGATCCCTTCCTCATTGGTCAGCTTCACCGTCTTCGTGGCACACTCAATAACTCCATTGTGCTTCCTTAACCAGTCCATACCAAGTATAATGTCCAATCCTTGAGAATCCAAAACAATGAGGTTGGCGGAGAAGTCTACCCCCCTTATTCTAAGGCTTACTTTTGGACATACTATATTTGTCCTCATCTCTCCTCCAGGGGACTTAACCAACAGAGTAAACTTCATATGAGAGATAGGCAAACTATACTTGGCAACATACTTTGATGCAATGAATGAATGCGATGCTCCAGAATCAAATAACATAGTCGCGGGATTGGAGTTGGCGAGAAACATACCAATGACCACGTCATCCGCTTGTTGAGCATCCTCCATAGAGACATGGTTCACGTTACCACGAGCAAAATTCTGCTGTCCACGGCTTCCGTGTGGCTGTCCTCCATTGGGTCTTGGGTTTTGCCTCGGCGCATTGCTTCCTTGACCAAGGCCTGACTTAGTACATTGATGCGCAAAGTGTCCAGCTTCTCCACAAGTATAACACCTCTTGACTCCACCAGAATTATTGGGACGAGCTTGGTTTTGAGCATTGGTTCCAGGGAAATCAGCACGAGGCGCATAAGGCATTGCTTGCATAACAGGGCGCTGCTGCACAAACTGAGTTGGGCGCGGTGCATAACCAGGGCGCTGAGCAGGAATAGAGGAGCTGTAATGAGGCGCATTGGGCGGCGCAAAGCGAGGGCGCACATTACTTCCTTGTTGCTGTCCTTGATACGGCGCCTTCCTCTTGATTTCTTGCTCCATCTCACGAATCTTGTTCTCAACTACAATTGCTTTGTCTACAAGTTTATGGAAATTGGCATAATCGCAGTTGAGTAGTTGCACTTGGATCTCATTGTTGAGGCCTCTCATGAACAAATATTGCTTCCGGCTGTCTCGGCTAACATCCTCGGGCGCATACCTTGAGAGTTGAGTGAACTTGTTGAGATATTCACTCACGCTTGATCTTCCTTGCCTTAAGTTCTCGAATTCTTGCCTTTTCAAGATCATAACACCTTCCGACACATAATGAGAACGGAAGTTCTCTTTGAATTCCGCCCAGGTGATCCTCTCTTGATTCTCATGAGCGTTGCATAGTGAATCCCACCAATCGGCGGCTGCTCCAACGAGTTGATGAGAAGCAAATAGGACCTTCTCCTGGTCACTACATTGGACAATGGCTAGCTTCTTCTCCACGGACTTGAGCCAATCATCAGCATCCATAGGGTCAGCGGCTTGAGCAAAGGTTGGCGGCCTAGTCCTCATAAACTCTCCCAATCGGTTATGAGGAGGTGGGGGTGGCGGTGGAGGCACGTGGGGCTGATTGTTGATATTGCCAGCCTGCAGCTGTCCCATAGTTTGTATCATGGTCTGCATGAGCTGGTTCTGCATAGCCAGTAGTTGCTCGATATTGATGGCTCCATGAGCATGTTCTTGTCCATTGTTGTTCTGAGGTACTCCATGGTTCTCCTCCTCGTTATTGACATCTCTCTGGTTGCGAGTCCTCACCATCTGAAGGAAAGCAATAGGTAAGAATTAGAAAACGTCCCAACTATATGCATCAAGGGATATGGAGCTAACCAACTAGCTATACTAGCCTAGGTGGACATGGTAATGCTAAAGCATCCCAAAATCCTCTATTAAGCACACAAGCAACCAATATATATACAGCAAACAACACACTAAGCAAAAACACATCGATTCCTGAGTGCTCCTATGTGCTCTAAAGTGTCCATTCTATCTAGGCTGCGTCCTACGGTCAACCTGGCTCTGATACCAATTTGTGACGCCCGGTTCCGAAAACTGAATCAAGCTAACACATATGTGTGCCCAGAATGTTCATCACACATATACGAGTGCAATCACAAACGATATACAGATAATTACCACAGAACAAGATTAATTGTCAAATTTTATTACACAACTATATTATCCTCGAATACAAGCTCTAATGAATATTAATGACAAGTTCAACTAATGCAGCAGAAATAAACCAATTAAGCAGCTAAGCAAAAGGGATAGCGCAGCTCCATGCAACACCACAGGCAAGCTGACGGTAGACACGGCCTAGAACTCCGCAATATCGCCATTAAACTCATAATCCTGTCCTGCAACTGTTGGGGGGGGGGGGGATTGCAAGAGTGAGTACATGTCGTACTCAGCAAGTGTGGAAAGTATGACATGTGGCTGATTCAAATGACGAATGTAATAATGGCTAAGTGCTGAAAAGTACAGTAAAACATTTTAAAAGCAATATATTACATTTATGTGTGAGTAAACCCATCATTAACCATGTAACCATAATAATACCAGTCCATAATTCAACATTACCAATAACCATAATCGATGTCATAAACCATAATTCCATCTCATAACCGTAACCATAATCATAATATCAACCATAACCATTACCAAACCATAACCATCCCAAATCCCATTTTCCCTCTAATCATGGAAGTTGTCCAGGTGCTCATAACCGGGAGCACGGCTATCATGATAGTTTTAATTACTCTGCAGAGTTTGTACCTCTTTACCCACGTGTTCGTGATTTCATCACCTTTCGGCGACTAAGAACCTCCCTTATGCCCATGACCCGTCGGTCACATTACACACTTCCGTTGGTGTGTGGCCAAGAGATCACAAAATAGCCTTTACAAAGGGATTACTAGCCTATTTAGACCCCACTGAGGTTTCACCGGTGGCGATGCCTCCAACTGAGCACATCTTCAACCAAGGGCCCCCTCTTGAGCCATTCGGATCCCAGGGTAGTCCCGCCAATCATCAACAAACCCAATCCGACTACCCCTTCCCCGAGCATCCACAATGGTCCAAACAGTACTAGCAAAGCCCTAATTAATCAGCTATGCCGCACCCATACTTGGCCTCGTGGTGGCACTGTAGTCCTGGCTTATTCTCGCATGAACCGGTCCTTAGATCTAAAGCAAGCAAACCACCATAACATCCAACCCATCCACATACCAGGCTTGCTTAGATCACCCATCACCATACCGTATCGACCAGTTCACATTAACCAGAACATCATTAATACATAATTAAATGTGTAGTGTTGGTTTTTCTATCCCAATTAATTAAGCGAAGCAAAGAGGTAAAAACCCTTCCCGACTCTCTACCATAATTTCCAGGTGACAAGGGTGGTCAAACAAATCTAGTAAACTTCCTATCATAGGATTCCCATCAAATTGACACAGCATGCAAGTTCGCAAACAAAACATTTATTTTAAAACAGGATCAATATGCTTCAAGGACACTTGCCTTGCTCCGGCGGATGGGGTTGTTCAAGCGCTTCGAAATCTTGATTCTGAAAATCCTCGTACACGATCTCTTGAGCACTTCCCTCTACTCGTGATCACACATACAAGAATATACATGCAAATCAACATGATGCACACACATTAATCAACATGCGATGATATGCATGCATGCAAGGTACAATAATTAATTAACTACGGTTGTTTATTAATTAGATGCAACTAGTTCATACGCGTTCATATGAGTTTACGGGGATTTTAACGTGGATTAATGCTGCTGAAAATAAAATTATGGTGCAACCAAAATCAATTTATGTCTATTAGATCTAATGCGTTGCTAAAATTCGTATCGGGAACAAATCCTACCGTAGATCTGACGGCTTGACGGTCGCGGGATGGGGACAATGCGTAGACGAAGTAGATGGCGCAGCAGTTCCTCGGCGGCACGACGACGGCGACGATCTCCGGTGGACGGTGGTACCCTCCTCTCTTTCTTCCTCTTCCTCCCCTTTTTTCTCTCTTTTTCTTCCCTGGCGGCGGCGGCTCTAGTCCTTTTTTTCTGGCGGCGTGGCTCTTCTGGCGGCGGTGTTTTCTTCTCTGGGCGGCGGCGGTTCGCTGGATCGGGAAAAAACCTAGGACCTACGGTCCTTTTTATAGGATGGAGGCCACGCGGTAGGGCGCTAGGGCCGGATGGCGCGGGAATCGCGGTCCTGGCGGTGGCGGGAATCGCGGCCACGTACACGGGGGCCAAGGCGCGGAAAATCGGGCGGCGGGGAAATTTGCGCGCGCGCGAGCGGGAGTCGGACGCGGGGCCAAGGCGCGGGGGCCGAGAGGCGGGCTGGCTGGCGCGGGGGCCAAGGAGGCAGGCGGCGGGAGGGCGTTCGGCGCGGGGCGGCTGTCGGCAGGCGGCAGGCGGGGCCCGGGTGGGAGCGCGGCGGGTGGGAGGCGCAGCGGGGTGGGGCCCAGGCCGGTCGGCGCGGGCTGTGCGCCTCGGGCGCGTGCCCAGCGGCAGGCGGCAGCGGCAGGCGGGGCCCGCGGGAGCGGCGCGCTGGGGGGCGTGGGCGTGGGGCCGAGGCAGGCCGCGGTCGGCTCGGCCGCCTGGCCGCCCGGCGGGTTTTCCCCCTTTTTTTTTCTTCTTTTTTTCCAGATTATTATTATAATATATATTTATTATTTATATTTTATTTATTTTATTTATCTTATTAATTTTATTTATTATTTTTATATATATATTTATTATTATATATAATTTATTTATATATATTTTATATATATATATTATTATTTTATTATTGATATTTATTCCCTAATACATATTTTAGGCTATAATTATTAATTTCTATTTCTTCTTTTTGCTACATACATTTGTATATATATGCTCCATCTTTTATGTTTTATTATTTTTCTTTTGTCCTACTAATGTTTAATGCATGATCATGTATGCAATGCAGGATGCGAAATTTGAGGGTGTTACATGCATTTCCTTATTCGAGGTCCTCCTCAACCGGGAAGGACCTCCAGACCTAGAGGCCTCAACTGGCCCTAGTGATGGAGTCGCATGCCCGGAGCTAGCACCCCAGGAAGACGCCGCTGCGGGTACAGTCGCTGCAGTTGAAGAAGACCTCCCCCTCCGGGGAGATGAAGCTGATGCAGAGGTTGCAGGCCTGTCGGACATTCCGTCGGCATGCTGCAGCTTCCTCTTCTGGCTCAAGGGTTCGTCCGCCAGCTCCTTGCCCTTGACGACGACTTCGATCCTTGGCTTCGGGCAGGGTCGGATCCACCTTCGAAAGCCCCAGGGAACTCCACCCTGGAGGTCGATCTTCTCTCGACGGCACCAAGGTCGTCAAGCACCGGCGTCGTCCGTCGGAGCTCCCTGCTGAACTCTACTTCCACGTTCAGAGGGAGAAAGGCTGATGGCAGGGTCACATCATCTCCCATGATGTCAATGCCGTGCTGGAACTTCTTGAGATGTAACTCCAAGGTTGCCCCCGACATGTTGGACTTTAGTCTGGTCTCGACCCGGTCGTCGTCCATCACGCTGTTGAGGGCCCAAGCGAGTTTTTCTCTCCTATTCAGTGGTGCCCACCTGTTGACCAGGAAATTGCAAAATACCGCCTGAGGGGTTAATTTTCCCTCCACGCAATTGCGGATCCTGGTCAGAGAAGGTTTGAAGGCATTCGATAGCACCAGAGCTTCACTCCAGACTGCAGTGTCGATGTTGGGGAGGCCTTCGGGTAGCTCCAGCTTCTCGTGCTCCTCCACCCGGATGACTATCCAGTCCTTCTTCCAATCATCCCACTTTCCAGAGGGAAATGACCGGAGGTACATGAATGGGCACTTCTTGCGCTTCACGAAGTAATAGAAGCCAAGGTACTCATTACTCCTACCGGTGGTATGGACGGTGAAGAAGGTCCGGAAAAGTTCAATGTAGGGGGGGATGCCCACCCACATTTCACAGAAGTGGACAAAGATAGACACTAGAAGAATGGAGTGGGGGCCAAGGTGGTACAACTGCAGACCATAAAAGTCTAGCAGCATCAAGAAAAAGAAGGAAAAAGGTGGGATCAACCCCACCATGGCGTACGAAGAAAAGTACACCATCTCGCCGGCGTGCTCCTTCTCGAACGGGAGCTCTCCCCCGGTGCAGACCAGGCGGTTGAAGAAGTCCGGGGACCATCCCATGAGGGCCTGGACCTTCTTCAGATCACCTTCGGTCTTCAAACGGCTCTCACGGAGACCCAACTCCATCGCAGCACAGCAAGGCAAGAGAGGAAAAGCAAGCACAAGTTGGGAGTTCTGAGCGCAAGATCAGATGAGAGGCATAAAGAACCCCAAACGGTGCGCGCTTTCCTTCTTAAGTAAGCCCTCACAATGCTTGGATGGAAACCGCAAGGAATTTGAAGATACTACTCAAAAATCCTACCCTGAAGATGACAAGAGGGCCCGGGACCACCCTGACGATCAAGTCGAGGTTCTTAACCAGGCGAACGGTTGTCATCATGAGGCGGGAAGCCCGAAGGTGGCGGCCTGACAAGGCGCGCGGAACCGATATGATTTTCGTATCAGGAACCGGCGACCTTCAATTGCGTGAGATCCGCATGCCAAAGATCTCATTTGCCACACACGGGATATGCCACGCGGCGAGGATTTAACTCCAAACTATCGCCAACGGCACATCCGCAGACCTTTGAAGTTCAAAGTCGAAGGATGGACCCACCTCTGACAGAATGACCTCACCCAAGGGATCTTCCCCAGAGGTGGGCCCAGGGGGACACTGTGGGTACCCTGGGAACCGTACACCCCTTGAGATTACAAAGATCCCAAGGGAATGTCATCTACTTGATTTGAAGACCTTCGGAGGCCCACATGTCAGACATAACCGGACCCGCTTCTCCAACATGGTTAGTCCCAGGGTCGCCACGTGTACTATCAAACCGGAGCTACCACCCACAAGGGGGAAGCTCCGGGCTATGTACCATAGCGGCACCCCCGGACCTAAACCCAGACCGAGGGAAGCTCCAAAACTGACACGTGTCAGGTAGCTCCGGACCTATCTGTTCCCCACAGTGTGCTCCGGAGCTGCCACGTGTCCAACCGACAGATCTTTAGCCTCTATCCTCCGGAAGACTCCACAACGGCTTCGGATCTTCAAAGGGGAATCAAGGATTTCAAGACCCGATTAAGTGTCATTAATACTATATTAATGACACACGATCGGACGACCTTTATTACCAATAACGGTGCTGTCAAAGCCCGTAACTGAGTCATTAAGAGCAATTAATCATATTGAATGTGTATCAATATTAGTAACCGCCGGGGCCACATGTCGGGCCAGGCTAACTTGTAACGGCCTGCCCTTGTACTATAAAAGGACAGGCCGATGATACATAGGGGACTCGGGAGATACGCTCACTCTACACTCTCAACTGACGTTGAGCTCATACATCCAATACAACACCAACACATCCCGTGGAGTAGGGCATTACGCTCAGGCGGCCCGAACCATGTAAATCTTCGCATCTCCTATGCCACTTAACACTTCACCTTCTTGAATTCTCCGCGCGCCCGCACCGAACCTCAAACTCCTTTGACACTTTAGTAGTGTCGGGAGATCTGTCGGATCAAAACCACCGACAAATTCTTAACAAAAAGACACCTTTTTTGTATGACCCCTTAGCTTCCCAACCGGTTTATAATTAGCAGCCGCTTGTGAAAATAATTTTCCAAGGCGGTGTTTAATAGAAGGATCGCTAGTGATAATAAACGGATATAAAGCCTCTCGGCCGCACCCCGTAAACCTAAGGGATTGCAGGCAGCAGAAATTTTCATTTGGCGCCATGCTTTCCCCTGTTCACTGACGCCATCTAGCGTCGTCCTCACCCTCGCACTACTCGCTCTCGTTGTGGTCGCCGTCGCCGCCGAACCCCATCCTCACCCTCGCCATCCTTGCCCTCTCTATGGTCCCTCTCGCCGCCGAGCGTCGTCCTCACCCTCCCCGTCCTCACCCTCGCCGTCTTCGCCCTCTCCATGGTCGCTCTCCCCGCCGTCACTGTCGAGCGCCTATATATATATATATATATATATATATATATATATATATATATATATATATATATATATATATATATATATATATATATATATATATGTATATGTATATGTATATGTATATATATATATATATATATATATATATATATATATATATATATACATATACATATACATATACATATATATATATATATATATATATATATATATATATATATATATATATATATATATATATATATATATATATATATATATATATATATGTATATGTATATGTATATGTATATATATATATATAATCCATTCAATATCTTGCATCCTTTTTTGCCTGCCTTGTCCTTTCTCTTTCTGATTTATATTTTCTAGAAGGACATTCTTCTAACATTGTTCAATTCTGGTAGAATCTCTAAGAGCAGAAAAAAATTGCTGAACAAAATATCAAATTTGAAAGGAAACCTTTATCAGAAGATAGCGTGAAAGTTGATTATGTTGAAGCAAACAAACATAAAATGGAAGCAAAATGGTAAAAATCTAATTCTACCACAAGTATTTTACTCCTATAAAGATTGGATTCAACTATTGATGCATGGAAGATATTATATTGTACCCTATCTTCAATTTTATTCACCACGATTAAGAATTGCATATGGTACCTTAACAATGGCTTAGTGAAATCATTAAGTACATGCAATTATAGGGTAATTATTGGTACCCTGCGTGCCGAGTACCCCATGATACCGCAAGAAGTGCAATGGAGTTCCACCTATCAATGTTGAAGACCTCCGTAGGCCCCACGTGTCACATGGTGCTGGACCCACCTCCTTCATATGGGTAGCTCCAGCACTACCATGTGTAATTTAAGACCGGAGCTAAACTCCCTACATAAAGGAGCTCCATGCCTGACACATGTACAGTGACCGCGGACCTAACCCCAGTAGAGGGAAGCTCCAGTGCCACCATGTGTGTAGCGGCTCTGGACCTACCTCCCCACGAGGGGGAGCTCCAGATCTGCCACGTGTTGAGCCTCCGGACCTACGACACCAGCAGGAATACTGACGGATCTCCAATGGAACAAACATTCAAGGGACAGTGATTGCTACAGTTATAAGGTCTGATTATGTGCCATTAATACAACATTAATGATGCACTATTGGAAGACCATTTATACTGGTAATGCCACCATTAAGGTGCTTTATCACACTATTAGGGTGCTTAAGCATACTTAATTGTGTATTAGGTAATAATAACCGTTGGGGCCACATGTCGGGTCAGACAACTCATGTAACAATCATCCCTTGGTCTATAAAACGGATGTTGTCGGTACCCTGGGTATCATATACCCCTTGGGATTGCAAAGATCTCAAGGGAATGTCATCTACTTGATTTGAAGACCTTTGGAGGCCCACATGTCAGACATAACCGGACCCGCTTCCCCAACATGGTTAGTCCCAGGGTCGCCACGTGTACTATCAAACCGGAGCTACCGCCCACAAGGGGGAAGCTCCGGGCTATGTACCCTAGCGACACCCCCGGACCTAACCCTAGACCGAGGGACGCTCCGGAACTGACACGTGTTAGGTGGCACCAGACCTATCTGTTCCCCACAGTATGCTCCGGAGCTGCCACATGTCCAACCGTCTGATCTTCAGCCTCTAACCTCCGGAAGACTCCACAACGGCTCTGGATCTTCAAAGGGGAATCAAGGACTTCAAGACCCGATTAAGTGTCATTAATACTATATTAATGACACACGATCGGACGACCTTAATTACAAGTAATGGTGCTATCAAAGCCCGTAACTCGGTTATTAAGGGTAATTAAGCGTATCAAATGTGTATCAGTATTAGTAACCGTCGGGGCCACATGTCGGGCCAGGCTAACTTGTAATGGCCTGCCCTTGTACTATTAAAGGACAGGCCGACGATACATAGAGAGGGACTCGACGCGCTCACTCAACACTCTCAACTGACGTTGAGCTCATACATCCAATACAACACCAACGCACCTCGTGGAGTAGGGTATTACGCTCAGGCGGCCCGAACCACGTAAATCGTCGTGTCTCCTGTGTCATTTAGCACTTCACCTTCTTGAATATCCGCGCGCCCACACCAAACTTCAAACTCCGCAAACACCTTATTAGTGTCGGGAGATCTGCCGGATCAAACCACCGACAGATGTGATGCACAATACAAGACAAGGAAGCTCATACGCACACAAGCACCAGTGAATCATCAATACAACAACACACACCTCGTGGAGTAGGGTATTACGCTCAGGCGGCCCGAACCACATAAATTATTTGTGTCATCATCTTGTCTAAGATCTCTGCACGCCCAAGCCGATACAAGAACCTCCGCAGGCTACAATTTAGTAGTGCCAGGAGAAGTGTCGTTCATACGCTTCGACATTTGGCGCGCTAGGAAGGGGGCGCCTGAGATCTCAAGATGGTGAACTCTATCGCAGGATCGTCCAACGCCAACAATGCTGAGCAACCTGCGAGAGGGAATCCCTCCAACATTCAACAGCCAGCAGCCGCCGTTGTTCTTGCGGGCGTCATGCCACCACCACCACCGACTGTTCCAGCAAACAATGATGGACAGCAGGATGGAGTACTCTCGTCGATCATGTCATCGACGAACAACAACCCTGAGCACACACTTGTTGCTGCGCGTACTCTGCTCCAACGTCCAACTCCTCTAGGATCACCCCAGGGTGCGATGGAGCAGTGGAGGGCTGATGTTGAACATTTGATTGCAGTTGCAGCCGATGCCATCAGCAATCAAGGGGGTACTCCTTCGGGGCAGGAAGACTTGCTCTGCAAGCTTCACAACACAGGAGATGTGTTGTGTCCCAACAAGTGACGTCGCTGCCTTCCGGGGCACGTCGCACCCACACCGCGTCGAGGCTCTCGGCACATGACCTATGGTCGGAGCTCAACCGCCATTACTAACAGCAGGACGGCCGCATCCACATCGAGTGTGCTCGTGAGAGGTAAGAAGCTTGAGGCAACCCTTCTCCTTTTGGAGTAGGAGGAGGCTGTTCTGCCCTAGCCATGCATCTACGCATGGTCTGCTAGCCCCAAAAGTTCCGGCCTCATCTGCCAGAGAAATTCGACGGAACTGTCAACCTCGCCGAATTCCTCCAAATCTACTCCACTGCTATACTTGCGGTGGGGGGCAATGAGGCCGTGATGGCCAATTTTTTCCCTGTGGCTTTGACTAGGAACGCCAGGTCCCTTTTCATGAGTCTCCCGCCTCACTCAATCAACAGTTGGGCGGAGCTCTGCCAACTGTTCACTCCCAACTTCGGGAGATCCTACACCCGACCTGACACTGAACTATACCTTTTTGTTGTTTAGCAAAAATCAGGAGAGTCATTGTGATCCTTTGTCCAACGATTCTCTCAGGTACGCAATACCATCCCTTCTATATTGAATGCTTCTATTATTGTCACATTCAGACAAGGCATCCGGGACAAGAAATGTTGGAGAAGTTGGCGACAAAAGAAGTTACCAGCATCACAGAACTCTTCAGCATGGCTGACAAATGTGCCAGAGCTGCGGAGGGCTGTGAGATGCACTCCAAACCAGCTCCGGAGGCCAATAAGAAGTCCTCAAAGGCTGAAGTCACTACCTACAGTAGTGGAAAGAAGAAGAAGAAGACCAATGGCAAGAAAAAGCCGTCGGCCGGTGCACCTACTGCTGCGGTTGCTGCAGCTCCGGGTGGCCCGGGGCCACGCCCTGAAAAACGACCTCGACCTTCGTCAGAAGACCACAGTAGCTCCAAAATGTGGTGTCCGATCCACAAGACGGACAAACATAGTCTGAAAGAGTGCCGAGAGGTCCAGAACCTTGTCGAGTGCTACAATAAGCACCAAGAGGAAGCTCCTTTCCGCTAGCGGGAAGGAAAGCAAAAAGTCGACGAATCTCGATTGACACAGAGCTATGGTTTCAGGACCCCAAGAAGGCCCTAAAGGTTGTGTACAACACATTTGACGACGATTCTGACGTCTCTGACAACTAGCATCAGAAGACCCTGAACACCATCTATGGTGGTTCCTATGACATCACTTCTTGTCGCGTCCTCAAGACAATGAGGCGGGACATGACCGCTGCAGCTCCTACTGCTAGGGCGGAACCTCATCGGAAATGGATGGACACTCCCATCGCCTTCGATGCTACACACTGCCCCTAGAACATGATCAGAGCTGGACAATTGCCACTGACGGTATCTCCTACCATCAACAATGTCCAGCTCTACCATGTTTTGGTGGATGGAGGTGTGGGGCTGAACATCGTGAGCTATGAAGCCTTCTTCAAGCTCCAGCTTCGACCTTCGGACCTTCATACCTAACTCTCTTTCTCTGCGGTAGGTCCGGGGGCCATTAGCCCTCTCGGATCCATCACACCCCCGGTGACTTTCGGAACTCGAGAGAAATACAGGACTGAGAAGCTGGTCTTTGACGTCGCACAGATCAGCTTACCCTTCAACGCCATCCTAGGCAGGCCTCCCTTGTATAGGTTATTGGCTGCGGGTCACTATGGATACCTGGTGTTGAAGATGCCAACACCCTCTGGCATTCTCAGCATCTGCGAAGACCGTACTACAGGAATCACTGCACTTGAAGAACTCCATGCACTTGCAACAGCACAAAAGGAGGCATCCGGTAAAGAGCAAGTTGCTCAACCTCCGAGCACTCGTCACCGAGGCTAAACCCCTGCACCACGTGTGCAGCCAAGCGGCGATAATGACATACCCGTCAAAGTCGTCCAAATTGGTTCCGATGCTGCTCAGACCACCCATATATCGGGAGGTGTAAACAACAAACAGGAACTCGCGCTCACACTTTCCTCCGGGCGAATGTTGACGTGTTTACCTGGCAACTGCCACAAATGCCTGGGATCTCTAGGGAGGTGATTGAGCACAATCTAAAGATTTATCCGGACACACGGCCTGTACACCAGAAGCCACGGAAACAATTTGTCGAGCAGTAAAACTTCATCTGACAGGAGATCAAGAAGCTGCTCGAAGCTGGTTTCATCCGGGAGGTTTTTCATCCAAAATGGTCGGCAAACCCAGTCATTGTACCCAAGGCCGACGAGAAGCTATGAATGTGTATAGACTACACCACATTAAATAAGGCATGTCCAAAAGATCCATTTCCACTACCTAGAATAGATCAAATAGTGGACTTCATCTCCAGGTGTGAGCTGTTGTGTTTCCTAGATGAATACTCCGGATATCACCAAATCCAAATGTATTGGGAAGATGAAGAGCATACTGCCTTCATTACAGTAGATGGGTTGTATTGTTATACTGATATGCCATTTGGTCTCAAAAATGCTGCTTCTACCTTTGTGCGAGCTATGCACAAAATCTTTGGAGAACTCATTAGGGACTTGGTGGAGGTGGACGTCGATGACATCATTGTGAAGATCAAGAACAAGGAGTCACTCCTTGACAACTTTCATGTCGTCTTCGACAAGCTGCGCATCACGCGCACCAAGCTGAACCCAGACAATTGCGTCTTCGGGGTTAGTTCTGGGAAGCTCCTTGGTTACTTGGTGACCGACTGAGGAATTGAGGCAAACCCGACAAAGATCAAGGCAATAGAATATATGTGGCCTCCAGCCCGCATCAAGGACGTTTAGAAGCTAACTGGATGTCTAGGCGCGCTCAGCTGGTTCATCTCAAGACTAGCAGATCGGGCACTTCCCTTCCTCAAGCTATTTAGGAAGTCTGGGCCATTCCATTGGTTCGAAGAAGCAAAAAAGGATTTTCAAGAGCTCAAGCAGCTCCTCATCACACTACCAATCTTGGTAGCTCCAAACCCTGGTGAGCCTCTACTGCTTTACATATCTGCAACTACAGAAGTTGTCAACATGGTCCTGGTCGCGGAAAGACCGGAGCCACATCCATTTCAGGAGCCCAAACCCCTCCAAGAGGGTCCGGAGCGACCTGAAGGTGAGTCTGCATCCCAGCCCCCAGACACGGATCTTCAAGGCGAAATGTTAGAAGATCAACCTCTCTCATCTGAGGGAGTTCTCACGGCTGTTCAAAAAGATCCGGAACCCTCAGGGAGGGTACGAATTGAACAAGAACAATTTTCGGCCCCCTCTAGAAGGGACTGGGAAGCTAAAAAAGAAGGCCCGAACCCTGCCGGGAGGGTTCGGGTCGATGGAGAGGAAGCTCCAGACCCCTCTGGGAGGGTCCGAACTGTACAACTCCCAGTGTACTTCATTAGTGAAGTGCTCCATGATGCCAAGACACACAATTCTTATTGCCTCAAGGAAGATTCATCATTATTTCCAAGCCCATAAGATATCAGTGGTAACTTCTTATCCACTGCGTACTATATTGCATAACCCTAATTCTACTGGGAACATCGCGAAGTGGGCAATGGGGCTGACCGAGTTTGATCTTGAATTCGTGTCGCGACAAGCAATCAAGAGTCAGGCTTTGGCTGACTTCATGGCGAAGTGGACTCCTTCTCCATAAAACCCTGGAGGTCCCAGTGAGCAGAAGCCGAAACCCAAGGTCTCGGTCATCAATAAACCTCACTAGACTGTCTACTTCAACGGCTCCATGCAGAAGCAGGGGGCCGGAGCTGGAATCCTCCTCCTTGCTCTGACCGTGGTGAAGGTCAAATACATGGTCCACCTTGACCTTAAGGCAACCAACAACATGGCGGAGTATGAAGCTCTCATCTACGGCCTCAAGGTGGCACTATCTTATGGTGTCAAGCAATTTTTGGTGAAGGGTGATTCATAGCTCATCATAAATCAAGTCAAAGGTGAATGCTGCTACAACAACCTCCAACTAGCCGCATATCTCCTTAAAGTCCATAGGATATAGAAAGACTTCAAAGTCCTGTATCTCCACCATGTTCAGCGTCTCCATAGCGCTGAAGCCAAACGAACTCTCGACAAATGCCTCAACCGGAGCTCCGGCTCCCGACGTAATCTTTGTCCGGAGGTTGTCAAGACCAACAGCTCAGTCTGCCGAACTGAGCGAAGGGGGTGAGACCAGCACCTCGAAGTTGGCGTCCTGGTGGCCCTGTTACCATGGCGTCCACCAAGGGTCATAGGTGCTGTAGGAAGCTTCGAGCAACCCAACACGCAAGACTCAGAAGCTCAAGCTAGCTCCGATGCATGGATCTTGGAGATCCGGAGCTACTTGAAAGACAACATCCTTCCTGAAGATGGTGTATCCGCCGACCAGATTGTCAGATTGGCTAAAAGATACACGCTGGTAGAAAGGGATCTCTACCGGCGCGGTGCCAATGACATCCTAATGCGGTGGATTGCAAGGGAAGAAGGTCGCGAGCTTCTCGCGGAAATCCATGAAGGCGAGTGTGGGAATCACGCGTCTTCCCGCACGTTGGTCGGTAAAGCCTTCCGGCATGGCTTTTACTGGCCTAGAGCACTTCAGGATACAGTTGAGCTAGTGAAAAAGTGTGAAGCGTTCCAGTTCCACGCAAAACAAATTCACACACCGGCTCAATCACTACAAATGATACCTCCTACATGGCCATTCGCTGTGTGGGGCATGGACATCTTGGGACCCTTCCCAAAAGCTGTCGGAGGTTACAGGTTCTTGTATGTCGCCATTGACAAGTTCACCAAGTTGTCGAAAGCTACTCCAATTGTGACTTTCAAAAAGCAATCAACAATCAAGTTCTTGAAGTGCATAGTCTGCAGATTTGGAGTTCCGAACAGAGTCATTACTAACAACAGAACCCAATTCACAAGTGTAGCATTTCAAGAGTATTGCGAAGACCTTGGCATTCATGTCAGCTACACATCAGCTCACCCGACAAGCAATGGCCAAGTCGAGAGAGAAAATGCAGAAATCTTAAAAGGACTCAAGGCACACACATATGAGCACTTGAAAAAACATGGAGCCAACTAGATTTAGGAGCTTCTGTCCGCACCGTGGGCAAGCAGGACTACACCTAACCGGTCAACTGGAGAGACACCCTTCTTCCTGGTGTACGGAGCTAAAGCAGTCCTTCCTCTGGAGATCACCATGGGGTCACTCTGGGTCCGGACCTTCGATGAAGCCGCGCACGACCAACTCCAGCATGAAGACCTTGACCTCGTTGACGAGGGAAGGTGCCATGCAGCGGTTTGAAATGCACGTTATCGCCAAGCGCTCTGGCGCTATCATCAAGGGCATGTGCGCAACCGATAGCTCGAGGAAGGCGATCTGGTGCTGCAGAGAATACTAACTCGTGAAGGGATGAACAAACTTTCCCCAGCTGGGAAGGTCCCTTCTGAGTGATCAAAGTATCCCGTCCCGGATGCGTTCGCTTGGCAACTGAGGATGGGACCCCTCTTCCTGATCCTTGGAATATCGAGCACCTCCGTAAGTTCTATACCTAGGGTTATAGATGTGAGCCTGTAACTATATGCATGTAAATTATAGAGTCTGTCGGTACCCTATGTACCGGATACCCCTTGGGATTGCAAAGATCACAAGGAAATTCCATCTACCAGATTTGAAGACCTCCGAAGGCCCCACATGTCAGGCATAACCGGACCTGCTTCCCCGACATGGTTAGTCCCAGGGCTGCCACGTGTATCATAGGACTGGAGCTATCGCCCACACATGGGAAAGCTCCTGACTAGATACCAGTATGGCATCCCCGGACCTAACCCCAGACAGAGGGAAGCTCCGGTGCTGACACGTGTCCAACAACACCGGACCTACCCGTCCACGACGGTAAGCTCCGGAGCTGCCACGTGGCTGAACCATCAGACCTTCAACTTCAACAACCAGGTTGGTGGACCCCCAACGGCTCCGGACCTTCAAGGAGCAATCAAAGACTTCAAGATTCAATTAAGTGTCATTAATGCCATATTAATGACACACGATCGGATGGCCCTTAATACTGGTAATGGCACTGTTAAGGCCCGTTACCGGGCTATTAAGGGTAATGAACCTCATTAATTGTGTATCGAGCCTGTGTAACCGTCGGGGCCACATGTCGGGCCAGGCTAACAGTGTAACGACCAGTCCTTGTACTATAAAAGGACTGGTCGACGATACACAAGGGACGACTCCAGACCACGACTGGACTCCCTAACCTAGACGATCTTCTTCTAGAGTCACACGCTTAATACAACACCAACACACCCTGTGGAGTAGGGTATTACGCTCAGGCGGCCCGAACCACGTAAATCTCTGTGTCCACTTGTCTTTCACCTTCTTGAATCTCTGCGCCCATTACTGAACGGTAGTGTCAGGAGATCTGCCGGATACAAACACTGACAGTTGGCGCCAGGTAGGGGGCGCCCGAGATTTCAAGTATGGTGAACTCAGCTGCTGGATCATCCAACGGCAATCCTGCTGTTCAACCTGCTAGGGGCAATCCCTCCAACATGCAGCAACCAGTAGGTGTCACGGCTCCAGCAGGAGTCATGCCACCACCGCCACTGCCTGCACCAACAAATCAAGCTGCGCAGTGTGACGGTGCATCGGCATCGGTCACCGCATCAGCGAATAACAACAACCCTGAACATGCGCTCCATGCAGCGCGTGCTCTCCTTCAATGTCCACCACCTCCAGGTGCATCCCAGGGTACAATGGAGCAGTGGAAGGCTGACGTGGAACATCTGGTTGCAGCAGCAGCCAACCGCATCAGCAACCAAGGTCCTCCCCCTTCGGGGCGGGCCCCATCGCAACGCTGGACTGTGTCAGGCAGACTTGGTCTGCATGCTTCCCAAAACAGGAGGCGTGCTGCATCTCAGCAAGTTACGTCGTTGCCTTCCGGGGCACGGCGAACTCATACAGTAACCAGGATTTCAACTCATGACCTTCGGGCTGAGCTTGATCGCCGTTACCGTCAACAGGACGACCGTGTCCATATCGAGCGTGCTCACGAAAGGCGAGAGGCTCGAGACAGTCCTGCTCCCGAAGGAGTGGGAGGAGGTTGTTCTGCCCTCGCCATGCACCTACGCATGGTCAGATGGCCACAAAAGTTTCGGCCTCACCTGCCGGAGAAATTTGACGGGACTGTTAATCCCGCTGAGTATCTCCAGATTTACTCCACCGCAATCCTTACGGCCGGAGGTAACCAGGTCGTAATGGCCAACTACTTCCCAGTGGCCTTGACTGGGACCGCCAGGTCCTAGTTCATGAGCCTTCCTCACAAATGCATCAATAGTTGGGATGAATTGTGCCAATAGTTCACCGTCAATTTCGGGAGTTCATACACCCGATCAGGCACCGAACTGGACCTTTTTGCAGTCGCGCAGAAGGGGGGAGAATCTCTGCGCTCATTCATCCAGAGGTTCTCCCAGGTACGAAACACTATTCCTTCTATCTCCAGCGCCTCTGTTATCGTAGCATTTAGATAGGGCGTACGAGATAAGAAGATGCTGGAGAAGCTGGCGATCAAGGAGATCACCAGCGTCACGGAGCTCTTCAGCTTGGTAGACAAGTGTGCGAAAGCAGCGGAGGGCCGTGAAATGCACTCCAAACCACCTCCGGAGGATGGTAAAAAATCCTCCAAAGGTGAAGCCACTACCTCCGGGAGTGGCAAAAAGAAGAAAAAGTCCAACGGCAAGAAGAAATCGTCGGCCTGCACATATACTGCTGCAGCTACTGCAGCTCCGGATGGCCAGGGGCCACGCCTCGAGAAACGACCTCGGCCGTCCTCTGAAGATGGTGGCAACCCCAAAGTGTGGTGTCCTATCCACAAGTCAAACAACCACAACTTGGAGGACTGCCGGGAGGTCCAAAACCTTGCTGAGCGCTACAACAAGCGTCGGGAAGAAGTTCCTTTCCGTCAGAGAGAAGGAAAACAGAAGGTCGATGAAGCTCTGGCTGAAGAGGAGTTAGGCTTTCATGACCCTAAAAAGGTCCTGAAGGCTGTTTACACCTCCGTCGACGATGACTCCGACGTCTCCGACAATGAGCGTCGGAAGACCATGAACACCATCTTTGGTGGTTTGTGGGACATCACCTCCCGCCGTGTCCTCAAGACCATGCGGCGGGACATGGCCTCAGTAGCTCCTACAGCCAGGGTGGAGCCTCATCAAAAGTGGATGGACACCCCCATCACTATTGATGCTTCAGACTTCCCTCGGAACATGATCAGAGCTGGTCAACTACCTTTGATGGTATCACCTACCATCAATAACATTCAACTCCCCCATGTAATGGTGGACGGATGTTCGGTGCTGAACCTCATAAGCTTTGAAGCTTTCGTCAAGCTTCAGCTCCGATCTTCGGATCTTCACCCCTCCCGACCTTTCTGCGGAGTAGGTCCAAGGGCCATAACCCCACTCGGTGCCATTACTCTACCAGTGACCTGCGAGACTCGGGAGAATTATCGTACTGAGAAGTTGATCTATGACGTTGCTCATATCATCTTACCTTTCAACGCCATTCTGGGCAGGCCCGCCTTGTACAAGTTCATGGCTGCTGCTCATTATGGCTACCTGGTGTTGAAGATGCCAACACCAGCTGGTGTTCTCCGGATCTGAGGAGACCGCACTGTCGGAGTGACTGCTCCGGAAGAACTTCATGCGCTTGCTACAGCGCAGGAGGAAGAGTCCACACAGGAACAAGCTCTGAAACCCCCGAGCATTCGTCAACGAGGCTCAACCTCCACACCTCGCGTGCAACCAAGCGGCGACACCAACATCCCCGTCAAAGTCGTCCAAATCGGTTCCTATGCCGCTCAGACCACCCATATATCGGGAGGTCTGAATGAAAAATAGGAACTCGCGCTCATCACTTTCCTCCGAGCTAATGTCGACGTGTTTTCCTGGCAACCATTACAAATGGCTAGGATCCCTAGAGAAGTGATCGAGCATAATCTAATGATCTTTCCTGACACTCGGCCTGTGCACCAGAAGCCTCAAAAGCAATCAGTAGAGCTACAGTACTTCATACGGCACGAAGTGAAGAAGTTGCTCGAAGCTGGATTCATCCGAGAAGTCTTCCACCCAAAATGGCTGGCAAACCCAGTCGTTGTACCCAAGGCCGGCGGGAAGCTTCAGATGTGTATCGACTACACAACACAGAATATGGCATGCCCAAAAGATCCATTCCCACTACCTAGAATAGATCATATAGCGGATTCCACCTCCGGGTGTGAATTACTGTGTTTCCTAGACGCATATTTTGGGTACCATCAAATTATAATGTCTAGGGAAGATGAAGAACATACTTCTTTTATCACAGTAGATGGATTGTACTGCTATACTGCCATGCCATTTGGTCTCAAGAATGCAGCTTCAACATTTGTACGAGCTATGTACAAAACCTTTGGAGAGCTCATCAGAGACGTAGTGGAAGTGTATGCTAATGGCATCGTCATCAAAATCAAGGACAAGGAGTCACTCCTTGACACCTTGCAAGCTGCCTTCGACAAGCTGCGGGTCACCCGCACAAAGCTGAACCCAGACAAGTGTGTCTTTGGGGTTAGCTCCGGAAAGCTTCTTGGTTTCATGTTAAACCACCGGGGCATAGAGGTAAATCTGGCAAAGATTAAAGCTATTGGGGATATGTTGCCACCAACTCGCATCAAGGACGTCCAAAAACTGACTGGATGTCTAGTCGCCCTCAGCTGGTTCATCTCAAGACTTGCGGAACGGGCGCTACCCTTCTTCAAGCTATTGAGGAAGTCCAGACCATTCCAATGGTCTGAAGAAGCAGGAAAGGAGTTCCAGGAGCCAAAGCAGCTCCTCACCACTCTACCAACCTTGGTAGCTCAGAACCTTGGTGAGCCCTTACTGCTTTACATTTCGGCAACCGACGAGGTTGTTAGCATGGTCCTGGTTGCGGAGAGACCAGAACCATCCCAAGCTTAGGAATACAGACCCCTCCGGGAGGGTCCAGAGGTTCCTGAAGGAGAGTCTGGGTCCCAGCCCCCAGACTTGGATCTACAAGGAGTTATTCGGGAAGATCTGGACCCCCCCGGGAGGGTCCGGGTTGCTCCAGTAGATGCTCCGGGTTCCTCCAGCATGGACCCGGAGGTCCACGAAGCACATCTGGACCCCTCCGGGAGGGTCCGGGTCGATGTGGAGGAAGCTCCAGGGCCCTACGGGAGGGTCCGGACAGTCCAGCGCCCAGTGTACTTCATCATCGAAGTACTACGTGATGCCATGACTCGATACCTAGAGGTACACAAGCTGCTCTACGCAGTTCCCATCGCCACTAGGAAGCTTCACCATTACTTCCAAGCTCACAAGATCTCAGTGGTGACCTCCTATCCACCGTGTGCGATCTTGTATAATCCCAACACTACTGGGAACATTGCAAAGTGGGCAGAAAAATTGGTCAAATTCGATCTTGAATTCGTCCCAAGACAAGCGATCAAGAGTCAAGCATTGGCAGACTTCGTGGCGGAATGGACCCCCTCTCCATCAAACTCTGGGGGCCCTAGTGAGCAGAAGCCGGAACTCAAGGCTCCGGTCTTCACCGAGCCTCAGTGGACCCTCTACTTCGATGACTCCATGCAAAAGTAGGGGGCCGGAGCTGGAGTCCTTCTCCTCGCTCCAATCGGGGAGAAGGTAAAATACATGGTCCACCTTGATTTCAAGGCGACCAACAACATGGCGGAGTATGAAGCACTCATTTAAGGAATAAAGGTGGCACTATCATATGGTGTCAAGCAGCTGTTGGTCAAGGGAGATTTGCAGCTCATCATCAAACAGGTGAAGGGTGAATGCTCCTGTAACAATCCTCAACTTGCTTCTTATCTCCTTGAAGTACAGAGGCTTCAGAAGGATTTCGATGTCCTGGACCTCCACCATGTCCAGCGTGTCCATAATGCTGAAGATGAAGAACTCTCGACGAAAGTGTCAACCGGAGCTCCGGCTCCTGACGGAACCTTCGTGCGGAGGTTATCAAAACCCACAGCTCAGCCTGCCGAACTGAGCGAAGGGGGCGAGACCAACATCCTGAAGCTGGCGGTCCCGATGGCCCTATTTCCATGGCAGCCATCAAGGGTCGTAGGTGCTGCCAGAAGCTCCGAGCAACCCAGTACGCAAGACTCAAATGCTGAAGCTAGCTCTGATGCATGGATCTTGGAGATCCAGAGCTACTTGAAAGACAATATCCTTCCTGACGATGATATATCCGCTGACCGGATAGTCAGATTGGCTAAAAGATAAACGCTAGTAGAAGGGGATCTCTACTGGCGCGGTGCCAACGGCGTCCTAATGCAGTGCATCACAAGGGAAGAAGGTTGTGAGCTCCTCACTGAAATCCATGGAGGCGAGTGTGGGAACCACGCGTCTTCCCGCACGCTGGTCGAGAAAGCCTTCCGGCATGGCTTCTACAGGCCTACAGCGCTCCAGGATGCAACTGAGCTGGTGAAGAAATGTGAAGCATGCCAGTTCTATGCAAAGCAAGTTCACACACCGGCTCAGCCTCTACAAATGATACCTCCTACATGGCCTTTCACTGTGTGGGGGATGGACATCTTGGGACCTTTCCCAAGAGCCGTCAGAGGTTACAAGTTCCTGTATGTTGCCATTGACAAGTTCACCAAATGGCCGGAAGCAACTCCAGTTGTGACAATAAACAAGCAATCAACTATCAACTTCTTGCAGTCCATCGTATGCATATTTGGAGTCCCGAACAAAATCATAACAGATAATGGGACCCAATTTACAAGCTCTGCTTTCCAAGGATACCGCGAAGACCTCGGCATCCAAGTCAGCTACGCCTCCATAGCTCACCCAGCAAGCAACGGCCAAGCCGAGAGAGAAAATGCAGAAATCCTGAAAGAACTCAAGATGCGCACATATGAGCGCCTGAAAAAACATAGAGCCAACTGGATCGAAGAGCTTCCGCCCACTCTATGGGCCAACAGGACAACTTCAAACCGGTCAACTGGAGAGACACCCTTCTTCCTGGTGTACAGAGCTGAAGCAATACTTCCTCTAGAAATCACCTTGGGGTCGCTTCGGGTCCGGACCTCCGACGAAGCCACGCAGGACCAGCTCCGGCATGAAGACCTTGACCTCCTTGAAGAGGGAAGGTGCCAAGCAGCTATTCGGAATGCCCGATACTGCCAAGCTCTTCGATGCTATCACCAAAGGCATGTTCACAGCCGACAGCTCGAGGAAGGCGATCTGGTGCTACGGAGAATACAATCTAAAGAAGGGTTAAACAAACTCTTCCCAGCTGGGAGGGACCCTTCCTAGTGATCAAAGTATGCTGTCCCGGATGCGCTCGCTTGGCAACCGAGGATGGGACACCTCTCCCAAATCCTTGGAACATTGAGCACCTCCGTAAGTTCTAATCTTAATATCACGGAGGTGAGTCTGTAATTACATGTGATGTATGTTATAGAGTCATTGTACAGAGTCGGGTAGCTCCTTCGGGAGGGCAGTCAGACCTACCCCGTTAGGTCCGCAACGTCCATGCAACACTTTTCACAGTATCAGAACTAAAAGTGTAGCTAGCTACCTTGGGTCAAACGAGAAACCAAACACACTTAGCCTGGTTCCGTACCCTAAGAGTGTACTTGTTTCCCCTGTACCCTAGACCTATAATGAAAGACATCATTGTGTGAAAACAGACTCCACGTGCATTTACTTTGTACATGCTCAATATTTTTTATTTTTCTCTTTCTTGTCTATAACAAAGTTGTGCAGTTCTTAAGAAACTTTAGCTCGACCAGTTTATGTACAATTGGAGTTGCATTGTCTATCATCCTGGGTTCAAACATTGTTGATGGTCTACTCGTCTGAATGCCGCCAAGCCAATCTAGGGCTGGAGTGTGCTATCGACTTAGCCTGGTCATGCACCCTAAGTACGCCACTCTACCTACACCCCGGCAGGCCGAAGTAAGGCGAGTCCAAAAACGATCAGACCTGGTCGCAGCAGCAGGGTGTGGTCGCCGGTGTCGGAGTGGCCGGCGGCGAGAGAGCCCATCGTGCGTGTGTAGGTATCAATAAATCACGCCATCACATATACTGATTAACTATTAACTGGGACTAGGAAACTATAATCACAATGCTAAAATATTTAGTAGAGCCCGGTACATATTTATACTCGTAGTACCAGCATGGGATGACGAATCTCGGTGTTCCTGAGCATCAGTTGCTGCAATATTCTCTGCATACGATGGAAAGGAATTAACCTGTTATAAATATGTGCATTTTGATAGTAAACACATTTATAGTTATACCAGGTGCTTGTTGCCCATCACGATTACTTGTAGACGACATAATGGTTTGATGTCTTGTTGCTAAAGTAAAGAGTATATATAGTAAGTAACAGTGAAAACGTCAGATTACATGAGGATGTGTATTTTAGATCGAGCGGTGTGGTTGCTATGAACTGAAAATGTTTGTTTTGAACAGAGGAATTAGAAATGAAGGAGTAGGAAAAAAACCGTACAATCCGAGAAAGAAAAACAAGAAAAACATGTATAAACTGTGGGAACTGAAAATCTTAGGAATACAAGTTTGGAACATAGGAATGAGAGTACAACATTGGTAGTGGTTGATAAGATAACCCTGGCATCATTTACTTCTAAATCAAGAAATTACATAGTACATGCGGTTTTTAATAGTTATCTTTCCTGACATGGAAATGTACTAGAAATACACTACCATAAACTGTCGGAGCGACATTTATTTCGGGGCAGAGGTGTAGTGTATTTTATATATGAAAAAAAGTAGAATGCAATCAGATGCTAGGGTAAAATAAAAAGATGAATCGACTGTAGGATGCAGATCTAACGATTGAGGATAGTTGATTGCACGATTGCACCATTAATCAGATTTTATACTAGACATTCATGAAACATAAGAGCATATAAGAAGGAGTTGGGACGACAACTAGGAATGAAGTGGCTGCAGCTATTTGGACGACAACTTAAGCGATAAGGAGGGAGTAGCTCTATAAAAAGACAGCATGGATCGTGTAGAACTTACGTATCACAAAACTGGAGTCCGGGAAGTCGCTGGGCGGGGTCGGCGACGAAGAGGTTCGGTAGAGCCCGTCAAACTTGGTCGCTCGATGTTGTACCCACAGTCACCACCACCACTCACACGGGAATTTCTTAGGAATGCAAGTTTGGAACACAACACTAAGAGGAGAACATGTGTGTCGGGAACGGAAGCCACTACAGGATTAGAGGGAGGCACACATTTATATTCGTCATGGCTAGCTACAAATGGGCGGGACTAGAATTTTGGGCGCATGGAGTGAAGTTTCAATTGTGAAAATCTCAATTGTGCGCGCGAAGAAGAACGAAATTTTTTCCGAGGGACCGCTACCTACCGTTCATCTTTGTTTTCATGGAGATGTAAAAGCAGTCATGTGGTAGTGGGACATTCCAAAAAAATACGAACAAAAATATGAATCGCTAAATGTATCATTGTGCTAATGCAAACGACATGCAAATACAGAGAACACCCAAGTCACACGAAAGGAGGACGACAAATCCATGGTGTCGGTACCCTAGAAACCGTACACCCCTTGAGGTTACAAAGATCTCCAAGAAAAGTCATCTACTTGATTTGAAGACCTTCGGAGGCCCACATGTCAGATATAACTGGACCCGCTTCTCCAACATGGTTAATCCCAGGGTCGCCACGTGTACTATCAAACCGGAGCTACCGCCCACAAGGGGGAAGCTCCGGACCGTGTACCGAAATGGCACCTCCGGACTTAACCCCAGACCAAGAGAAGCTCCGGACCTGACACGTGTCAGGTAGCTCCGGAGCTTCCTGTTTCCCACAGTATGCTCCGGAGCTGCCACGTGTCCAATCGTCGGATCTTCAGCCTCTAACCTCCGGAAGACCCCGCAACGGCTCCGGATCTTCAAAGGGGAATCAAGGACTTCAAGACCCAATTAAGTGTCATTAATACCATATTAATGACACTTAAATGGACGACCTTAACACCAGTAACGGTGCAGTCAAAATCCCATTACCCGGTCGTTAAGGACAATTAAATGTATTAAATAAGTGTCAATACTAGTAACCGTCGGGGCCACATGTCGGGCCAGGCTAACTTGTAACGGCCTGCCCTTGTACTATAAAAGGACAGGCCGACGATACGTTCAGGGGGCTAGACACGCACACCATTGACGCTCAACTCAAGCTCATACAGCTAATACAACACCAACACACCCGTGGAGTAGGGTATTACTCTCAGGCGGCCCGAACCACGTAAACTCTTGTGTCTCCTGCGCCATTTACTACTCACCTTCTTGAATCTCCGCACGCCCACACCGAACATCAAACTCCTCTATCACTTTAGCAGTGTAGGGAGATCTGCCGGTTACAAACCACTGACAGTTGGCGCGCCAGGTAGGGGCGCCTGAGATTTTGAGAATGGTGAACTCAGCTGCTGGATCATCCAACGGTCAACCTGCTACTCAGGCTGTTGGGGGCAATCCCTCCAATATGCAGCCACCAGCAGGAGCCTCAGCACCAGTAGGAGTCACACTCCCACCACCACCGCCTCCTTCAGCAAATCATGTTGGGCAACGTGATGGTGCGCCGGCGTCAATTATTGTGTCGGCAAATCATGACAACCCGAAACACGCGCTCCATGCAGCGCGTGTTCTTCTCCAATGCCCACCACCTCCGAACGCATCTCGGAATGCCCTGGAACAGTGGAGGGCTAATGTGGAACATTTGGTTGTAGCAGCAGCCGAACTCCTCAGCAACCAGGGTCTTCCTCCTTTAGGACGAGCCCCGTCGCAGCGGTGGACTTTGTCTGGAAGACTTGGTCCGCACGTTTCCAATAGCAGGAGACGTACTGCATCGCAACAAGTGACGTCATTGCCCTCCGGGGCACGACGCACTCACACGGTATCCAGGCTCTCAACTCATGACCTCCAGGCGGAGCTTGATCGCCGATACCGTCAACAAGATGGCCGAGTCCATATTGAGCGTGCTCGTGAAAGACGGGAAGCTCAAGACCTTTCTACTCCTGAAGAAGTAGGAGGAGGCTGTTCAGCTCTGGCCATGCACCTACGCATGGTTAGGTGGCCACAGAAGTTTCGGCCTCACCTGTCGGAAAAGTTCGACGGGACTGTCAATCCCGCCGAATTTCTTCAGATCTACTCCACTGCAATCTTGGCAGCTGGAGGAAACGAGGCCGTGATGGCCAATTATTTTCTAGTGGCCTTAACTGGGACCGCCAGGTCCTGGTTTATGAGCCTTCCACCCAACTCTATCAACAGTTGGGAGGAGCTGTGCCGGCAGTTCACCACCAACTTTGGGAGTTCATACACCCGACCAGGCACTGAACTAGACCTTTTTGCGGTCGTGCAAAAAGGGGGAGAATCCTTGTGATCATTCATCCAGAGGTTCTCTCAGGTACGAAACACTATCCCTTCTATCTCTAGCGCCTCTGTCATTGTGGCATTCAGACAGGGTGTACGGGACAAGAATATGTTGGAGAAACTGGCTATCAAGCAGATCACCAGCGTCACGGAACTCTTCAGCCTTGCTGATAAATGTGCCAGAGCTGCGGAGGGCCGTGAGATGCACTCCAAACCAACCTTGGAGGGTCACAAGAAATCCTCCAAAGAAGAAGCCGCTACCTCCGGGGGTGGCAAGAAGAAAAAGAAGACCAACGGCAAGAAGAAGCAGTCGGCCGACACATCCAACGTTGCAGCTGCTGCAACTCTTGGTGGCCGGGGGCCACGCCCCGAGAAGCGACCTCGACCGTCTTCTGAAGACGGTGGCAAACCCAAAGTGTGGTGTTCCATTCACAAAACGGGCAGCCACAATTTGGAAGACTGTCGGGAGGTCCAAAACCTTGCCGAGCGCTACAACAAGCGCCGGGAAGAATCTCCTTTCCGACAGAGGGAAGGAAAGCAAAAAGTCGACGAAGCTCCGGCTGAAGAGGAGTTAGGATTTCAGGATACCAAAAAGGTCCTGAAGGCCGTTTACACTTCATTCGACGATGATTCTGACGTCTCTGACAACGAGCGTCGGAAGACCATGAACACCATTTTTGGTGGATCATGGGATATCACCTCCTGTCGCGTCATCAAGACTATGCGTTGGGATATGGCCGCTGTAGCTCCTACAGTCAGGCCGGAACCTCATCGGAAGTGGATGGACACAGCCATCACTTTTGATGCTTCGGATTACCATCGGAGCATGGTTGGAGCAGGTCAGTTACCTTTGATGGTATCTCCTACCATCAATAACATCCAGCTCCACCATGTCATGGTAGACGGAGGTTCGAGGCTTAACCTCATTAGCTTCGAAGCTTTCACTAAGCTTCAGCTCCGACCTTCGGATCTCCACCCCTCTCGACCTTTCTCCAGAGTAGGTCCAGGGGCCATTACCCCACTCGGAGCTATTACTCTCCCCGTTACCTTCAGGACACGGGAGGAATACCGCACCGAGAAGTTGGTCTTTGATGTCGCTCATATCAACTTACCCTTCAATGCCATCTTGGGAAGGCCTGCCCTGTACAAATTCATGGCAGCTGCTCATTATGGTTATCTGGTGTTGAAAATGCCAACACCAGTAGGCATTCTCCGGATCCGTGGAGATCGTACTGCCGGAGTAACTGCACTGGAAGAACTCTATGCACTCACTACGGCGCAAGAGGAGGACTCCAGGCAGGAGCAAGCTCCAAAACCCCCGAGCATCCGTCAACGAGGCTCGACTTCTGCACCTCGAGTGCAGCCAAGCGGCGACACCGACATTCCCGTCAAAGTCGTCCAAATTGGTTCCGATGCCGCTCAGACCACCCGTATATCGGGGGGATTGAACGACAAATAGGAACTCACGCTCATCACTTTCCTCCGGGCTAACGTCGACGTATTTGCCTGGCAACCGTCACAAATGCCTGGGATCCCCAGGGAAGTGATTGAGCACAATCTGAAGATCTACCCCGACGCCCGACCTGTGCATCAGAAGCCTCGTAAGCAATCCGTAGAGCGACAGAACTTCATCCGACAAGAAGTGAAGAAGTTACTCGAAGCCGGATTCATCCGAGAAGTCTTCCATCCAAAATGGCTGGCAAACCCAGTCGTTGTGCCCAAGGCCGGTGGGAAGCTTCGGATGTGCATCGACTACACCACACTAAATAAGGCATGTCCAAAAGATCCATTCCCACTACCTAGAATAGATTAGATAGTGGATTCCACCTCTGGGTGTGAATTACTGTGTTTCCTAGACGCATATTCCGGGTATCATCAAATCAGGATGTCTAGGGAAGATGAAGAGCATACTTCATTCATCAGAGTAGATGGATTGTACTGTTACACAGCCATGCCCTTTGGTCTCAAGAATGCAGCTTCAACTTTTGTACGAGCTATGTACAAAACTTTTGAAGACCTCATTAGAGACATAGTGGAAGTGTACGTCGATGACATCGTGGTCAAGGTCAGGAACAAGGAGTCACTCCTTGACACCTTGCAGGCTGTCTTCGACAAGCTGCGGGCCACCCGCACAAATTAAACCCAGACAAGTGTGTCTTCGGGGTTAGCTCCAGAAAACTTCTCGGTTTCCCGGTATGTCACCGGGGCATAGAAGCTAATCAGGCGAAGATTAAGGCCATTGAAGACATGTGGCCACCAACCCGCATCAAAGACGTCCAAAAGTTAACTGGATGTCTAGCAGCCCTCAGCCGGTTCATCTCAAGACTGGCGGAACGGGCACTCCCCTTCTTCAAGTTATTGAGGAAGTCCGGACCATTCCAATGGTCCGAAGAAGCAGAGAAGGCATTACAGGAGCTGAAACAGTTCCTCACCACCCTACCAATTCTGGTAGCTCCGAACCCTGGTGAGCCTTTGTTGCTTTATATTTTAGCTACTGACGAAGTCGTCAGTATGGTTCTGGTTGCGGAGAGACCAGAACTACCTCATACTCAGGAATCCAGACCCCTTCGGGAGGGTCTGGAGGTTCCTGAAAGCGAGTCTGGGTCCCAGCTCCCAGATTCGAATCCACAAGAAGTCACTTCAGGAGACCCAGACCCCTCCGGGTTCTGAAGAAGCTCCGGGTTCCTCCAGCCAGAACCCGGAGGTTCCCGGAGAAAATCCGGATTCCTTCGAGAGGATCCGGGTCAGTGAAGAGGAAGCTCTGGACCCCTCTGGGAGGGTCCGGACCATTCAGCGCCCGGTGTACTTCATTAGTGAAGTATTACATGATGCCAAGACTCGATACCTAGAGGTGCGTAAGCTGCTCTATGCAGTTCTTATTGCCTCCAGAAAGCTTCACCATTACTTTCAAGCTCACAAAGTCTCAGTGGTGACCTCCTACCCACTTCGAGCAATCTTGCATAATCCCAATTCAACTGGGAATATTGCAAAGTGGGTAGCGAAATTGGCTAAATTTGATCTTGAATTTGTTTCAAGACAAGCAGTCAAGAGTCAAGCATTGGCAGATTTTGTGGCAGAATGGACTCCCTCTCCATCAAACCCTGGGGGCCCCAGTGAGCAGAAGACGGCGCATCAAGCTCCAGCCTTCACCGAGCCTCACTGGACCCTCTACTTCGACGGCTCCATGCAGAAGCATGGGGCCAGAGCTGGAATCCTTCTCCTTGCACCGACTGGGGAGAAGGCGAAATACATGGTACACCTTGACTTCAAGGCGACCAACAACATGGTAGAGTATGAAGCACTCATCTACGGCTAAAGGTGGCACTGTCATATTGTGTCAAGCAATTGCTAGTCAAGGGAGATTCACAGCTCATCATTAAGCAGGTGAAGGGTGAATGCTCCTGCAATAATCTCCAGCTAGCTGCTTACCTTCTTGAAGTCTAGAAGCTTCAGAAGGACTTTGAAGTCCTAGATCTCCACCATGTTCAGCGTGCCCATAACGCTGAAGCTGACGAACTCTCGGCGAAAGCGTCAACCGGAGCTCCAGCACCTGACGGAATTTTTGTCCGGAGGTTGTCAAAGCCAACAGCTCACCCTGCCGAACTGAGCGAAGGGGGCGAGATCAGCATCCCGAAGCTGACGGTCCCGATGGCCCTGTTACCATGGCAGCCATCAAGGGTCGTAGGTGCTGCCGGGAGCTCCGAGCAACCCAGCACGCAAGACTCAAAAACTCAAGCTAGTTCCGATGCATGGATCTCACAGATCCGGAGCTACCTGAAAGACAACATCCTTCCTGACGATGATGTATCCGCTGACCGGGTAGTCAGATTGGCTAAAAGATACACGCTGGTAGAAGGGGATCTCTACCGGCGCGGTGCCAAGGGAAGAAGGCTGCGAACTCCTCGCAGAAATCCATGGAGGCGAGTGTGGGAACCACGCGTCTTCTCGCACGCTGGTTGGTAAAGCCTTTCGGCATGGCTTCTACTGGCCTACAGCACTCCAGGATGCAACTGAGCTGGTGAAGAAATGTGAAGCATGCCAATTTCATGCAAAGCAAATTCACACACCAGCTCAACCCTTACAAATGATACCTCCTACATGGCCCTTCGCTGTGTGGGGGATGGACATCTTGGGACCTTTCCCAAGAGCCGTCGGAGGTTACAAGTTCCTGTACGTCGCCATTGACAAGTTCACCAAGTGGCCGGAAGCAACTCCAGTTGTGACAATCAATAAGCAATCTGATATCAACTTTTTGCAGTCCATTGTATGCAGATTTGGAGTCCCAAACAAAATCATCACTGATAATGGGACCCAATTCACAAGCTCTGCATTTCAAGGATATTGCGATGTGACACCCAGTTATGAATATGAACCAAGTGGAACGCATATGTGTGCCCAGTAAGTTCATCACACATATACGGTTGCATCACAAACGATATACAGAATTTAACCACGTCTTAACTAATAAATAAGTACTTTATTACAATAATCCAATAGTTCACGAATAATAAAACTCTAAATAATTGCAGCGGAAAATAAACTAAACAGCACGACTCCAATCCACAGGCAATTGACGGCGGTACGCAACCTAGTACTCCACGTGATCCTCAGGGTACTCCCAATTGTCTCCAGTAGCTGTTGGGGGGGGATTGCAAGGGTGAGTACATGTCGTACTCAGCAAGTGTGGAATGTATGACATGTGGCTTATTCAAATGACGACAATAATAATGGCTATGTGCTGAAAAGTACAGTAAAACATTTGAAAATCATTATACTATGTCTATGTGAAACAATCCCATCATAACCATCATATTAACAAAATATAAACCATATCCAATTATTGCCAACATCACCATTATCCATGTCCAATTACCATAACTCAAATTCATATCCATGACCATAATCCATAAACCATAACCATTACCAGACCATAACCATCCCAAATCCCAATTCACCATAACCATCCCAAATCCCAATTCCAACTCTAATCATGTAGGTCATCCAGGCGCTCATAACCGGGAGCACGGCTATCATGATAGTTTTTAAACACTCTGCAGAGGTTGTACCACTTTACCCACATGTTTGTGATTTCGTCACCCTTTGATGACTAAGGAACCTCCATTGTGCCATCTCACACTTCCGTAGGTGTGTGGCCAAGAGATCACAAAATAGCCTTTCAAAAGGGACTACTAGTATGTACGGGCCCACTAAGGTTTCACCGGCAGGCTTGAATCTCTATTCTCCCACCCACGGGCCCCCTCGTGTGCCATGCGGATCCCAGGGCAGTCCTCCTCGACTCCCATTCCCCGCGCCATCCAATGGTCCATACAATACTAGCAGCGCTCCTAATTATTCAGCTACGCCGCACCCATACTTGGCCTTGTGGTGGCACTCTTGACCTGGCATATTCTCGCATGAACCGGTCCTTAGATCTAAAGCAAGCAAACCACCATAACATCCAACCCATCCACATACCAGGCTTGCTTAGATCACCCATCATATTGACCAGTTCACATTAACCAGAATATCATCGATGCATAATTTAATATGTAGTGGTGTTTGCCATCCCAATTAATTAAGCGAAGCGAAAAGGTAAAAACCCTTCCCGACTCTCTACCATAAATTCCAGGCGACAAGGGTGGTCAAACAAAACTAGTAAACTTCCTACCATAGGATTCCCATCAATTTGACACAAGCATGCAAGTTCGCAAACAAAACATTTAATAAAACAGGATCAATATGCTTCAAGGACACTTGCCTTGCTCCGGCGGATGGGGTTGCTCAAGCGCTTCGAAGTCTTGGTTTTGGAAATCCTCGTATGCGGCCTCTTGAGCACGTTCCTCTAAGCGTGATCATACATACAAGAAAACATATACAATTCAACATAATGCACACAAAATAATCAACTTGCAATGACATGCATGCATGCACAGTTTAATAATTAATTTACTACGGTCGTTTATTAATTAGATGCGACTAGTTCATACGTGTTCATATGACTTTACGGGGGTTTTAGGGTGGATTAATGCTGCTGAAAATAAAATTATGGTGCAACTAAAATCAATTCACGCCTATTAGATTCAATATGATCGCTAAAATTCGCATCGGGAACATGGCCTACCGTAGATGCGATGGCTTCGATGATCGCGGGATGGGGACAATGCGTAGACGAAGTAGATGCGTCCTCCGGCGGCGCGATGGCAGCGACGATCTCCGGCAAACGGTGGCGCCCTCCTCTTTTTCTTCCTCTTCTTCCCCTTCTTTTTCTCTTTTTTTCTTCCCTGGGCGCAGCTCTCTGGACTCCTTTTTTTGCTTCTGTACCGGCGGCTAGGGTCTTTCCTGGGCGTTTCTGGCGTCGGGGTCGTGGGGCTTCGGTTCCCTTTTATAGGGGCGGCGGGAGGCGACGCGGGAATCTGTTGCGGAGCCGGCGGGATCGGGGGAAATCGGAACCGCGTCGGGTGGGGAGTCGGGGCGGGACGGGAGGCGTACGGCGGCGGGAGTGGTTCCGCGCGGGAGTGGGAGGGAGTCCGGGGCTGGCGCGGAGCCCGCTGCGGCCTCGGGCGTGGGGCGCGGAGCGGGGCCGGCGCGGACGCTCGGTCGCGCTGGAGGCCGGGGCCGCGGGGTGACTCGGCCGGCTGGGCCGCTTGGCCTTGCCGGCGGGTTGCCCCCCTTTTTTTTCTTTTTTTTTCTTTTATTATATAACTTAATATATATATATTTTTATATATATTATTAATATTATATATTTATTTATTTTACTTTTTTTATACTTTTTTTATTATATAACTTATATATATATTATATATATATTATTATTCATATTATATATTTATCATATATTATTAATATTAATATTTTATCTATTTTTATATATTGTTATATATATTATTTATATATACTTATATATATTTTTATTATTATTTTTATACTTATTCCTTATTACATGTTTAGGCTATTATTATTTTCTATTTCTTCTTTTGCTACATACATTTGTATATATATGTTTTATTATTTTTCTTTTATTCTACTAGTGTTTAATGCATGACCATGTATGCAATGCATAATGCGAAAATTTAGGGTGTTACAAACCTACCCCCCTTAAAGTGAATCTCGCCCTCGAGATTCGATAGAGTGGGGAAAAGGTGAGGGAATTCTGCCTTCAGGTCTTCTTCACGTTCCCATGTAGCTTCGGCTTCCGTATGGTGTTTCCATTGCACTTTTCACCAACGGATCCTCTTATTTCTCGTGACCCTTTCCTTCATATCCAAAATTTTGATAGGTTGCTCGACATAGGACAAATCCTCCTGAAGTTCTAACTCGTCCATCGGCACTTGTTCTTCTGGTACCCTGAGACACTTCTTGAGTTGAGAGACGTGAGACACGTCGTGTACATCGGAGAGATACGTCAGCAGCTCAAGTCGATAAGCTACCTCTCCTCGCTTGTCCAGAATCTTAAATGGTCCGATGTAACGTGGTGCCAGTTTTCCTTTGACGTTAAACCGTCGCTAACCTCTGATAGGTGACACTTTGAGGTATACAAAATCTCCAACTTCAAAAGTCAGACTCCTTCGCCTATTATTAGCATAACCTTTCTGTCGAGACTAGGCAACCTTTAAGTTTTCCCGTATTATTTGGACTTGCCTTTCAGCTTCTTGTAACACGTCGGGACCAAACACTTGATTCTCTCCGGTTTCATTCCAAAACAAGGGATTCCTACATTTCCTTCCGTATAATGCTTCATAGGGTGACATTTTCAAACTTGCTTGGTAACTATTGTTGTACGAGAATTCAACATACGTCAAACTTTTATCCCAACTTTTCCTATGCTTAAAGCACATGCTCTCAACATGTCTTCCAAAATTTGGTTGGTCCTCTCGGTTTGTCCATCCGTCTGAGGATGATACGCTGAACTAAAATTCAACCTCGTTCCCAAAGCTTCATGCAATTTTTGCCAAAATCTGGAGGTAAACTGAGAACCTCTATCCGAGACTATCTTCTTCGGTACTCCGTGTCGAGACACAATGTGCTCCATATACAATTCTGCTAGCTTCGCGGTGGTATATGTGGTCTTGACGGGGATGAAATGAGCTGATTTTGTCAATCGATCCACAATAACCCATATTGAATCATAGCCAGACTGAGTTCGCGGTAATCCAACTATAAAGTCCATACCAATCTCTTCCCACTTCCACTCTGGGACCTTTAATGGTTGTAACAATCCGGCTGGCCTTTGCTGTTCAGCTTTAACTCGTTGGCACACATCACAAAGTGCAACATATTCGGCTATGTCCTTTTTCATGCTGGCCCACCAATAACATGTCTTTAAGTCTTTGTACATCTTTGTACAGCCAGGATGAATTGAGTAAGGAGAGTCATGTGCCTCCTTCAATATTGTTTCACGAATATGCCTGACATTAGGTACCACAATCCTCTTTCCAAGCCATAAGGTACCCTGTTCGTCCTCATCAAATCTGAATTCCTTCCCTTCTTGGGTCCTTTCCTTGATTTCTTGTATTTCCTTGTCCTTTGTCTGTCCTTCCTGTATTTCCTGCTCTAATGTTGGGTTGACTTCCATCGTTCCCATCTCATTTATGAATCCAAGGTTCAACCGTTCAAACTCCTTACATAACTCGGACGGCAGTTCTTGAACTGTGAGTTGATGAGTTACTCCTTTTCGGCTTAGGGCATCGGCCACTACATTGGCCTTCCCTGGGTGATAGTTGATTCCCACGTCATAATCCTTGATGAGCTCCAACCATCGGCGTTGCCTCAGATTCAGATCCGTTTGCGTAAATATGTACTCGAGACTCTTGTGATCCGTATAAATCTCACATCGGTGACCAAAAACATAGTGTCTCCATATCTTCAAGGCGTGTACCACGGCTGCGAGTTCAAGGTCGTGTGTAGGATAATTCAACTCATGTTTCTTTAGTTGCCTCGATGCATAAGCTACCACTTGGCCTTCTTGCATGAGCACACATCCTAATCCTTGTCTTGATGCATCACAGTATATATCAAAACTCTTGCTCACGTCTGGTAATACTAACACCGGCGTGGTTGTCAACCTTTTCTTTAACTCCTCAAAGCTATCTTGACAAGCTTGAGTCCATCGGAATGCCTTCCCTTTCATGAGTAATTCGGTCATAGGCTTGGCTATTTTGGAAAAATCCTTTATGAATCGGCGGTAATATCCAGCCATTCCAAGGAAACTCCGAATTTCCTTGACATTCTGTGGCGGTTCCCACTTAAGCACATCTCTCACTTTCCCTGGGTCAAGTGATACTCCTCCTCCGGAAATAATATGGCCTAAGAAAGAAACTTCCCGTAACCAAAATTGACATTTACTGAACTTGGCATACAATTGATGCTCCCTCAATTTCTGCAGCGTAAGCCTCAAGTGTTCCTCATGTTCCTTCCCATCCTTTGAGTAGATCATAATATCATCGATGAACACTACAACGAACTTATCCAGATATTCCATGAAGACCTTATTCATGAGATACATAAAGTACGCAGGCGCGTTCGTCAACCCAAATGACATGACGGTGTACTCATAAGATCCATATCGTGTCCGAAATGCTGTCTTAGGTATATCCGATGGTCTAATCTTCATTTGGAAGTATCCTGACCGCAAGTCGATCTTGGAGAAGATACAAGCACCCTTCATTTGGTCGAACAAATCCTCTATCTGGGGCAGTGAGTACTTGTTCTTAATTGTCACTTCGTTGAGAGACCTATAGTCCACACACATCCTCTGGGTTCCATCCTTCTTATCTACGAAGAGCACTGGGGCTCCCCACGGGGATGAACTTGGGCATATAAAACCCTTCTCTATCTGCTCTTGAATTTGCTTCTTGAGCTCCGCTAATTCCTTAGGAGGCATCCTATATGGCCTCTTAGCTATAGGTGCAGTTCCGGGTATCAACTCAATAGCGAATTCTATGTCACGATCAGGTGGCATACCTGGCAACTCATATGGAAACACATCCGGGTACTCGCGAACGATCGGAATGCTTTCCAATGTCACTTCTTCCACGTGATTCAGCATCGCTTTCCCTCTTGCAGGTTGGGCTGCTTCAACTTCAATGTGTGTACCATGTTCACTTGTCAACTGCACAATCCTCTCGGTGCATTGAATGACTCCATTATACTTGCTCAACCAGTCCATTCAAAGTATTATGTCTATTCCTTGGGAGTCCAATACTATGAGGTTCGCGAGAAAGTCTACCCCCCTTATTTTAATGCTTACTTTCGGACATACTATACTTGTCCTCATCTCTCCGCCAGAAGAACTTACTAGCATAGTTTGCTTCATATGAGATATAGGCAAATTGTACTTGGCAACATACTTTGATGAGATGAATGAATGAGATGCTCCTGAACAGTCGCGGGGTTGGAGTTGGCGAGAAACATACCAATCACGACGTCATCAGTTTGCTGGGCTTCCTCAGTGGAGACATGATTCACATTGCCACGAGCAAAATTCTGCTGTCCACGGTTGCCTTGTGGTGCTCCTCCATTTGGTCGCGGGTGATTTGGCCTTGGTGCATTGTTCATAGGTCCATAGTTTCTCTTGGGGCATTGACTTGCAAAGTGTCCGGGTTCTCCACACGCATAGCATGTCTTACCACCCGTAGCATTAGGGAAGTTTGGGCGCAACTGGTTTTGAGCATTTGCCACCATGTTAGGACACGGCGCAGGTGGCATAGGATTGCGAGGCGCTTGCATGGCGGGGCGTTGCTGCGGTGGCTGATTTGGGCGGGGCGGATAAGCAGCATGGTATGCAGGAGCAGATGGGTTGTAGTGTGGTCCAGTAGGTGGTGCATAGCGGGGGCAAACATTGCTTACTTGTTGCGGTCCATGATGTGACATCTTCCTCTTGTTGTCCTGCTCCATCTCACGAATCTTGTTCTCAACCACAATAGCCTTGTCAACCAGCTTTTGGAAGTTTGGATAATCAGTATTGAGCAACTGAACTTGAATTTCATTGTTGAGACCCCTCATAAACAGATACTGCTTCCTACTATCAGTTTTGATGTCTTCTGGAGCATATCTTGATTATTGAGTGAATTTGTTGAGATACTCACTCACGCTCATCCTTCCTTGTCTGAGATTTTCAAAATCTTGTCTTCTCAGTATCATAACTCCTTCAGGTACATAGTGGGAACGGAAACTCTTTTTAAACTCAGCCCAAGTGATTGTCTCCTGATTATCATGAGCGTTGCAAAGAGCTTCCCACCAGTCAGCGGCTGCTCCAACTAGTTGATGTGATGCAAAGAGAACCTTCTCCCTATCAGTGCACTGGACAATACCAAGTTTCTTTTCAACGGACTTCAGCCAATCATCAGCTTCCATTGGGTCTGTGGCTTGCGCAAAGGTGGGCGGTCTGGTCCTCATGAACTCTCCCAAACGGTTGTGATGTGGCGGGGGTGGCGGTGGAGGCAGGTGGGGCTGATTGTTGTTGCCAGCTTGCAGCTGTCCCATGGTCTGTATCATGGTCTGCATGAGCTGGTTCTGCATAGCTAACAGTTGTTCAATATTGATAGCTCCATGAGCATGTCCCTGGTTGTTCTGAGGTACTTCATTGCGCTCCTCCTCATCATTGGCATCCCTCTGGTTACGAGTTCTCACCATCTGTTGGCGAAAGAAGGGTGGGGACAGAAGGATTTAGAATTTGGAAAGAAACGTCCCAACTATATGCATCAAGGTGTGTGACACTAAATAATCCTTTATTAATATAGACCTATATTATGAGGATGTGGACAAGTGCCGAAGCATTCCACAACTCTCTACTAGGCACACAAGCACTCAAACAAGCACCAAACAGAATTGACAAAGATCCTAAAGGAAGTAACACAACTCAAGGTCACACAAGTATATCTACATCGCTCTTATTTAACTAATGGGGGTGTGCCTATCCTTGAGTCGTGGCATAGGTCGAGGACTACTCGTCGTCGAGCGGGAACTCATCTGGGTCCTCGTCGTCGTCGTCGTCGTCGGGGTCCTCGGGGTCCTCGGGGTCCTGTGGGTTCTGTGGTGGTGAGGCAGCAGGCGGCGGTGGTGCGGTAGACGCCACACTGGAAGGCTCCTCGTCAGAGGACTCCTCAGAAGATGACTCACGCTGACCGTTGCGACAGTCTGGAGAGTCTGGGGTCCACGTCGGGGTGTCGGACACGTAGTCGTCCGGGTCCTCGTCGGTGATCCGACGATACCTCCTGATTATCGCCTCGTGGCGCTGGGCGAGGTCACGTCCATCCTGAATCTCCTGCTGCGCCCTCTGAAGTCGGGCACTGAGCTGGGTCACGTCGTCAACAGTCTGACGAGACTGCGGGAGGTCCAGGGGTCCCTCCACGTGCCTGGAGACGAAGCGCGCAGTGCCACTGGGACGCTGCGGGACGAAGGCGTGCACCGTGTCCTCCAGACGGAAACGGCGGGCGTGTCTCCAAAAAGTGGCTGCTTCCCAGCTAGCATCCTGCTCCGCAGATCGGCGGGAGCTCCTCCAAGCAGGGCTGCTGTGGGTCTTCACCAACTCATCACCGTAGTAGATATAGATCTTGCAGCTCCACTCCTTCCTGCCGGGGCGCTGCACTCCAGTGGTGTGGTAGGAGGGCGAGAGACTGTGGTGACGGTAGCCAGCCTCACGGAGTAGGGCATGGAGACGGTGTCGCAGTTGTCCTGCGGCTCTGCCGTCAGAACGGATCACCACGGGGTGACGGGGGTCGACGGCCGGAGAGCGACTAGCCAACCTACGCGGGGGCACAAGTCCACCGGTCGACTTACGGGGGGTTGTCTTGGTGCGGGCCATCTACAGAAAACAAGAATACATTAGAGGGAAAAAAATAACAAATACAAACCTGAAAATTTCAGCAGCCTAAAATGGCGGAAAAAGAGCGGTGCAGCGGTTCCAAAAGAACGAAAAATAAGGAGAAAAAAAATACAGCAACCAACACAATAATTTTACCCACACACAATAGCGGCAAAACACACTTTTTCCACGAAAAATTACGCAGCAAAACAGCAGCACTTAATATTGTTCACTTCTGAAAATTTTTACCAAAAACGCAGCATTGATCAATACTTTTTGCAGCTGAAAATAAAGGAACAAACAGCAGCAAAAATTTTCGAAAATAGCAGATTAGAAGAGTGTTCTTAAGTGCTCTAGAGTGTCCATTCTACCTAGGCTTGCGTCCTACGGTCAACCTGGCTCTGATACCAATTTGTGACACCCGGTTATGAATATGAACCAAGTGTAACGCATATGTGTGCCCAGGAAGTTCATCACACATATACGGTTGCATCACAAACGATATACAGAATTTAACCACGTCTTAACTAATAAAAAAGTACTTTATTACAATAATCCAATAGTTCACGAATAATAAAACTCTAAATAATTGCAGCGGAAAATAAACTAAACAGCACGACTCCAATCCACAGGCAATTGACGGCGGTACGCAACCTAGTACTCCACGTGATCCTCAGGGTACTCCCAATTGTCTCCAGTAGCTGTTGTGGGGGGGGGGGATTGCAAGGGTGAGTACATGTCGTACTCAGCAAGTGTGGAAAGTATGACATGTGGCTTATTCAAATGACGACAATAATAATGGCTAAGTGCTGAAAAGTACAGTAAAACATTTGAAAAGCATTATACTATGTCTATGTGAAACAATCCCATCATAACCATCATATTAACAAAATATAAACCATATCCAATTATTGCCAACATCACCATTATCCATGTCCAATTACCATAACTCAAATTCATATCCATGACCATAATCCATAAACCATAACCATTACCAAACCATAACCATCCCAAATCCCAATTCCAACTCTAATCATGTAGGTCATCCAGGCGCTCATAACCAGGAGCACGGCTATCATGATAGTTTTTAAACACTCTGCAGAGGTTGTACCACTTTACCCACATGTTTGTGATTTCGTCACGCTTTGATGACTAAGGAACCTCCATTGTGCCATCTCACACTTCCGTAGGTGTGTGGCCAAGAGATCACAAAATAGCCTTTCAAAAGGGACTACTAGTATGTACGGGCCCACTAAGGTTTCACCGGCAGGCTTGAATCTCTATTCTCCCACCCACGGGCCCCCTCGTGTGCCATGCGGATCCCAGGGCAGTCCTCCTCGACTCCCATTCCCCGCGCCATCCAATGGTCCATACAATACTAGCAGCGCTCCTAATTATTCAGCTACGCCGCACCCATACTTGGCCTTGTGGTGGCACTCTTGACCTGGCATATTCTCGCATGAACCGGTCCTTAGATCTAAAGCAAGCAAACCACCATAACATCCAACCCATCCACATACCAGGCTTGCTTAGATCACCCATCATATTGACCAGTTCACATTAACCAGAATATCATCGATGCATAATTTAATGTGTAGTGGTGTTTGCCATCCCAATTAATTAAGCGAAGCGAAAAGGTAAAAACCCTTCCCGACTCTCTACCATAAATTCCAGGCGACAAGGGTGGTCAAACAAAACTAGTAAACTTCCTACCATAGGATTCCCATCAATTTGACACAAGCATGCAAGTTCGCAAACAAAACATTTAATAAAACAGGATCAATATGCTTCAAGGACACTTGCCTTGCTCCGGCGGATGGGGTTGCTCAAGCGCTTCGAAGTCTTGGTTTTGGAAATCCTCGTATGCGGCCTCTTGAGCACGTTCCTCTACGCATGATCATACATACAAGAAAACATATACAATTCAACATAATGCACACAAAATAATCAACATGCAATGACATGCATGCATGCACAGTTTAATAATTAATTTACTACGGTCGTTTATTAATTAGATGCGACTAGTTCATACGTGTTCATATGAGTTTACGGGGGTTTTAGGGTGGATTAATGCTGCTGAAAATAAAATTATGGTGCAACTAAAATCAATTCACGCCTATTAGATTCAATATGATCGCTAAAATTCGCATCGGGAACATGGCCTACCGTAGATGCGATGGCTTCGATGATCGCGGGATGGGGACAATGCGTAGACGAAGTAGATGCGTCCTCCGGCGGCACGACGACGGCGGCGCGATGGAGGCGACGATCTCCGGCGAACGGTGGTGCCCTCCTCTTTTTCTTCCTCTTCTTCCCCTTCTTTTTCTCTTTTTTTCTTCCCTGGGCGCAACTCTCTGGACTCCTTTTTTTGCTTCTGTACCGGCGGCTAGGGTCTTTCCTGGGCGTTTCTGGCGTCGGAGTCGTGGGGCTTCGGTTCCCTTTTATAGGGGCGGCGGGAGGCGACGCGGGAATCTGTTGCGGAGCCGGCGGGATCAGGGGAAATCGGAACCGCGTCGGGTGGGGAGTCGGGGTGAGACGGGAGGCGTACGGCGGCGGGAGTGGTTCCGCGCGGGAGCGGGAGGGAGTCCGGGGTCGGGACGGGAGAATCGGGGCGGGGGGGGGGGGGGGGGGGGGGGGGGGCGTTACGGCGCGGGAGGGGGCCAGCGGGGCTGGCGCGGAGCCCGCTGCGGCCTCGGGCGTGGGGCGCGGAGCGGGGCCGGCGCGGACGCTCGGTCGCGCGCGGGAGGCCGGGGCCGCGAGGTGACTCGGCCGGCTGGGCCGCTTGGCCTGGCCGGCGGGTTGCCCCTTTTTTTTTCTTTTTCTTTTTTTTTTTCTTTTATTATATAACTTATTATATATATTTTTTATATACATTATTAATATTATTTATTTATTTTACTTTTTTTATACTTTTTTTATTATATAACTTATTATATATATATATATTATATATATATATATTATTCATATTATATATTTATCATATATTATAAATATTAATATTTTATCTATTTTTATATATTGTTATATATATTATTTATATATATACTTATATATATTTTTATTATTATTTTTATACTTATTCCTTATTACAAGTTTTAGGCTATTATTATTTTCTATTTCTTCTTTTGCTACATACATTTGTATATATATGTTTTATTAGTTTTCTTTTATTCTACTAGTGTTTAATGCATGACCATGTATGCAATGCATAATGCGAAAATTTAGGGTGTTACATGCGAAGACCTCGGCATACAAGTTTGCTACGGCTCCGTAGCTCACCCAGCCAGCAATGGCCAAGCCGAGAGAGCAAATGCTGAAATCCTTAAAGGACTTAAAACGCGCATCTATGAGCGCTTCAAAAAACATGGAGCCAACTGGATCGAAGAGCTTCCGCCCACTTTATGGGCCAACAGGACATCTCAAAACCGTTCAACTGGAGAGACACCCTTCTTTCTGGTGTATGGAGCTGAAGCAATCCTTCCTCCGGAAATCACCTTGGTTTCATTCCGGGTCCGGACCTTCGACGAAGCCGCGCAGGACCAGCTCCGGCGTGAAGACTTAGACCTCCTTTAGGAGGGAAGGTGCCAAGAAGCTGTTCGGAATGCCCGATATCGCCAAGCCCTACGGCGTTATCACCAGCGGCATGTACACAACCGACAACTCGAGGAAGGCGATCTGGTGCTACGGAGAATACAATCCAGAGAAGGGTTAAACAAACTCTCCCCCGGCTGGGAGGGGCCCTTCCGAGTGATTAAAGTATCCCGTCCCGGAAGCGTTTGCTTGGCTACTGAGGATGGGACACCTCTCCCAAATACTTGGAACATCGAGCACCTCCGTAAGTTTACACTTAATACCACGGAGGTGAGTCTTGAGTAACTTGAGGTGTATGTTATAGAGTCATTGTACAAAGTCAGATAGTTCCTCCGGGAGAGCAGCCGGACCTTTCCCGAAAGGTCCGCAAAGTTCATGCAACACTTGTCAAAGTCTCAAGACTAAAAGTGTGGCTAACTACCCTAGGTCAAACAAGAAATGAAACACACTTAGCCTGGTTCCGTACCCTAAGAGTGTACTTGTTTCCCCTGTACCCCGGACCTATAATGAAAGACATCTTCATGTGAAACAGACTCCACATGCATTTATTTTGTACAGGCTCAACATTTTTATTTTTCTCTTTCTTATCTATAACAAAGACGTGCAATTCTTAAGAAATTTTAGTTCGACCGGTTTATATACGATTCGAGTTGTATTGTCAATTCTTTTGGATTTAAATATTGTTCATGGCCAACTCGCCTGAAAGCCGCCAAGCCAACCTAGGGCTGGAGTGTGCTATCGACTTAGCCTGTTCAAGCACCCTAAGTACGCCACTCTACCTACACCCCGGTAGGCCGAAGTAAGGCGGGTCCATGTACAGTTGGATCTGGAAGAAAAGACAACGCATTCGGTTGTATTTAGAATCGCGTTTGACATAAAATCTTCTTGAGAGTCGTAAGCCGCGACGAAGTTATAGACAAGAAACGAATTTTATTATTTTTCTTGGCTTAAGTGTGTAGGAAAAATAAAATCTACGTTGATGGAGAAAAGCGGGAGCTAACAAAGCTCCGACTCCCCTAGGGGGGCCAGCCGTCGACGCTGAATAAAAGATGGTGAGAAGACCGTGTAAATGGAGTCCGCTGCCAACAAACTAAGTGTTGGCAAAGGTCACTGCCGGAGCTACTAAGCTCCGACACCCCGAAGGACTAACTATCAATGCTCTATGCGTTGATAGAGACTATTTCCGGAGCTATCAAGCTCCAGCGATAGACAATGCCAGAGCTTCTAAGCTCCGACAACTTCGGGGGGCCTTCACTATCGAAGACTTCGAACCTAAATTCTACAAGTTCGGAGCAAATGAGTCTTCAACAAAACACAATATCCTCTTGGTACATGTTCACAATCAAATTGTGTACATCTACCAGGGGGCCAAGTGAAGATAAAAGTGTTGAAGACAAAAAGTGAAATTCACAAAAATTTGGGGATTTCATTTATCTGGAGACAAGGGATTACATTTGGAGACAAGGGATTACAAAATTGAGGAAGAAGAAGAGAAATACAAGTGAGAACTACAGAGATGGTCCTAGACCCTATGGAAGAATTGGGCGACTTTCTGGGCAACCTCCGACACGGTGGCTCGGGCAGCTTCCCCTTCTCCTTCGACGGGACCTTCAAGCACCAGGTCCAGAGGAATTTGGGAGTTCCAGCTGGTGTAGCACGTCAGCACATATTCTGCGACGTTCTTCGCCAGAGATTGCCCCTCAACCTCCAATTGGTCCGCGATGACATCGCCCACCTTGGAGAGTTTTCTGCCTGCCGAACTCAACGCCTGCAACGCCAGGTCCGGCTATGGCTCCGGATCATCCGGGCGCACGGGGCTGAAGCCTATCGGTGTCAGCGCGTCGTTGGCCTTGCCCAAGAACTCCCAAATCTGTAGGGAGTCTTCAGTCCTCAAGCCCTTCATTTCTTCCAGGGATCTTCTGGCCGCCACCAGTTCAGAATTCTCGCGGGCAAGGCGCTCAACTTCTTTGGCGTTTTGCTGAATCTTCTCAGCAACCTGCTTTTCGAGTTTTCCGAGCTCCTCCTCCCGGAGGTGGATCTTGTTCCGGCGGTCGACCAGGTCCTTCTCTCTTCCCCTCACTTTCTAATCCCTGGCAGTAAGGGCACACTCTTGTTCGTAGAGTTCCTGCCCTTGCACCCATGCCTTCTCCTCTTCCTCATGGTAGCGCTCTTCCAATTTCTTGGCGCGCTCCTCGAGGCCCTTGTCAGCCAGAGCTACCTTCTCGCCGAGCTACTCCTCCCTCCTCAGGACGTAATCCCGCAGCTCTAGGAGTTTCTGCTCTTCATCTTCGAGCCATTTCTCCCTCTCTTCAAGTGCCTCTCGGCGCTTGATGAGTGCAGTGTTAATGGCCTCCAGCTTTTCGTGGCGTTCATCGGCCGCACTATTGGCTGCTTTGGCCTGATCGTAGAACTCCCGGGATTGAGCGTCGAGGGCACGAGTCATACTCTCCCTGTCATCCAGTAACTTGCCCCAGTACTCCAGGCGGATCTTCTCCCGCTTGATCCACTCTTTGTCATCTTCTAGCCTCGACTGCGCCAGCTTGGTCTCGAAGTAGAGCCGGTTACGCCACCGCCTAAGGGTTTGGCGCTCCTCTTCAAGAGCCTTGCTGTCGTGGAAGAAGGCCAGTTGGACTTGACGCAGACTGGAACATGCGTTGTCAATAGACAGTGACAACGGATAGGTTCCGAACCTACTGAGGTCTCCTCCGCTGGTTCCAGCGGGTTTTCAGATACAAAAATTGGGTCCCACTCTACAAGAGTGGTCCCCTGAGTCTCCATGGCACTAGGGCCGTCCTCCGGGATGGCCTCAGTCGCAATCGAGGAAGGCCCCGCTGCCAGGTCTTCGTTCACCCCCTCAGGCAGGGGGCCAGCGACTTTGTTTGGGCACTCTGGCTCGGCCGCAGGTACCTCCGACGTTGTCGCTTCCGGAGCAGGAACCGTTGCTGGCTCCAGTCTGGGCAACTCTTCCGATGGGGGCTCGAGCTCCGTCACCTATTCAACAACCGGCTCAGGAGCCGGAAGATCTTCAACATCGACCGGCCCTGTGGCCGGAGCTCCAACAATGACCGGCTCAGCGGCCGGTACTTCGGAAGTAGCCGGCCCAACTGCCGGAACTACCTCAGCTTCCAGCGCGCACGCCGGGGCTTCAATCACCTCCGGCTCAACCGCCGGGGCTTCGACAATTTCCGGATCAGAGGCCGGGATTACTGCTTCCTCCGGCTCAACAGCCGGAGCTTCCATCATCTCAGCACCAGGACCCGGAGCTGCAACCTCCGGGACAGGTGCCGCTGGCGCATCTTCACTCCCGTGGTCCGGCGCTACCAAGGGAACTTCTGGGGATGAGTCGAGGTCCATGACCACGACAGCCGACGCTGGAGCTGTTGCAGCTTCAGCCACCACTTGGGGTGGCACCGGGACAGGAGCAGAAGCTCCCACCCTCACGGCATCAGCCACTGTAGCTGAGGGTGGAGCCTCACCCCCCTTCTTGGGGACGCTGAAGATGATGAACGAAGAAAATTAAAAAATAGTTGCTACAATTAAAACAACTATCCAAGGTAGAGATCAAAAATTACCTTGGGAGGCTTCCGCACCAGCTTGCGTGGAACCTTTTTCCCGGGCGTTCTGGGCTGGTCATAACCGGCGTGGAAGCTCCGGAAGGCCCCCCGGAACTCGTCGCGGCCACGGGTGTTTCTCGAGTCGAGGACCCCTTGATCGGGAAGAACCCCCGGACCTGGAGGCCTCCACCGGCCCAGGTGCTGGAGTCGCGTGCCCGGAGCTAACAACCTGGGAGGACCCCACTGCGGGAACAGTCGCGCTCCGGGAGGACCCCACTGCAGGAACAGTCGCGCTCCGGGAGGACCCCACTGCGGGAATAGTCGCGTTCCGGGAGGACCCCACTACGGGAACAGTCGCCGCAGTTGTAGAGGACCTTCCCCTCCGGGGAGAAGGAGCCGATGCAGAAGTAGCGGGCCTGACGGACCTTCCGTCGGCGTACTGTAGCTTCCTCTTCTAACTCACGGGTTCATCCGCCAGCTCCTTGCCCTTGCCGACGACTTCTTCCCTCGGCTTCGGAGCAGGGTCGGAGCCATCCTTGGGCACTCCGGGGATCGCTACCCCGGTGGTTGATCTTCTCTCGACGACACCAAGGTCGTCAAGCACGGGTATCTTCCGCCGGAGCTCCCTGCTGAACTCCACTTCTATGTTCAGAGGATGAAAAGCAGATGGCGGAGTCAAGTCATCGCCTTCGACGTCGATGCCGTGCTGGAACTTCTTGAGGTGGAACTCCAAGGTTTTCCCGACCATGTTGGACTTCAGCCCGGTCTCGACCCGGTCGTCGTCCATCACGCTGTTGCGGGCCCATGCGAGTTTCTCTCTCCTCTTCAGCGGCGCCCACCTGTTGACCAAGAAGTTGCAAAACACTACCTGAGGAGTCAATCCTCCCTCCACGCATTGGCGGATCTGTAACACCCTCATTTTCATGCATCATGCCTTGCATACACTCATATACATGTTTAACATTAACCCATAACAAGAGGAACAAGTTTAAAATTGATTTGGAACAAAACCGCACTTAAAAATGTAGGAAAGTGCGGACTAGTCCGGTTTTGCCGAGGACTAGTCCGATTTCTCTCTGTCTAAAAATGGACTTGTCCGTTTTTGCTGCGGATTAGTCCGATATTTGCCCCTGGAAAACTTCGGACTTGTCCGATCTTGTGCGGACTAGTCCGATGTTCCACGAATCCTTGAAATTTTGCTAAGTCCCTGGACTTTTCCGCACTAGTCCGGTGTTCCAGCGGACTTGTCCGTTTTCCTTTCTGACTAAGATCGGACTTGTCCGATTTTAGGCCAGACTTGTCCGATTTTCTCTCTGGACGACTTCAGACTAGTCCGGTCCTGTCCGGACTTGTCCGATATTTCGTGACTCCGAGATTGACCTTTTGTTTTACGACTTGTTTCTTGGGTTTCATGTCAAGTGGGCCTAGGGACGTCGTTCCCAACTCTTTTAGAGCCCATGTGGGACTCTAAACCGGCCTCTACTCATCCCAAAACTCGAAATCCATCTAACCCTAGCCTCCACCTCTATATAAACGACCCCACCCCTTGGTTGGACATCTATTTGCCACTTTTCCACCCACCCAAACCCTAGTTCGTGGGGAGCCACCATCAAGGAGGGAGGAGAAGATCCCAAGCATGAGGAAGAAGAGGAGGAAACGAAGGAGGATCAAGATCTCCACCCAGTTTCGTTCTTCACCACCAATTCATCTCCAAGTTCATCACCAACCCTAGATCATCAAGATCCAAGTGTTACCTCCAAGTTTCTTGATTCATTGGAGTTCTAAACACCTGGTATACCTTCTATTATCTTTTCCTTACGTGCATTCAACCCCTAATCTCCGAATTTACGTCGATCTAGAAAACCCTAATCTGCTGATCTCGTCAAGTGCGGACTTGTCCGGTCCCTAGCGGACTAGCCCGATCTTTCTGGTTAAATTTTGTTGAATTAATTCTAAAATTTGATCTAATCAACCCCAAACCTGTATAAACTTGTTAAAAACTATTAGATCTAGTTAGTGATCATTAAAAGCAATCTAGTAACAAGTTCTACCTTGCATTGCATCAATCATGCATGTCATGTCATATTGAGTAATATTTGTACACTCTTTGATTGTGTTTCTTGTTTTGTATGTTTATTATGTGGATTAGACGGATTTGCGCTAGAGAGTGCCACGGAGGATCTACAACATCAAGAGTTTGAAGGCTTTGACCCTAATCAACAGCAAGAGCAAGGCAAGTGTCCTTGAAGCATATTGATCCTGTTTTTTTTTTTTAAATAAATGTTTTGTTTGTAAAACTGCATGCTATGTCAATTTGATGGGAAATCCTATGGTAGGAAGTTTACTAGACTTGTTAAACCACCCTTGTCACCTGGAATTTATGGTAGAGAGTCGGGAAAGGTTTTTACCTTTTTGCTTCGCTTAATCGACTGGGATGGAAAAACAACTATACCACTCAATTTAATTATGCATGGATGAGATTATGGATGACATGAACTGGTTAATACGGTATTGTAATGGGTGATCTAAGCAAGCCTGGTATGTGGATGGGTTGGATGTTATGGTGGTTTGCTTGCTTTAGATCTAAGGACCGGTTCATGTGAGAATAAGCCAGGACTACAGTGCCACCACGAGGCCAAGTATGGGTGCGGCGTAGCTGATTAATTAGGGCTTTGCTAGTGCTGTTTGGACCATTGTGGATGCTCGGGGAAGGGGTAGTCGGATTGGGTTTTTTGATGATTGGTGGGACTACCCTGGGATCCGAATGGCTCAAGAGGGGGCCCTTGGTTGAAGATGTGCTCAGTTGGAGGCATCGCCACCGGTGAAACCTCAGTGGGGTCTAAATAGGCTAGTAATCCCTTTGTAAAGGCTATTTTGTGATCTCTTGGCCACACACCAATGGAAGTGTGTAATGTGACCGACGGGTCATGGGCATAAGGGAGGTTCTTAGTCGCCGAAGGGTGATGAAATCACGAACACGTGGGTAAAGAGGTACAAACTCTGCAGAGTTAACTAAAACTATCATGATAGCCGTGCTCCCGGTTATGAGTACCTGGACAACTTCCATGATTAGAGGGAAATTAGAATTTGGGATGGTTATGGTTTGGTAATGGTTATGGATGGTAATGGATTAATCTCTGGTATTGAATATGGTTATTGGCAATGGTAAAATCTGGACTTATTGATGATGGTAATGAATTCAGTTTGGTATTATGGTATTACTCGTGATTATGTTGGGATTACTTCACATACTTATACTATATTGCTTTTCAAATGTTTTACTGTACTTTTCAGCACTTTGCCATTATTATTGTCGTCATTTGAATCAGCCACATGTCATACTTTCCACACTTGCTGAGTACGACATGTAATCACTCTTGCAATCCCCCCCCAACAGTTGCAGGTCAAGATTGGGAGTTTAATGGCGATAATGCGGAGTTCTAGGCCGTGTCTACCGTCAGCTTTGCCTGCGGTGTTGATTGGAGCTGCGCATACATACCCTGTCGCTTATGCTGCATAGTTGCTTAGTTTGCTTAATTAGTTTATTTCCGCTGCATTAGTCGAACTTGTCATTAATATTCATTAGAGCTTGTATTTGAGGATAATCTGGTTTGTGTAATAAAATTTGGTTAACTAATCTTGTTTTGTGGTAATTTTCTGTATACTCTTTTGTGATTGCACTCGTGTATGTGTGATGAACATCCTGGGCACACATATGCGTTAGCTTGGTTCATTTTCGGAACCGGGCGTCACAGATTGGTATCAGAGCCACAGGTTGACCGTAGGATGCAGCCTAGATAGAATGGACACTTTAGAGCACATAGGAGCACTCAGGAATCGATGTGTTTTCGTTTGGAGTGCTGTTTGCTATATATATTGCTTGCTTGTGTGCTTAATAGAGGATTTTGGGATGCCTTAGCATTGCCATGTCCACCTAGGCTAGTGTAGCTAGTTGTTTAGTTTCATATCCCTTGATGCATATAGTTGGGGACGCTTTCTAATTCTTACCTACTGTTTTTCTTCAGATGGTGAGGACTCGCAACCAGAGGGATGACAATGATGAAGAGGAGAACAATGGAGTGCCTCAGAACAACAATGGGCAAGGATCTACTCAGGGAGCTATCAACATCGAGCAGCTATTGGCCATGCAAAACCAGCTCATGCAGACCAGGATACAGACTATGGGACAGCTGCAGGCTGGCAATATCAACAATCAGCCCCACATGCCTCCACCGCCACCCCCACCTCCTCATAACCGATTGGGAGAGTTTATGAGGACTAGGCCGCCAACCTTTGCTCAAGCCGCAGACCCTATGGATGCGGATGATTGGCTCAAGTCCGTGGAGAAGAAGCTAGCCATTGTCCAATGCAGTGACCGGGAGAAGGTGCTATTTGCTTCTCATCAACTCGTTGGAGCAGCTGCAAATTGGTGGGATTCTTATTGCAATGCTCATGAGAACCAAGAGAGAATTACCTGGGCGGAATTCAAGGAGAGTTTCCGTTCTCATTATGTGCCGGAAGGAGTTATGCTCTTGAAGAGGCAAGAATTTGAGAACTTAAGGCAAGGAAGATCAAGCGTGAGTGAATATCTCAATAAGTTCACTCAACTCTCAAGATACGCGCCTGAGGATGTTAGCCGGGACAGCCGGAAGCAATACTTGTTCATGAGGGGATTGAACAATACAATCCAAGTACAATTGCTCAACTGTGATTATGTCAATTTCCAGAAGCTTGTGGACAAAGCAATTGTGGTTGAGAACAAGATCCGTGAGATGGAGCAAGAAATCAAGAGGAAGGCGCCATATCAAGGACAGCAACAAGGAAGTAATGTGCGCCCTCGCTTTGCGCCGCCCAATGCGCCTCATTACAGCTCCTCTATTCCTGCTCAGCGCCCTGGTTATGCACCGCGCCCAACTCAGTTTGTGCAGCAGCGCCCTGTCATGCAAGCACCTAGGCCTCCGATGCCTTATGCACCTCGTGCTGATTTTCCTGGAGCCAATGTTCAAAACCAAGCTCGTCCCAATAATTCTGGTGGAGTTAAGAAGTGCTATACTTGTGGAGAAGCTGGACACTTTGCACATCAATGTCATAAGTCGGGCCTTGGTCAAGGAAGCAATACATCGAGGCAAAACCCAAGACCTAATGGAGGACAGCCACAAGGAAGCCATGGACAGCAAAATTTTGCTCGTGGCAACGTGAACCATGTCTCTACGGAGGATGCTCAACAAGCGGATGATGTGGTCATTGGTATGTTTCTCGCCAACTCCAATCCCGCGACTATGTTATTTGATTCTGGAGCATCACATTCATTCATTGCATCGAAGTATGTTGCCAAGTATAGTTTGCCTATCTCTCATATGAAGTTTACTCTGTTGGTTAAGTCTCCTGGAGGAGAGATGAGGACAAATATAGTATGTACAAAAGTAAGCCTTAGAATAAGGGGGTATACTTCTCCGCCAACCTCATTGTTTTAGATTCTCAAGGGTTGGATATTATACTTGGTATGGACTGGTTGAGGAAGCACAATGGAGTTATTGAATGTGCCACAAAGACGGTGAAGTTGACCAATGAAGAAGGGATCACCGTAGAATTTGAAGCAACCCAACATGCACCGAAGCAATTAGAGCTGAATCATATGGACGGTGTCGCAATTGAGGAGATTCCGGTGGTGTGTGAATTTTTGGATGTTTTTCCGGACGAGGTGCCAGGTATGCCACCCGATCGAGACATTGAGTTTGTTATTGATTTAATACCTGGAACTGCACCTATAGCTAAGAGGCCATATAGGATGCCTCCTATGGAATTAGCGGAGCTCAAGAAACAAATTCAAGAGCAATTAGAGAAGGGTTTTATTCGCCCAAGCTCTTCACCTTGGGGAGCGCCCGTTCTATTCGTGGACAAGAAGGATGGATCCCTAAGGATGTGTGTGGATTACCAAGCTCTCAACGAGGTAACAATCAAGAACAAGTATACCTTGCCGCGTATAGAGGATTTGTTTGATCAGATGAAAGGTGCCTGTGTGTTTTCCAAGATTGATTTGAGGTCATGTTACTTTCAAATGAAGATTAGACCATCGGACATACCCAAGACAGCTTTTAGGACACGGTATGGATCTTATGAGTACACCGTGATGTCTATTGGATTGACAAATGCACCTGCCTACTTTATGTACCTCATCAATAAGGTCTTCATGGAGTACTTAGATAAGTTTGTTGTGGTATTTATTGATGATATTATGATCTACTCGAGGGATGAGAAGGAACATGAGGAACACTTGAGGCTTATGTTGTAGAAATTGAGGGAGCATCAATTGTATGCCAAGTTCAACAAGTGTCAGTTTTGGTTGAAAGAGGTGCCATTTTTGGGTCATATCATCTCAGGAGGAGGAGTATCGGTTGACCCTGGTAAAGTGAGGGATGTGTTGAAGTGGGAACCGCTGCAAAATGTCAAGGAAATAAGGAGTTTTCTTGGGATGGCTGGATATTACCGTAGATTCATCAAGGATTTTTCCAAGATAGCCAAGCCCATGATGGAGTTGCTAATGAAGGGAAAGGCGTTCCAATGGAATCAAGCTTGTCAAGAGAGTTTTGAGGAGTTGAAGAAGAGGTTGACAACAGCCCCAGTTTTGGTATTGCCGGATGTAAGCAAGAGTTTCGACATCTATTGTGATGCATCAAGACAAGGGCTTGGATGTGTATTGATGCAAGAAGGTCAAGTGGTCGCCTATGCATCGAGACAATTGAAGAAACATGAGCAGAATTACCCACGCATGATCTTGAACTAGCAGCCGTGGTACATGCATTGAAGATTTGGAGACACTATATTCTTGGACATAGGTGTGAAATTTACACGGATCATAAGAGTTTGAAGTATATTTTCACACCGACAGACCTGAATTTGAGGCAACGAAGATGGTTGGAGCTCATCAAGGATTATGATGTGGGGATCTACTATCATCCGGGAAAAGCCAATGTAGTGGCCGATGCTTTGAGTAGAAAAGGAGTAAGTCATCAACTCACGGTTCGAGAGTTACCATTCGAGTTATGTAAGGAGTTTGAACGGTTGAACCTCGGGTTTGTAAATGACATGGAGATGATGGAGTTAAATCCGACCTTGGAGCAAGAAATTCGAGAAGCACAGACCACAGATCAAGAGATCAAGGAAATCAAGGAAAGAATCGAAGAAGGGAGAGAATTCAGATTTGATGAAGACGAACATGGTACCTTATGGCTTGGAAAGAGGATCGTTGTGCCTAATGTAAAGCATATTCGGGAGACAATATTAAAGGAGGCACATGACTCGCCTTACTCAATTCACCCCGGATGTACGAAGATGTACAAGGACTTGAAGGCTTGCTATTGGTGGTATAGCATGAAAAAGGACATAGCTGAATATGTAGCATTATGTGATGTGTGCCAACGAGTCAAGGCGGAACATCAAAGGCCAGCCGGATTATTGCAACCGTTGAAGATTCCGGAATGGAAGTGGGAAGAAATTGGTATGGACTTCATAGTTGGGTTACCGCGTAATCAATCCGGGTATGACTCAATTTGGGTAATTGTGGATCGCTTAACCAAGTCAGCTCATTTTGTCCCTGTGAAGACCAAGTATACAGCTGCACGATTGGCCGAAATATACATGGAGCATATTGTGTGTCAACATGGAGTCCCTAAGAAGATAGTCTCTGATAGAGGTTCTCAATTTACCTCCAGATTTTGGCAAAAATTGCATGAAGCTTTGGGAACGAGGTTGAATTTTAGTTCAGCATATCATCCTCAAACGGATGGACAAACCGAGAGGACCAATCAAATTTTGGAGGACATGTTAAGAGCTTGTGCTTTAAAGCATGGGAAAAGTTGGGACAAAAGCTTACCCTACGCAGAATTTTCATACAACAATAGCTACCAAGCAAGCTTGAAAATGTCACCATATGAAGCGTTTTATGGGAGGAAGTGTAGGACGCCCTTATTCTGGAATGAGGCAGGAGAAGCTCAAGTATTTGGTCCGGACGTGTTGCAAGAAGCCGAAAAGCAAGTCCAAATAATTCGTGAAAACTTGAGGGCTGCCCAATCAAGGCAAAAAGGCTATGCGGACAATAGGAGAAGGAAATTAGCCTTTGAAATAGGAGATTTTGTTTACCTCTAGGTGTCACCAATGAGAGGTCATAAGAGGTTTCACATAAGAGGGAAGCTCGCACCTCGTTATATTGGACCATTCAGGATTTTGGACAAAAGAGGAGAAGTAGCATATAAGTTGGAGATGCCAGCTCATCTTTCAGACGTACATGATGTGTTTCATGTTTCCCAACTCAAGAAGTGTCTCAGGGTACCGGAAGATCAAGTGCCAATGGGAGAATTGGAACTTGAGGAGGATTTGACGTATGACGAGCAACCGGCCAAAATCTTGGAAACCAAGGAGAGGGTCACAAGGAACAAAGTCATTAGATGGTGTAAAGTCCAATGGAAGCACCATACCGAAAAAGAAGCAACTTGGGAGCTAGAAGATGATCTCAAGAAGGAATTTCCCTATCTCTTCTCTTCCGCGTCGAATCTCGAGGGCGAGATTCATTTTAAGGGGGGTAGGTTTGTAACACCCTCATTTTCATGCATCATGCCTTGAATACACTCATATACATGTTTAACATTAACCCATAACAAGAGGAACAAGTTTAAAATTGATTTGGAACAAAACTGCACTTAAAAATGTAGGAAAGTGCGGACTAGTCCGGTTTTGCTGAGGACTAGTCCGATTTCACTCTGTCTAAAAACGGACTTGTCCGTTTTTGCTGCGGATTAGTCCGATATTTGCCCCTGGAAAACTTCGGACTTGTCCGATCTTGTGCGGACTAGTCCGATGTTCCACAAATCCTTGAAAATTTGCTAAGTCCCTGGACTTTTTCGGACTAGTCCGGTGTTCCAGCGGACTTGTCCGTTTTCCTTTCTGACTAAGATCGGACTTGTCCGATTTTAGGCCAGACTTGTCCGATTTTCTCTTTGGACGACTTCGGACTAGTCCGGTCTTGTCTGATATTTCGTGACTCCGAGATTGACCTTTTGTTTTACGACTTGTTTCTTGGGTTTCACGTCAAGTGGGCCTAGGGACGTCGTTCCCAACTCTTTAAGAGCCCATGTGGGATTCTAAACCGGCCTCTATTCATCCCAAAACTCGAAATCCATCTAACCCTAGCCTCCACCTCTACATAAACGACCCCACCCCTTGGTTGGACATCTATTTGCCACTTTTCCACCCACCCAAACCCTAGTTCGTGGGGAGCCACCATCAAGGAGGGAGGAGAAGATCCCAAGCAAGAGGAAGAAGAGGTGGAAACGAAGGAGGATCAAGATCTCCACCCAGTTTCGTTCTTCACCACCAATTCATCTCCAAGTTCATCACCAACCCTAGATCATCAAGATCCAAGTGTTACCTCCAAGTTTCTTGGTTCATTGGAGTTCTAAACACCTGGTATACCTTCTATTATCTTTTCCTTACGTGCATTCAACCCCTAATCTCCGAATTTACGTCGATCTAGAAAACCCTAATCTGCTGATCTCGTCAAGTGCGGACTTGTCCGGTCCCTAGCGGACTAGTCCGATCTTTCTGGTTAAATTTTGTTGAATTAATTCTAAAATTTGATCTAATCGACCCCAAACCTGTATAAACTTGTTAAAAACTATTAGAGCTAGTTAGTGATCATTAAAAGCAATCTAGTAACAAGTTCTACCTTGCATTGCATCAATCATGCATGTCATGTCATATTGAGTAATATTTGTGCACTCTTTGATTGTGTTTCTTGTTTTGTATGTTTATTATGTGGATTAGACGGATTTGCGCTAGAGAGTGCCACGGAGGATCTACAACATCAAGAGTTTGAAGGCTTTGACCCTAATCAACAGCAAGAGCAAGGCAAGTGTCCTTGAAGCATATTGATCCTGTTTTTTTTTTTTAAAAAAATAAATGTTTTGTTTGTAAAACTGCATGCTATGTCAATTTGATGGGAAATCCTATGGTAGGAAGTTTACTAGACTTGTTAAACCACCCTTGTCACCTGGAATTTATGGTAGAGAGTCGGGAAAGGTTTTTACCTTTTTGCTTCGCTTAATCGACTGGGATGGAAAAACAACTATACCACTCAATTTAATTATGCATGGATGAGATTATGGATGACATGAACTGGTTAATACGGTATTGTAATGGGTGATCTAAGCAAGCCTGGTATGTGGATGGGTTGGATGTTATGGTGGTTTGCTTGCTTTAGATCTAAGGACCGGTTCATGCTAGAATAAGCCAGGACTACAGTGCCACCACGAGGCCAAGTATGGGTGCGGTGTAGCTGATTAATTAGGGCTTTGCTAGTGCTGTTTGGACCATTGTGGATGCTCGGGGAAGGGGTAGTCGGATTGGGTTTGTTGATGATTGGTGGGACTACCCTGGGATCCGAATGGCTCAAGAGGGGGCCCTTGGTTGAAGATGTGCTCAGTTGGAGGCATCGCCACTGGTGAAACCTCAGTGGGGTCTAAATAGGCTAGTAATCCCTTTGTAAAGGCTATTTTGTGATCTCTTGGCCACACACCAATGGAAGTGTGTAATGTGACTGACGGGTCATGGGCATAAGGGAGGTTCTTAGTCGCCGAAGGGTGATGAAATCACGAACACGTGGGTAAAGAGGTACAAACTCTGCAGAGTTAACTAAAACTATCATGATAGCCGTGCTCCCGGTTATGAGCACCTGGACAACTTCCATGATTAGAGGGAAATTGGAATTTGGGATGGTTATGGTTTGGTAATGGTTATGGATGGTTATGGATTAATCTCTGGTATTGAATATGGTTATTGGCAATGGTGAAATCTGGACTTATTGATGATGGTAATGAATTCAGTTTTGTATTATGGTATTACTCGTGATTATGTTGGGATTACTTCACATACTTATACTATATTGCTTTTCAAATGTTTTACTGTACTTTTCAGCACTTTGCCATTATTATTGTCGTCATTTGAATCAGCCACATGTCATACTTTCCACACTTGCTGAGTACGACATGTACTCACTCTTGCAATCCCCCCCCCCAACAGTTGCAGGTCAAGATTGGGAGTTTAATGGCGATAATGCGGAGTTCTAGGCCGTGTCTACCGTCAGCTTTGCCTGTGGTGTTGATTGGAGCTGCGCATACATACCCTGTCGCTTATGCTGCATAGTTGCTTAGTTTGCTTAATTAGTTTATTTCCGCTGCATTAGTCGAACTTGTCATTAATATTCATTAGAGCTTGTATTCGAGGATAATCTGGTTTGTGTAATAAAATTTGGTTAACTAATCTTGTCTTGTGGTAATTTTCTGTATACTCTTTTGTGATTGCACTCGTGTATGTGTGATGAACATCCTGGGCACACATATGCGTTAGCTTTGTTCATTTTCGGAACCGGGCGTCACAGGATCCTGGTCAAAACAGGGTTGAAGGCTTCCACCAGCACCGGAGCTTCACTCCAGATTGACGTGTCGATGCTGGGAAGACCTTCGGGCAGCTCCAACCTCTCGTGCTCCTCCACCCGGACGACTATCCAGTCCTTCTTCCAGTCATCCCACTTCCCAGAGGGAAATGACCGGAGGTACTTGAATGGGCACTTCTTGCGCTTCACGAAGTAGTAGAAGCCCAGGTACTCATTGCTCCTACCGGTGGTATGGACGGTGAAGAAGGTCCGGAAAAGTTCGATGCAGGGGGGATGCCCACCCACATCTCACAGAAGTGGAGGAAAATGGACACAAGATGAATGGAGTTGGGGCCAAGATGATACAACTGCAGACCATAGAAATCTAGCAGCATCAAGAAAAAGGAAGAAAAAGGTGGGATCAACCCCACCATGGCGTACGAGGAGAAGTACACCATTTCGCCGGCGTGCTCCTTCTCAAATGGGAGCTCTCCACCGGCGCGGACCGAGCGGTTGAAGAAGTCCGAGGACCATCCCATGAGGGCCCGAACCTTCTTCAGGTCGCCGTCGGTCTTCAAGCGACTCTCGCGGAGACCCAACTCCATCGCGGCACGGCTAGGCAAGAGAATAAAAGCGAAGCACAAGTTGGGAGTTTGAGCGCAAGATCAGATGGGAGGCGTGAAGAACTGTCGACGGTGCGCACTTTCCTTCTTAAGTAAGCCCTCGCAACGCTTGGATGGAAACCACAAGGAAGTCGAAGATATCCTTCAAAAATCCCACCCAGCCGACAAGGTGGCCCGGGACCACCCCGACGATCAAGTCGAGGTTCTTACCCAGGCGAACGGTTGTCATCATGAGGCAGGAAACCCGAAGGCGGCGGCCTGACAAGGCACGCGGAACCGATACAGTTTTCGTATCGGGAACCGGCGACCTTCAATTGCGTGAGATCCGCATGCCAAAGATCTCATCTGCCGCACGCGGGATACGCCGCGCAGCGAGGATTTAACTCCAAGTCCTCGCCAACGGCACCTTCAAAGACCCTTGAAGACTCAGTTCAAAAGTCGCGAGGATGGACCCACCTCCGGCGGAATGACTTCACCCCAGTGGTCTTCCTCGGAGGTAGGTCCAGGGGGCCACTGTCGGTACCCTAGAAACCGTACACACCTTGAGGTTACAAAGATCTCTAAGAAAAGTCATCTACTTGATTTGAAGACCTTCAGAGGCCCACATGTCAGATATAGCCGGACCCGCTTCTCCAACATGGTTAATCCCAGGGTCGCCACGTGTACTATCAAACCGGATCTACCGCCCACAAGGGGGAAGCTCCGGACCATGTACCGAAATGGCACCTCCGGACTTAACCCCAGATCGAGAGAAGCTCTGGACCTGACACGTGTCAGGTAGCTCCGGAGCTTCCTGTTTCCCACAGTATGCTCCGGAGCTGCCACGTGTCCAATCGTGGGATCTTCAGCCTCTAACCTCCGGAAGACCCCGCAACGGCTCCGAATCTTCAAAGGGGAATCAAGGACTCCAAGACACGATTAAGTGTCATTAATACCATATTAATGACACTTAAATGGACGACCTTAACACCAGTAACGGTGCAGTCAAAATCCCATTACCCGGTCGTTAAGGACAATTAAATGTATTAAATAAGTGTCAATACTAGTAATCACGGGGCCACATGTCGGGCCAGGCTAACTTGTAACGTCCTGCCCTTGTACTATAAAAGGACAGGCCGACGACACGTTCAGGAGGCTAGACACACACACCATTGACGCTCAACTCAAGCTCATACAGCTAATACAACACCAACACACCCGTGGAGTAGGGTATTACGCTCAGGCGGCCCGAACCACGTAAACTCTCGTGTCTCCTGCGCCATTTACTACTCACCTTCTTGAATCTCCGCGCGCCCACACCAAACATCAAACTCCTCTATCACTTTAGCAGTGTAGGGAGATCTGCCGGTTCCAAACCACCGACACATGGTCTAGTAAAAGGTAAATAATCAACATTTTATATATAAAATTCGTCTCAATGAAATGATAACATATACAGAATATATACTACTACTACAAAAAAAAACATTTTCCCCTGTGACGTCTAATCTTCAGGCCGTCGATCCAAAGCCGCCTGTGATACGAGTATCACAGATAAATACAATATATATATCAACAATGTCATCGGATATTAGTCACAACGGATAAAGTACTTTTCATGCACCTGTTGCATCAGGCGATGGACTAGTTAGCAATTTAGATGACGTAATTTCCTAATCAAGTTAATTATGCATCATGTCTGTTGTTATTTCTATTACTTGTAAGGATAATGTTTACTGGATTTCATTCATTCAGCCACAAGAAATATAGACAGTCCCAAGTTACAAACATATAGGAGATGTTTTCGATAAAAGAAGTTTTTCGATACTGCATATATATAACACATTGTTCATGAACATAAAGACATATTTCATTAACAAACAAGTAATAGGAAAACACGTAGTAGACAGCAAGAACAAGATAAACTACACCCAATACTACTCTACTGGGAGAAAACCACGTCCTCCTCCTCCGCCGCTGCCGCCTCCTCCGCCTCCGCCGCAGGTGCCGCCTCCTCCTCCTCCTCCTCCTCCGCTGCCGCTGCCGCTGCTGCTGCCGCCTCCGCCTCCGCCGCCGCTGCCGCCTCCTCCTGCTCCTCCTCCTACTCCTCCGCCGCTGCCGCCGCCTCCATAGCCGCGTCCACCTCCGCCTCAAGAGACGCCTCCTCCGTTGCCGCCACTGCCCAAGTCTCCTCACACTAGTCAACCTCCGTCACAGTCCGAAGCTTCCCAGCGACACGGCGCTTAATCTTCAGGAGGCCCTCTACCCCAGCAACTTACGCGATCATCTCGTGGAGGGCATCGAGACGACCGGCCACAGTCATCAACCCGTAGCAGTAGTGGCCCGCGGTGTCCCTGCTCGTGTGGAGGGGAAGGGTCCCAAGACCCAGACGGCGACACGAGTGATCTGTGTCGGAAAAGACCTTCCGTGCCACAGCGTTGAGCTCTAGTGCGCTATGAGCGGCGGCGGACTTGGCGTCGGTGGCCACCTTAAGGCGCTGATCGACTTCGTCGATGCAGTCGGTGAGGAGTCTGAGAGTCTGCTCAACCCAACCGGGATGAGGAAGTGCAGGCGCCGCGGGCGGAGATGCGGGCGCCGCCATCAGTTCCACCGGCATTGCCGGCGACGATGGAAACGGAGAAGGAGGTTCGGAGGACGTCGATGGCCTAGAGTGCTCTGGCGCGGGGCTACCCATTTGCTTGGCGACGAAGGTGCAAAGAAAGTGCGAGAGGTGGTCGACGGTGGCAGGGGGAGAAGTTTAGAGGCTAGGATCTAAGGAGTGGTGCGGCGGAAAAGCAAGAGGACGGTGAGCCTTAATAGCGCGTCGTCGTCTAAGCAGGCGTGTCGAGACGATCGGATGCTAGAGGAAATCGCGCTTAATTATGAACCAGTCGGCGGCCCCGGTTTCCTCGAAACCGCAGTTTGCATCTTCTCAGTCCCAACGGCTCGACGCGTCCCATTAGGAGTAAATTTACACGCGGGGAAAAACAATTTTTTCCTTATATAAAAAAATCCGTCCGTACACACCTAAGCCAACTTCGTAACCGCGCGTCCGTGCCAGGGGACGCCTTGCAGCGAACATGGGCCTAGTCCTGCACGCATTACCGAGGTTTGAGGTATATATATATATATATATATATATATATATATATATATATATATATATATATATATGCATGTTAGTGTTGTTAAACATGACCGAGGTGTTTTAATTCTAGCTATGTCTAACATGCACGGACCGCAAACATGATCAACCAATTACACTACGTAAGAAACCCAAATAGGAGACAATGATGGGCGACAGATCAGATGTCCATCGATCACAAAGTGATGTGAGACGCGCTTAAAGTCATTGTTTGTCTCCTTTAGCTTTGCAATTACAAATCTAGACGAGCTTCAAACTCTAACATCTTTTGTTTTTATACAATTTGCTCGGTTCACTTGTGACAGATTAACACATCACTAAACTTAGAGCACATTCACTTGATTGAAATCTAGAAATTCTAACACACCAGTATTCATTGACACGAATGAACACATATATATAACAAAACACAAGAAATATGTATAAGAATAGAATTGAAGCTAAACATGTACAATAACTCCTAAAACTACAAAAGAAATATGTACAAGAACTCCTAAAACTACTATGCTGGCCCCGCCTCCTCCGCCCTCTCCCCCAACTTCTCAAACCACGACAAGCAGTCCTCCTCATCCTCGTCGTCGTCGTCGTGGTGGTGGTGATCGCCGTTGTCGTCGCCGTCATCATCGTCATCATTGTCATTGTCATTGTCATCATCATCGTCATCGTCCTCCTCCTCCTCCTCCTCCTCCTCTTCCTCCTCCTCCGGCGACGATGCAGCAGGAGAGTGGGCTGGCTGCTCTGGCTGCACCAGTGGCTCTGGCTGCACCGGTGGCTCCGGCTGCACCGGCGGTGGAACCCCGCCGTGACGGAAGTTCCTCTCCGTCGCCGCCACCAGGGCACTACGGCCCTCGGCGCCGAGCTCCTGGGCCATCGTCCCGGACAAGATGTCCAGGCGATCGGCCGCACCCGTGAGGGCGTAGAGGTAGCGGCTGGTGGTATCCATTCCCAGAAACTCGGGAAGGGTACCAAGACCCAAAGCGTCCAAGGCCCGAGACATATTGTTGTACGCCTCTCGCGCCATAATGAGGCGCTGGTCGTCGTTCACCCTCTCGGGGGAGCTGCAGCATATCTGCTAGCAGGGTGGCTGCCTCGGCGGGCTAGGAGGCGGAAGGTTAGCCATGGCTGTGGTGGTTCGTCGGCGCCGGGCTAGGAGGTGGAACGATGGAATAAGATGAAAGGAGTGCAAAAGTTCTATGCTTGTACATAACCGACGACGCGCCTATATGGTCTGTGCGGAGTAGACGAGGGAGCGGTTTGTTTCCCCCGCATTGAACTCTTTGCAGACCTCGTGCGGAACAATTAAACCACTGTGGAAGATGATCTTCAGAGATCCTTCCGTCTCTCTTGTGGAACTGAATCCCCTGCAGTACTGCAGGTGCATTAGAGGTCACTGACATGTGGGCCCTATGCTCTGTGGGACCCACATGTTAGTGAATTCTAATGCACTTGCAGTACTGCAGGGGATTTCAGTATCCATGTGGAACATCGCGCACGCGTCCCTGCACTACGGCTTCTTAACTTCTCTACAGACCTCGTGCGGCGCGTCAGTTACTTGGCGCACTGGAAAGGCCAGTGGCAAGATCTCCGGGCTCGGCGAGCCCCGCCAAGGAGGCGCCGCGCGCGCGCCCTCGGCGCAAGGAAGAAAGGGTCTGTGATGTTGGTTTTCTTGTTTTATGATGTTGGTTTTCTTGTTTTGTAGTAGTATTGTTTTATGTTAATGAACTCAATGTCATTGTTCCTCTGTGAAGACCTTTTACCATAGACGGTTTCTACCATAAAAGTAACCGTCTGAGATAATTAGGTTATCACAGATGGTTCTTTACTTGTATCTAGCTGTCTTTGATAATTGTTTTTCACAGACATGCCTAGCCGTTGGTTAATAACCGCCTATAATAAGGTAGAACCTATGCAGTACTACTGCTGTTATTTCTAATTTCCAGGTCAATTCGATATAATCACAGAACAAAAATCAATAATATCATCACTGAACAAAAGTCAACAATATTATCATCACAGAAGTCAATTTCACTAAAACAATATACATATGTACAAGTTACAAATACAATTAATCTCAAAGTTTACAAGTTTTCACTAAAAACTATTTCTATTGGCATAGTCGCAAAGTTCCGGCACATCAGCTGCTGCACCATCCTCATCAAAGAACTCCCCTCTTTTGTGCAAAATTTCGTGACGAATGAATTGACAGAGTTCATCAGCAATCATGTCGGCTCCTCCACTAGGAATACTTCTACAAACCGGCCATTCTTCGTTCAGATTCTTCGTGTGCTGCAATATAACACATAACAAGGTTTAGAATGTATTGGTTTGAACTATCTCAAAGTATAGATCAAAGTGAGAGTATACAGGAATTTATTTGGTATTTTTGGAGCAGTTGTACTATGAGCAATTGAATTTTGAAGTTGGAATCAAAATATTAAAATAATGTTTCTAGTAATATTGAACAGTAGAGAATATAAGTAGTAAACTATGCTAGTTACAATGAAAATGAAACACAAAAGTAAGAAAATAAGGTATCGACATTAAGGATAACTTACATCCTCACGATTCACTCTATATACGCCGGCGGTCCGAAGATGCTCGCATACATAATACCCGCATAAGACACTCCCAGCAGGCTGCTTCGCACAAGCATAATACGTTTTAATGTCCAATGCATTCGTATTGGAAGGTCTCTCACCGCCAAGCCGTTCCGCGTAAAACCACCAAGCGCTGTAATACAAGAAATGTCATATAAAACTTGTCAACACTTTCTAAATGTGCGTAAATTAAAATTATTGAATAAACGTACGATTTCAAAATGGAAAGGAAATCTTTGTAATTATCTAGTGAGAAATTGGCTGAGTCCAAGACTGTTGCCATTCCCTGCGTTGGCTTGATGAAGTTCATTATGTAGTGATTACTGCAAACATACAAACACACGTGTTAACAATTACCAATAATTGCTATTTCAATGTCATGTGTCGAACTTACTTGAAGTGGTATGGAGCCTTTACGAGGTCCTTGCCGTCTCTAATAAAGTTAAACATCGCATGTCCTATGTAAGCTGCAACTTCTGTCCTTTTATCCTTCTTAAGTTTTGCGATTGCTTTTTCAAAATCTTTTCTTTTCTTGTGTTTGAACTATGCTGAGTCTTGATCCGCCTGGACGTCGAATAGCACCTTTGCAATCCTAGTAGGGTCAAGGATACCTGTCTTGCGCTCCAACTTTTCGTTATCCATGTATTGCATCCTATTGAAGAAGTCCAGAATTGTTATAATCTCATGAAATGCGTATGCGTGTAGTAAGAAAAGCAAATACAAAATATTAGAGCACTTACAAGCACCAGACGAGCAGCAGGTTGATTTCGAGCATGCCCCGATGGAAAAGGCATGCAACTCTTCAAATAAAATGACTCGTCTATCCACTCCAGTGCTCCAGAATGCTTCTTTTGGAATACGAAATGTGACGCAATTAAGACCATATTTTGTGCTGGCAAGGATGTACCACTCATGCATTCTTCTGAGCTTGACGGGTTGTTTGATAAGTTGTACGGATGTCATGAACGGCTTCCCATTCTTAAATTCAGGAGAAACATCCTTAAGCTTGTATATTGGAACTCTTGGTTTAACTAAAGCCGTCCACCGATTATACATGACACCGTCTTCTTCCCACTCCTCGATATCTCCTAATGATGTCTCATGAGAAGAACAAGATGCACTCGATTTTATAATATTTTCCTTCATAGTTTCCAAATATTTTGATACTTCTGATGAAGGTTTCTTATTTTCCTATGAGGTAACTTTGATAGGCACTGATGATCGAGAAGTAGTCGCCGGAAGTTGGACACTAGCTTGTTGTTAAACCTGTTGTTCAACTAATTGCTCTTTACTCCCAGCAGTTGGCTCTAGTACTACTTCAAGTTGTTGCTCAACTGGTTGCTCTTTACTAGCAACAGCTTGCTCTGGTACTGCTTCAAGCTGTTGTCCAACTTGTTTCTCTTGGATATCTTCCTTGTTGAGACATAGGGGGAGTGGATCCTCCTGGACTGGGAGTGGATCTTCATGCACTTTCGCCTTAGAAAATGGGGTTGCAGTATTTAGAGATGTGACGGGGCTAGAAATTGGCTCATCGTCCAACACGATATCGCGTCGGTGCCAAAGGATTAATTGGTTGACAGACTGCCCCAGAGTCGAGATCTCCTTAGGTGTGACGTGGTCTATTTCATAATCTCCATAATCATTGTCAATGATCTGAAGAACTTGCACCACAACATAATACAACGGAAGTGGATTCCCGTTGAAGTCACAATCAGGCTTTGCCATAGCAGTGGCAACCTGTTTGGTTTTGTTCCCTACTCTGCCCATCGGGACAAGAAGACGACAAGATTTGTCATTAGCAATATCATCGACAAGGAACTTATGGGTTGACCCTGAGCCTGACACGAAACCAACGTTGCTAGGGTAGGCAGTTGGAGATACTAATTGCTCCTTTTGCACCGGAACCATCACTGTACTTGGTGCCACTAATTGTCCTGATTGTCTAAGTTGTTCCATTATTTCTTGCATATTTTCTTTGACCTTTTGAGCAATCGTTTCATCAAGTGTTTTCTTAAACTTCTCACATCTTCTATATGTGTCTTTATCTTTAGGGAAACCATCTAGCCAAGACATTTGAGAAGAGACCGCTCGAACCCGTCCGCTGTGTTTAGGGTTTCCTAAGATAGCGGTAAGTTGGTCATTCTCCCTCTTCGGCTTGAAGAGACCCATCTGTTGCTTTTCAATTACTTCTTTCATTTTATCCTCTACTTCATTCAGAGAGTCGGGCTTTTCATGTTTGCCCTCGCTGGTCAAACCTGACCGAGCAAAGACCCAGCATTGAGTTCGCTCATCGCACCCTTCTAATGGGTGAGGATTGCCCTTACTGGTAATTTCGTATAATATCTTATTCCATTCTGGCCTATGGGGGCATATCCGGCAGACCCCAAGCGATGATGGTATTTGTTCTTTTTTGCAAGCTCTATCCTAGTTGCACTTAGAGCTTTAGCATCAGGTGTGCTCTTTTGACGAACAAACTCTTGCCACTGAGCTTGTGTGATTTTTCCCATCTTTCTCGGGCTAGGGACCTTATCGGCCTTAACATAAGCATTCATTTCACTCTTCCAGCATTGAAACTTCTTGCCGCAAGAGACCAACGTTGCTTTCTTTACAGCTTCTTATGTGCCTTTCAGGAACTTGAATTGTTTCTTTATCCTTTCCCACAACTCATTCTTGGTCTGCTCGGGTAATTTCCTCCAATTCTCGGTTGTGATCGGCACAACCTCCCTAACAAGAAAACCGCATGCATTACGGTACTTGGTAACTGAATCCAGTGGTTCTTGGGGAAGCCCACCTGGACCGACCCTTGTTATGTACATGATGCAGTCCAATGGACCCTTATTGGGACCTCGTTGCCCTCGTTTCCGCTTGAGTGAAGTTGAGGATTCATCCATTGGAGAACCTTCTGCGGTTTTAGGAGCCGATGTCACCTCATTGTCTTCGCGATTAATCTAGGTAGAAAAAAATTATAGGACTTCGTATACTTGACAACCAACATTAACTTGAACTGCTGAAGTTAAGATTCGTGATCCATACCTCGTTGGCAGGATCATATTCCGGGTCTAGATCCACTGAAGTCTTTTTAATTTTTATATTCGGAAAAGGATCCGATGGACTGTGATAGGAGCCTGAACTGCTGGAGTCAGTAAACTCCATATTGTCTTCTTTATTGTTACTACCAGGACCAGTCGTCTTAGGGCTTTCCATGCTAGAACTAATAAGACAAAAAAATCTAATAAATGGCATATTAACTCTACATGAAGTGTTGCATGAAGAAAAAGATGGAAGCATTCTAGGATTTGATAAGGCATTCTAGGGTTTAAGGCGACTGACCAAAAGGTTCCTATACATTGTGAGGGTGACAAGCATGTTAAAGTTGCTCACCGACAATGGCAATTTTATCTTCTTATTCTAAGTAGGCTAGCTTCGTTCAAAGTGGCGACCACGTTCTTGAGGTTTACTAGGCGGCGCCTAGCTTCGGACCTATAACTGATCAAGCAAGGGACAAAAAGCAAATCCTCCAGCCTTTTTCTAGTATCAAGAATCGCAAAGTGTGGCACTTGGATTTGGATGGTGAGGTGAGGCGAGGTGAGGTAGCTGCAGGCGAGAAGAGACACTCTTTTTCAGCGATGAGGGCGTACCTGGAAGTGACTAGGGCGAAGCTCGGCGGCAACGGCGAAGCTCAGCGGCGATGGAAAAGCTCGGCGGCCTACCTGGAAGTGACGAGGGTGAACACTTGGTTGCCGAGGGTATATATAAACTCCAATTTTCTCAGGCGGATTTTAAGTACCGACCGTCTCAGAAGATGGTTACCTCAGGCGGGTTTTACTTACCAACCGCCTGAGAAAATAAAATTATCTTAGGCGGATGGTTCGTAACATCTGAGATCAACATCTTCTCATGCAGTTATTAAGTATCAACCGTCTATGAAGATATTTACTTCTTCTTAATTAATATTCTTGATTAAACGTGGGTCCTTTAAAAAGGCAAAATTCCACTTTCTTGTAATATTATTGATATGTAAAGGTTACCATTAAATTTCACTTCATAAATCATTTGAAATTGGTCACAACATAAAAACCATACAACAAATGCTATTTTTCATTTTTCTACCTTGATGAACATAATGCTTTTTTCATTTATTTTTTCAGTGGACATTTTTACTCATCATACCAACCTCTATTAATGTTTTCAGATTTTTTTAAATTTTTTTGAATCAATGTGTGTTCATAATTTGATGAACGCCTACATAAAGACCCCTCACCAACCTCCTGTGAAGACGTGTCGACGACCGTGCACGACCTTTCTTTTCCCCGAGGCGCGACCTTTCAATGCGCGGTAAACCAACTTCTCCATCTTCCACTCCGCGCGGCCTTAAAGACGCGTTATCACCTGTTAGTTCTCTACAAGCGCGTCGCTCACTTTGAATCCTCTTCTTTTCTTCGTCTTCCTCCGCTCCGACGACCCAACACCACTATGGCCGACCTTCCGCCGCCAAGCCCTCCGAAGGAGCCACCTTGCAAGAATCTATGTTGCAGCTCCCTCGAGAGGTTCAACACCCAGCAGCGCCTCCTCATGGTGCGAGAGGCGTACAACAATATGTCTCGCGCCATGAGTGCCTTGGGGCTTGGTATCCTTCCAGAGTATACTGGAAAGGGTACCATCAGCCACTACCTCTACGCCCTCATGGGGGTGGCTGATCGTCTCGATATTCTATTCGCGATAATGGCCCAGGTTCTTGGCCCCGAGGGCCGCAGAACGCTGGTGGAGGCGACGGCTAGCAACCTCGGGGTTGCACCGCCGGTGCAGCTGGTGCAGCCGGTGCAACCGACCCCTATTGCACCGGCGCTGGAGAACGAGGAGGAGGAAGAGGAGTAGGAGTAGAAGAAGGATTTAATTAGTTTTTCTTTGTTGTTTTTAGTTGCTTCTGTTTTGTAAATATTGTTAATGAATGAAATCTATCTTTGTTCATCTATGTGACTGAATATTACTTGTGTATCTTGTGTTCTTTTGTGAGATGCGTGATTGAATATTGTTAATGAATGAGTATCTTGTGTGTTCTTCAACTGTGTGAATGAATGAATGTGTAGTTTGTTCATCGTGTTCCTTGTACTTGGGTATCATAAGGTAATTATCTTAGGTGGTTGGTAATTCAAACTCGTCTAAGAAAAAGATTATCTCAGGCGGTTGGTAAGTAATACCCGACTGAGATAAAAATCTTCCTTGACAGTTATTAAGTACCAACCGCCTATGAAGATATTTAATTCTTCTTAATTAATATTCTTGATTAAATGTGGGTCCTTTAAAAAGGCAAAATTCCACGTACATGTAATATTATTGATAAGTAAAGGTTACCATTAAATTTCACTTCATAAATCTTTTGAAATCGGTCAGAGCATAAAAAACATACAACAAATGATATTTTTCATTTTTCTATCTTGATGAATATAATGTCTTTTTCATTTATTTTTTCAGTGGACATTTTTACTCATCATACCAACCTCTATGATTTTTTTCAGATTTTTTTAAATTTTTTGAATCAATGTGTGTTCATAATTTGATGAATGCCTCATATGTATATGAACATTTAGTTAGAATGATGGATAATTTGAAGTTTAACATGTTGGAATGCTTTTTAAAAAAATTAACAAAATTCATACATGCATAAATGATACAAATATATTAATACAAACTAATTTGAGTGAAGGATCTTTTTTTTTTACGAGATACACAAATGTGAATAATATGTGAGTAGAAATTAATATTTACGAAAACATTACAATGTCAGCTATACAAGTTTTAAAATTTTTTTATCATGTGGTAGATGTTAATTTTATACAAATGTAGAAGAAAGAATCATATAATTTGGACACAATTTGCAGAATCTAAACATGTTTGAGTATTTATATTGGAATCTAAATAAAAAAGAAGCAAGGGATAAGGAAACTGAAGAACAGTATCGGGCATTATCTCAGACGGTTGGTAAGTAATACATGACTGAGACAAAAATCTTCCATGACGGTTATTAAGTACCAACCGCCTGTGAATATATTTACTTCTTCTTAATTAATATTCTAGATTAAATGTGGGTCCTTTAAAAAGGCAAAATTCCACTTTCTTGTAATATTATTGATAAGTAAAGGTTACCATTAAATTTCACTTCATAAATCTTTTGAAATCGGCCAGAACATAAAAAACATACTACAAATGATATTTTTCATTTTTCTATCTTGATGAATATAATGCCTTTTTCATATTTTTTCAGTGGACATTTTTACTCATCATACTAATCTCTATGAATTTTTTCAGATTTTTTTAAATTTTTTTGAATCAATGTGTGTTCATAATTTGATGAATGCCTCATATGTATATGAGCATTTAGTTAGAATGATGGATAATTTGAAGTTTGACATGTTCGAATGCTTTTAAAAAAATTACCAAAATTCATACATGTATAAATGATACAAATATGTTCGTACAAACAAATTTGAGTGAAGGATCTTTTTTTTTTACGAGATACACAAATGTGAATAATATGTGAGTAGAAATTAATTTGATATTTACCAAAACATTACAATGTCAGCTATACAAGTTTAAATTTTTTGTTCAGGTGCTAGATGTTAATTTTATACAAATGTAGAAGAAAGAATCATATAATTTGGACACAATTTGCAGAATCTAAACATGTTTGAGTATTTATATTGGAATCTAAATAAAAAAGAAGCAAGGGATAAGGAAACTGAAGAACAGTATCAGGCATTATCTCAGGCGGTTGGTAAGTAATAACCGACTGAGATAAAAATCTTCTCGGAAGGTTATTAAGTACCAACCGCCTGAGAAGATATTTACTTGGGACGGAGAGACTATAAGATAGTCACCCGCGCCATCGTCTTTTCCGCACAACCGTTCCAACATCCTCTCTTCTGTCCACAAAACCTAGCCGCGGCTAGTATACAGCAAGTGCTTTCGAGCTCGAGCAACCCTCCGCCACCGAGCCCGCCGAGGGACCCGGCCGCCTGTAAGCGGCCGTGGCTGGACCCCCCTCGCCGCCGCGCGTGAAGGATACCCTCCTGTTCAACATGGCCCGAGATGTATTTACGGATACATCTCACTCCATGGAACGCCATGGGCTCGGTACCCTTCCACAAAGTACTGGAATGGACACCACGGGCCACTACATCTTCGGCCTCTCGCATGTGGCCTCTTGTCTTGACTCCCTCTCGGAGACGACGACGGTCGAGCTCGGCATCGCGGGTCGTCGCAACCTCGTCGTGGCGGCAGCCTTGATACTGGGTCACCTTCCACCGCCGGAGCCCGAGGCGCTAGAGGAGGGTCAGGAGCCCGAGGACCCACCCGAGGAGGAGGAGGTGGAGGCTGAGTAGAGTAGTATTTAGGTGTTTTCTTTTCATGTTTTTAGTTGTAGTTTTTCGTTTCATGTTTTTAGTTGTAGTTTTCGTTTCATGGTTTTAGTTGTAGTTTATCTTTTCTTGTGTCTGTAATATACTCCCTCCATCCAAAGCGACAAGTATTTTGGTACGGAGATACTCCCTCCATCGAAAGGGGCAAGTAGTATTTTGGGACGGAGGGAGTAATGTTTTTAAGTTAAATGTACTTGGTGTTCTTGTTCATGGATGTACTATCTGTGCAAAATTAGTTCGAATTTTCCGATCGCCAAACCATCCTTGTCCCCAAAACGGTGGAGTTGCCAGGAGATTGCCCGCAGCGGGGCTCGCAAAGCGGTCTGTAAAGTGGTAGTAACAGAAAAATGCAACAGGCCGATAGCTAGGACTGGAAAGAAAAAGTGACGATTATTAAGTACCAACCGCCTGTGAAGATATTTACTTCTTCTTAATTAATATTCTTGATTAAATGTGGGTCCTTTAAAAAGTCAAAATTCCACTTTCTTGTAATATTATTAATAAGTAAAGGTTACCATTAAATTTCACTTCATACATCTTTTGAAATTGGTCAGAATATAAAAAACATACAACAAATGCTATTTTTCATTTTTCTATCTTGATGAATATAATGCCTTTATCATTTATTTTTACAGTGGACATTTTTACTCATCATACCAACCTCTATGAATTTTTTCAGATTTTTTTAAATTTTTTTGAATCAATGTGTGTTCATAATTTGATGAATGCCTCATATGTATATGAGCATTTAGTTAGAATGATGGATAATTTGAAGTGTGACATGTTGGAATGCTTTAAAAAAAATTAACAAAATTCATACATGTATAAATGATATAAATATGTTCATACAAACAAATTTGAGTGAAGTATCTTTTTTTTATGCGATACACAAATGTGAATAATATGTGTAGCAATTAATTTGATATTTACCAAAACATTACAATGTCAGCTATACAAGTTTTAAAATTATTTGTTCATGCGGTAGATGTTGATTTTATACAAATGTAGAAGAAAGAATCATCGAATTTGGACACAATTTGCCGAATATAAACATGTTTGAGTATTTATATTGGAATCTAAATAAAAAAGAAGCAAGAGATAAGGAAACTGAAGAACAATATTGGGCATTATCTCAGGCGGTTGGTAAGTAATACACGTATGAGATAAAAATCTTCCTTGACAGTTATTAAGTACCAACCGTCTTTGAAGATATTTACTTCTTCTTAATTAATATTCTTGATTAAATATCTTATCAGGCGGTTGGTAAGTAAAACCCGCCTGAGATAAACTTAAAAACCGGGTGTGGAAAACCGACGCCGAGACGGGGACCCCTCACCACACGCCCGCTATTAGACGACGACCCGCTATAAAGGCTCACCGTTCTCTTGCTTCTCCGCCGCACCGCTCCTTAGATCCTAGCCTCCAAACTTCTCCCCCCGCCACCGTCGGCCACCTTTCACTCTTTCTCTGCACCTCCGTCACCACAAAAACGGGTAGCCCCCCGCCGAAGTGCTCTAGGCCATCGATGTCCTCCGAACCTCCTTCTCTATTTCCATCGCCGCCGGCAATGCCGGTGGAACTGATGGCGGCGCCCGCATCTCCTCAGCCCGAATGGTTATAGGAGACTGTCCGCCTCTTTACTATCCGCATCGATGAATTAATGCGCCGAATTAAAGATGTCAAAGACGACGTGTCCTCTGCCGTCGAACATGCAAGAGCGCTGGACACAATGTCGCGGGATGTATTTAACAATACATCTCTCATCTGTCGCCGTCTGGGTCTTGGGAGGCTTCCCCAACTCCCCAGCATGGACTCCGCCAGGTACTACTTGTTCGGGTTAAGCTTTGTGGCCGCTCGTCTCGACGCCCTCCACGAGACGATCGCGGAGGTTGCTGCGGTACAGGGCCGCTGGAAGATTCTGCACAGCGTCGCCTGTAAGCTCGGTGTGGAGACGGAAGAGGAGTCGCCGCTGCCATTGGAGGCAAAGGCGGAGCCGCCGGAGGATGCGTCGGCCGCGGCGCGCGCGGCGGCGGTGGTGGACGAGGCCTCCGAGTAGAATAGGATTTAGGAGTAGTTTTGTTCTTGTTTCTATGTGTTTTTTGTCCATGTTTTATTTACTCTTGTTTGTAATATATGTGTTGGTAGTATGTTAATGTAATATGTCTTTTATGTTCATGAACAATGTGTCTGATGTATTATCGAAAAATTCTCCTTTTATCGAAAAACATCTCCTTTAACGACGCCAAGTTTTAACCTTTAACCATTCGTGCGTGAATCGAAAAACATCTCTAGTTGTGATGTTGTGTTTCTCTTGTTTTTTATTGATATTTTTTCTTTTCACGTTTTGTCATGTTGTTTTCTTTGATGCAAACGGGGCTAAACAAAAGACGAGCGCACATAGGGGAAACACAACAAGTGCAACATTCATCAGAGACGAGCATGCATATATAGGAGAAACACATCAACATGCCTTATACAAGTCTATTTTATATACAGTACTCCCTTTGTTCACTTTTCATTGGCGTTGGGAGAACTAGGGGTAGCGCATCCAAAAGGGAATGGAGGGAATATAACCCATAGAGTAGAAAACATTATGGCGGAACAGGTCATACTCGTGCTCAATCCTACAGCTCTTAGTACAGAAGACGGTCCACTCGTACCACCCTCGCCGGCCGCAGCGGGCAGGTCCCTGGTTCCCCCCTGTTGGGCAGCGGCAAAAGTAATCGTCAATTTCGGGCAGCGCCACCAGCGGTGGTCCCGGAGGAGGCCTACGCAGAAACTTCCAGCTCACGAAAACGTCGAGCCTCTGCATGGCTTGATTCCGACACCGGCAGCACTCCGTGTTGGTCCTCTTCATCGCGACGGACCCGGCCGCATTGTCGCCGACGTGGGCATTGTGGGGGGACGATACATATACATATACCAATGATGCTCATGTAGCTCCATTGTGGGGGCACGACAGCGAAGATGATGATTTTTAGTATAATTAAGTACGTGACCTGTAGCTCCACAATGAATTCATCCTTTCGAACCCGACATTTATTTTTCAATTATTTATATTTGCTACTCGAAAATTACCCGATACCCGATATCTCGGTCTTTTCAGTTCCGGTCTCAGTTTTATCGGTTTCGGTTTTTCGGTCTCGATTTATTTGCCCAACCCTAATTTACGTAGTAGTAGCATATATATGGGATATACAATATAAAACTTTTTCAAAGGGAAGTCTTAGGTTTCGTCAAATCTATCTTTCAGATTTACACAATTTTGATCTATTTTAACAATACAAGAATTGTACTTTTAGATTCACCATGAAAAATATTTCCATAATATACAATCTAGTACTACATGTTATTGAAGTTAATAAATTCCATATAAATCATTTGTCAAGGGTAATTAGTTCGACCAAAACAGAAATAGAGCTGAGTTGGGGCGGAGGAAGTATTATACGTTGCTGTTTGCCGCATAAGGTTTCGTCCTTCGCTCAAGCCGTAGACATTTGTACAGGCGGCTGATGCGACCGGGCGCACCAAGCTTACGTGCGCGCCAGTCACCGAGGCACCTTAGACGCGCGTAGCGCATGCGTTGAAATCACCTGCGGTACTTTTAAATCTGCGTGTTGGTATTCTCCCCCTCATATTTGTTGATGCGTTAATACCTGATGTTTTACATAGTTGAGTATGTTACGGATCATCAACGTCGTTAGTCCAGCACTGAGTCGTCAGGAGGCAAAAAGTAATGAACATCATTTATCAGCACTGCGCCAAGGAGAACGCAAAAATTGTTTGTTGATTCGTGGCAACAGATCCTAATGCAACGACTGTGTTCCGTGGCAATAAAGCTGTAACGCCACAAACCAGTATTTCATGGCAACACATCCTAATGCAACAATTCTATTTTGTTGCATTACGGTCCAAATGCAGCTGTTTTCTAATTTGTGGCAACAGATCCTAATGCAACGACTGTTTCGATGGCAATAAAGTTGTAACACCACAAACTAGTAATTCGTGGCAACATATCCTAATGCAATGACTGTGTTCCATGGCAATAATGCTGTAACGCCACTAACCAGTAATTCGTGGCAACAGATCCTAATGCAACGACTGTGTTCCGTGGCAATAAGGCTGTAACGCCACGAACCAGTATTTTGTGGCAACACATCCTAATGCAACGATTCTGTTTCATTGCATTACGGTCCAAATGCAACTGTTAGCTGATTCGTGGCAACAGATCCTAATGCAACGACTGTGTTCCGTGGCAATAAAGCTGTAACGCCACGAACGAGTAATTCGTGGCAACAGATCCTAATGCAACAATTGTGTTCCGTGGCAATAAAGCTGTAACGCCATGAACCAGTATTTCGTGGCAACACATCCTAATGCAACGATTCTCTTTCGTTGCATTACGGTCCAAATGCAACTGTTTGCTGACTCGTGGCAACAGATCCTAATGCAACGACTGTGTTCTGTGGCAATAAAGCTGTAATGCCACAAACCAGTATTTTGTGGCAATAGATCCTAATGCAACGACTGTGTTCCAGGGCAATAAAGCTGTAACGCCACAAACCATTAATTCGTGGCAACAGATCCTAATGCAACGATTGTGTTCCGTGGCAATAAAGCTGTAACGCCACGAACCAGAGTACCGTGGCAATACATCCTAATGCACGACTCTGTTTCGTTGCATTACGGTCTAAATGCAACTGTTTGTTGATTCGTGGCAACAGATCCTAATGCAACGACTGTGTTCCGTGGCAATAATGTTGTAATGCCACTAACCAGTAATTCGTGGCAACAGATCCTAATGCAACGACTGTGTTCCGTGGCAATAAAACTGTAATGCCACGAACCAGTATTTCGTGGCACAGATCCTAATGCAACGACTGTGTTCCATGGCAATAAAGCTGTAACGCCACGAACCAGTAATTTGTGGCAACAGATCCTAATGCAACGACTGTGTTCCATGGCAATAAAGCTGTAACGCCACAAACCAGTAATTCGTGGCAACAGATCCTAATGCAACGATTGTGTTCCGTGGCAATAAAGCTGTAACGCCACAAACCAGAGTATCGTGGCAATACATCCTAATGCACGATTCTGTTTCGTTGCATTACGGTCCAAATGCAACTGTTTGCTGATTCGTGGCAACAGATCCTAATGCAACGACTGTGTTCCGTGGCAATAAATTTGTAATGCCACTAACCAGTAATTCGTGGCAACAGATCCTAATGCAACGACTGTGTTCCGTGGCAATAAAACTATAATGCCACGAACCAGTATTTTGTGGCAACAGATCCTAATCCAACGACTGTGTTCCATGGCAATAAAGCTGTAACGCCACGAACCAGTAATTCGTGGCAACATATCCTAATGCAATGACTGTTTTCCGTGGCAATAAAGCTGTAACGCCACGAACCATTATTTCGTGGCAACAGATCCTAATGCAACGATTGTGATCCGTTGCATTAGCATCCTGACGCCACGATCTAGTGAATTGTGGCAACATATCCTAATGCAACGATTGTGTTCCGTGGCGATAGATCCTAGTGCCACAAACTAGTGAATCGTGGCAAAAAGCCAAGCTTACTACAACGATTTAGTATTCATTGCAGTACAATCTTTGCAACAGGTCGAAATCCTTGTAGTGACTCTACAAGAGCGGTCCCCTGAGCTTCCACAGCACTTGGGCCGTCCTCCGGGATAGCTTCAACAACCGTCGAGGAAGTTCCTGCAGCAGAAGTTTCGAACTCTGGAATTGACTCCGAAGGTCCCGCCGCTAGGTCATCAACAACTGGCCCCTCAGGCGGGGGGCCAGCAGCTTCATCTTGGCACCCTGGCTCAGCAGCGGGCACCTCCAGGATCACTGCTTCCAGAGTAGGTGTTGAAGGTTCAGTCGGAGAAGGAGCTATTTCTGGCTCTGGTGCAGACACCTCCTCCACCGCTGGCTCAGGTGCAGGCGCTTCGACCATCATGGGCTCAGGCGCCGGCACTTCGACCACCATAGGCTCAGGCACCGACACCTCCGCAGCAACTGGCTCGGATGCCAGAACCTCTTCAACGACCGACTCTATAGCCGAAACTTCTGCAGCAACCGGCTCTACCGCCGGAGCTTCCTCGACAACCAGCTCAGGTGCAGGAGCTTCTCAACACCCAGCTCCACCGCCAGGACCTCACCGGCTCGACTACCGAGGCTTAAACAACATCTGGCTCTAGGGCTGGAATCGCAACTACCTCCAGCTCTGTGGCCGAAGCGTCCAACATCTCAGCATCCAAGCCTGGAGCTTCAACCTCTGGGGCTGGTGCCGCTGGTACATCTTCATTCTGGTGGTCCGACGCTATCACGAGAGCTTTTGGGTATGAGTCGAGGTCCAAGACCATGACAGCCAGCGTTGGGGATGCAGCAGCCTCGGCCACCTCTTGGGGCGGTGCTGGAATTGGAGCCGAAGCTTCAGCCTGCATAGCCTCAACTGCTGCTGCAGGGACCGGAGCTTCAATCCTTTTCTTAGGCATGCTGTGGATGGAGGACGAAGAAACTCAAAATACAGTTATAACAATAAAACAACTGACTATGGTAAATAATAAAAAATTACCTCGAAAGGTCTGCACCAGTTAGCACGGAACCTCTACTCCGGACGTTCTGGACTGGCCCCAGCCGCCACTGGCATAGTAGTCTGGGAGGTTCCCCCAGAGCTTGCTACTGCTATCGACGTTGCCCTGGTCGAGGCCCCCCTTGACCAGGAAGGACCTCCGGACCCAGAGCCCTCAGCTGGCCTTGGTACTGGAGTCACATGGCCGGAGCTAGCACCACGGGAAGATGCCGCTGCTAGAGTAGATGCCGCTGTTGTAGACCTCCCCCTCTGGGGAGAAGGAGCCGCCGCAGAAGAAGCAGGCCCGACGGACCTTCTGTCGGCATGCTTCCTCTTACGGCTCGAAGGCTCGGCCAACTCCTTGCCCTTGCCTACGACTTCGGTTCTTGGATTTGGGGCGGGAACAGAGCCGCCTTCAGGAGCTCCGAAGATCGCCAACCCGGTGGTCGAACACTTCTCAACAACACCAAGGTCGTCAAGCACTGGCATCGTCTGCGGAGCTCCCTGCTGAACTCTGCCTCCATGTTCAGAGGGAGGAAAGTTGCCGGCGGAGCCAAGTCATCACCCTCGACATCGATGTCGTGCTGGAACTTCTTGAGGTGGAACTCCAAAGTTGCACCCTCCATGTTGGACCTTAAACCGGTCTCGATCCGGTTGTCATCCAGCATGCTGTTGAGGGCCCAAGCAAGCTTCTCCCTCTTCTTTAGCAGAGCCCACCTTTTGGTCAGAAAGTTGCAAAACACCGCATGAGGAGTCACCCCTCCTTCCACGCAATTGCGGATCCTGGTCAGAGCAGGGTTGAAGGCGTCCGACAACACTGGAGCTTCACTCCAAACTACAGTGTCGATGTTGGGGAGGACTTCAGGCAACTCCAGCTTCTCGTGCTCCTCCACCCTGATGACGATCCAATCCTTCTTCCAGTCGTCCCACTTCCCATAAGGGAACGACCGCAAGTACTTGTACGGGCACTTCTTGCGCTTCACAAAATAGTAGAAGCCAAGGTACTCATCACTCCTGCCCGTAGTTTGGACAGTGAAGAAGGTGCGGAGGAGCTCAATGCAAGGGGGAATGCCCACTCTCATCTCGCAAAAGTGGACAAATATTGACACCAGGATAATGGAGTGGGGGCCAAGGTGGTACAGCTGCAGACCATAGAAGTCTAGCAGCATCAAGAATAAAGAGGAGAAAGGTGGGATCAACCCCACCATGGCGTACGTGGAGAAGTACACCATGTCGCCGGCGTGTTCCTTCTTGAACGGAGGCTTGCCGGTGCGTACCAAGTGGTTGAATAAGTCAGGGGACCATCCCATGAGGGCCCGGACCTTCTTCAGATCATCATCGGTCTTTAGTCGGCTCTGGCGCAGACCCAACTCCATCGCGGCACAGCGAGGCAAAAGAGGAAAAGCAAGCAAAAGTTTGGAAGGTTTGAGCGCAAGTTCGAATGAAAGGCGTAAAGAACCCCAAACAGTGTGTGCTTTCCTTCTTAAGTAAGCCCCCGCAACGCTTGGATGGAAACCGCAGAGGAGCCGACGATACCAGTCAAAAACTTCACCCTGCCAATGACAAGGGGGCCCGGGGCTACCCCGACGATCAAGTCAACGTCCTTACCCCAGGCGTACAGTTGTTATCATGAAAGGCGGGAAACCCAAAGGCGGCGGCCTGACAGGGCGCGCGGAGCCGATACGATTTTTGTATCGGGAACTGGCGACCTTCAATTGCGTGAGATCTGCACGCTGAGATCTCACCTGCCGCCTCCAGGATATGCCACGTGGCGGAGGTTTAACTGCAAACTATCGCCAATGGCATGTCCGAAGACCCTTGAAGACACGGCTCAAAAACCGAAGAATGGACCCACCTCCGGCGGAATGACTTCATCCAAAAGGTCTCTCCTAGAGGTGGGCCCAGGGGGCCACTATCGGTACCCTATGTACCGGATACCCCTTGGGATTGCAAAGATCACAAGGAAACTCCATCTACCAGATATGAAGACCTCCAAAGGCCCCACATGTCAGGCGTAACCGGACCTGCTTCCCCGACATGGTTAGTCCCAGGGCCGCCATGTGTATCATAAGACTGGAGCTATCGCCCACACATGGGAAAGCTCCAGACTAGATACCAGTATGGCATCCCCGGACCTATCCCCACACAGAGGGAAGCTCTGGTGCCGACACGTGTCAAACAGCACTGGACCTACTCGTCCACGACAGTAAGCTCTGGAGCTGCCACGTGGCTGAACCGCCGGATCTTCATCTTCAACAACTAGGCTGGTGGACCCCCAACGGCTCCGGACCTTCAAGGAGCAATCAAAAACTTCAAGACCTGATTAAGTGTCATTAATGCTATATTAATGACACACGATCGGATGGCCCTTAATACCAGTAACGACACTGTTAAGGCGCGTTACCAGGCTATTAAGGCTAATAAACCTCATTAACTGTGTATCAAGCTTGTGTAACCACTGGGGCCACATGTCGGGCCAAGCTAACAGTGTAACTACCAGTCCTTGTACTATAAAAGGACTGGCCGACAGTACACAAGGGACGACTCCAGACCACGACTGGACTCCCTGACCTAGACGAGCTTCTTCTTCTGGAGCTTCTTCTAGACTCACATGCTTAATACAACACCAACACACCCCGTGGAGTAGGGTATTATGCTCAGGCGTACTGAACCACATAAATCTCTGTGTCCACTTGTCTTTCACCTTCTTGAATCTCTGCACGCCCATTACCAAACTACAAATCCTCGATCTACCAACGGTAGTGTCGGGAGATCTGCCGGATCAAAACACCGACAGAGTCTACAAACAGAGTTGGGCAGGACCTTCGGGAGAACATTCGGACCCCTCCGGGAGGGTCTGAGAAGTTCAAGCAACACTTGACACAGTCGCAACACTAAAAGTGTAGCTACCTGCCATGGGTTAGTACAAGATGTGTAACACATTTATCCTGGTTCCGTACCCTAAGTGTGTCCTTGTATCCCTTGTAATTCGGTCCTATAATGAAAGACATTGTTGTGTAACTGCAGACTAACCGTGCATTAATTTTGTACAGGCTCATTCTCTTTTATTTATCCTTCTCCTTCTTGTCTATAACAAGTTATGCAGTTCTTTTTGAGTTTTAGTCCAAGATATCCATATATTGTATAAGTTATACTGGTGGTCATTTCAGGTTTTAGCATTGCTGCATGGTCTGCCCACCTGAACGCCAAGCCAACACAGGTCGGGAGTGTGCTATCGACTTAGCCTGGTCCCGCACCCTAAGTATGCCACTCTACCTACATTCCGGTAGGCCTCAGTAGGGCGGGTCCTAAAAGCATTTGGATCTGCAAAATATTATATCAAATTGCTTGTCATCATATCGACTTTCTTCGGTTCTAAAATTCAAATGAGAACAGTAAGTCGCAAAATAGTTAAAGATGAGAGGATGAATTTTACAATTTTTTTTCTTGTCTTTGATGCACAGGAGAAATGAAAACTCATGGCGATGGTGGATGATGTCAAAGCTAATAAGCTCCGACAACCTCCAAGGGGGCCCGTCGTTGACATTTCAGACATTGAAAGTGGGCGCCGGGAGAGCTAACAAGCTCTGGCAACTCCCATGGGGGCCGGCCGTTGACGTGAAGTATAATTCATGTAAAGATGGCATAACGACCCGAGGGGATCGCCGTCAACGTTTTCTACGATTGATGGTGGGTGTCATCGGACCTATCAAGCTCCGACAACTCCAGGGGGCCCACCGTCGATGTTCTATGTGTTGACAATGGATGACATCGGACCTACCAAGCTCCGACAATCCCAGGGGGGCCGCCGTTGACGTTCTACGCGTTGACAGTGGGTGTCGTCGGACCTATCAAGCTCCGACGACCCCATGGGGCCCACCGTCGATGTTCTACGCGTTGACAGTGGGTATCGTCAGACCTACCAAGGTCCAACAACCCCAGGGAGCCTACCGTCGACGTTCTACACATTGACAGTGGGTGTCGTCGGAGCTATCAAGCTCCGACAACCCTAGGGGGCCTGTCGTCGATGCAACAAAAGCTCCATGGAGGATTCGAAAACAAACTTCGAACCTAAAAGCTACAATTTCGAAGTTTCCAAGTCATCGACACATCATCAAATTATTTTGGTACATGCTCGCAATCAAATTGTGCACATATACCAAGAGGCGAACAAGATAAACAACAGTGTATTGAAGACAAAGACAACAAAATGGAATTCATTGCAGAAACAGTGGATTTCATTCATTCAAAGTACTGGATTACAAAATCAAGATTACAGCAAAAGGCAAAAGGAAAAGGTCCTAGCTACTGGAGGATCTAAGTCCTGCGGAAAAAAAAGGCAACCTTCTCAGCAGCTTCCTGAACACTAGCCTTGGAAACATCCTCCTCTTCAGCAATGAGTCCTTCGAAGAACGGATATAGAGAAAGTTGGGGGTCTCGGCTCTTGTAACACACCAAGACATACTGGGCAACGTTCTTGGCAAAAGATTTTCCCTGCGTCTCCAGCTGGTCGGCGATGACATCACCCATCATGTCGAGTTTGCTGCTAGTAGAGTTAAGTGCCACCAGTGTCTGGTCCAGCTCCGGTGCTGGGTTCTCCGGATGTACTGGATTGAAGCTGAGAGGCACCAAAGCTCTGTCAGCACAACCTAGAAAATCCTATAACTACAGGGATTCAATTGCCCTTGAGCTCCGCAGCTCCTCCAGTGACCTCCTGGCGGCCGCTAGCTCCAAACCTTCCCAAGCGAGGCGTTCGACCACTTCGGCATGTTGCTGCATACTCTCAGCAACTTGCTTGTCGCGGTCAGCTAGCTCCGTCTCCTAGAGGTGGATGTTGTTCCATTGTTTGGCCAAGTCCTTCTCCCTGCCTCTTACTTTACCTTCTCTGGCGGCAACATCAACTTCTTTTTTTGAGAGCTCCTGCCCCAGTTTCATGTTCCTTTCCTCATCTTCCTTTCTCTGTATATCAAGCTTCTTAGTGCAATCTGCCAAATTTCTCTCTGCCAGAGTTAGCTTCTGGGCGAGCTCTTCCTCCCTTTTCAAAACTTCCTCCTGCTGTTCTAGGAGTTTCTCTTCTCTCGCATCGAGGTCTGCTCGGCGCTTTAGAAGAATCTCGTTTAATTCATTGAGGTTGTCTTGACGTTCGTCAGCAGCATCATTTCTTTCTTAGGCTTGTTCTAGAATCTCTGGAGAATGAGCGTCGAGGGCCCTAATGGCGACCTCCTTCTCCTTCAGCAACTTGCCACAATATTCCAATCGAGCCTTTTCCTTCTTGACCCACTCCTTTTTGTCTGCAAGCCTCGTGTGTGCCAGCTTGGTCTCGAAGTGAAGCCTGTTGCGCCAACGCCTCAAGGTGTGGCGCTCTTTTTTGAGGACCTTACTATCGTGGTTGAAGGTGAGTTGGACCTGTTGGAGGCTCGAGCAAGCATTGTTAATAGACAAAGCCACATGAATAGGCTCCGGACCTGCCGGGGTCATCTCCGCCGGCTCTAGAGGGTCTTCGCGAACAAAAATAGGGTCCCACACTCCCACGCTACAAGTGTGGTTTCCTGAGCTTCAACGGCACTAGGGAGGCCCTTCGGGAGCTCTTCAACAACTACTGAGGAAGATCCCACTGGGGGAACTTCTACCTCCGGGGCCTACGCCGAAGGTCCTGCCGCAAGGTCTTCAACTGTTGACTCTGCGGGTGGAGAGACTGCCGCCGCTTCGTCACAGTGTTCAGGCTCGAGCATGGACTCCTCCGGAGCTATTACCTCTGGGGTGGTTGTTGAAGCTTTACCCGAAGCCACTTCCCCCACTGGTTCTGGCACAGGTACATCAGCCACCTCTGGCTCAGCTGTCCGAGCATCAACCATCTCTGGCTCGGCTGCCGGAGCTTCAACAACATCTGACTCATGGGCCGGAACTTCAAGCATCACCGACTCGCATGTCAGGACATCAATGACTTCTGGCTTAAGGGTCGGAGCTTCTGACACCATCAGTTCACCTGCCAACTCAACAACAACCTCTAGCACAGTGATCGGAGTCTCGGTTACCTCCAGCTCTGATGCCGGAGCTTCCACCATCTCCACGTCCTGAGTCGAAGCTTCAGTCGTTGGTGCCGCTGCTACTAGTGCGTCTTCATGTATGTCTCCCCCGTGCTCCGGCGATACCACGAGAGTCTCTGGCGTCGACTCGGGGTCCAGATCCACGACAGCTAGCGCCAGAGCTGCCATGACCTTAGCCACCACTTGAGGAGGCGCGGGGTCGGAGCTGAAGCTTCCGCCAGCACTGTTTCGGCCGTTGTGACAGAGGCCGGGGCATCAGCCCCCGTCTTTGATGCCCTGGAGTCAAGGATTGGAAGATTCAAAATATGACAAAAATAATATTAGCAAATCATGGTGAAAAAGCAAATCTTACCTTGGAAAGCTACCGCTCCAATTGGCGCGGAACTTCTTCACCTGCCGCTTGGAGTCGGAGCCTGCCGTGGTTGGCACAGCGGAAGCTCCGGATAGTTGCCCGGAGCCTATCGCCGTCATAGGCGTTGCTCCAGCTGAGGCCTTCCTTGGTTGAGAAGGACTACCAGACCTAGAGCTCATAGTTTGCACCAGGACCGAAGTCGAATGTCTGGAGCTAGTGCTCTTTGAGGAAATCTGCATCGGAGGAGGTGTCGCTGCTGAAGATCTTCCTTGCCGAGGAGAAGGGGCAGTTGTAGACGGAGCTGACCTGATGAAGCTCTTGTCAGCGTGCCTCAGCTTCCTCTTCTGGCTGGAAGATTCTGCTAGCTCTTTCCACTCACCCTTGTCGATGTCATCAACCCTCTGGCTCAGAGTAGGGGTGACCACCCCTTCATAAGCTCCTGGTATTACAACCTTGGAGGTCCTACATTTCTCCACTTCACTGAGGTCATCCAGCATTGACATCTTCCTCCGGAGCTCCCTGCTAAACTCTGGAATCATGTTTAGAAGCAGGAAAGATGATGGCGGAGTCAAGGAATCATCAGCGATGGACCTGTGCTGAAATTTCTTGAGACAAAGCCTCAAAGCATCGTAATCCAAATTGGATTTCAAACCAATTCAATCCGGTCGTCATTTATCACATTATTGAAGGCCCATGCAAGCTTCTCCCTTCTCCCCAGCGGAGCCCACCTGTTCACCAAGAAATTTCCGTATACCAGCTGGGGGGTCACTCCACCCTCCACACATTCTTGGATTCTGGCCAGGACAGGTTTGAACGCATCCGACAGCTTTGGGACTACGTTCCAGGCATCAGTGTCGAAGTTGGGGCCCTATGCCAGCTCCAACCTATCGTGCTCCTCCACTGCAATAACGAGCCAATCCTTCTTCCAGTCACCCCATTTGCCTGAGGGGAACGACTTCAAGTACTTAAAGGGACAATTCTTGCACTTCACAAATGTAACACCCTCATTTTCATGCATCATGCCCTACATGCACTCATATACATGTTTAACATTAACCCATAACAAGAGGAACAAGTTTAAAATTGATTTGGAGCAAAACCGCACATAAAAATGTAGGAAAGTGCGGACTAGCCCGTTCTTTCTGCGGATTAGTCCGATATTTGCCCCTGGACAACTTCGGACTTGTCCGATCTTGTGCGGACTAGTCCGGTATTCCATGAATCCTTGAAAATTTGTTAAGTCCCTGGACTTTTCCGGACTAGTCCGGTGTTCCAGCGGACTTGTCTGTTTTCCTTTCTGTTCAAATTTGGACTTGTCCGACGTTTGGCCAGACTTGTCCGATTTTCTCTCTGGACGACTTCGGACTAGTCCGGTCCTTTTCCGGACTTGTCCGATATTTCGTGACTCCGAGATTGATCTTTTGTTACGACTTGTTTCTTGGGTTTCACGTTAAGTGGGCCTAGGTACGTCGTGCCTAACTCTTTTAGAGCCCATGTGGGACTCTAAACCGGCCTCTACTCATCCCAAAAGTCGAAATCCATCTAACCCTAGCCTCCACCACTATATAAACAGCCCCACCCCTTGGTTTGACATCTATTTGCCACTTTTCCACCCACCCAAACCCTAGTTCGTGGGGAGCCACCATCAAGAAGGGAGGAGAAGATCCCAAGCAAGGAGAAGAAGAGGAGGAAACGAAAGAGGATCAAGATCTCCACCAAGTTTCGTCCTTCACCACCAATTCATCTCCAAGTTCATCACCAACCCTAGACCATCAAGATCCAAGTGTTACCTCCAAGTTTCTTGGTTCATTGGAGTACTAAACACCTGGTATACCTTCTATTATCTTTTCCTTACATGCATTCAACCCCTAATCTCCAAATTCACGTCGATCTAGAAAACCCTAATCTGCTGATCTCATCAAGTGCGGACTTGTCCGATCCCTAGCGGACCAGTCCGATCTTTCTGGTTAAATTGTGTTGAATTAATTCTAAAATTTGATCTAATCGAATCCAAACCTGTATAAACTTGTCAAAATCTATTAGAACTAGTTAGTGATCATTAAAAGCAATCTAGTAACAAGTTCTACCTTGCATTTGCATCAATCATGCATGTCATGTCATATTGAGTAATATTTGTGCACTCTTTGATTGTGTTTCTTGTCTTGTATGTTATTGTGTGGATTAGACGGATTTGCGCTAGAAAGTGCCGCGGAGGATCTACAGCACCAGGAGATTGAAGGTTTTGATCCTAATCAACAGCAAGAGCAAGGCAAGTGTCCTTGGAGCATATTGATCCTGTTTTAAAATAAATGTTTTGTTTGCAAAACTGCATGCTTGTGTCAAATTGATGGGAAACCCTATGGTAGGAAGTTTACTAGTTTTGTTTGACCACCCTTGTCACCTGGAATTTATGGTAGAGAGTCGGGAAGGCTTTTTACTTTTTGCTTCGCTTAATCAACTGGGATGGAAAACAACTATACCAATCAACTTATTTATGCATGGATGAGATTATGAATAAATGAACTGGTTAATATGGTATGGTAATGGGTGATCTAAGCAAGCCTGGTATGTGGATGGGTTGGATGTACGGTGGTTTGCTTGCTTTAGATCTAAGGACTGGTTCATGCGAGAATAAGCCAGGACTACAGTGCCACCACGAGGCCAAGTATGGGTGCGGCGTAGCTGATTAATTAGGGTTTTGCTAGTGCTGTTTGGACCATTGTGGATGCTCGGGGAAGGGGTAGTCGGATTGGGTTTGTTGATGATTGGTGGGACTACCCTGGGATCCGAATGGCTCAAGAGGGGGCCCTTGGTTGAAGATGTGCTCAGTTGGAGGCATCGCCACCGGTGAAACCTCAGTGGGGTCTGAATAGACTAGTAATCCCTTTGTAAAGGCTATTTTGTGATCTCTTGGCCATACACCAAAGGAAGTGTAATTGGCATAAGGGAGGTTGTTTAGTCGCCGACAAGTGATGAAATCACAAACACGTGGGTAAAGAGGTACAAACTCTGCAGAGTCTATTAAAACTATCATGATAGCCGTGCTCCAGGTTATGAGCGCCTGGATGACCTACATGATTAGAGGGAGATTGGTAATTGGGATGGTTATGGTTATGGTTATGGTTTGGTAATGGTTATGGATGGTTATGGATAAATTTCTGGTATTGAATATGGTTATTGACGATGGTGAAATCTGGAATTATTGATGATGGTAATGAATTCAGTTTGGTATTATGGTATTACTTATGAATATGATGGGTTTGATTCATATAATTATAATATATTGCTTTTCAAATGTTTTACTGTACTTTTCAGCACTTAGCCATTATTATTGTCGTCATTTGAATCAGCCACATGTCATACCTTCCACACTTACTGAGTACGACATGTACTCACTCTTGCAATCCCCCACCCCAACAGTTGCAGGTCAAGATTATGAGTTTAATGGCGACAATGCGGAGTTCTAGGCCGTGTCTACCGTCAGCTTTGCCTGTGGTGTTGATTGGAGCTGCGCATACATACTCTGTCGCTTATGCTGCATATTTGCTTAGTTTGCTTAATTAGTTTATTTCCGCTGCATTAGTTGAACTTGTCATTAATATTCATTAGAGCTTGTATTCGAGGATAATCTGGTTTGTGTAATAAAACTTTGTTAAATTAATCCTGTTCTGTGGTAATTTTTTGTATATCCTTTTGTGATTGCACTCGTGTATGTGTGATGAACATCCTGGGCACACATATGCGTTAGCTTGGTTCAGTTTTTGGAACCAGGCATCACAGATTGGTATCAGAGCCACAGGTTGACCGTAGGATGCAGCCTAGATAGAATGGACACTTTAGAGCACATAGGAGCACTCAGGAATCAATGTTTTTTTGCTTGGAGTGTTGTTTGCTATATATATTGTTTGCTTGTGTGCTTAATAGAGGATTTTGGGATGCCTTAGCATTGCCATGTCCACCTAGGCTAGTATAGCTAGTTGGTTAGCTTCATATCCCTTGATGCATATAGTTGGGGACGTTTTCTAAATTCTTATCTATTGCTTTTCTTCAGATGGTGAGGACTCGCAACCAGAGGGATGGCAATGATGAGGAGGAGAACAATGGAGTGCCTCAGAACAACACTGGGCAAGGATCTACTCAGGGAGGTATCAACATTGAGCAGCTACTGGCCATGCAAAACCAGCTCATGCAGACCATGATACAGACTATGGGACAGCTGCAGGCTGGCAATATCAACAATCAGCCCCACATGCCTCCACCGCCACCCCTGCCTCCTCATAACCGGTTGGGAGAGTTTATGAGGACTAGGCCGCCAACCTTTGATCAAGTCGCAAACCCTATGGATGCTGATGATTGGCTCAAGTCCGTGGAGAAGAAGCTAGCTATTGTCCAATGTAGTGACCGGGAGAAGGTGCTATTTGCTTCTCATCAACTAGTTGGAGCAGCTGCCGATTGGTGGGATTCACTATGCAATGCTCATGAGGATCAAGAGAGGATCACCTGGGCGGAATTCAAGGAGAGTTTCCGTTCTCATTATATGCCGGAAGGTGTTATGATCTTGAAGAGGCAAGAATTTGAGAACTTGAAACAAGTAAAATCAAGCGTGAGTGAATATCTCAATAAATTCACTCAACTCTCATGGTATGCGCCTGAGGACGTTAGTCGGGACAGCCGGAAACAATACTTGTTCATGAGGGGCTTGAACAATGAGATCCAAGTACAATTGCTCAACTGTGACTATGTCAATTTCCAGAAGCTTGTGGACAAAGCAATTGTGGGTGAGAACAAGATCCGTGAGATGGAACAACAAATCAAGAGGAAGGCGCCATATCAAGGACAGCAACAAGGAAGTAATGTGCGCCCTCGCTTTGCGCCACCCAATGCGCCTCATTACAGCTCCTCTATTCCTGCTCAGCGCCCTAGTTATGCACCGCGCCCAACTCAGTTTGTGCAGCAGCGCCCTGCCATGCAAGCACCTAGGCCTCCAATGCCTAATGAGCCTCGTGCTAATTTTCCTGCTGCAAATGCTCAAAACCAAGCTTGTCCCAATAATTCTGGTGGAGTTAAGAAGTGTTATACTTGTGGAGAAGCTGGACACTTTGTGCATCAATGTCCTAAGTCGGGCCTTGGTCAAGGAAGCAATGCATCGAGGCAAAACCCAAGACCTAATGGAGGACAACCACAAGGAGGCCATGGACAGCAGAATTTTGCTCGTGGCAACGTGAACCGTGTCTCTACGGAGGATGCTCAACAAGCAGATGATGTGGTCATTGGTATGTTTCTCGCCAACTCCAACCCCGCGACTATGTTATTTGATTCTGGAGCATCGCATTCATTCATTGCATCGAAGTATGTTGCCAAGTATAGTTTGCCTATCTCTCATATGAAGTTTACTCTGTTGGATAAGTCTCCTGGAGGAGAGATGAGGACAAATATAGTATGTCCAAAAGTAAGCCTTAGAATAAGGGGGGTAGACTTCTCCGCCAACCTTATAGTTTTGGATTCTCAAGGATTGGACATTATACTTGGTATGGACAGGTTGAGGAAGCACAATGGAGTTACTGAGTGTGCCACAAAGACGGTGAAGTTGACCAATGAGGAAGGGATCACCGTAGAATTTGAAGCATCTCAAACCGCACCGAAGCAATTGGAGTTGAATCATGTGGACGGTGCCGCAATAGAGGAGATTCCGGTAGTCTGTGAATTTTTGGATGTGTTTCCGGATGAGTTGTCAGGTATGCCGCCTGATCGAGACATTGAGTTTGTTATTGATTTAATACCTGGAACTGCACCTATAGCTAAGAGGCCGTATAGGATGCCTCCTATGGAATTAGCGGAGCTCAAGAAGCAGATTCAAGAGCAATTAGAGAAGGGTTTCATTCGCCCTAGCTCTTCGCCTTGGGGAGCGCCCATTCTATTTGTGGACAAGAAGGACGGATCCCAAAGGATGTGCGTGGATTACCGAGCTCTCAACGAGGTAACAATCAAGAACAAGTACACCTTGCCACGCATAGAGGATTTGTTTGATCAGATGAAGGGTGCTTGTGTCTTCTCTAAGATTGACTTGAGGTCGGGATACTTTCAAATGAAGATTAGACCATCGGACATACCCAAGACAGCTTTTAGGACACGGTATGGATCTTATGAGTACACCGTGATGTCTTTTGGATTGACAAATGCACCTGCCTACTTTATGTACCTCATGAATAAGGTCTTCATGGAGTACTTAGATAAGTTCGTTGTGGTGTTCATTGATGATATTATGATCTGCTCAAAGGATGAGAAGGAACATGGGGAACACTTGAGGCTTATGCTGCAGAAATTGAGGTAGCATCAATTGTATGCCAAGTTCAACAAGTGTTAGTTTTGGTTGAAAGAGGTGCCATTTTTGGGTCATATAATCTCAGGAGGAGGAGTATCGGTTGACCCCGGAAAGGTGAGAGACGTGTTGAAGTGGGAACCACCGCAAAATGTCAAGGAAATAAGGAGTTTTCTTGGGATGACTGGATATTACCGTCGGTTTATCAAGGATTTTTCCAAGATAGCCAAGCCTATGACGGAGTTGCTAATGAAGGGGAAGGCATTCCGATGGACTCAAGCTTGTCAAAACAGTTTTGAGGAGTTGAAGAAGAGGTTGACAACAACCCCAGTTTTGGTATTGCCGGATGTAAGCAAGAGTTTTGATATTTATTGTGACGCATCATGACAAGGGCTTGGATGTGTATTGATGCAAGAAGGTCAAGTGGTCACCTATGCATCAAGACAATTGAAGAAACATGAGCAGAATTACCCCATGCACGATTTGGAACTCGCGGCCGTGGTACATGCATTGAAGATTTGGAGACACTATATTCTTGGACATAGGTGTGAAATTTATACGGATCATAAGAGGTTGAAATATATTTTCACACAGACGGATCTGAATTTGAGGCAACGAAGATGGTTGGAGCTCATCAAAGATTATGATTTGGGGATCAATTATCATCCGGGAAAGGCCAATGTAGTGGCCGATGCTTTGAGTAGAAAAGGAGTAAGTCATCAACTCACAGTTCGAGAGTTACCATCCGAGTTATGCAAGGAGTTTGAACGGTTGAACCTTGGGTTTGTAAACGAGATGGAGATGATGGAGTTAAACCCAACCTTGGCGCAAGAAATTCGAGAGGGACAAACCACAGATGAGGAGATCAAGGAAATAAAGGAAAGAACCGAAGAAGGGAGAGAATTCAGATTTGATGAAGACGAACATGGTACCTTATGGCTTGGAAAGAGGGTCGTTGTGCCTAATGTGAAGCACATACGGGAGACAATATTAAAGGAGGCACATGACTCGCCTTACTCGATTCACCCAGGTTGTACGAAGATGTACAAAGACTTGAAGACTTGCTATTGGTGGGATAGCATGAAGAAGGACATAGCCGAATATGTTGCATTGTGTGACGTGTGCCAACGAGTCAAGGCGGAACATCAAAGGCCAGCAGGGTTATTGCAGCCATTGAAGATTCCAGAGTGGAAGTGGGAAGAGATTGGTATGGACTTTATAGTTGGATTACCGCGAACCCAGTATGGCTATGATTCAATATGGGTCATTGTAGATCGGTTGACAAAATCAGCTCACTTCATTCCTGTCAAGACCACATATACCACCGCGAAGCTAGTAGAATTGTATATGGAGCATATTGTGTGCCGACATGGAGTACCGAAGAAGATAGTCTCGGATAGAGGTTCTCAATTTACTTCCAGGTTTTGGCAAAAGTTGCATGAAGCTTTGGGAACGAGGTTGAATTTTAGTTCAGCATATCATCCTCAAACGGATGGACAAACCGAGAGGACCAATCAGATTTTGGAGGACATGTTGAGAGCTTGTGCTTTAAAGCATGGGAAAAGTTGGGACAAAAGCTTGCCATACGCGGAATTTTCATACAACAATAGTTACCAAGCAAGTTTGAAAATGTCACCATATGAAGCGCTTTATGGGAGGAAGTGTAGGAAACCTTTATTCTGGAATGAAGCAGGGGAAACTCAAGTATTTGGTCCGGATGTGTTGCAAGAAGCCGAAAAGCAAGTCCAAATAATTCGTGAAAACTTGAGGGCTGCCCAATCAAGACAAAAAGGCTATGCGGATAATAGGAGAAGGAAATTAGCCTTTGAAATAGGAGATTTTGTTTACCTCAAGGTGTCACCAATGAGAGGTCATAAGAGGTTTAACATAAGGGGTAAGCTCGCACCTCGCTATATTGGACCATTCAAGATTTTGGACAAAAGAGGAGAAGTAGCGTATAAGTTGGAGGTGCCAGCTCATCTTTCGGATGTACATGATGTCTTTCATGTTTCCCAGCTCAAGAAGTGTTTGAGAGTACCGGAAGAACAAGTGCCAATGGAAGAATTGGAACTAGAGGAAGATTTGACGTATGCCGAGCAACCGGTCAAAATCCTGGAAACCAAGGAGAGGGTCACAAGGAACAAGGTCATTAGATGGTGTAAAGTTCAATGGAAGCACCATACCGAAAAAGAAGCAACTTGGGAGCTAGAAGATGATCTCAAGAAGGAATTTCCCTATCTCTTCTCTTCCGCGTCGAATCTCGAGGACGAGATTCATTTTAAGGGGGGTAGGTTTGTAACACCCTCATTTTCATGCATCATGCCCTACATGCACTCATATACATGTTTAACATTAACCCATAACAAGAGGAATAGGTTTAAAATTGATTTGCAGCAAAACCACACTTAAAAATGTAGGAAAGTGCGGACTAGCCCGTTCTTTCTGCGGATTAGTCCGATATTTGCCCCTGGACAACTTCGGACTTGTCCAATCTTGTGCGGACTAGTCCGGTATTCCATGAATCCTTGAAAATTTGTTAAGTCCCTGGACTTTTCCGGACTAGTCCGGTGTTCCAGCGGACTTGTCCGTTTTCCTTTCTGTTCAAATTCGGACTTGTCCGACGTTTGGCCAGACTTGTCCGATTTTCTCTCTGGACGACTTCGGACTAGTCCGGTCCTTTTCTGGACTTGTCCGATATTTCGTGACTCCGAGATTGATCTTTTGTTACGACTTGTTTCTTGGGTTTCACGTTAAGTGGGCCTAGGTACGTCGTGCCTAACTCTTTTAGAGCCCATGTGGGACTCTAAACCGGCCTCTACTCATCCCAAAACTCAAAATCCATCTAACCCTAGCCTCCACCTCTATATAAACAGCCCCACCCCTTGGTTTGACATCTATTTGCCACTTTTCCACCCACCCAAACCCTAGTTCGTGGGGAGCCACCATCAAGAAGGGAGGAGAAGATCCCAAGCAAGGAGAAGAAGAGGAGGAAACGAAAGAGGATCAAGATCTCCACCAAGTTTCGTCCTTCACCACCAATTCATCTCCAGGTTCATCACCAACCCTAGACCATCAAGATCCAAGTGTTACCTCCAAGTTTCTTGGTTCATTGGAGTCCTAAACACCTGGTATACCTTCTATTATCTTTTCCTTACGTGCATTCAACCCCTAATCTCCATATTCACGTCGATCTAGAAAACCCTAATCTGCTGATCTCGTCAAGTGCGGACTTTTCCGGTCCCCAGCGGACTAGTCCGATCTTTCTGTTTAAATTGTGTTGAATTAATTCTAAAATTTGATCTAATCGAATCCAAACCTGTATAAACTTGTTAAAAGCTATTAGAACTAGTTAGTGATCATTAAAAGCAATCTAGTAACAAGTTCTAGCTTGCATTTGCATCAATCATGCATGTCATGTCATATTGAGTAATATTTGTGCACTCTTTGATTGTGTTTCTTGTCTTGTATGTTATTGTGTGGATTAGACGGATTTGCGCTAGAAAGTGCCGCGGAGGATCTACAGCACCAGGAGTTTGAAGGTTTTGATCCTAATCAACGGCAAGAGCAAGGCAAGTGTCCTTGAAGCATATTGATCCTGTTTTAAAATAAATGTTTTGTTTGCAAAACTGCATGCTTGTGTCAAATTGATGGGAAACCCTATGGTAGGAAGTTTACTAGTTTTGTTTGACCACCCTTGTCACCTGGAATTTATGGTAGAGAGTCGGGAAGGCTTTTTACTTTTTGCTTCGCTTAATCAACTGGGATGGAAAACAACTATACCAACCAACTTATTTATGCATGGATGAGATTATGAATAAATGAACTGGTTAATATGGTATGGTAATGGGTGATCTAAGCAAGCCTGGTAGGTGGATGGGTTGGATGTACGGTGGTTTGCTTGCTTTAGATCTAAGGACCGGTTCATGCGAGAATAAGCCAGGACTACAGTGCCACCACGAGGCCAAGTATGGGTGCGGCGTAGCTAATTAATTAGAGTTTTGCTAGTGCTGTTTGGACCATTGTGGATGCTCGGGGAAGGGGTAGTCGGATTGGGTTTGTTGATGATTGGTGGGACTACCCTGGGATCCGAATGGCTCAAGAGGGGGCCCTTGGTTGAAGATGTGCTCAGTTGGAGGCATCGCCACCGGTGAAACCTCAGTGGGGTCTGAATAGACTAGTAATCCCTTTGTAAAGGCTATTTTGTGATCTCTTGGCCATACACCAAAGGAAGTGTAATTGGCATAAGGGAGGTTGTTTAGTCGCCGACGGGTGATGAAATCACAAACACGTGGGTAAAGTGGTACAAACTCTGCAGAGTCTATTAAAACTATCATGATAGCCGTGCTCCCAGTTATGAGCGCCTGGATGACCTACATGATTAGAGGGAGATTGGTAATTGGGATGGTTATGGTTATGGTTATGGTTTGGTAATGGTTATGGATGGTTATGGATAAATTTATGGTATTGAATATGGTTATTGACGATGGTGAAATCTGGAATTATTGATGATGGTAATGAATTCAGTTTGGTATTATGGTATTACTTATGAATATGATGGGTTTGATTCATATAATTATAATATATTGCTTTTCAAATGTTTTACTGTACTTTTCAGCACTTAGCCATTATTATTGTCGTCATTTGAATCAGCCACATGTCATACCTTCCACACTTGCTGAGTACGACATTTACTCACTCTTGCAATCCCCCACCCCAACAGTTGCAGGTCAAGATTATGAGTTTAATGGCGATAATGCGGAGTTCTAGGCCGTGTCTACCGTCAGCTTTGCCTGTGGTGTTGATTGGAGCTGCGCATACATACCCTATCGCTTATGCTGCATAGTTGCTTAGTTTGCTTAATTAGTTTATTTCCGCTGCATTAGTTGAACTTGTCATGAATATTCATTAGAGCTTGTATTCGAGGATAATCTGGTTTGTGTAATAAAACTTGGTTAAATTAATCTTGTTCTGTGGTAATTTTCTGTATATCCTTTTGTGATTGCACTCGTGTATGTGTGATGAACATCCTGGGCACACATATGCGTTAGCTTGGTTCAGTTTTTGGAACCGGGCGTCACAACGAAGTAGTAGAAGCCAAGCAGCTCTGTCCCCTTACAGGTGGTATGGGCCGTGAAGAAGGTCCAAAACAGCTCAATGCTAGAAGCCACAGCCACCCACATCTCACAGAAGTGGACGAAATGTGGGGGCCGAGATGTTGCAGTTGGAGGCTGTAGAAGTCCAGCAGCATCAAGATGAAACTTGAAAAAGGTGGGATCAAGCCCACCATGGCGTAAGCTGAGAAGTACACCATCTCGCCACGATGCTCCTTCTTGAAGGGGAGCTTTCCGACCCGAATCATGTGGTTGAAGGAGTCACTGGACCACCCCATGAAGGTCTGGACCTTCATCAGATTATCATTTCTCTGGATGCGGCTTTTGGGAAGATCCAACTCCATCACGGCAAAGTGGAGCGAAAGAATAGAAAGTTAGGCAAAGGTTGGGAGGCTCTGAGCGTGAGTTTGATTGAAAGTGTAAAGAGTCCTCAAACTGTGCGGACTTTCCTTCTTATGTAAGCCTCCACGACGCTTGGATGGAAACCGCAATGAGAACAAGGCCACATTACAAAGAACCTACCCCATCAATGACGAATTGGCTAGGGTCCGCTTCGATGAGGAAGTCGAGGTTATTACCCCAGGCGAACAGTTTTCACGGTGGGCAGCAGGAAGCCCGAGGGCAGCTTCCTAACAAGGTGCTCGGAACTGATATGGTTTTTGTATTGGGAATTGGTGACCTTCAATTGCGTGAGATCCGCACTCAAAGATCTCATCTACCGTATTCAAAACAAGCCACGTGGCGAGGATTCGACCCCGGACCATCGCCCCAACGATACTTCAGAAGACCTTTGAAGTCGCATCGTGGGAATCTAGGATGGTCCCACCTCTGGTAGAATAACTTAACCCAAAGGGTTTCTCCCAGAGGTGGGCCTAGGGGCCACTATCGATACCCTGCGTACCGGATACCCCATGATACCGCAAGAAGTGCAAGGGAGTTCCACCTATCAAAGTTAAAGACCTTCGTAGGCCCCACATGTCACATGGTGCTGGACCCGCCTCCTTCATATGGGTAGTTCCAGCACTACCACATGTAATTTAAGACCGGAGCTAAACTCCCTACATAAAAGAGCTCTGTGCTTGGCACGTGTATAGTGACCCCTGACCTAACCCCCAGTAGAGGGAAGCTCCAGTTCCACCATGTGTGTAGCGGCTCCGGACCTACCTCCCCGCGAGGGGAGCTCCGGATCTGCCACGTGTTGAGCCTTCGGACCTACGACACCAGCAGGAATATTGACAGATCTACAACAGCACAAACATTCAAGGGACAGTGATTGCTACAGTTACAAGGCCAGATTATCTACCATTAATACAACATTAATGGCACACGATCTGAAGACCCTTAATACTTGTAACGCCACCATTAAGGCACGTTATCACACTATTAGAGTGCTTAAACACACTTAATTGTGTATTAGGCAATAATAATCATCGAGGCCAAATGTCGGGCTAGGCAACTCATGTAACAGTCATCCCTTGGTCTATAAAAGGGATGTGTTGCACGATACAAGACAAGGGAGCTCATATGCACACAAGCACCAGTGAATCCTCAATACAACAACACACACCTCATGGAGTAGGATATTACGCTCAGGCAACCTGAACCACGTAAATTCTTTGTGTCATCATATTGTCTAAGATCTCTGCGCGCCCAAACCGATACAAGAACCTCCGCGGGCTACAATTTAGTAGTGTCTGGGGAAGTGTCGTCTGTATGCTTTGACAGTAATATTACTGTTAGTCATATATAATTGCTTTGCCATTGCAATATTGGCCTATATTGTTATTTTGTTCATGGATGGAAAAGACTCTTAGTAACTATGTGTTAGGAAGGAAGCTAGATATCATTCCTTATTGTGTTTTTTAATTTCAAAAATCTTTACGTTACAGGATTCAGAGAAATATAAGAGACGTGTTAGGAAGCAATCTCGACGTTACAGCGTCTATTCGATGTGAGCCTGAGAGAAACTATAAATTGTAATGTATATCAACTATGAATTGCTATGTATAAACTATTAATTGCAATGTAGAAACTATGTGGAATGTATTGCAATGTATCAAATATGAATTGCAATGTATAGACTATGAATTGAAATGTATACATTGTGATTGTTGTTATTTGAATTTAAGCAGAAAATTAGAAACAATAGCGTTTAGTTCTCTATAGGTTCATATTTTATCACAGGCGGACGTTGTACATAAGGAGCTGTTGGTGATATGCCCGAGAGGTGATCATAACAATTCAGATTAAAGCTTGTTGGTTATTTGATCCATAAGCAATTAGGGTACTAATGGACCTACAATCTAAAAGCCTATTAGCACGCCTATAAATATGAGGGATAGGGTTAGGGGCTGATTACTCCACCACGTGACACCCCTACCTGCCACTCCTCCCAGGTCTCGCGCCGAAGACCTTGTCGCACCCTGTTGACGTTTCTTACGTCACAGATAGAAATCCGCAAGCGCACGGAAACTATCGTGTATGATTTCACCCAAGAGTATTTCCATTGGTATCATGTTTATCCCAAAGTAAGACAATGGAGTAAAGTAGACACTACTCTTATTTTCAAGTTATGGTATACAAACCAATTATCAAGACAGAGGTATGTGAATAATATGGGTAGTGTGACACACATCTAAGAAATCTATTCTGGACGGTAGATGGGTCTTAATGGAGATTAGACTAAGAGATGAAGAGTTACTCCTACAATGCTTCTAATATACATATACATAGCCTAGGTTAGATACTAATGAGCATATCAATGGTGAATACTTATGTTAAGTTGTTCAACACATCGGGCACAAGCTTACCCCTCGCAATACTAGGGCGATTCCCGCCAAGAGCCTGCAACATAGCCGAACATGGAGGATTACAAAGGACAGATAGGGTTGTCAACACCTACTGCCTACCTCTTCAATCCGTGGATCTATGAGACATCTAACGCTACTTAATTATCCTAGCACCATGCTAGCATATTAAGTAAATACCTTAGGAGCCGCAGCACAAGCCATCCTATGGCAATGACTAACCTAAACATTGTGGAACTAATGTTAAAACATAGCATAAGTCATTCATATTAACATGATCATATCATAGCTAATTAGACTATAGTGGGGGTTTATAGTGTTTATGATGATAGTATAATAACATTAGGACATGATCATAAAGACTATACCTACCACATACATGGAAACCACAATCAAATAAGAAACGCTTCATCCACATATAAGAATAAACAAATACTAAATATAATATCTTTATTATGCATAAAGTCACAAATATAAGAAAAGATACATGACACATACCTTTCCCAATTTGGACTTGAGACTAGAGGATCCTCTCTACAGCCTAACCTCCACTATGGAACTAGGAGAACTAGTGTATATAATAGAATGATGCTCAAGTGGTTTGTGTGAAGTGAGGGTAGGGGAGGGGGTCCTATTTATAGGTAGATAAGGATCGGTTCCAACCACCAAATGCGCGCGAATCAGTCATAATCATCTTCAGGAAGCCGGGAAGAGCCAACACGTGGCGATTGACCGAGTTTGGCGCCAGGACCAAGTCGGCTGACTAGGTGGGTCGGCCGACCTGGTCAGGGCATCGTTGGGACTATGTTTTCTCCAAGTCCCTGATAGGTGGGTCCCTCTTACTGATATAGGTGATACACCATTGGATGGCCTCCAACCTTCTATTTGTGGGCCATGTGATCCATGTGGTACCACATGTCGACGGTTGATTGGTTGGGATGATATTTTATAGAATCCGTCCCCTTGTTTCACTTTAATTCTGTATAAAATACATGCATGCACCAATTTCTCTAAGTACAAGTGGAACTAGGTCATTTCTAACTATAATGTGTGTAAGAAATATTCATTCATTCAAATAATTGAGTTATATTGACAGTTGAAATTGGTATATAACGACCGTCAACAAACTCCCCCAAGCTTACCCTATGCTCGTCCCAAAGCAAAGATAAAGACTTAGGTTGTTAATCAAGATTTGATACAATGTCCTATTTTGCAAAAGTGCCAAGTGCACAAGAAAATATTATGCCTTGAATTGAAAAAATTGGCTATGGTACCTCACCCTTTTTCTTAGTCTTTATGGGCTTATGCCTCATCCTTTTCTTGGGTGGTTGAAGGACAGAACAACAAAATGAGCATGCATCACCTAATGTATGAGTTCCACTCAAATTTCCGGAGAATTTCAAATGGTGTTTGGATTTAAGTTCCTCAAATGATGCACTGAATCACTCCTATGTGGGAAGTGGTATTTGTATCATCACATGGCAATGCCTTTCTTGTACTACATCTAAATAAGGCTTGTATGTGGAGTTTGGTAGGAATCAATCTTAGGCATATTTGCAACACATATATTGCTAAGTCAAAAGAGTAAGCCTTAGGAGAAAACAAATCATACTTTTAATCAAGATTTGTGCAAGTGTGATGGAATATTTGTGGAGTGGAAATACGAAGATGACTCTTTTGTATGCAATCTCTTTTGTGAGGGTGAAACATGGCTACTTATTCTTTCTTTTTTTTTCTCACACACTTGTACATGAGCATGCATTTTTTTTCTTGTATCTATGTCTTCTACTCCTTTTTGCAAAAAAAAAAATTGAGAGTGTATTATGCATGAAAATCAAGGAGTATCTTTTTGGTGGTGGAATGGTATGATAAAATTTTGCTAACTTCTAGTGTAGAAGTTTAGCATGTGCCCGTGTAATCTTGATCTTAAAAGCATGATAAGATTCTCACATAGATCTATACTAGTTTGACGAGACTCAATGTGAAGGCAAATAGCATATGCATAAGGTTTACCGAATTCAAATCATCATAAGGCTTCGGTAGGAATTTCTATCGTATGTGGAACTCCCATTTTAAATTTCTCCATTAAATCAAGTTTCACATTCAACTAGGGTATTAGCAGCTCTTGTGACTATATCATATCCCACTACAACCTAGAATTGAACTTACTTTTGCTACCCATAATTTCCAAGTTTCAGGCAATAATATTCTAGGCCAATAAATCCAATACTTGGAGAATACTAAGTTATATGCAAGAGACTAGAGAAAATAAAAATAGAGAAACTATTCATCATTTCAACTTATGCAAAGTAAAAATATTTTTACCACACATCCTTTATTTTATTAACCTAACCTATACTATGTTATTATATTTATTCTTTTTTAATGCAAATGTGGTGGAAAGAATTAAATAAAATATAGGAATGCAAATGGGGTGTGATACAAGTTACGTCAAGTGGGGGTCCTCTCCCAAGCTTGTTCTTGGTCAAGGTTCGTGATAGGGGTTGAAACCCTAACGACGGATGTAGGCCATGAGGTTCGCCAAACCTTGTTGCAGCATGGCTTTGGCATTGGAGGGTTGAGCGTTGATGTTGGAATGCCTTCCATGGGCTCCATGGGTCTGGTGAAGAGAGTGTTGTCGAAGTCTATCATCCACACCTCAAGGTTTCCATAGCTTGGATGTACCTTGTTATTCCTTCGCTAAGAAAATGATAACCCTTGACTACAAAGGAATGATGTGCACTTAACATTCGTTGAGTGTGTTCTGTCATTCTTTGGCTAAGGTGTATCATACCTTCTTCCCATAAAGTATTAACTTGTACCCTTCATGCATTGGATGTGATCCGTCATTCCTTGGCTAAGGTAATGAAAACCTTTAACCACAAAGGAGTGACTTGTACCCAACACGTGTTGAATACGATCCATTATTCCTTGGCTAAGGTACAACACACCTATAACTACAAAGGGATGACGTGCACTCAACATGGGTTGTGTGTGATCCATTGTTCCTTGGCTAAGGTAAAAAATACCTTCTGGCCACATAGGAACAACTTGTACCCAATATACATTGGATGTGATCTCGTCATTCCTTGGTTAAGGTATATCATACCTTTTATCCACATAGGAACAACTTACATTTAATGATGGTGCCAATTCTCTTGAGCTTGAATGAGTGCTTTAGAATAGTTGAGAGCATAATGCTCTCACATATTCGTAGCAGCCCATTGGTTGCTCATGGAGGATTTCCATGTCAAATCTCTGGCCTCGTATAGTTATGGTTGATCATCGGGCTTAATTTCCGATAGGTAGCAGCCATCCTAATTTACTCCCTGGCCAAGAGATGTTGAAATGGAATCCTCTTAGGATTTCCAATAATTGGATCTTTGAATGCCTGCATCGTAATACTACTCCTGCAAACTTTCCCTCTATGAAAGAAAGGGATGGTTAGCTCCTGATACTTGTACAAATGAATTTTTTTCATTTGCTCGTACAGAGAAGATAAAATCAATGATGCATTGGGTCCAAATTCAAATGTATCCATGAACAATGTATTATTCATTGATAAAAGTAGGCTTTATGGATAAATCAATTTGCACATTTTCTAAAGCTCCTACTCATAAAAATTCAAGTGAAATAAATACACTATATGGATCCCTTCACCTTGTAAATTTTCTAACCATCATAGTTTTTTACACAAGAGCAAATGTTATCATTTGGATAATGGCAAAAAAGATTCTCAATTTTATCCTCCTGATCATTTTTAATTTCATGCCTAGAAATTTGAAATTTAGTGATCCATGCATGAATGAGTTTCAAATCAAAATTATGTTGTCACAAACCGATTCAACCATTAAGTAATTCTATAAACATTACCTAGGCAGAAAATGTCTAAGTCAATTTTAGCAATTCTTACGAAATTCTAGGTACTTGTTTAAATTTATTCCTCCCTGAGGTGAGATTACTTTTTGAAGAATTAAAAAGAGCAATGCCAACACTTACTCTCATGAGGATGCATAAGAATTGAATGATGAGAAGGTGTAAACATTCTTTACCAATGTAAGCAAAAATCGTTCAATCTTAATGCAATTCAAATGGCGAAAATTTTTAAACTTGTACCTCAATTGAAGAGCAGTCCGGGTTGAAGGTTGTTGTGTGAGGAACTGACAACCATGATTTTTGGTTTAGCCTTCATGTTCAATGTCTTCTGCCAAGTTGAGGTTGGAGTTGAATGAGCTTTATCTTGTTCCTTTATTGGGCCATCATCTTAAGCATTTCTCCACCATGAACTCAAAATGAGATCAGAGATATGCACTTGATGAGGCCTTCCATCCTCTTTACAAATTTTGTCCTAGCTGCACTAAAACCAAGATCAAACAAAACAACTCGAAAACGTGTTACGTTAGCTCAAAAGCATGTTGTACCTTTTGTCAAATTGTTTTGCCGAACTTGAAACAACATGCAAATGCATTGAATATTAAGGTAAATATTTTTGGTTTGAATTAGGAATATGAATTCAAGTGGTTACGCCCAAGGTTCATATCCAAATAAATTTATTTCTTAATTCAAAAGTTAGTTTTATGATGGCTGGAAATTTTATTTTCCAACATGCAAGTGTGAAATTCAAACATGCTAAATGCAAATGCAAAGATGGATTGGAAATTCAAATATGCAATTGGGAAATCAAATTTGAGATAACTACCAATTAACCTATTGGCAAGGACTCACCGAATTTTTAAAAGTCCGATGAGTGGGACTTACCTTCGTCCTGTTCATGACCTGTTGTCCAATCCCGGAGTTGAAGATGTGGACACCTTCTCTTGCTTGTCATGCCAAATTTCCTTTGGCCTGTCAGTTGGACATGTGGACCACATAATGGCCCAAGCCTCTCCGTCGTCTTGATGACTTGTTGATGTAGTGAAGGTTTCTTCCTCTTGAAGATATTCTTTCATGAGCATGGTGAGGCTTGTCCTTCTTTTGGGGTTCCACTTCGACCCTCTTGATTTTCCTTTGAGTTAACCCATAATTTGATCATGGATCAAAGACTTCGTTTGGAATGATGACATGTGGACTCCACAATCAAACAAGAAACGCTTCATCCACATTGTCAGTTGCCTTGGGTTGCACGGGCTTGGTCGAAGGGTAGGTGTCGGTACCCTGCAGAACGATTACCCCACGGTACCGCAAGAAATGCAAGAGAGTTCTACTTGTCAAAGTTGAAGATTTCCACAGGCCCCAGATGACATATTACACCAGACCCACATCCCTCATATGGGTATCTCCGGGCATTGACACGTGTAATGTAAATAGGGATCTAAACTCCCAACACAGGGAAGCTCCACGATCTACACGTGTATAACGACCCCGGACCTAACCTCCAGCAGGGGGAAGCACCAGTGCCGACACGTGTATAGCAGTTCCGGAGCTACCTCCCCGCAAGGGGAAGCTCTAAAGCTGCATCGTGTGGAGCCTCCGGACCTTCATCACCAACGAAACATTGGCGGATCTCCTTCAGCACGGACATTCAAGGGACAATTAAAGCGGCAGTTACAAGACCTGATTACGTGTCGCTAATACTGTATTAACGACACACGATCAGAGCACCGTTAATAGAGGTAACACAGCCATTAAGTCACATTATCACACTATTAACCATGCTTAATACTCATAGGCAGTGTATTAGACTATTAAATATGACAGGGCCAAATGTCGGGCCAGGCAAATGATGTAACAGTCAGTCCTTGGACTATAAAAAGACTGAGCCATACGATACAGGGAAAATCTCCAAGTTGAGCCATAGACTACGCTTCCTAGCGATTCTCAATACAACAACACACGCCCCGTGGAGTAGGGTATTATGCTCACGCGGCCCGAACCACGTAAATCTCATGTGTTACCATCTTTCCATTGATCTCTACGTGCCCCAAACAAAACAAGAACCTCCGCAGGCTACATTTGGTAGTACCGGGGGAAGTGTTGTTGCTACACTTCAACATTTGTCGCGCTAGGTTGGGGGACCCGAGACCTCAAGATGGTGAATTCCGCCACAGGATCTTTCAACGACAATCACGCTTAACAACCTGCTGGAGGCAATCCCTCCAACGTGTAGTAGCCAGTGGGTACCATTGTTTCGGCAGGTACTATGGCAGCACAGTCGACATCTGTTCTGGCAAACAATGCTGGGTGACAAGATGGGGCATTTGCGTCGATCACTGCATCGACGAACAATAACACTGAGCACGCGCTCATTGCCGCGCGAGCTCTTCTACAACATCCACCACCTCCAGGGGCACCCCAGGGTGCTTTGGAATAGTGGAGAGTTGATGTTGAACATCTGGTTGCAACCGCAGTAGCTGGCATTAGAAATCGAGGTCCTCCCCCTTTGGGGCGAGCACCATCACAACGACGGACCTTGTCGGGCCGACTTGGTCCACAAGTCTCGCAGCATAGGAGACGTGCTGCATCCCAACAGGTGACTTCGCTGCCTCCCGGGGCATGACGCACCCACACCATCACTTGGATTCTGACTCACGACCTGCGGTCAGAACTTGATCGCCGTTATCGGCAGCAGGATGGTCGCGTCCATATCGAGCGCGCTCGTGAGAGACGAGAAGCTCGAGACAACCCTTCTCATGGGGTAGGGGGAGGCTGTTTTGCCTTGGCCATGCATTTACGCATGGTCAGATGGCCACAGAAGTTCCGACCTCACTTGCCATAAAAATTCGACGGGACGGTCAACCCCGCCGAGTTCCTACAAATTTACTCCACTGCTATACTGGCAGCGGGGGTGATGAGGTTGTGATGGCCAACTACTTCCCATTGGCTCTAACTGGGACTACAAGGTCCTTGTTCATGAGTCTTCCACCCGACTCCATTAATAGTTGGGCGGAGCTATGCCAACAATTGACCGCCAACTTCGGGAGTTCTTACACCCGGCCTGGCACTGAACTGGATATGTTTGCTGTAAAGCAAACAACGAGGGAATCGCTGCGATCCTTTATCCAGTGATTTTATAAGGTATGGAATACTATCCCTTCAATATCGAGCTCTTTTGTTATCGGTGCATTCAGATAGTGTGTTTGAGATAAGAAGCTGCTGGAGAAACGGGCGACCAAAGAAGTCACGAGTGTCAAAGATCTCTTCAGCTTGGCAGACAAATGTGCCAAAGCTGCGGAGGGACGTGAAATGCATTCTAAACCACCTACGGAGGCCAACAAAAAATCCACCAGGATTGAAGACACTACATCCGGAGGTGGCAAAAAGAAAAAGAAGCCCAATGGCAAGAAGAAGTCGTCGGTCGGCACACCTGCCGCTGCGGCTGCTGCAGCTCCGGGTGGTCGGGGGCCACTCCCCAAGAAACAACCTCGACCATCGTCAAAAGATGGTGGAAGCTCTAAGGTGTGGTGTCCGATCCACAAGACGGACAGGCACAATCTGGAAGAATGCTGGGAGGTCCAGAATCTTGCTGAGTGCTATAACAAGGGCCGGAAAGAAGCTCCTTTCTATCACTGGGAAGGAAAACAAAAAGTAGACGAAGCTCCGGCTGAGGAGTAGCTAGGTTTTTAGGACCCCAAGAAGGTCCTGAAAGCTGTCTATAACACCGTCGATGATGACTTTGATGTTTCTTACAACGATCGTCGGAAGACCCTGAACACCATTTATGGTGGTTCTTGGGATATCACTTCTTGCCGCATCCTCAAAACAATGTGGCAGGACATGGCTGTTGCAGCTCCCACCGCTAGGGCAGAACCTCATCGGAAGTGGATGGATACTCCCATCATCTTCGATGCTTCGGACTGCCCCCACAACATGATCGGAGCTGGCCAACTCCTCTTGATGGTTTCACCCACCATTAACAATATCCAAATCCACCATGTAATGGTGGACGGAGGTTCGGGGCTGAACCTCATAAGCTTCAAAGCCTTCGTTAAACTCCAGCTCCCACCTTCGGACCTTTGCCCATCTCGACCTTTCTCCAGGGTAGGTCTGGGGACCACTACTCTTCTCGGCTCCATCACACTCCCTGTGACCTTCGGGACTCGGGAGAACTACATAACTGAGAAGTTGGTCTTTGACGTTGAGCAGATCAGCCTGCGTTCAACGCCATTTTGGGCAGGCCATCCTTGTACAAGTTCATGGCCGCCGCCCATTGTGGTTACTTAGTGTTGAAGATCCAACACCTGTGGGCATTCTCCGGATCCGTGGAGATTGTACTGCTGGAGTCACTACTTTAGAAGAACTCTATGCGCTTACGACGGTGCAAGAGGAAGCATCCGTTAAGGAGCCAGCTCTGAACCCTCCGAGCATTTTTCATCGAGGATCTAGCTCCGCACCTCGGGTGCAACCTAGCGGCGACACCGACGTTCCCGTCAAAGTCATCCATATTGATTCCGAAGCCGCTCAAACTACCCGTATAACGGGAGGTCTGAACGACAATTAGGAACTCGCGCTCATCACTTTCCTCCGGGCTAATGTCGACGTGTTTGCCTGGAAGCCGACGCAAATGCCTAGGATCCCTAGGAAGGTGATTGAGCACAACCTGAAGATTTATCCTCACGCCCGTCCTGTACGCCAGAAGCCCTAGAAGCAATAAATCGAGTGGCAAAACTTCATTCGATAGGAGATCAAGAAGTTGCTCGAAGCTGGTTTCACCTGGGAGGTGTTTCATCCTAAATGGCTGGCAAACCCAGTCGTGGTGCCCAAGGCTGGCGGGAAGCTTCGGATGTGTATCGACTACACCACTTTAAATAAGGCATGTCCAAAGGATCCATTTCCACTATCTAGAATAGATCAGATAGTGGACTCCTCCTCCGGGTGTGAGCTATTGTGTTTCTTAGATGCATATTCTGGATATCATCAAATACAAATGTCTAAGGAAGATGAAGAGCATACTGCCTTCATAACAGTAGATGGATTGTACTGTTATACTGCCATGCCATTTGGTCATAAAAATGCTGCTTCAACATTTGTGCGAGCTATGTACAAAACATTTGAAGAGCTAATTAGAGACCTGGTGGAGGTGTACGTCGATGACATCGTCGTGAACATCAAGAACAAGGAGTCACACCTTGATAATTTACAAGCTGTCTTCGACAAGTTGCACACCACGCGCACCAAGCTGAACCCGGACAAATGTGTCTTCGGGGTTAGCTCCGGGAAGCTTCTAGGTTTCTTGGTGACTCAACGAGGAATTGAAGAAAATCCGACAAAAATCAAGGCTATAGAAGATATGCGGCCCCCAACCTGCATCAAGGATGTCCAAAAGTTAACTAGATGTCTAGCTGTGCTCATTTGGTTCATGTCAAGACTGGCAGAGCAGGCACTTCCGTTCTTCAAACTCTTGAGGAAGTCCGAACCATTTCATTGGTATGAAGAAGCATAAAAGGCGGTTCAAGAGCTAAAACAACTCCTCACCACACTATCGATCTTGGTAGCTCCGAATCCTGGTGAGCCTTTACTGCTTTACATTTTGGCAACCACCAAAGTTGTCAGTATGGTCCTGGTCACGGAAAGACTGGAGCCACGTCCAGTCCAGGATCCCGGACCCCTCCGAGAGGCTCCGAAGTTACCTGAAAGCGTGCCTGGTCCCCATCCCCCTGACTTGGAACCTCAAGGCAAAATGCCAGGAGATCAACCTCATTCACATGATGAGGTTCGCCTAGTCGCCCAAGATTATTCGGACCCTTCTAGTAAGGTCTGGGTCGAACAAGAAGAAGTTTTTGACCCCTCCAAGAGGGTCCAAGAAGCTCAGCTTGAATGTCCGGACCCCTCCAGAAGGGTTCGGGTCGATGGAGAAGAAGCTCTGGATCCCTCTGAGAGGGTCCAGACCGTCCAGCGCCAAGTGTACTTCATCAGTAAAGTACTCCACGATGCCAAGAAAAGATACATTGATGTGCATAAGCTACTTTATGCAGTTCTTATTGCCTCAAGGAAGCTTCGTCACTACTTCCAAGCTCACAAACTTCTTTTCCACTATGTGCTATTTTGCATAACCCTAATTCTATCGGGAACATTGCAAAGTGGGTAGGGGAACTGACCGAGTTCGATCTCAAATTCGTGTCACGACAAGCAATCAAATGTCAAGCCTTGGCTGACTTCATGGTGGAATGGACTCCCTCTCCATCAAACCCTGGGGGCCACAGTGAGAAGAAACCGGAACCCAAGGTCCCAGTATTTACCGAGCCACACTGGACTCTCTACTTTGACGACTCCGTGCAAAAGCAGGGGGCCAGAGCTTGAATCCTTCTCCTTCCTATGACTAGAGAGAAAGTTAAGTACATGGTTCACCTTGATTTCAAGGCGACCAACAATATGACGGAGTATGAAGCTCTCATCTATGGACTCAAGGTGGCACTATCTTATGGAGTCAAACATCTATTGGTGAAGGGTGATTCACAACTCATCATCAAACAAGTCAAAGGCGAATGCTGTTGTAACAATCCCTAACTAGCTGCCTATCTCCTTGAAGTCCACAGGCTCCACAAGGACTTCGAAGTCCAGGATCTCCACCATGTTCAACGCCTTCAAAATGCTGAAGCTGACGAACTCTCGACGAAGGCTTCAACCGGAGCTCCGGCTTCTGATGGAATCTTCATTCAGAGGTTGTCAAGACCAACAGCTCAGCCTCTCGAAGTGAGGGAAGGGGGCAAGACCAGCACTTCAAAGCTGGCAGTCCCGGTGGCCCTTTTACCATGGCGTCCACCAAGTGTCGTAGGTGCTGTCAGGAGCTCCGAGCAACCCAGCATGCAAGACCCAGAAGCTCAAGTTAGCTCCGATGCATGGATCTCGAAGATCCAGAGCTACTTGAAAGACAACATCCTTCATGAAGACAGTGTATCCGCTGACCGGATTGTCAGATTGGCTAAAAGATACACGTTGGTAGAAGGGGATCTCTACCGGCGCGGTGCCAATGACATCCTAATGCGGTGCATTGCAAGGGAAGAAGTGTGACACCCTAATTTTTGCATCATGCATTGCATACATAATCATGCATTAAACATTAATAGAATAAAAGAAAAATAATAAAACATAAAAAATACATATACAAATATGTGTAGCAAAAGAAAAAAATATAATAGCATAAAACATGTATTAGAGAATAAATATAATAATAATAATAGTATATATATAAATAATACATATAAAAAATAATAAAATAAATAATATATATAATAATAATATTTATATATGTAAAGAAAAAAAGGAAAAAAAAACAACTGTCGGCCAGGCCGATCCGGCCCAGCCAGCGCGACCCCACCCGCCGGGTCAACTCGCCCCAGCACGTGCCCCGCACCGTGCCTGGCCCTGCACCGCGCCTCGCCGCGCTCGCACCTCCCGCGCGCGTCACGCACCGCTCGCGTGACCCCGCTCCCGCGCCTGAGCTGGCCCACCAGCACGCGCTGTAAGCGTGCCTGCCCCCATGCGACCCCGCTAGCGCCCGAGCGCCCGCTGCCACGCGCCATGTGCCCCACCTCGGCAGCCCTAGCTAGCACCCCAGGCCAAGTCGGCATGTGGCCCATGCCGAGTCGGTACCGAGCTCGCGCCTATAACCCCCCCCCCCCCCCCCCCCCCCGATGCCTTTGTATTTTCCGACACCAAAGGAACCGCAGCGCTGGCCAGAAAGCCCTAGCCGCCGGTAGAAGAAAAGAGAAGAGCAGAGGCTCTGCCAGGGGAAGAAAAGGAAGGAAAAAAAGACGGGTAGAAGAGGAAGAAAAAGAGGAGGGTGTCGTCGTCCGCCGGAGGTCGTCTTCGTCGTCATGACGCCGTCGTCGTGCTGCCAGAGGACTGTTGCGCCATCTACTTCATCTACGCGTCGCCATCGTTCTGCGATCTTTGAAGCCATCACGTCTACGGTAGGATTCGTTTTTCCGATGCAAATTTTAGCAATGTATTAAATCTAATAGACGTAATTTAATCGTAGTTGCACCATAAATTTATTTTCAGCAGCATTAATTCTCGCTAAAACCCCTGTAAACTCGTATGAACTATTTGCATCTAATTAATAAACAATCGTAGTTAATTAATTATTGAACTTTGCATGCATGCATGTCATTGCATGTTGATTAATTTTTGCATCATGTTGATTTGTATATATTTTCTTGTATGTGTGATCACGGGTAGAGAGAAGTGCTCAAGAGGTCATGTACGAGGATTTCCAGAACCAAGACTTCGAAGCGCTTGAGCAACTCTATCCGTCGGAACAAGGAAAGTGTCCTTGAAGCATATTGATCCAGTTTTGAAATAAATGTTTTGTTTGCAAAACTGCATGCTTGTGTCAAATTGATGGGAATCCTATGGTATTAAGTTTACTAGATTTGTTTAACCACCCTTGTCACCTGGAATTATGGTAGAGAGTCGGGGTGGGCTTTTTACCTTTTCGCTTCCCTTAATTAATTGGGATGGGAAAACAACACTACACATAATTATGCATTAATGTTATTCTGGTTAATGTGAACTGGTCAATATGATATGGTAATGGGTGATCTAAGTAAGCCTGGTATGTGGATGGGTTGGATGTCATGGTGGTTTGCTTGCTTTTGATCTAAGGACAGGATCATGCGAGAATAAGCCAGGACTACAGTGCCACCACGAGGCAAGTATGGGTGCGGCATAACTGATTAATTAGGGCTTTGCCAGTGCTATTTGGACCATTAAGGATGCTCGAGGAAGGGGTAGTCGGAGTTGGTTTGTTGATAATTGGTGGGACTACCCTGGGATCCGAATAGCTCAAGAGGGGGCCCTTGGTTGAAGATGTGCTAAGTAGGAGACATCGCCACCGGTGAAACCTTAGTGGGGTCTAAATAGGCTAGTAATCCCTTTGTAAAGGCTATTTTGTGATCTCTTGACCATACACCAAAGGAAGTGTAATTGGCGTAAGGGAGGTTCTGTAGTCGCCGACTGGTGATGAAATCACAAACACGTGGGTAAAGTGGCACAACCTCCGCAGAGTGTGTCTAAAACTATCGTGATAGCTGTGCTTCCGGTCACGAGCACCTGGACAACTTCCATGATTAGAGGGAAATTGAGATTTGGGATGGTTATGGTTTGGTAATGGTATTGGCTGGTTATGGATTAACTATGACATTGAATATGGTTAATGGTATGATGGTTATGGATATGGAATATGGATTGGTGCTATGTTATTAATTATGGTTTATGATGGGAATACTTCACATACGTATGACATAATGCTTTTCAAATGTTTTAATGTACTTTTCAGCACTCAACCATTATTACAATCGTCATTTGAATCAGCTACATGTCATACTTTCCACAGTTGCTGAGTACGACATGTACTCACTCTTGCAATCCCCCCAACAGTTGCAGGTCGGGATTGGGAGTATTACGTTAATAATGCGGAGTTCTAGGCCGTGTCTACCGTCAGCTTTGCCTGTGCTGTTGCATGGAGCTGTGCTATACCTTTTGCTTAGCTGCATAGTTGCATATTTAGTTATTTCGGCTGCATTAGTTGAACTTGTCATTAATGATCATTAGAGCTTGTATTCGAGGATAATATGAATTGTGTAATAAATTTGGTTAATTAATTTGCTCTGTGGTAACTGTCTGTATATTGTTTGTGATGCACTTGTATATGTGTGTTGAACATCCTGGGCACACATATACTGCACTTGGTTCATTTTCGAAACTGGGTGTCACAAATTGATATCAGAGCCACAGGTTGACCATAGGACGCAGCCTAAATAGAATGGACACTTTAGAGCACATAGGAGCACTTAGGAATCGATGTGTTTTTGCTTGGAGTGCTGTTTGCTATATATATTGTTTGCTTGTGTGCTTAATAGAGGATTTTGTGATGCTTTAGTATTGCCATGTCCACCTAGGCTAGTATAACTAGTTGTTTAGTTTCATATCCCTTGATGCATTTAGTTGGGGACGTTTCTAAATTCTTACCTATTGCTTTTTTCTAGATTGTGAGGACTCGCAACCAGAGGGATGTCAATGATGAGGAGGAGAACCATGGAGTAACTCAAAACAACAATGGACAAGGACCTGCTCATGGAGCTATCAATATTGAGCAGCTATTCGCTATGCAGAACCAGCTCATACAGACCCTGATACAAACTATGGAACAGCTGCAGGCTGGCAATAACAACAATCAACCCCACACACCTCCACCGCCACCCCCGCCTCCTCATAACCGATTGGGAGAGTTTATGAGGACTAGGCCATCGACCTTTGCTCAAGCTGCCGACCCTATGGATGCCGATGATTGGATCAAGTCCGTGGAGAAGAAACTTGCTATTGTCCAATGCAATGATCGGGAGAAGGTGCTATTTGCTTCTCATCAACTCGTTGGAGGAGCTGTGGATTGGTGGGATGCTTATTGCAATGCTCATGAGAATCAATAGAGGATCACTTGGGCGGAATTCAAGAACTTCCATTCTCATTATGTGCCCGAGGGAGTTATGATCTTGAAGAGGCAAGAATTTGATAACTTGAGGCAAGGGAGATCGAGCATGGGTGAATATCAACAAATTCACTTAACTCTCAAGGTATGCGCCTGAGGATGTGAGCCAGGACAGCCGGAAACAATACTTGTTCATGAGGGGCTCGAACAATGAGATCCAAGTGCAATTGCTCAACTGTGATTATGCCAATTTTTAGAAGCTTGTGGACAAAGCAATTGTGGTTGAGAACAAGATTCGTGAGATGGAGCAAGACAACAAGAGGAAGGTGCCATACCAAGGACAACAACAAAGAAGTAATGTGCGCCCTCGCTTCGCGCCTTCTAATGTGCCACACTACATCTCCTCTACTCCTGTACAGTGCCCTGATTATGCACCGCACCCAGCTCAGTTTGTGCAGCAGCGCCCTGTCATGCAATCACCTAGGGCTCCAATGCCTTATGCACCCCATGCTAATTTTCCTGGTGCAAATGTTCAGAACCAAGCTCGCCCCAATAATTCAGGTGGAGTTAAGAAGTGCTATACATGTGGAGAAGCTGGACACTTTGCGCATCAATGTCCTAAGTCAGGCCTTGGTCAAGGAAGAAATGCGTCGAGGCAAAACCCAAGACCCAATGGAGGACAACCGCAAGGAAACCGCAGACAATAGAATTTTGCTCGCAACAATGTGAACCATGTCTCTACGGAGGATGCTCAACAAGCGGATGACGTGGTCCTTATTATGTTTCTCGCAAACTCCAACCCCGCGAGTATGTTATTTGATTCTGGAGCATCGCATTCATTCATTGCATCGAAGTATGTTGTCAAGTATAGTTTGCCTATCTCTCATATGAAGTTTACTCCGTTGGTTAAGTCTCCTAGAGGAGAGATGAGGACAAATATAGTATGTCAAAAAGTAAGCCTTAGAATAAGGGGGGTAGACTTCTCCGCCAACCTCATTATTTTGGATTCTCAAGGATTGGACATTATATTGGTATGGAATGGTTGAGGATGCACAATGGAGTTATCGGATGTGCCACAAAGACGGTGAAGTTGACCAATGAGGAGGGGATCACCATAGAATTTGAAGCAACTCAACATGCACCAAAGCGATTGGAGTTGAATCATATGGACGGTGCCACAATTGAGGAGATTCCGGTGGTGTGTGAATTTTTGGATATTTTTCCGGACGAGTTGCCAGGTATGCCACCTGATCGAGACATTGAATTCGTTATTGATTTAATACCTAGAACTGCACCTATAGCTAAGAGGCCATATAGGATTCCTCCTATGGAACTAGCGGAGCTCAAGAAGCAGATTCAAGAGAGAACATCTGGACCCCTCCGGGAGGGTCCAGGAAGTTCAAGTACACTTCATACAGTCACTGCTCTAAAAGTGTAACTACCTACCCCTGGGTTAGTATAAGATGTATAGCGCACTTATCTTGGTCCCGCACCATAAGTGTGTCCTTGTCTCCCCTGTAATCCGGACCTATAATGAAAGATATTATTGTGTAAAAACAGACTCCACGTGCATTTAATTTTGTACAAGGCTCGATCTATCAAATTATTGTTTTTAACCTTCTTGTCTAAAATGAAAGTTTGAAATTCTTTTTTAGTTTTTGTTCAAGTTATCCATATATGTTAGAAGTTATATTGTTGATCTCTTTGGATCTTAACATGTTGTATAGTGTACTTGCCTGAACGCCAAGCCAACATAGGTTCGCAGTGTGCTATCGACTTAGCCTGGTCCTGCACCCTAAGTACGCCACTCTACCTACACCCCGGCAGGCCTTAGTAGGGTGAGTACTAAAAAAGCATATGGGTCCGGAAAGATTATATCAATATTCTTGTAACCATATTCGAGTTTCGTCGGATTTAAAACTTAAAAGACAATGATAAGTCACAAAAGATTTATAGACAACAGGATGAATTTTACTTTTTTCTTGTATTTAATGTGCAGGAAAAACAAAAATTCATAGCGATGGTGGACAACGCCGGAGGTACTAAGCTCCGACATCCTCCAAGAGGGCCCGCCGTCGACAACCCCTGGGGCCTACCTTCAACTATTCGTGCGGCGACATCCGGACATATCAAGTTCCGATAAATCCCAGGGGGCCCACCATCGATGTGTTATATGTTGATGGTAGGTACCGTCGGAGCTATCAAGCTCCGTTAATCCTAGGGTGCCTGCCATCAACGTGTGAGAAATAAAGACTTCAGACCTAAAATCTACAAGTGCGAAGCGTTCAAGTCATCAATATACTGTCAAATCCATTGGTACATGTACACACTTCAGTTGTGCACATATACTAGGGGGCCAACAAGATAGAGTACTTTATATTCAAGACAAAACAACAATAAATGAAGTTCATGTCAAAGTGGATTTCATTAAATCGAAGCATTGGATTACAAAATTGGGATTACAACAGAAGGCAAAAGGAAAAAGTCCTAGCTACTGGAGGATCTAAGTCCTGCAGAAGAATGAGGCGACTTCTTTGACAACTCCTTGGACGCTGGCCCTGGCGGCGTCCTCCTCTTCAGGAACGGGACCTTGGAGCACGAGGTCCAAAGAGAATTGGGGATCTCGGCTTTACATAACACATAAGCACATACTCTATGATGTTTGTAGCCAGAGATTTCCCCTCTATATCCAGTTGGTCCGCAAAGATGTCACCCATCGCGTCGAGTTTGCTACCAGCAACATTGAGGGCCACCAATGCTCGGTCCAAGTCCAGCTCCAGATTGTTCAGACGTACAGGACTGAAGCCTAGTGGTGTCAACGTGTCATTGGCTCGTCCCAAGAAGTCCCATATTTGGATGGACTCAGTCTCCTTGAAGCTCTGCAGCTCCTCCAGTGACTTTTGACGGCCGCAAGCTCTGAACCCTCCTCAGTGAGGCGCTCGACCAATTTGGCATGCTGCTGCATATTGTCAGCAACATGCTTTTCATGATCGGTCAGCTCCGTCTCCTGGAGGTGGATGTGGTTCCACCTTTTCGCCAGGTCTTTTTCCCTGCCTCTCACTTTCCATTCCCTGGTGGCAACGTCAGCTTCTCTTTTCGAGAGCTCCTGACCCAGTTTCCAATACTTCTCTTCTTGACTCCATAGATCCAGCTTTTTGCTGCGATCTGCCAAATTCTGTTCACCCAGAGTCAATTTTTGGGTGACCTCCAACTCCATCTTCACAATATCCTCCTGTCGCTCCAAGAGCTTCTCTTCCCTCGCATCAAGGTCTGCTCGACGCTTTAGGAGGACCTCATTCAATTCATTGAGGCTTTCGTGATGCTCATCAGCAGCATCACGCCTCTCCTTGGCTTGTTCAATGATCTCCCTAGAGTTAGCTTTGAGCGCCCTGATGGCAGCCTCTTTCTCTTCCAGCAGCTTGTCCCAATATTCCAACTGGGCCTTTTCCCTCTTAATCCACTCCTTCTAATCAGCCAGCCTTGTCTGTGCAAGCCTGGTCTCGAAGTGGAGTCTATTGCGCCAACACCTCAAGGTGTCGCGCTCCTCCTCCAAGGCTTTGCTCTCCTGATCGAAGGCGAGCTGGACTTGTCAGAGGCTCGAGCAAGCGTTGTCTATGGACAACGCCAGAGGGATAGGCTCTGGACCAGCTGGGATCAACTCCACTGGCTCCAGAGGATTCTCCATCACAAAATTGGGTCCACTCTACAAGGGTGGTCCCCTGAGCTCCTGCAGCACTAGGGCCGCTCTCTGGAAGCTCTTCAGCAGCAGCAGAAGAAGAACCCGCTGGGAGAAGTCCCACCTCCACACCGAAAGTCTACGGCGCTACTTCCGGGTCTTCAATTATCGGCTTTGAGTGTGGAGGACTTGTCACCACCTCTTCAGGCTGCTCCGGCTCTGGTCTAGACACCTCCGGGGCAGCTATCTCCGGGGCAGTGGCTGGGGCTTCATCGAGTGCCCCTACCACCACTGGCTTAGAAGCCAACGCGTCAGTCACATCCAGTTCAACGACCGGAGCTTCAAGCATTTCCGGCCCAGCCATCGAACCTTCAACAACTTCTGGCCCAAGGGGAGGGGCTTCAACCATCTCCGGTTCGATGGCTGGGGCATAAATTGCCTCTGGCTTAGCGGCCAGGACTTCGACGACCTCCGGCTCAAAGGCCGGAGCCTCTGACATCTCTGGCTCTGGTACTGGAGCATCAACCTCTAGCACCGTGGCCAGAGGTACATCTTTGACTTCTTCCCCGTGGTCCGGCGCTACCACGGGAGCTTCAGGCGAGGACTCAAAATCTAACTCCACAACAGCTAGCGCTGGAGGTGCCATGACCTCTGCCACCACTGGAGGAGGAGGCTCTGTGGTCGAAGATGGAGCTTCAGCATGCGCAGCCACGGTCGCTGCAACAGAAGCCGAAGTCCCTGACCCTTTTTTTGACACCCTAGAAATAAAGAGATGAGAAGATTAAAGACACAACAAAAACAAGATCAGCATGTTAAGGCGAGTACACGATGCTTACCTAAAGATGCTACCGCCCCAGTCGCCTCGGAACCTCTTCTTATGAGGCCTGGAGCCAGAGCCCACCAAGTCTAGTGAGACAACGACTTTGGACCTCAACTGGGGACCACTTGCAGCAGCCGGAGTCCTTTCGGCTAGAGCTCATCTTGGTCGGGAAGAACTCCCGGACCTGGAGCTCTTAGCTGGCACTGAAGCCGGTGTTGACTGCCCGGAGCTAGCACCTCTCGAAGACGCCTCCGCTAGAGAAGGTGCAGCCGCAGAAGACCTCCTCCGCCGGGGAGGAGCCGTTGTAGAGGAAGTAGCCTTGAAGGACCTCCCATCAGCATGCTTCAACTTTCTCTTCCGGCTGGAGGGTTTGGCTGGCTCTTTGCCCTTGCCCTTGCCGATGTCTTCAACCCTCTGGATCGGTGTGGAGGTGGGCCCTCCTTCGGAAGCTCCGGGGATTAACACCCTGGAAGTCGGACGCCTCTCCACTTCACCAAGGTCATCAAGTGCTGTCATCTTTCTCTGGAGCTCTCTGCAGAACTCTGGCTCCATGTTTAGAGGAAGGAAAGCAGCCAGCTGAACCAAGTCGTCGCCTTCGACATTGATCCCATGCTGAAATTTCTTGAGATGAAGCTTCAGAGCTTCATCATCCAAGTTGCACTTCACACCGGTTTCAATTCGGTCGTCATCCATCACGCTGTTGAGAGCCCAGGCGAGCTTCTCCCTCTTCCTCAGCGAAGCCCATCTGTTGACCAAGAAATTGCAGAAGACAATCTGAGGGGTCACTCCACCCTCCACGCATTCTCAGATCCTGGTTAGGACGGGGTTAAAAGCATCTGACAGCTTTGGAACTACACTACAAGCGTCGGTATCAATGTTGGGGAGTCCTTGGGGCAGCTCCAACCTCTTGTGCTCCTCCACTGCAATGGTGACCCAGTCCTTCTTCCAGTCATCCCATTTGCCAAAAGGGAATGACTTCAAGTACTTGAAGGGGCACTTCTTGCGCTTGACGAAGTAGTAGAAGCCAAGAAGCTCAGTCCCCTTACAGGTGGTCTGGACCGTCAAGAAGGTATAGAGTAGCTCGATGCCTGGGGAAACACCCACCCACATCTCGCAGAAGTGGACGAAGGTCGCCACTAGCAGAAGAGAATGGGGGCCAAGATGATACAGCTGGAGACCGTAAAAGTCAAGCAGCATTAAAAGAAAGGTTGAAAAAGGTGGGATCAATCCCACCATGACGTACGTAGAGAAGTACACCATATTGCCATTATGCTCCTTCTTGAACGGGAGCTCGCCAGCACGGATCAGGTGGCTGAAGGAGTCACTGGACCACCCCATATAGGTGCGGACCTTCATCAAATCGTCCTTGCTCTTGAGGTGGCTCTTGGGAAGACCCAACTCCATCGCAGCAAAGTGGAGCGAAGGAAGAGAAAGCTAGGCGAAGTTTGGGAGGCTCTAAGCGCAAGTTTGATCGAAAGCGTAAAGAGTCCTCAAACCGCGCATATTTTCCTTCTTAAGTAAGCCTCCGTGATGCTTGGATGGAAACCACAACAAGAGTGGGGTCACATTTCAAAAATCTACCCCGTCCATGACGAATGGATCTGGGGCCACCCCGACGAAGAGATCGAGGTTATTACCCCAGGCGAACCATTGTCATGATGGGCAGCGGGAGACTCAAAGGCGCCACCCTGACAAGGCGCTCGAAACCAATACGGTTTCTATATTGGGAACTGGCAACCTTCAATTGCGTGAGATCCACACTCAAAGATCTCATATGCCGCATTCATAACAAGCCACGCGATGATGGTTTAACCTCGGACCATCGCCCCAACGGCACATCACATGACTTCTGAAGTTGAAGCACGGGAATCAAGGATGGCCACACCTCTAGTAGAATAACTTATCCCAAAGGGTTTCTCCCAGAGGTGGGCTCGGGGGCCACTATCGGTACCCTGCAGACCGGGTACCCCACAGTACCGCAAGAAGTGCAAGAGAGTTCTATCTGTCAAAGTTGAAGGTTTCCTCAGGCCCCACATGTAATATTACACCAGACCCATATCTCTCATATGGGTAGCTCTGGGATTGACCAATGTAATGTAAATCCAGATCTAAACTCCTAACACAAGGAAGCTCCGTGATCTACACGTGTATAATGACCCCGGACCTAACCTCAAACAGAGGAAAGCTCCGGTACCGACACGTGTATAGAGATTCCAGAGCTACCTCCCCGCAAGTGGAAGCTCTGAAGCTACCACGTGTGGAGCCTTCGGACCTTAATCACCAACGAATACATTGGCGGATCTCCTTCAGCACGGACATTCAAGGGACAGTTAAAGCGGTAGTTATAAGACCTGATTATGTGTCTTTAATGTTGTATTAACGACACACGATCAAAGCACCGTTAATAGAGGTAACGCTGCCATTAAGACACGTTTTCACACTATTAACCATGCTTAATACTCATAGACAGTGTATTAGGCTATTAAATACGCCAAGGCCAGATGTCGGTCCAGGCAAATGATGTAATGGTTAGTCCTTGGACTATAAAAGGACTGAGCCGTATGATATAGGGAAAACTCCAAGCTTAGCCATAGACTACGCTTCCCAGCGATTCTCAATACAACAACACACACCCCGTGGAGTAGGGTATTATGCTCAGGCGACCCGAACCTTGGAAATCTCTTAATCTTTGCGTGCCCCAACCGAAACAAGTATCGGGGGAAGTGTTGTTGCTACACTTCGACAGTAGGGATGCCAACAAGTGATTGTGGGATATCTTGGATCTTGAATGCTCTTTAAGTTTCTTGTCCTTGGCCAAGAGATTAATGTAAATGTTTTCTTGATTTTGTGCTTGGCCGTGGACAAGATACTTCAAGGTAGGCTAGTTTAACTTAAATCCCTTGAAATTCCCATAGCCTCCTTGATTACAAGGGTGATGTTGATTCCACCCTTGCCCTCCTTGTTGGTGATAGCCATTAGAGTTGTGTTTGAAAGGAAGAATCCTCATGGGTCTTAACGAAATGATTCCCCAAATGGCCCAAGTTGACATGGATTTTCACAAATCATGTGAATATCCATGGCTTGGATCATCCGACACTTCTCCATTGGCTTGATCTTCATGCTACTCAATGGGAGGTGTAGTTCCATAACTAGCATGTCCACCTTGTTAAATGGTGTGCATGAAAAGCTAAGGGAACTAGAGCATTCATCAATCTACCCCTTGAGTGGAGATCAGATTCTCATCCATGATGAATGAGAATAGGACTACTTCAGCTCAACATGAATGTGGACATGGATTGGTGAAGCCAACCCATGACATGAGTGTTGGATGAAAGGCCAACTATCAAACCTATGATGGAGACAAACCAAGAAGAACTCTTGTAGCCTCCCCCAAGCTTGGGAATGGATGACTTTGACTTCTACTGGAAGCTGATATTATTTTGCAGAAGGCAATGGTGTTGCCTAGCAGACATTTGTTGAGGTACACCTTAAATCATCTTGAAGTTGAGCACTTGCATCCTCGTTGGCTATCCCATGAAATGGGTTAGCCAAAACTACCTTGTTTTCACACAAAAAACGGAAAAAAAAACAAGGGTAATCCTATCTAATAACTATTTGTACCTATAACTTAATCACAAGTTATAGCTATCCTTCACTTCCTTTGCCTTCCCCGCAACGGTGCCAGAAATGCTTGTTGACGTTTCTTACATTACAGATAAAAATCTGCAAGCACACGAAATTTTCATGTAGCATTTCACCCAAGAGTATTCCCAAGGGTATCGTATTTATCCCAAAGAAAGGCAATGGAGTAAAGTAGACACTACTCTTATGATCAAGCTATGGGATACTAATCAATTATCAAGACAGGGGCAAGTGTATAATAAGGCTAGTGTGACACACACCTAAGCAATCTATTCTAGAGGGTAGATGGGTCCTAATGGAGATTAGACTAAGAGTCAGGGAGTCACTCCTACAATTCTTCTAATATACATATACATAGCCTAGGTTATATATTAATGATCATATCAATGGTGAATACTTATGGTAAGTTGTTCAACACATTGGGCACGAGCTTACCCCTAGCAATACTAGGGCGACTCCCGCCAAGAGCCTGTGGCATAGCCGAATGTGGAGGATTACCAAGGATATATAGGGCTGCCACCACCTACTACCTACCTCTTCAATTCGTGGGTCTACGAGACCTTCAAAGCTACTTAACTATTCAAGAAACATGCTACCATATTAAGTAAATACCTTAGGAGCCGCGGCACAAGCAATCCTAAGGCAATGACTGACCTAAACATCGTTCAACCAATATTGAAACATAGCATAAGTCATTCATATTAAATCGATCATATCATAGCTAATTAGACTATAGTGGGGGTTTATAGTGTTTATGATGATATTATAATGACATTAGGACATGATCATAAAGACTATACCTGTATAATGACATTTGGACATGATCATAAAGACTATACCTACCACATACATGGAATCTAAAATCAAACAAGAAATGCTTCATCCAAGTATATGAATAAAACAAAACTAAAAATAATATCTTTATTATGCATAAAGTCACAAATATAAGAAAAGATACATGAGTCATATTTTCCCAATTTGGACTTGGGACTAGAGGCTCCTCTCTACAGCCTAACATCTACCTCCACTAAGGAACTAGAAGAACTAGTGTATACAATAGAATGATGCTCAAGTGGTTTGTGTGAAGTGAGAGTAGGGAGTCCTATTTATAGGTGGAGAAGGGTCGGTTCCCACCACCAAATGCCATTAATCAGTCATAATCATCTTCAGAAAGTCGGGAGGAGCCAACACGTGGCGATTGACCGAGTTTAGCGCCAGGACCAAGTTGACCGACTAGGGGGTCGCCGACCTGGTCAGGACTCCATTGGGGAAGTGTTTTCTTTAGGTCCCTAATAGGTGGGGCCCCCTTACTGATATAGGTGATACACTATTGGATAGCCTCGGATACTTCTATTTGTGGGCCATTTGATCCATGTGGTGCCACATGTCAGCGCTTGATTGGCTAGGATGATATTTTATAGGATCCATTCCTTTGTTTCACTTCAATTATGTATAAAATACCTGCATGCACCAATTTCTCCAAGTACAAGTGGAACTAGGTCATTTCTAACTATACATTTGTAAGAAATATTCATTCCTTCACATGATTGAGTTATATTGACAGCTGAAATTGGTATATAACAATCATTAACATGCACGCGGTGCTAGCGTACCGGCACATGACGCTTCTCCCCATACGTGTGGACTCTGTGGAAGCGTTGCTGTTACTGTTGCGCTGATCGGCCACAGTAACATCATCGTCAACTCGCTGCTGTGACGAGGATGTGGAGGAGATGAACATGATCATCTACCCGCTATTGTGACGAGGACAAGGAGGAGACAAACGAGGTCGTATACTTCCCCTACATCGACACTATAACACTCTCATTTTCATCCACCATGCATTGCATACATTCTTATACATGTTTAACATTTAGTAACACAAAAAGGAACAAGTTTAAAATGAATTATAACCAAAATAGCAATTAAAAACTTGTATCAGTGCAAACTTGTCCAGATTGGACCACAGACTAGTCCGTTTTACACTCTGTTGTCCTCTGGGCTTATCCGCTTTTGGCACCAGATTAGTCCAAAAATGTTTCTGTTGTTGTCCGGACTTGTCCGTTCCCTATTATAGAATAGTCTGATCTTCAATACTGGAAACTTTCGGAGTTTTCCGGTAAATCCTCATTTTGGTCCTTTTTAAAAATTTGAGAAGACCCCCGGACATGTCTGGCCTCCAACCAGACTTGTTCGTTTGGCTTTTTGGAGTCGTTCAGATTTGTCTGGATTGGCACCTAACTTGGCCGTTCAACTTTCTGTACCATATCGGACTTGTCCCACCCCTAGTGGACTAGTCTGGTGTGCCCGACTCTAATTCTATTTCTTTCTTCCTGATGGGCTTTTAGGTATTTACCTTAAATGGGATCCAAGAATGTCGTGTCCAACCCTGTGGAGCCTATGTGTGATATGCCCACGCCGACCACACCATCAAGTATACTGACTACATCAAGCAAGATGGAACAATCATCAAGTCAAGCTGCACCGGCTCATGTTTTCGATGGACCAATTACTCATAGCCGAGCTAAACAGCTACAACAAAAGGTTCACCATGGAGGATGACAAGGACACGCCGAGACTGAACCAGAGAGGAGAATTACGTTGAACCAGTTCGGCCTGGCAGAACTGTCATGAAGAAACAGTCATATCTCTTTATTTATAGAAGCTGTGAAGGTCCATGAGTACTTGTTAGAAAATTTTTGAAGTCAACTTTCTAATGCCACTAATTGCCGATTGCTTTAGAGCTCCCAGCTTGGCAGCCGAGTGCTTTTGGTGCAGACTGTTTAGAAGACCAATAGTTAGCCTGATATCCAAGTTTCCATGAGAAACTTTATCACTTGACAATATTTCGTGAATCATGCTACACATAGTCTGAAAGTTTATCAAATTAGCTTTCCAACGCATCTGGTCCCATGTCTTTTGGATGTCCCTAGGTGGAGTTATGATTAAAACATTGAAGACCACTCAAAAAGCCAGAAGACATGCGGGAAATTGATGACCACTGCATGAATGATCAAGCCAGTTGGGCTTCCACCTTCCCACATGGCCTTTTCATTTCACATCTATTTTTAGACTAGTTGTTGGCATAAATACCCCTCTTTTTGTAAGCCAAGGGGAACTTTTTGATGAATTAAGATTATTCCAGTTATATTTGCAGCTGAGCTGCTTGAGTGTCTTACTCGACCCTTGTTCTTCCTTGTTCTTCTTGAACTTGTGGAGATATCTCTCTAAGATCCACTAATTCGTGCTCTGCGGGTTCCAGTACGGATGCCATGTCTTGTGTGGATTAGCTCCGGTTGTGGTTCTGCGGTCGTTTGGAGATCGAGTCGAAGTCTTCGCGGTTTCGGTGTCTCTCTCCCCGTCGCTTGGTCGCATCCAACCTTGGTCAGATATAAAGCAAGTTATCCGCGCTGTTTTCTACAACAAGTTATCTTGTTCTTGAGCCTCCTGTCGTGAAGATCGGGCCACCCTTCGCCGAACCAAATTTGGTGAATATCATGTGGTAATCAGAGCTATCGTTGTCACGGTAGGTTCATTTTTTTATCACCCACCCTCCCACCCTTTTTTTCAATCTGTTACAATTTTCACCATCCACATATTCATCCCTGTGTTTATCTTTTACATATATTTGTTTGTCCTATATTCCAAAGCCTAAAAATAAATACCTATAGCCCTTTTGACGGTACTGTTATCTTGTGTTTGTGTTCTTCCAGTTGCTCGTCACCACCGTTTACATATATCTTTTGTAATTAGCACCCCTGTTAGTGTTAAAAAAAAGAAGAGTAAAAAAAAGAGTCAAAAAAAGAAATAAAGAATAAAGTAATAAAATAAGAGCACAAGTGAAAAGATTCTGAAGAATTTTGTGTTACGGTTGGGTGTTGAAATTTTCAGCTTTCATATCCAAGTTGGTGGTAATCTTGATAGCAGCAATTTTTTTTATCTTTTGAGCACATCTTTTTCACTTGATTGGCAGTATTGTAGCCCTCCTTGTTCAGCCACCTAAAGCTCCACCAAAAACCTGAACCGGGACTTTCAATTTGTACTCCTTACGGCCTCTTTACCACCTCTGTTGAAGCTGTCACACCAGCACCATCACAGTTCTTGAGATCAGGCAAGAACTTGGGTAAGTAAGAGGTGAGATCGAGTGTGTCCACATATATATATATATATATATATATATATATATATATATATATATTCTTTTTCTTTTTCTTGCTGCTCCTAACATGGAAGACTCAGATTCAAGTGTTCATGGTGGACACCATGGTAATAGGGAACCCCCTGTCTCACGAGATGAGATGCGTCGCATGGCTGATTCACTCATGGAGGCCATGGGCAGGCTCCTCGATGAGCGTCTTCCCACGGCTGGAGGACGTCGAGCATGTCGTGATCAAGAGGACCGTCATCGAGAGGAGTCCGACGATGAGAATTCTGGTTTCGGCCATGGATCTGGTGGTGGTGGTCGCCATGCTAATTTTAATAATTACCATGGTGGGCGTCGCGCACATAGGCGCAATGCTGATGGTCGCCGCGTGCATTTTCAAGATGAAGAGTTTGAAGATCAAGATCATGAAGAAGGATCTCATGATGATGAAAATCCTTTCGGTCAAGGTGGCAGGTTTGATCGGCGTCATCATCGCCGGCCTGCTGATTTTGAAGAAAGGGAATACCATCGTGGTCGACGTCCTCATGACAACCCAGATAACATCGCTCGTGTCAAATTGAGTATTCCAAAGTTTACTGGAAAGGAGAATCCTAATGAATTCCATGAATGGGCTGAGCAGTGTGATCAAATACTCCGAGTACATAATCTTTCTGCTCAGTGCCATGTGAATCTTGCTTCGGTGGAACTCTCTAGATACGCTCTTACTTGGTGGAACCAAGTGCAGTAGAATCAACGTGATTTGCGACGCTGATATATTAATACATGGGAGGAGATGAAGCAAGTTATGAGAAGGCGATTCGTGCCATCTAGCTATCAGCGTGATCTCAGAAACCGGTTGCAGATGTTAAAGCAAGGGAAGAGATCAGTTGATGAGTATTTCAAGGATATGGAGCTACTGTTGGTGCGGGCTGGAATAAGAGAAGATACAGAGTCAACAATAGCAAGATTTCAAGGAGGTCCTAATGAAGAAATTTCTGGTTTTGTGGAGATGTTTCCATATGGTACATTGCAGGATCTTGTTGATCAAGCTATGCGAACAGAAAAGAAGATTCAGCAAGAGCCACGTGGAAAATCTTATGGCAGTTATTCTATTGCTGCCCCATGGCGCAAACAGCAGTCAAGTACTTCCTTTGGTGGTGGACGATCTCAAGGGGCTGCAGCCAAGTCTTCTCAATCATTTGTTCCATCGAAGATGGCAACCTCCACCGCGTCATCACCTACAACTCAGCAGCGACCCGCTGCAAGTTCAGCAGCCCACAACAATGTCTCGGTAGCTACGTCTTCTTCTTGAAGCAGAGAAATTGTATGTCATAAATGCCACGGCCGTGGGCACATTGCTTCCCAATGCCTAAGCAAGAGGGCCATGTTGTTGAATGAGAAAGGTGAATGGGAATCCGAGAGTGATCCGTAACATGCTTGACCGATATGTGATGAAGAAATTGAGGAGGAAGGGAATGAGATCCAGCCTGAAGAAGGAGAACATAATTGCTTTATTTCTCTAAGAGTGCTTAGTGTAACAGCAGAAAAGGAAGACAACGGGCAGCGACATAATTTGTTCCATACCCGTGGACTAATCAAAGATAAGGTGTGTCGTATCATTGTTGATAATGGCAGCTGCAACAATATTGCTAGCCAGGAATTGGTGGACAGATTGGGACTGAAACTACAGCATCATCTTAGTCCATACAAGATGCAGTGGCTTAATGATTGTGGTGCACTACGTGTCAATCATACTATGACTGTACCATTCTCTGTTGGAAAATACAATGATCATGTGGAGTGCGACGTGGTGCCTATGCAAGCCTGCCATCTTCTGCTCGGTCGACCATGGCTATATGATCATGATGTCCAGATTTTTGGAAGGACCAACAAGCTGTCTTTTGTGTACAAAGGAGAGCGAATTTCCTTGCTTCCTTTGACACCGGAAGAAATTTTGAAGGATTATATCAGGAAGAAACAGCGCGAGAGCGAGCACCACTTGCGAGTGAGCCACAAAAATTGTAAGGAAGAGTGTCCACAACCAAATAAAACCCCACGGCTGCAAGGAACCAAGAAACCGGGAAAAGAGGGTTTAGTAATGATGGCTAGGAAGGGGGATATCAAAGCATTGAGTGAACTTGATGCCATGTTCTTTGTACTTATGTACAAGGACACCTTTTTTCTACTAATGCCTTACCCTCTACCCTGCCGAGTACTCTTTTGAATGTTTTGCAGGAATATGAAGATGTCTTTTCGGACGAAGTACCACCAGGACTGCCACCTAAGAGAGGGATCGAGCATCAAATTGACTTGGTTCCTGGTGCGTCACTTCTGAACAGGGCTGCATACCGCACCAACCCAGAGGAGACAAAAGAAATTCAGTGACAAGTGGAGGAATTGATGAAAAAAGGGTATGTACAGGAAAGTCTTTACCCTTGTGTTGTCCCTGCTCTTTTAGTGCCTAAGAAAGATGGGTCTTGGAGATTGTGTGTGGATTGCCGCGCAATTAACAACATCACAGTAAGATATAGGCATCCCATTCCTCGCTTAGATGATATGCTTGATGAACTTAGTGGTGCTATTTTTTTCACTAAAATTGATTTAAGAAGTGGCTATCATCAGAACCGTATGAAAGATGGATATGAGCGGAAAACAGCCTTTAAAACAAAATTTGGATTGTATGAATGGTTAGTGATGCCCTTCGGTTTAACCAATGCACCTAGTACATTTATGCGATTAATGAATCATGTGCCTAGAACCTTCATAGGTAAATTTATTGTGGTTTATTTTGATGACATCCTAATCTACAGCAAGACTCTTGAAGAACATGTTGCACATATCCAGAGCACGCTTGCTGTCCTGCGTAAACAAAAATTGTACGCTAACCTTGAGAAGTGCACCTTCTGCACCGACAAGGTAGTTTTCCTTGGTTTCGTTGTTTCAGGACAAGGCGTGGAGGTGGATGCTGAAAAAGTCAAGGCTCTACATGAATGGATGCCTCCACAGAACGTGAGCCAAGTGAGAAGCTACGTTGGACTTGTTGGTTTCTACCGGTGCTTTGTGAAAGATTTCAGCACGATCGCTGCTCCAATCAATGAGCTGACCAAGAAAGACGTACATTTCAAATGGGGAGAAGCACAACAAAAGGCTTTTGAAGAATTAAAGAAGAAGCTCACAACATCCCCAGTCCTTGCACTTCCTGATTTCAACAAGACATTTGAAATTGAATGTGATGCAAGTGGAGTGGGGACTGGAGGCGTGCTGATGCAAGAAAAGAGATCAATTGCATTCTTCAGTGAAAAGCTAAGTGGTCCGACTTTGACTTATTCAGTTTATGATAAAGAATTATATGCTCTCGTTCAGAGTTTGGAAACTTGGCAACACTACCTTTATCCTAAAGAATTTGTAATACATTCAGACCATGAATCATTAAAACATGTTAAGTGACTACTAAAACTGAATAAACGACATGCTAAGTGGAGTGAATTTATTGAGTGCTTTCCTTATATTGTCAAATATAAGAAAGTTCAAGACAATATTGTAGTTGATGCTTTATCTCGACGTCATGCTTTGATCACACAACTTGATGCTAAAATTCTCTGATTGGAAAGTATAAAGGAATTATATGCCACTGATTCGTACTTTGCTGAACCATATGGCAAGTGCCGTAATGGCAAAGGATGGGAAAAGTATCATGTGCATGATGGATTTTTATTCGCACAAACAAAATTTGTATTCCAGATTGCTCTGTTTGACTTTTACTCGTGCAGGAAGCTCATGCAAGTGGACTTATGGGCCATTTTGGAGCCAAGAAGACGGAGCAAGTGCTGGCCGACCATTTCTTTTGGCCAAAAATGCAACGAGATGTAGAGAGACATGTTCTTCACTGTGAAAACTGTCACAAAGCTAAGTCTCGTCTGAACCCTCATGGTTTATATACTCCCCTTCCTATTCCTAATGCACCTTGGGAGGACATTTCAATGGATTTTGTTCTTGGGTTACCACGGACCAAAAGGGGAAGGGATTCAATTTTTGTCGTGGTTCATCGTTTCAGCAAAATGGCAAACATTTTATTCCTTGCCACAAGAGCGACAATGCTTCCCGTATTGCTGAATTATTTTTTAGGGAAATCGTGCGACTACATGGAATGCCACATACCATTGTGTCGGATCGTGACACCAAGTTCTTGAGCTACTTTTGGAAGACATTGTGGGGCAAACTTGGGACAAGACTGTTGTTCTCCACAACATGTCATCCTCAAACGGACGGCTAAACTGAAGTTGTGAATCGAACACTATCAATGTTGCTCCGAGCTGTCCTTAAGAATAACCTGAAACTATGGGAAGAAATCTTGCCACATGTTTAGTTTGCATACAGTAGGTCAGTACACTCGACCACTAGATTTTGTCCATTTGAAATTGTATATGGATTCACACCCACTGCTCCTATAGATCTTTTGTCTTTACCCATGCAGGAACGTGTGAACTTTGATTCAAGCAAGCGAGCTGAATTTGTCAAGAACATTCATGATAGGGCTCGGGCCAATATTGAAAAGATGACCAAGAAGTATGAGAAGCACACTAACAAGGGTCGCAGGAAATTGTTGTTCGAACTAGGGGACTTGGTTTGGGTGCACCTTCGAAAGGATCGTTTTCCAGAGCTGCGCAAGAGCAAGTTGCAACCCCGGGCTGACAGACCATTCAAAGTTCTACGCAAGATCAACGACAACGCTTATGAAATTTATCTGCCAAGTACTTATGGTGTAAGTACCAGTTTCAATGTGTCCGACCTCTCTCCATTCTTTGGATTGGAAGAGTCGAGGACGACTCTTTTTCAAGGGGGGGGGATGATATGCCCACACCGACCACACCATCAAGTATACCGACTACATCAAGCAAGATGGAACAATCATCAAGTCAAGCTGCACCATCTCATGTTTTCGATGGACCAATTACTCGTCGCCGAGCTAAACAGCTACAACAAGAGGTTCACCAAGGAGGATGACAAGAACATGCCAAGACTGAACCAGAGAGGAGAACTAAGTCGAACTAGTTCGGCCTGGCAGACCTGTCATGAAGAAACAGTCATATCCCTTGATTCATAGAAGCCGTGAAGGTCCATGAGTACTTGTTGGAAAGGTGTTGAAGTCAAATTTCTAATGCCACTAAGTGTCGAGTGCTTTAGAGATCCCAGCTTGGCAACCGAGTGCTTTTGGTGCAGACTGTTCAGAAGATCAATAGTCAGCCTGATATCCAAGTTTTTGTGAGAAACTATATCACTCTACAATATTTCGTGAAACATGCTACACATGGTGTGAAAGGTTATCAAATTAGCTTTCCAACACATCTGGTCCCATGTCTTTTGGATGTCCCTAGGTGGAGTTATGATTAAAACATTTAAGACCACTCAAAAGGTCAGAAGACATGCGGGAAATTGATGACCACTGCATGAATGATCAAGCCAGTTGGCCTTCCACCTTCCCACATGGCTTTTTCAGTTCACATCTATTTTTAGACTAGTTGTTGGCATAAATACCCCTCTTTTGGTAAGCCAAGGGGAACTTTTTGATGAATTAAGATTATTCCAATGATATTTGCAGCCAAGCTGCTTGAGTGTCTTACTCAACCCTTGTTCTTCCTTGTTCTTCTTGAACTTGTGGAGAGATCTCTCTGAGATCCACTAATTCGTGCTCTGCGGGTTCCAGTACGGCTGCCCCATCTTGTGTGGATTAGCTCCGGTTGTGGATCTGTGGTCGTTCGGAGATCGAGTCGAAGTCTTCTCGATTCTCTCCGCGTTGCTTGGTCGCATCCAACCTTGGTCAGGTATAAAGCTAGTTATCCGCGCTATTTTCTACAGCAAGTTATCTTGTTCTTGAGCCTCTTTTCGTGAAGATCGGGCCACCCTTCGCCAAACCAAATTCTGTGAATATCAATGTGGGACCCCACAGAGGCCTCCACTGCCTTAAACTCGAATTCCACCCCAAACCCTACCATCTCCACCCTATATAAACACCCCAACACCCACCCTTTCATCTCTTTGCCACAATTAAAGAAAACCCCTAACCCTAGTTCATGAGAGCCGCCATGAAGGAGAGAGGAGCTCGCAGCCAGGGGAAGGAGGAGGAATATAGGAGGATCAAGCAAGATCGATATTCGTCAATGCATCGATGTCATTGTCAATTCTCCGCCAATTCTTCGTCTTCTTTGGATCTAGACGTCAAGATCTCGAGTTTCGTCGAATCCTCAACCCTTGAACCCTAGGTGTCACGGTAAATGCCTTAGATCTATCTTTTCTACGTAAAATATAGTTCCACATTCATTTTGACTATGCTTTAATTGAGAATTCGCCAAAACCCTAACCATAGCGGACTTGTCCGGTCCAGTGCGGACTGGTCCGATCAACTCTTTGGTCCAGAACGGACATGTCCGGCCTCACTGTGGACTAGTCTGGTCCTCCAAACTTGAAAATTCCTAGAACTTCTTTAATATCTCCCGAAATGACTTGAACTTGTTCTAACATGTATAACTCAATTGTAACTAGTTAGTAATCAATGATATAAACATAAAAACATGCATTACCACATAATTACATTACTCATGCATGTCATGACATATTGAGTAATATATGAACATTTATTGATTGTAATGCGTGTTTTGTATGTTTATTGCACAGAATAGAAGGTGTTGCTCTAGAGGGTGTTGTTGAGGATCTCAAGCAACAGAACTTCAAAGCTTTTGACCCTAATCAGTATCAAGAGCAAGGCAAGTGTTCTTGAAGATTTTGATCCTATTTTTAAATGATTTGGTTGCAAAATTGCATGCTTGTGTCAAATTGATGGAAAATGCATGATAGGTGTTTACTAGTCTTGTTTGTCCATCCTTGTCGCTTAGAATATGTTGCATAGAGTCAGGAAGGGTAATTCTATTGTAACATCCCGGAATTTTCTAACTTGGTTAATTCAAATATAAAAGGAAATTTAAAACTTTTATTTCCAAATCTCTTATTCATGCCATCCGAATCTCGAGGGCGAGTTTCATTTTAAGGAGGTAGAATTGTGACATTATGATTTTTGAGTTTTGCCAAAAATTTAAATAGGAATTTGAATTTTGTAATAGGAATAAATTGTTTTTATAAAGGAAAATATAAAATATATGCATCTCATCTTGCATTTTGAATTCATTTCTCAAGTATTGAAAATTTAATTACTAGAACAAATACACTAGAAGTAATTTATTTCGAGATAAAAGAAATAGATGAAACTATATATATATATATATATATATATATATATATATATATATATATATACATAATATTTTGATATGATGAATTCATACAAAAAGAATTAAGTGGGGTGAAAAAGAACAAACGTAAAAGAAATAGAAATAAAGCTACAAGTAAAAATTAAGACAAGCACCGGATTAGTCCAGATAATAACTGACTAGTTCGGAAGCCTTTACTGGACAACAACGGACTTGTCCGGTACAATACCGGATTTGTCCAGTATGCACAGGCTTAATCAAATCCCACCCCCCCTCCACCACGGACTTGTCTGTTACAACAACAGACTAGTTCGAAGTCCGTTACTGTACAATCCAAACTTGTTCGATCTACCTCTCTGTACCGGAACAGACCTGTTCGGTATTAAACGGACTTGTTCGGTATTGTACAGTTTGGTGTATTTTAACACTTCACTATACCGGAGTATAAATAATAAACATAAGTCAACCGCTAGTTTGATCACTAACTACACAAAGAGTCTTGCCGCATGCTAAAGGAATTAATAAAATAAATAAAAAAGAATAATAAATTAATAATTGACAAATAATATGAAAAGGAAACAAAAAGAAAGAAATAAACAATAATTAATAACAATTAAAAGATAAAATAAAATATAAAGAAATGAACAAATAAATAATAAACAACACTAATAAATGAAAGGAAAAATAAATAAATAGTAAACTAATAATATGAAAAGAGAACAAAAAAAGGGAAAATTAAATAGAGGTCAACCGGGCAGCATCCCTGGACGCACGAACAAAAACAAAAAAAAGGAGAAAGAATACCCACCCGGTGGCCAGGTGCCCAGATGTGATACCCGGTTCCGAAAGTGAACCAAGTGAACACATATGTGTGCTCGGGATGTTCAACACACATACGTGAGTGCATTCACAAAAGAGTATACAAAAAAATACCACATAACAAGATTAATTAACTAAATCTTATTACACAAACCATATCATCCTCAAATACAAGTTCTAATGAATATTAATGACAAGTTCAACTAATGCAGCGGAAATAAACCAAATAAGCAAACTAAACAGCTAGGCAGCATAAGCGATAGGGTATAGCGCAGCTCCATACAACACCACAGGTAAACTGATGGTAGACACGGCCTAGTACTCTGCATTATCATCGTTAAACTCCCAGTCCTGAACTGCAATTGTTGGGGGGGATTGAAAGAGTGAGTACATGTCGTACTCAGCAAGTGTGGAAAGTGTGACATGTCGCTGATTCAAATGACGAATATAATAATAGTTGAGTGCTGAAAAGTACATTAAAACATTTTAAAAGCAATATATTACATGTATATGAAATAAACCATCATAAGCCATGTAGTTATAATAAACCAGTCCATATTCCATATCCATCATCATATACCAATATCCATATTAAATACCAAAATTCAATTCATAACCATCTATAACCATAATACCCACCATAACCATCCCAAATCCCAATTTTCCTCTAATCATTTGAGGGTCCAGGTTGCTCATAACTGGGAGCACGGCTATCATGATAGTTTTAGACACACTCTGTAGAGGTTGTACCGCTTTACCCATGTGTTTGTGATTTTATCACCTTTCGATGACTATAGAATCTCAATTATGTCGTCTCACACTTCCGTAGGTGTGTGGCCAAGAGATCACAAAATAGCCTTTACAAAGAGACTACTAGCCTATTTAGACTCCATTGAGGTTTCACCAGTGGCGATGTCTCCAACTGAGCACATCTTCAACCAAGGGCCCCCTCTTGAGTCGTTCGGATCCCAGGGTAGTCCCACCAATCATCAAAAAACCCAATCCGACTACCCCTTCCCTGAGCATCCTTAATGGTCCAAATAGCATTGGCAAAGCCCTAATTAATCAGCTATGCCGCACCCATAATTGGCCTTGTGGTGGCACTGTAAATCCTGGATGGTCGCTCCATGAACTGGTCCTTAGATCTAAAGCAAGCAGACCACCATAACTTCCAACCCATCCATGTACCAGCTTGCTTAGATCACCCATTGCCATATAATATTTAACCAGTTCATGTCAACTACAATCTCATTAATGCATAATTAAATTAAGTAGTTTAGTTGTTCTTCCATCCCAATTAATTGAGCGAAGCAAAAAGGTAAAAATCCCATTCCGACTCTCTACCATATATTCCAGGTGACAAGGGTGGTTAAACAAATCTAGTAAACTTCCTACCATAGGATTTCCCATCAAATTCACACAGCATGCAGTTTTCCAAACAACACATTTATTGTCAAACAGGATCAATATGCTTCAAGTACACTTGCCTTGCTCTTGCGGTTGATTAGGATCAAAACCTTCAAACTCTTGGTGCTGGAGATCCTCCACAGCACTCTCTAGCGCAAATCTGGCTAATCCGCACAATAAACATACAAGACAAGGAACACAATCAAAGAGTGCATAGATATTTCTCAATATGGCATGATATACATGATTGATGCAAATGCAAGGTAGAACCTTGTTAATAGATTGCTTTTAAATGATCACTATCTAGTTCTAATAGCTTTTAACAAGTTTATATGGGTTTGGATGTGATTAGATCTAATTTTAGAATTAATTCAATAGAAATTAACCAGGAAAATTGGACTAGTCCGCTAGGGACCGGACAAGTCCACACTTTGCGAGATCAGCATATTAGGGTTTTCTAGATCGACGTGAATTTGGAGACTTGGGGTTGAATTCACGTAAGAAAAAGAGAATAGAAGGTATACCAGGTCTTTAGGACTCCAATGAATCGATAAACTTTGAGGTAGCACTTGGATCTTGATGATCTAGGGTTGGTGATGAACTTGGAGATGAATTGGTGATGAAGGACGAAACTTGATGGAGATCTTGATCCTCTTTTCGTTTCCTCCTCTTCTTCTTCTTGCTTGGGATCTCCTCCTCCCTCCTTGATAGTGGCTCTCCACGAACTAGGGTTTGGGTGGGGTGGAAAAGTGGCAAATAGAGGTCAAGCCACGGGGTGAGGTTGTTTATATAGAGGTGGAGGCTAGGGTTAGATGGACTTTGAGTTTGAGATGAGTAGAGGCCAGTTTTGAGTCCCACATGGGCTCTAAAAGAGTTAGGCATGAGAGCCCTAGGCCCACTTAACGTGAAACCCAAGAAACAATTCGTAAAACAAAGAATTAATTCAGAGTCGCGAAATATCAGACAAGTCCGAAAAGGATCGGACTAGTCCGAAGTTAGTCAAAAAGAAATCGGACAACTCTGGCCAAAAATAGGACAAGTGTGACTTTAGTCAGAGAGGAAAACAGACAAGTCTGCTGGAACACTGGACTAGTCCGGACAAGTCCAGGGACTTAGCAAATTTTCAAGGATTCTTGGAACACCGGACTAGTCCGCATAAGACTGGAGAAGTCCGAAAGTGTCTAGAGGCATAAACGGACTAGTCCGCAACAAAAATGGACAAGTCTGATCGAGGTCAAAGAGAAATCAGACTAGTTCACACCAAAATCGGACTAGTCCGCACTTTCCAGAATTTTAAGTGGATTAATCGGACTAGTTCCAAATCAATTTTAAACTTATTCCTCTTTATGTGGATTAATGTTAAACATGTATATGAATGTATGTAGGGCAGGATGCATGAAAATGAGGGTGTTACAAACCTACCCCCCTTAAAATGAATCTCGCTCTCGAGATTCGACGCGGAAGAGAAGAGATAGGGAAATTCCTTCTTGAGATCATCCTCCAATTTCCATGTTGCTTCTTTTTCTGTGTGGTGCTTCCATTGAAATTTACACCATCTAATAACCTTGTTCCTTGTGTCTCTCTAATTGGTTTCCAAGATTTTGACCGGTTGTTCGGCATAAGACAAATCTGCTCCTAATTCCAATCCTTCCATTGGCACTTGTTGTTTCGGTACTCTCAAGCACTTCTTGAGCTGGGAAACATGAAAGACATCATGGACATCCGCAAGATGAGCTGGCATCCCCAACTTATGCGCTACTTCTCCTCTTTTGTCCAAAATCTTGAATGGTGCGATATAGCAAGGTGCTAGCTTGCCTCTTATGTTAAACCTCTTATGACCTCTCATTGGTGACACCTTAAGGTAAACAAAATCTCCCACTTCAAAGGCTAATTTCCTTCTCCTATTGTCCGCATAGCCTTTTTTCTTGATTGGGCAGCCCTCAAGTTTTCATGAATTATTAGGACTTGCTTTTCGACTTCATGCAACACATCCGGGCCAAATACTTGAGTTTCTTCTGCCTCATTCTAAAATAAAGGTCTCCTACACTTCCTTCCATAAAGAGCTTCATATGGTGACATTTTTAAGCTTGCTTGGTAACTATTGTTGTATGAAATTCTGCATATGGCAAGCTCTTGTCCCTACTTTTCCCATGCTTTAAAGCACAGGCTCTTAACATGTCCTCTAAAATCTGATTGGTCCTCTCGGTTTGTCCATCCGTTTGAGGGTGATATGCTGAACTAAAATCAACCTCGTTCCCAAAGCTTCATGCAATTTTTGCCAAAACCTAGAAGTGAAATGTGAACCCCTATCCGAGACTATCTTTTTTCGAAACTCCATGCAAATGTACTATTCTTCCCATGTACAGTTCCACAAATTTCTCTCCATTATAGGTGGTCTTGACGGGAATAAAGTGGGCTGACTTCGTTAACCGATCCACAATTATCCAAATTGAGTTGTAACCGGACTGGGTATGTGGTAAACCAACTATGAAGTCCATATCGATCTCTTCCCACTTCCACTCCGGAATCTTTAATGGTTGCAATAGTTCAGCTGGCCTTTGATGTTCCGCCTTGACTCGTTGGCACACATCATACAATGCTACATATTCAGCTATGTCCTTATTCACGCTAGCCCACCAATAACACGTCTTCAAGTCTTTGTACATCTTTGTACAACCAGGATGAATTAAGTATGGTGATTCATGTGCCTCTTTTATTACTGTCTCTCGAATATACTTCTCATTAGGCACAACAATCCTCTTACCAAGCCATAGGGTGCCACATTCATCCTCATCGAATCTGAATTCTCTCACTTCTTGGTTCCTTTCCTTGATTTCCCGAATTTCCTCATCCTTGGTCTGTGCCTCTCAAATTTCTTGCTCCAAGGTCGGATTTAACTCCATCATCCCCATCTCATTTATGAATCCAAGATTCAATCCTTCAAACTCCTTGCATAACTCGGATGGCAACTCTCGAACCGTGAGTTGATGTCCTTTCCTACTCAATGCATCGGCCACAAGATTAGCCTTCCCTGGATGATAATTGATTCCCAAGTCATAATCCTTGATGAGCTCCAACCATATTCGTTGCCTCAAGTTCAGATCTGTTTGTGTGAAAATATACTTCAAACTCTTATGATCCGTATAAACTTCACACCTATGTCTAAGAATATAGTGTCTCCAAATCTTCAATGCATGTACCACGGCTGCAAGTTTTAAATCATGTGTTGGGTAATTCTGCTCATGTTTCTTCAATTGTCTTGACACATAGGCGACCACTTGGCCTTCTTGCATGAGCACACATCCAAGTCCTTGTGTCGAGGCATCGCAATATTTGTCAAAACTCTTGCTTACATCCGGCAGTACCAAAACTGGGGCTGTTGTCAACCTCTTCTTCAACTCCTCAAAACTGTTTTTACAAGCTTGAGTCCATTGGAATGACTTTCCCTTCATTAGCAATTCCGTCATTGGATTGGCTATCTTGGAGAAGTCCTTGATGAACCAACGGTAATATCCTGCCATCCCAAGGAAACTCTTTATTTCCTTGACATTTTGCGGTGGTTCCAACTTCAACACGTCTCTCACTTTTTTGGGGTCAACCGATACTCCTCCTCGTGAGATGATATGACCCAAAAACGACACCTCTCTCAACTAAAACTGACACTTGCTGAACTTGGCATACAATTGATGCTCACTTAATTTCTGCAATGTAAGCCTCAAGTGTTCCTCATGTTCCTTCTCATCCTTCGAGTAGATCATAATGTCATCAATAAACACCACAACAAACCTATCCAAGTACTCCATGAAGACCTTATTCATGAGGTACAAAAAAGTACACAGGTGCATTGGTCAATCCAATGGACATCACGGTGTACTCATAAGATCCGTACCGCGTCCTAAAAGCTGTCTTGGGTATGACTGATGGTCTAATCTTCATTTGAATGTATCGGAACCTCAAATCAATCTTACAGAAGACACAAGAACCCTTCATCTGATCAAACAAGTCTTCTATGCGTGGCAAGGTGTACTTGTTCTTGATTGTTACCTTGTTGAGAGCTCGGTAATCTGCGCATATCCTTTGGGATCCATCCTTCTTGTCCACAAATAAAACTTGCGCTTCCCAATGTGAAGAGCTGGGCCGAATGAAACCCTTCTCTAGTTGCTCTTGAATTTGCTTCTTGAGCTCCGCTAATTCCATAGGAGGCATTCTATATGGCCTCTTAGCGATAGGTGCAGTTGCAAGTATTAAATCAATAACCAACTCAATGTCTCGGTCATGTGGCATACCAGACAACTCATCCAAGAACACATCCAAAAATTCACACACCACCAGAATCTCCTCAATTGCGGCACCGTCCATATGATTTATCTCCAATTGCTTTAGTGCATGTTGAGTTGCTTCAAATTCTACGGTGATCCCCTCCTCGTTGGTCAACTTCACACTCTTTGTGGCACATTCGATAACTCCATTGTGCTTCCTCAACTAGTCCATACCAAGTATAATGACCAATCCTTGAGAATCCAAAACAATGAGTTGGCGGAGAAGTCTACCCCCCTTATTCTAAGGCTTAATTTGGACATACTATATTTGTCCTCATCTCTCCTCCAGGAGACTTAACCAATAGAGTAAGCTTCCTATGAGAGATAGGAATACTATACTTGGCAACATACTTCGATGCAATGAAATAATGTGATGCTCCAGAATCAAACAACATAGTCACGGGGTTGGAGTTCGCGAGAAACATACCGATTACCATGTCATCCGCTTGTTGAGCATCCTCCGTAGAGACATGGTTCACGTTTCCACAAGCATAATTCTGCAATCCCTGTTTCCCTTGCGGTTGTCCTCCATTGGGTCTTGGGTTTTGCCTCGGCGCATTGCTTCCTTGGCCAAGTCCTGACTTAGGACATTGATGCGCAAAGTGTCCAGCTTCTCCACAAGTATAGCACTTCTTTACTCCACTGGGATTATTGGGGCGAGCTTGGTTCTGAACATTTGCACCAGGAAATTTAGCACGAGGTGCATATGGCATCGGAGGCCTAGGTGCTTGCATAACAGGGCGCTGCTGCACAAACTGGGTTGAGCGCGGTGCAAATCCAGGGCGCTGTACAGGAGCAGAGGAGCTGTAATATGGCGCATTAGTAGGTGCTAAGCGAGGGCGCACTTTACTTCCTTGTTGCTGTCCTAGATATGGTGCCTTCCTCTTGTTGTCTTGCTCCATCTCCCGGACCTTGTTCTCAACCACAATTTCTTTGTCCACAAGCTTTTGAAAATTGTCATAATCACAGTTGAGCAATTGCACATGGATCTCATTGTTCAAGCCCCTCATCAACAAGTATTGTTAACGGCTGTCCCGACTAACATCCTTAGGCGCATACCTTGAAAGTTGAGTGAATTTATTAAAATATTTAACCACACTTGACCTTCTTTGCCTTAAGTTCTCAAATTCTTGCCTCTTCAAAATCATAACACCTTCTGGCACATAATGAGAACGGAAACTCTCCGTGAATTCTGCCCAGGTAATTCTCTCTTGGTTCTCATGAGCATTGCATAAGGAATCCCACCAATCCGCAGCTGCTCCAACTAGTTGATGAGAAGCAAAAAGCACTTTCTCCAGGTCAGTGCATTGGACAATAGCTAGCTTCTTCTCCACGGACTTGAGCCAATCATCCGCATCCATAGGGTCAACAGCTTGAGCAAAGGTTTGCGGCCTAGTCCTCATAAACTCTCCCAACCGGTTATGAGGAGGTAGGGGTGGCGGTGGAGGCATGTGGGGCTGATTGTTGATGTTTTCATCCTGCAGCTGTCCCATTGTCTGTATCATGATACATATGAGCTGGTTTTGCATAGCCAAAAGCTGCTCAACGTTGATAGCTCCATGAACAGGTCCTTGTCCATTATTGTTCTAAGGTGCTCCATGGTTCTCCTCATCATTAGCATCCCTCTGGTTGCGAGTCTTCTCCATCTAGAGAAAAGCAATAGGTAAGAATTAGAAAACATCTCCAACTATATGCATCAAGGGATATGAAACTAGACAACTAACTAGTCTACGTGGACATGGCAATGCTAAAGCATCCCAAAATCCTCTATTAAGCACACAAGCAAATAATATATAGCAAGCAGCACACCAAGCAAGGACACATCGATTCCTGAGTGTTCCTATGTGCTCTAAAGTGTCCATTCTATCTAGGTTGTGTCCTACGGTCAACCTGTGGCTCTGATACCAATTTGTAACACCCGGTTCCGAAAGTGAATCAAGTGAACGCATATGTGTGTCCAGAATGTTCAACACACATACGCGAGTGCATTCACAAAAGAGTATACAGAAAATTACCACATAACAAGATCAATTAACCAAATGTTATTACACAAACCATATCATCCTCGAATACATGTTATAATGAATATTAATGACAAGTTCAACTAATGCAGCGGAAATAAACCAAATAAGCAAACTAAATAGCTACGCAGCATAAGCGATAGGGTATAGCGCAACTCCATGCAACACCACAGGCAACCTAATGGTAGACATGGCCTAGAACTATGCATTGTCATCGTTAAACTCCGAATCCTGACCTACAACTGTTGGGGGGGGGGGATTGCAAGAGTGAGTACATGTCGTACTCAACAAGTGTGAAAATTATGACATGTGGCTGATTCAAATGACGAATATAATAATAGTTGAGTGCTGAAAAGTACATTAAAACATTTGAAAAGCAGTATATTACATTGTATATGAAATAAACCTATCATAAGCCATGTAGTTATCATAATATCATTCCATATTCCATATCCATCATCATATACAAATATCCATATTCAATACAAGAATTCGATTCATAACCATCCATGACAATAATACCAACCCTAACCATCCCAAATCCCAATTTTACTCTAATCACGTGAGGGTCCAGGTTGCTCATAACCGGGAGCACGGCTATCATGATAGTTTTAGACACATTTCGATGACTATAGGATTTCCCATCATGTCGTCTCACACTTTCGTAGATGTGTGGCCAAGAGATCACAAAATAGCCTTTACAAAGGGATTACTAGCCTATTTAGAACCCACTGAGGTTTCACCGGTGGCGATGTCTCCAACTGAGCACATCTTGAACCCATCCACGTACCAGCTTGCTTAGATCACCCATTACCATATCAGATTTAACCAGTTCATGTCAATCACAATCTCATTAATGCATAATTAAATGAAGTAGTGTAGCTGTTCTTCTATCCCAATTAATTGAGTGAAGCACAAAGGTAAAAATCTCATTCCGACTCTCTACCATATATTCCAGGTAACAAGGGTGGTTAAACAAATCTAGTAAACTTCCTATCATAGGATTTCCCATCAAATTGACAGAGCATGCAATTTTGCAAACAAAACATTTATTGTCAAACAGGATCAATATGCTTCAAGGACACTTGCCTTGCTCTTGCGGTTGATTCGGATCAAAGCCTTCAAACTCTTGGTGCTGGAGATCCTCCGCGACACTCTCTAGAACAAATCCGTCTAATATGCACAATAAACATACAAGACAAGGAGCTTTTAAATGATCACTATCTAGTTCTAATAGCTTTTAACAAGTTTATACGGGTTCGGATGTGATTAGATCTAATTTTAGAATTAATTCAACAGAAATTAACCAGGAAAATTGGACTAGTCCGCTAGAGACCGCACAAGTCCGCACTTTGCGAGATCAGCAGATTAGGGTTTTTTAGATCGACGTGAATTTGGAGACTTGAGGTTGAATTCGCGTAAGAAAAAGAGAATATAAGGTATACCAGGTGTTTAGGACTCCAATGTATCGTGAAACTTTGAGGTAGCACTTGGATCTTGATGATGTAGGGTTGGTGATGAACTTGGAGGTGAATTGGTGATGAGGGACAAAACTTGATGGAGATCTTGATCATCTTTTCGTTTATACTTCTTCTTCTTCTTGCTTGGGATCTCCTCCTCCCTCCTTGATGGTGGCTCTCCACGAACTAGGGTCTGGGTGGGGTAGAAAAGTGGCAAATAGAGGTCAAGCCACGGGGTGAGGTTGTTTATATAGAGGTGGAGGCTAGGGTTAGATGGACCTTGAGTTTGAGATGAGTAGAGGCCGGTTTAGAGTCCCACATGGGCTCTAAAAGAGTTAGGCACGACGTCCCTAGGCCCACCTAATGTGAAACCGAAGAAACAAGTCGTAACACAAAGGATTAATTCGGAGTCGCGAAATATCGGACAAGTCCGAAGTTAGTCAGAAAGAAATCGGACAAGTCCGACTTTAGTTAGAGAGGAAAACGGACAAGTCCGCTGGAACACCGGACTAGTCCAGACAAGTCCAGGGACTTAGCAAATTTTCAAGGATTCTTGGAACACCGGACAAGTCCGCATAAGACTGGACTAGTCCGCAGCAAAAATGGACAAGTCGGATCGAGGTCAGAGAGAAATCTGACTAGTCCGCACCAAAATCATACTAGTCCACACTTTCCAGATTTTTATGTGTGGTTTTGTTCCAAATCAATTTTAAACTTATTCCTCATTATGTGGATTAATGTTAAACATGTATATGAATGTATGTAGGGCATGATGCATGAAAATGAGGGTGTTACACTAGAAGGAAAAAAAAAGAAAGTCAACTGAAGCCTGGCGGCACCGCTAGGGTAAACAAAAAATGCTGCAGCTGGTTAGAGTCGAGTCCGTCTTTGCTCCTACTTCCGCGCCAGGCGTGCGCCCGCCGAGCGGCCGTGCACGGGATTCCATCGGGACTCTTTCGGGAAGTCCTGGCTGCACCCTTATTAAAGGCACCGTATCCATGAGTTTCCTACCGAGAGTCGCATCGTTCTTTTTTTTCTACCGTGAGCTCCCGCCGAAGCCAACCGAGGCCCTGCTGCGCAGCCGCACAAGAAAAAAAACTAGCGCCCCGTCTGTGCCAAGCCGCGCAGCCCTAGCACCCTAGCGCGTAGTCAGATCAACGCCACCAAGTGACGTGGCGCCCTCCTTTGTCGGATCTCTACTGTCGCATAGCCGATACATTAACGTTGTCTTATTCGTCTACATCACGACACCGATATTCGACAGAGTCGCTATGTCGCCGTCGTATCTTCGCCCGAGGATCGTTGCGCTGTCTACTTATTCTACACTACGCCTCCGTCCCGCGACCCTCAAAGCTGCTGCACCTACGGTACAATACATTTTTCCGAGACGAATTTTAACAGCATAATAGATCTAATACCCGAAATTAAATCGTAGTTGTACCTATTTTATTTCAACAGCAAAACAATTATCGCTAAAACCCCGTAAACTTGCATGAACACATATGAACTAGTTGTATCTAATTCATAAACAACATTAGATAATTGATTATCAAACTTTGCATGCATTCATGTCATTTCATGTTGATTAATATATGTGCATTGTATTTATTTGCATGTGTCTTCTTGTATGTGTGTGATTGTGAGTAGACAGGTACACTCAACTGGTTATGATCGAGAAGCGAATATCTGAGAATCTTCATATGCAAGACTTTGAATTGCTTGAGCTACTGAATTTTGGAATATAAAGGCAAGTGTCCTTGATCATTTTGATCCTGTTTTTAAATGTTTTGTTTGCAAAACTGCATGCTTGTGTCAAATTGATGAGAAATCCATGATAGATGTTTACTAGACTTGTTTGACCATCCTTATCGTTTGGAATATGTTGTAGCGAGTTGAGAAGTGTTTTTTACCTTTTTGTTTTGCTCTAATTAGTTAGGATGGAAAAACAACCAAATGTCCTAACTATGAATTAATGAACTTATAATTGAGGTGAATTGATGAACATGGATAATTGGTAATATGGGACTTAGGAGATCTAAGCAAGCATGGTTTGTGGATTGGGTTGGATGATATAGGGGTTTGCTTGCCTTGGATCTAAGGCCAGTTCATGCGAGAATAAGGCAGGAATACAATACCACTAAAAACCCAAGTATGGGTGCGGCTTAGCCGATTAATTAGGAGTATTACCAGCATTAATTCAGATCATTTGGGGGAGCGAGAAATGTGAGTCAGTTGGGTTTGCAATAGTGGCGGGACTGCTCTGAGATCCAAACATCACATGAGGGGAGCCTTGGTTGGATGTGCTTAGTTAGAGGCATCACCAACGATGAAACCTTCATGGGTCTGAATATGCTGGTAGTCCCTTTATAAAGGCTATTTTGTCATCTATTGGCCACACACCATTGAAAGTGCGTAATTCACGGGCATAATGGAGGTTCCTTCGTCATTGAAAGGTGATGAAATCACGAACTTGTGGGTAAAGTGGTACAATCTCTGCAGAGTGTTAAAAACTATCATGATAGTCGTGCTCCTGATCACGAGCATCTGGATGACCTACATGATTAGAGGAAACTTGAGAATTGGGATGGTTTGGTTATGGTTATGGTTTGGGTTGTGATAAATGGACATGGTTGATGATAATGGTAAGAATCTGGTATGTGGATGGATAAATATTGATGGAGGCAATATGATGGTAAATGATGGAGTTGGACTCATAATTGGTAATTATTTGGGATATGATGGAATTAATTCACATAGACATTGTAGGATACTTTTTACATGTTTTAAATGTACCTTTCAGCAATTAGCCATTTATTATTATTCCTTGTTTAATATACATGTCATTATTTTCCCACACTTGCTGAGTACAACATGTGCTCACCCTTGCTATTCCAACATTAATTCAGCTACAAGAAATATTTTGGAGGTCAATGTGGAGCACTAGACGTGCGTACTACTGTTGATTGCCTGTGGAGTTGAATAGGCTAGATTATTTACCACTGCAATAGAATTAAGATATATTTATTATTTGTGATATGGTTAAATTTTGATTATCATTTGTGATGTTGATGTGTATGTGTGAAGCAACATCCTGGGCACACATATACTGCATTTGGTTCATTTTTCAGAACCAGGTGTCACAAATTGGTATCAGAGCCGTGTTGACCGTAGGACGCAAGATTAGGTAGAATGGACACCACAACGCACATATAAACTATTTTTTAAAAAGCTATTTTCGAATTGCTTGCTGCTGCATTTTATTTTTGTTGATTCAGCCACTATAAAATTTTGTTTCCTATCGTGTCTATCTTGCTAATTCATCTACACCTTGAGTTGCTTGCTGCTGCGTATATTATGTTTTTCTTATTAATATTTCCTTGAAAAATGTATGTATTTTTGCTGATGCAATACCTTGAATATTTGCTCTTTGCTAACTGCTGCAATTCCATCCTTTTTTCTCTCTTTTTTTTTGCTGCTGCACACCCTTTGTTTTTCCCTTCTCTTTGCTGCTGCATTTTAAAACATTCTCCACTAAATATTTTTCTTATTCTCACATGTGTTTGCTTCTGCGCTAAAATTGATTTTATTTTCCGCTTCTTCCTTGCTGCCCCATTCTTTTTTCTTGTACTTCCTTTGTGCTGACATTTTCATGTAGACATCTTACACCGAAAGCACATAGAGCATGAACAATCAACCCATAAGGATCACCACACCATTATTAGTTGTTTCAACAAGGACATAGAAGAAGTAAAATCGAACGAGAATTGTGAAGCATAGACTTCAAGATGAAGACCTTCTGGACAGAGGAATGGAGAGTTGAAGGTTGCATCTTCGTCGACAATCAAGTTCATGTGATGCATGTCACCAGCTGAGGAGCTGCTCGTGAAGATCTGGCAAGCCGAAATCATTCCTCACCCCACCTAGATTGCCACCTTGAACCTATCTCAAGCACCTATATAAAAAATAGGATGCCTTCACCATTTCATAGCTTTATAATGTTATAACTCTTAATTAGAATTTAAGTATACCCTTGAATAAGATGTAATAAATGCTTAGTTTGTTTGTGCGCTAGATTAGGTGTGGTGATGACTATTTGATTGCTTGCTTGTATGTTTCTGTCTTTGGATGTGCATTGTTGAACACTTTAATATATATCCACATCATCATCTATTAATGCATAACTTAGGATCATATACATTGATGCATGCATACAGGTTGAGATTCTTTCTATCTTCCTTCATTCTCGTCTCTACTCCCGAGGGAGATGGTCACCACTAGAAGAACCACTATCCCAGACGAAGTTACACTCCCGCGGAAGATGGTCACCACTAGAAGAATCACTATTCTGGACGAAGTTACATGAGAGCTTGAAGATGTTATCAGGAGTTTTTTTTTATCTCTTCTCCAATCCATCCCTACCTGGAGGACGAGGTTCCTTTTAAGGGGATAGATTGTAACATTCTCGAATTTTCAAACTTGGCTAATTCAAATATAAAAGAGAATTTAAAATTTTTATTTCCAAATCTCTTCTTCAACCCATCCGAATCTTGAGGGCGAGATTCATTTTAAAGGGGTAGAATTGTGACACTCTGGTTTTCGAGTTTTGGCAAATTAAAAATTTAAATAGGAATTTAAAATTTATAATAGGGAGAAATTATTTTTATAAAGGAAAATATAAATTATATTCATCTCATCTTGCATTTTGCATTCATTTTTATGTATTGAAATTAATTGCCAGAACAAATACGCTAAAAGTAATTTATTTGCCACAATGATTATGAGATAAAAGAAATAGATGAAACTATATATATATATATATATATATAATATTTTAATATGATGAATTCATGCAAAAAGAATTAAATGTGGTGAAAAAGAACAAACGTAAAAGAAATAGAACTAAAGATACAAGTAAAAATTAAGCCAAGCACCAGATTAGTCCGGATAATAACAGACTAGTCCGAAAGCCTGTACTGGACAATAACGGACTTGTCGGGTACAATACCGGATTAGTCCGGCATGCACAGACTTAATCAACCCCCCCCCCCCAATGGACTTGTCCGTTACAACAACACACTAGTCCGAAGTCCCTTACTGTACAGTCCTGGACTTGTCCGATATACCTCTCTGTACCGGAACGGACTTGTCCTGTATTAAACGGACTTGTCCAGTACTTTAGAGTTTAGAGTATTTTAACACTTCACCATATCGAATGTATAAGTAATAAACATAAGTCAATCGCTAGTTTGATCACTAACTACACAAAGAGCCTTGCCACATGCTAAAGAAATTAATAAAATAAACAAAAAAGAATAATAAATAATAGACAAATAATATGAAAAGGAAACAAGAAGGAAAAAAGAAACAAAAATTAATAACAATTAAAAAATAAAATAAAATATAAAAGAAAGGAACAAAGAAATAATAAAAAAGAAATAATAAACAATACTAATAAATGAAAAGAAAAATAAATAAATAGTAAACTAATAATATGAAAAGAGAACAAAAAAAGAGAAAATTAAATAGAGGTCAACTGGGCAGCAGCCCTGGCTGCACAAACAAAAAAAAAAAAGAAAATCCACCGGCTGGCCAGGTGCCTAGAAGGAAAAAAAGTCAACTGAGGCTGCCAGCACCGCTAGGGTAAACAAAAAAAATTGCTGGCGCTGGTTAGAGTCGAATCCGCCTCTGCTCGGACTCCTGCACCAGGCTTGCGCCCGCCGAGCGGCCATGCACTGGATTCCACGACACTCCTCTCTAAAGCCCTGGCTAGCGCCCCGCCTGTGCCAAGCCGCGCAGCCCTAGCAACCTTGCGCGTAGTTAGATCAACGCCACCAAATGACGTGGTGCCGTCCTTCGTCAGATCTCTGCCGTCACATCGCCGGTACGTTAATGCCATCTTTTTCGTCTAAATCATGATACCGATATTCGACGAAGTCGCTACGTCGCCGTCGTCTCTTCGCCGGTGGATCATTACGTCTTCTACTTCTTCTACACTACGCCTCCGTCCCGCGACCCTCAAAGTCGGTGCACTTACTGTAGGATACGTTTTTCCAGACGAATTTTAATGGCGTAATAGATCTAATACCCATAATTAAATCGTAGTTGCACCTATTTTATTTCAGCAGCAAAACAATCATAGCTAAAACCCCCATAAACTTGCATGAACACATATGAACTAGTTACATCTAATTCATAAACAACCATAGATAATTAATTATCGAACCTTGCATGCATTCATATCATTGCATATTGATTAATATGTGTGCATTGTATTTATTTGCATGTGTTTTCTTGTATGGGTGTGATCGCGAGTAGACGGGTACGCTCAACTGGTTATGATCGAGAAGCGAATATTCGAGGATCTTCATAAGCAAGACTTTGAATTGCTTGAGCCACTGAATTGCGGAATATAAAGGTAAGTGTCGAAGCGTACGAACGACACTTATCCCGGTACTACTAAATTGTAGCTCGCGGAGGTTCTTGTATCGGTTTGGGCGTGTGGAAATCTTAGGCAAGATGATGAAACAAATGATTTACGTTGTTCGGCCCGCCTTAGCGTAATACCCTACTCCACGGGGTGTGTGTTGTTGTATTGAGGATTCTCTAGTGCTTGTGTGTGTATGTGCATAGTCGTTTTGTATCGTGCAGCGCATCCATTTTATAGACCAAGGGATGGCTGTTACATGAGTTGTCTGGCCCGACATGTGGCCTCGGTGGTTATTATTGCCTAATACACAATTAAGTGTGTTTAAGCACCCTAATAGTGTGATAATGTGCCTTAATGGTGGCGTTACCAGTATTAATAGTCTTCTGATCGTGCGCCATTAATATTGTATTAATGGCGAATAATCAGGCCTTGTAACTGTAGCAATCACTGTCTCTTGAATGTTCGTGCCATTGAAGATCCGTCAATATTCACGCTGGTGTCGTAGGTCCGGAGGTTCAACACGTGGCAGATCCGGAGCTTCCCCTCGAGGGGAGGTAGGTCCGGAGCCGCTACACACATGGTGGCACTGGAGCTTCCCTCTACTGGGAGTTAGATCCAGAGTCACTGTGCACGTGTCAAGAACGGAGCCCCCTATGTAGGAAGTTTAGCTCCGGTCTTATATTACACGTGGTAGTGCCGGAACTACCCATATGAAGGAGGCAGGTCAAGTGCCGGGTGACACGTGGGGCCTACAGAGGTCTTCAACTTCGACAGGTGGAACTCCCTTGCACTTCTTGCGATATCATGGGGTATCTGATACACAGGGTACCGAAAGTGGCCCCGTCCCCACCTCTGAGAGAAACCCTTTGGGTTAAGTTATTCTACCGGAGGTGGGGCCATCCTCGATTCCCGCACTGCGACTTCAAAGGTCTTCTGATGTACCATTGGGGCAATGGTCCAGGGTTGAACCCTCGCCACGTGGCTTGTTTTGAATGCGGCAGATGAGATCTTTGAGTGCGGATCTCACGCAATTGAAGGTCACCGGTTCCCAATACGAAAACCGTATTGGTTTTGAGCGCCTTGTCAGGCAGCCGCCCTCGGGCTTCCCGCCGCCCATCAAGACAACAGTTTGCCTGGGGTAATAACCTCGACTCCTTCGTTGAAGTGGCCCCTGGCTCATTCATCATTGATGGGGTAGATTCTTTGTAATGTGGCTTTGCTCTCTATGAGGTTTCCATCCAAGCGTCGTGGAGGCTTACTTAAGAAGGAAAGTCTGCACAGTTTGAGGACTCTTTACGCTTTCGATCAAACTCGCGCTCAGAGCCTCCCAACCTTTTCCTAGCTTTCTCTTCTTTCGCTCCACTTTGCCGTGATGGAGTTAGGTATTCCCAAAAGTCGCATCCAGAGCAAGGATAATCTGATGAAGGTCCGGACCTTCATGGGGTGGTCCAGCGACTCATTCAACCACATGATTCGGGTCAGCAAGCTCGCCTTCAAGAAGGAGCGCTGTGGCGAGATGGTGTACTTCTCAGCGTACGCCATGGTGGGACTGATCCCACCTTTTCAAGTTTCAACTTGATGCTACTGGACTTCTATGGCCTCCAGCTTGAAAGTGCATCTAGGAATCACTTGCGGGTTTTGGATGATTTATGACAACCAAATGAGATCCTAACCACTTTGTTGAGATGTGCACATGTTTTAATGTAAAAATAAGCAAAGTGCCAAAAAGAAGGGAGAATCAGGAGCAATGTGGAGAGGAGCTCAAGGAACAAGTGTAGTAGATCATTGTGTGTGGAGTGTGTTAAGGAGACACACCCCAAGAGTCAATCACAAATAAACACACACATTGCACAAATTTATACAGGACCGAACTAGTCCGACTGACACCGGACTAGTCCGATATCTCTCTCTGCACAAGATCGACAAGTCCGATATCACCATGGACTAGTCTGATATCTCTCTGACTAGAATCGGACTAGTCCTCCCCAGTGCGAACTAGTCCTCAAAGCACTTCACAAGTTGCACAAAATTGGACAAGTCCAATCACACCACAGACTAGTCTGATCATTCTGATCTAAATCGGACAAGTCTGATATTGGCACGGACTAGTCCGAAAACCCTCTGACCTAAATCGCACAAGTCCTCCAAGTGCGGACTTGTCACCAAATTCACTTAGGGTTCACTGATTCGGACAAGTCCGATGACTATTGGACTAGTCCAAATATTTCTAGAAGCAAAATCGGACAAGCCCGCTCCTAGCTAGACTAGTCCGATATTTCGGGACACTTAGGGTTTGCTACACTTAGGGTTCACCACGGACTAGTCCGATCTTTCTAAACCCTAACGGTCACTTTTAGAAACCCCATATAAATAGAGGTGCACGTCCCAACTTTAATTTAACTCGACCCCCTATGCCATCACACCTCCCAAGAGCCTCAAAACACATCTCTCCACGAAATCAAAAGCCAAAAAGATCAATCCCTTGAGGATACACCTTGGAACATTGGAGAGACACGATTTATCACTCTTGAGCTCTTGGTTTGATTCCGTATCATACTCCTGTGATTTTCATTGTAATATATTGAGTGTGTTCTTGGTGGAGTTGTCATTGTAATCTAGGGGAGCCCTCAACGTGTGAGAAGGCCCCTTGAATTCAGTTATTTACCCTATGTGATAAGAGAAGAGGATTGACCTTCGTGGCAATCCGATGAGGGTAGGGTTGGAGAAGACTCGGTCCTTTTATGGACTCCTCAACGTGGATGTAGGTTGCCTCTATGGGAGCCGAACCACGGGATAAATTGTTTGTGCTCTTGCTTTGTGTTCATTGTTCTTATTCTTAACATCAATCTAGGGTTTCAATCAATCTTACTCACTTAACATTGAAACAACAAATACAAGATTGACTTGTGATATACTCTAGCTTATAATCTTGCAACACATCAATTACAAGTATATTTCCGCTGCATACACCCTAGAATCAAATTAATCGATCAAATTTGATTAACCTAGTCGGTACACACCGGACTAGTCCGCACTTTACCGGACTAGTCCGATATCTCGAGTTTTGATTTGGTGGTTAAGTGTTGCAGGTTCCAACAAAGTTGAAAAAGGCCTATTCACCCCCCCCTCTAGGCAACATTCAATTGGTATAAGAGCAGGTTCTTCATGAAAGATACTAATCGCTTGAAGAGATCATGTCGGACATGAAGGACGTACACAAGAGCAACAACCAAGAGAAGGTTGATGATGACAAGAATCAGAAATTGGAAAAGCTCGTCGAAGCCATTCAAGACTTCGAGGATGACGATGAGGAGACGCTTGAACTAAAGGCGCTCCTAAGAAATAAGACTCTTTCCAAAGGGAATGTGAAAGTCGAAGACGAGAAGAAGAAGGAAGGGAGTTGTCACACCGACTACTCCCGATATACTTTTAACTACGATCGTCTAAATTCCAACAACAATCATTATTTGTCTATCCCTCTAGGAAAAGCCCCACATTTTGATGGAAGTGATTACTCAATGTGGAGGCAAAATATGAAAATGCATTTAATCTCTCTCAATCCAAGTTTGTGGCATATTGTGTGCATAGGGATAGATATCCCGGACGACGATGAAGAGCTCACACCAAGCCAAGAGCAGGCAATTCATCGAAATGCTCAAGCCACGACAGTCATTACCTCTTCGCTTAGTCGGGACGAGTTCACCAAGGTGGATGTACTCGATAATGCAAAGGAGATCTGGGACACATTGCAAACTGCACATGAAGGTGATCGTCATGTGCATGAAGTGAAGATCAAAATGATCGAGGGCGAATTGGGAAGATTCGCAATTGAAAGAAGATGAGTCACCTCAAGATATGTACAACAGACTTAAGACGCTTGTCAACAAGGTTCGATCATACGGAAGCAAGAAGTGGAACGACCACGAGGTGGTGAAGCTCATCCTTAGAGCTTTCATGCCTCGCAACGTCACCTTATGCTCCATGATTAGAGAAAGCCCCGGATACAGGAGAATCACTCCGTATGACTGCTTGGAAAAATTGTCAATTTTGAGATGATGGAAAAGCAAGCGAAGCATGTCAAGAAAATTGCCGACCTTACCTCGGCAAAGAAGAAAAGGGTTGCCTTGAAGTCCACCCTCAAGCACTTATTTAAATAATCATGAGAAGCTCAACTAGAGGAAGACGGTGACGATGAGAGCAGTGAGTTGGATGAAGATGACATGATACTATTCATGAAGAAATTCAAGAAAATGATGAAGAAGAGACAAGGTGCCAAATCAAGTGAAGGAAAATACAAGGAAAGAACAAAGCCAAAGTTGAGGCGGGCATGCTATAATTGTGGTGAGTATAGCCACTTTATAGTTGATTGCCCATATGAAGAGAACAAGAAGAAGACTACAGAAGCCAAGCCTCAACTCAAGAAATTCTTCAAGAAGAAGAAACAAGCCGAACAAGCGCACATAGGGAAAGAGTGGGACTCAAATGATGAGTCCTCATCATCATCAGAAGAAGAGATGGCTAGCACAGCCATCGAGAAGACATCCAAGAAGTCTACTCTCTTCCCTACACTCGGCGCATGGAAGGGGAACTACACTTGCCTCATGGCAAAGGAAGGTAAACGCAAGGTAACAACAAAACCCTCCTCCATGCATTCCTATTCTAGTGATAGCGACATTGCTAGTGATAATGAACATATGCTTATTGGATTAGATAAGAAAATAGCTACTCAAATGAAATTTCTACTTGATCAACTTGTTGAGAAGGAGAGGTTAATACACCGTCAAGAAGACATGATTGTCTCCCAAAAGGAGGAATATGTCAAACTTGACAAACTTTTAGAGCTTGAAAAGGAGCGAAGCAAGTCACTAGAGGTTGAGTTAGCTTCAAGTAAGGAAGATCGCTTGGAGTTAAACGACTCAAATGCTGCAATCAAGGAAGAACTTTCTAACCTAATCAAGCTTAACAAGATCCTTGAAGTGCAAGTTGAGTCACTCAAGCAAGGTGACCCTTCATCCTTTTCAAGTTCACCTTCTCAACCCATTAAAACTGAAGTTGCTTCTACTTGTACATGTGGTAAGGTTGACACCAGTTTGAAAGACAAGCCAACCTCTACCAAAGACAAGCATCCTGCACAAAAATGACATATTTGAGAAGGAAAAGATCAAATATGCACATAGTGCATACTTGATCACAAGACCTCCAAATGTCAAATATGGCATTGGTTACTCTCATGGTGAAAAGCAACATGCTACAAGACATAAGAATAACAAGGATAGCAATGTCTTTGTAAGGGGAAGACCCTCTCAAACTAGAAAGTCCAAGGTTAAAACTTTGAACACACATGAACACCGGACTAGTCCGGTCGGGGTCCGGACAAGTCCGGTCCTCCGGACAAGTCCGTTCTCCCAGACTGGTTCGGTTTATAAACAACAACGACTTCTATTCAGAACCTTTGATGCATCTTATGTTTTAATGAGAAGTAATCATGGAAAAGTTTATGCTCATTATGTTGGGCCACGCCATGAGAACACCAAATCTCATGTGTGGGTGCCCAAATCCCTTGTGACTATCCAAAAGGACCCAAGCAAGCTTGGATACCTAAAACCAAGGCATAATTTGTTTTTGCAGGCCTATTCCTCCGGTGGATTGAAATGGGTGCTAGATAGTGGCTGCACCAATCATATGACCAGAGAAAGAAGTATGTTCGTTGAGTATGAAGCAAATGAGGATCCAAACGAGGGAATCTATTTTGGAGACAATAGTCAAGGAAAGGTGCCCGGTACCGGTAACATTGCCATATCATCTAAACACACTCTTTCTCACGTATTACATGTTGATTCCTTAGATTATAACCTGCTGTCCATATCTCAATTATGTGAAAAAGGTCATAATTGCTTGTTCACTAACGAGGGTGTGACCGTCTCTAGGAGGAGTGATGGTTCCATTGCCTTCAAGGGTATGCAAGACAGCAAGTACCACACCCAAGAGTACACCAAAGCATCCAAAGGGATCACCCAATCGACACCATCATCAGCGAAATCCAAAAGGGAGTAACTACTAGATCTTGCATAGCTAATTTTTGTGAGAATTACTCATTTGTGTCCTTTTTGGAACCATGCAGGGTTGAGGATGCATTGAAGGATCCGGATTGTATAGTGGTCATGCAAGAAGAACTCAACAATTTCAAGAGAAATGAGGTGTCGAAACTAGTCGAAAGAACCAAATTTAACATCATCGGCACAAAATGGGTCTTCTGCAACAAACAAGACGAACATGGGGTGGTGACAAGGAACAAGGAACGACTTGTGTCGAAAGGGTATTCACAAGTTGAAGGTTCAGATTTTGATGAAACCTTTGCTCCTGTAGCTAGACTTGAATCTATTAGAATATTACTTGCATATGCTACTCACCATGATTTCAAGCTCTATCAAATGGATGTGAAAAGTGCCTTCCTCGACCAATCAAGGAGGAAGTGTATGTGGAGCAACCCTCCGGGATTGAAGACGAAGAGTTCCCTGACCACGTGTTTAAATTGCGTAAGGCTCTCTACGGCCTCAAACAAGCTCCTAGAGCTTGGTATGAGTGTCTTAGAGATTTCTTAATTGAAAATGGCTTTAAGATTGACAAAGTAGATTATACACTGTTTACAAAGAATTTTGACAATGATCTATTTGTCTGTCAAATTTATGTTATCTTTGGTTCAACTAACAAATTCTTTTGTGAGGAGTTTAGTAAAATTATGAAAGATAGGTTTGAGATGTCTATGATGGGAGAGCTAAAGTACTTCTTGGGATTCCAAGTGAGGCAACAAAAGGAAGGGATGTTCATAAGCCAAACAAAGTACACTCAAGACATACTACAGAAGTTTGGAATGGACAAGGCGAAGCCCATAAATACTCCCATGGCAACGAATGGCCACTTGGATCTCAATGAAGATGGACCTAGCATCGACCAAAAGGTATATCGCTCCATGATTGGATCTCTACTCTATTTATGTGCATCTAGGCCAGATATTATGTTGAGTGTATGTTTGTGTGCAAGATTTCAAGCACATCCTAAGGAGTGTCACTTGACAGCCGTAAAAAGGATCTTGAGATATCTAGTTCATACACCCAACCTTGGTCTTTGGTATCCAAAGGGCTCCAAATTCAATCTCATTGGTTACTCCGATGCAGATTATGCTGGATGCAAAGTAGATAGAAAAAGTACCTTCGGTACATGCCAATTCCTAGGTAGATCCCTAGTTTCTTGGTCCTCCAAGAAACAAAACTCCATTGCCTTATCCACAGCCGAAGAAGAGTATGTTGCAGCCGAGAGTTGTTGTGCACAACTCCTTTGTATGCGACAAACTCTAAGGGATTACAGTTACAATATGAACCGTGTTCCACTCCTTTGTGACAATGAGAGTGCCATTAAAATTGCCCATAATCCAGTTGAGCACTCTAGAACCAAACACATAGACATCCAGCATCACTTCTTGAGAGACCACTCCATGAAAGGAGATATAGCCATTTCGCATGTCAACACCGAAAAAAAATTGGCCGACATATTCACCAATCCACTTGATGAAAAATGCTTTTGCGAGCTTTGAAATGAACTAAACATCCTTGATGCTCGGAATGTGGCTTGAAATTTTGCATACCTATATGATTTATTCAATATATGTTGATTGCATTGTGAAAATCATCTCTCTCAATTTTCTCCGAAAAACTATGTCAATTACTAGATGTTGGTGAATTATGGTAATTGCTTGATTGTTGTATGCTTACTGATCATGTTCATCAAGATTAGTTGATTTGATTTGCCTCCCTATTTTATAAATATGTACCTTCAAATATATATGAATTGGCTAAGAAGTTCTTGCCTGGTGACCACAGACTAGTCTGTGGTTACCCGAACTAGTCCGCCCATGCAGAGTCCGCAGAGCACCGGTTAGGCTGGACTAGTCCGGTAGACCACGGACTAGTCCGATATAGCCTCTGGAAAATCGGACTAGTTCGGTCATTTCCGAACTTGTCCGATTTTTCTTGTCCTTAACCCTAGCTGCCGCCAAACCCTAACTCCCTGACCCCCACAACTTGCCTCAAGATTTTCCCTCTCTGCCCTCGAGCTTCCAAGGTGATTCCTTGTTTTCTACACAAAAAAGCTCCACATTTGGGCGGAAATCAAGCTTCCTCGCTCGAAGATTGAAGTTCACGGACTTGTCCGACCTTCAACACTCCCCTCCTCGAGATTCAAGTGATTTCTTCGGTAAGTTTTCCCCAAACCCTAGAAATCTCTATTTTCTCCATTGTTGATCGAATAGCCTAGCATCTCTCACTATGTACATGCTTCCTTGATGTATTATGTTGATGCTAAGCTAGTTGTGCATTAGGAATCACCGTTTGTCTCGTTGCTTAGGTTTTTGAGTTTGAATATCGGACTAGTCCGGTCCTTAACAACCAGGACTAGTCTGTGCCTGTGCACCAGACAAGTCTGATCTTTCTGAACTCAAACCTAACCTTTTAATTCCTCAATGCGAATTCTCTTGTCATCCATTCGTTTCCTTGTCATCCATTCTTATCCCTACATGGTAAAATTCATTCTGAGGACATGTCAAGCTCTCATGACGAAGCTTCGGTCTTTGAAGCCGAGATGGCCCAAGAAGCCCCGCTTCAGTCCTCGACGGACCAAAGCAAGAAGCAACCTTCTGAGCCAGCCCCCTCTCCACCTCAGTCTCAAAAGAGGGTGGCTCGACGTAAGGTGCCAGCTTCGAGGGTTACCGCTGGTGGTGGCCCTAGCTCTGCAAGTGCCCGCCTAGCCAAGGGCAAGGGCAAGGGGATTGCGACGGGCCCGATTGGCCCCCTGAATATGTCAGCTCCGAAGCAAGGGGCTCGGGACCCCACAGAAGAAAATTTCAATGGGAAGGGCAGTGACTTGGCTGCAAAATTTAGAAATATTGATTGGTATGCCCGCCCAAAGCAAGCTGTGGATGGCAGATTTTGGAGTAACTTCCATCCAGACTTCTACAAGTCTGTATATCTCCAAATGAAGACGCCTGTAGTGCGCAGCCAGTGGATTGATTTGGGGCACTTTGAGAAGAAGGGCTGCTAACCATTTGTTGAAGTGGTGGAAGCAATTGAGAGGCATGACCTGAAGGATCTCTTTGCCTTCAGGAACAACTAGAATGATGAGGTTATAACGCAGTTCTTTGCGACTTGCCATTTCTCCAGTGATGATGAAGGGAGTGTTACTTGGATGACTCACGGATCCAAGTATAGTATAACCTATGAAGACTTTGCAAGCCTGCTGCACCTTGACACCTCAAGCCATGACTGCTTGGTCATCCACAACATAGGTGTCATTGAGAAGGATAGGATGAAATTCCTCTATGAGCCCAACTCCAAGTTCAACCCTCCCTCAACAAAGAACATGAAGCCATTCTCTGTGGTGTTAAACAGGGTTTTGAGGAAGACAATTGCCCCCAAGGACGGGGATGCTGGGAGTGTGCAGGGCTACCTCCGGACCCTGATGAGGGTCATAAGAAAGGATCGCAAGTTTGATGTGGTTGACTATATCTGGAATGATATGGTCAACATCTCTTGCACTCCTAACAGGTCGTGTGGCTATGCTCCGTATCTTATGTTCATGACTGAGAAAGTCACCGGGATTGATTTTGTCAAAGATGTGGAGCACCTACCTTTGAGGCCCAATATGCCTCAAAAGCCAAGTATTCAGGTTGCTCCCTCTTCGGCCTCCAATCCTGAGGCTCCAGCAAGAGCAAGTGGAAATGACGGGTCTGCCCCTACCACTAGGAAAGCTCCTCAAAAAGACGTTGCAAGTGGCATCCTGAAGTATCTTGCGACCATCTTCAAATCTTGCCGCAAGACTGAGATCAGAAGCCACAAGCTCAACCAAAAGAGAAAAACTGATATGAGATATGTGAAGGCAAATATCAAGCAGCTAAGTCAAAAGCTGGATATCGACCCCATTGGATCTCCAGTAATTTCTGAGGACTTCGACCCTGACATCACCGAGCTCGGGCCCTTGAACCCCTCCAAGCTTGCCTACTTTGGCGTTGGAGGCTCGAGCGGCTTCGCACCTCCTCCTCCTCCTCATCAGCCCGAAGACGAAGATGAAGACGATGAGAGGACCGACAGCGGGGTGTGAAGACTTTAGGTCCCTCCTCTCCTTCTTTTTGGTGTCTTGATGCCAAAGGGGGAGAGATTGAGGGGGAGTCTTAGGTCTTAGCTATAGGCTGCGAGGAGAGATCTTCCTTTATGCTTCTTCTCTATTTTGTGGGTTGTAAACTGTTTAATATGCTATTTTGTTACTTATTGGTCCTGTGATGCAATTCTATGAACTACTTGTGGATCAATCTATGAAATCTGTGTTTTTGCTCCTAGAATGACATATATGCTAGTTGTTGGTATGTTAATGTCAATTATGTCATTCTCTTCATGATTATTGTTTCAATGCACTTAGTTATGCATCCCACCATAAAGAATGCACATATGGATCGTGTATTCATTGCTTAATGTGTTTTGAACACATATGTGCATACTTTATGAAAATCTCCACTTTTATCATATTTTGTGAAATCTCAATTGGTTGTCATCAATCACCAATAAGGGAGAGATTGAAAGTGCATCTGGGAATCACTTGTGGGTTTTGGATGATTTATGACAAGCAAATGAGATCATAACCACTTTGTTGAGATGTGCACAGGTTTTAATGTAAAAATAAGCAAAGTGCCAAAAAGAAGGGAGAATCAGGAGCAACGTGGAGAGGAGCTCAAGGAACAAGTGTAGTAGATCATTGTGTGTAGAGCGTGTTAAGGAAACACACCCCAATAGCTCAATCACAAATAAACACACACATTGCACAAATTTATACAGGACCAGACTAGTCCGACTGACACCGAACTAGTCCGATATCTCTCTCTGCACAAGATCGGACAAGTCCGATATCACCACGGACTAGTCTGATATCTCTCTGACTAGAATCAGACTAGTTGTAAGACCTATGTGTGCTGAATACATTGGCTTGTAGTGAATACACTTGGCTTTGATGATAAAAGTTTTAAATATCACCAAAACACCTTTTTATCAAGGTCAGACTCTAGCTCCGAGCTACAGCAAGGTCTGACGGTAGGTTCGGCTTGTTTTGGGTAGCTCCGGCTATGTTAGATGCTAGGTCCGGCATCTTGGTAAGGTCCGACTAGTTTTGGTTAGCTCCGGTGAGTTTTATCTTTAGCTCCGGCATGTCTTTGATAGCTCCGGCATATAGTTGATAGCTCCGGCATGTTTTTTCTATGCTCCGACGTACTTTGTCTAACTCCGGTTTTGGGTTGACTAGTTTTGACTAGGTTTTGGTAAGCTCCGGCGCTAGGTTCTACTAGGTTTTGGTAGCTCCGGCTCAAGCTCCGGGTTGCTCTGGCAAGGTCCGGAACTTGATCTAAGTGCTTCTGCTTTTCATTTGCAATGTTTCATACTTGCTTTACATGATTGGAAACATTGCTTAGTTTTCATTTGCTAAGTTTTTGGTGTGTTTTGGTTGAATACGGTTGATATCGTTTCTACTATGGTTTTGCAACATGCTTATGTGAGGTTCTCACGTAAGGTGTTGTGTTCGGAACTAACTTGAGTCAAGTCGAGGACTTGGGCTCGTATGGATTGTTTGTTTGTTCATGTGCAGGTGTTGCTTGAGTTCAAGTCATGGCTGGTGACAGGATTCATTGGACTAGTCTCAGGAGGAGATGAGGTTCCAACAACCAAGTTCGGGAGGAACTGTGGTTGAGCGGGTCAGGAGGTCGCGCAGGATGATTGAATCAAGGGCAGTGCATATGAAGGTCAAAGGAAGGTGTTCGCACGTATGCATGCGGTGCATGACGTGTCAATATGCTTCTAGAGACGGATTATGAAAGGAAGATCTGATCGGAAGGATCGGATCGTATCGGTTGAAGACTTAGGCTGCTAGCTGAGTCGGTTATGGCTCGGTATGGAAAGTATCGAGTTGGTTATGTTAGGATTTCGTGTGTGTCACGAATTTGAGTTGTTTAGGAATGTGGGATACGTTCCTTAGGTGTTTGGAAGTCTTAAGATTGCTTCTATCTGCGTATAGAAGAATCTTGAGCAGTTATGGAAAGTTACGATTCGTGATCTGAGTAGGATTGGAGTCCTAGTTGTATTGGGATGGCCTAAGGGCTGGTTATATAAGCAAGGGAAGGCCAAAGATTGTTGTAGACGACTTTGGGGCTGTTCCTCTTATGTTCTATTGAATAAAATTCATAGTTTGAAGGAACTTTTGTGCCTTGTTCGTCCAACTTGTTCCAGACAAGTTTTACTCGTCGAGTTTCTGGACAGCACTACCTTTCATTGGTGGTTTTATCATAACTCGAGTTTTATAGATCCAATTGACGTGATTCTTTTTGGGTCGTCTTCACAACTTGATTTTCTATCATCTGTCAAAATTTCACGGTCATTGGATTTGTAGTTTCTGAGCTACACGAGTTTCTTTGCAGCATTCCAGAAACTGTTTTTCTCGGGTAGGTCAGATTGACCATAGTCTGATCTTTCGATCATAACTTGAGTTTTTCTCGACGGATTCGAGTAATTATTTTTGTGTTGTCTTCGTGACTTGATTCTCTCTGATATATATCACTTTTGTCAAGGTGAAACACGTTTAGATTAGTCTCATACACAATTTCTTTAACAGATCGTTTTTCTACCGAAGGGATTAGGGTTTTATTGTTTCCGCTGCGTTAGATTTTTGAATCTACCATTCACCCCCCCTCTGGTAGCTTTTCACGTGCTCTTCGATCCTACAATTGGTATCAGAGCCACGGTGCTCTAATCTTAGTGATTTGCACGTGTTTTTGACTAATCATCATGGAGAAGTACTCCGCCAAACCTTGTGTGTTTGCTGGTATTGATTTTCAGGTTTGGAAGGCACGCATGGAGGCTTTTATCTAGGCACAAGGCTTTGCAATATGGGAGAAGGTGTATAAGCCTTATGAAGTACCACCTAATGATCAATTCACGGCCACAAACCTACGGGACGTCGACAACAACAACAAAGCTCGAAACTTGATCATCCAAGGACTCACTCAAAGCGACTTTGATCTTGTCGCGCACCTCCGATCAGCATACGATGTTTGGAGCGCTCTCTGTGATTACCATGAAGGCTCCAACACAATCAAAGAGGTAAAACGAGATATGTTCAAAAAGGAATATATGCGTTTTGAGATGCAACCCGGTCAGTCTATCGATGACCTCTTTGCTCGTTTCAATAAAATTCTCAGCAACTTGCGTAGCGTAAATGTTAATTTTTCAGATGCTGAAAATGCTAGACAACTCCTTAGTGCATTAGACATGTCAATTTGGGAGATGAAAGTAACGTCTATACGTGAATCAACTGTCATGAGTTCTCTTACATTAGATGTATTCTACTCTAAACTAAAAACTCATGAAATTGACATCCTAGCACGTAAGAACCCCAATAAGTCTATTGCATTTGTTTCGCAACGTGATATGTCTAGCTCCGGCCAATCATCTTCTTGCAATACTCTTGCTTTGTTGTCCTCACTAACCCTGGAGCAGATCGAAGAATTTCCAGAAGAGGAGTTGGCACTCATCTCTACTAGATTCTCAAAAGCATTGCAAAATGTGAGAACTAGAAGGAGAGGAAGCTCCGGACCTCAACGCTGTTTTGAATGTGGTAAGACAGGACACTTTCGTACAGAATGCCCTAACCTTTCAGGTCCGACCACCCGGGAAGAAAAACAAAGCAAGGTCCGGACCTCCTCTGGAAATTCCAACAAAAAGAAAAAGAAGGGTACCATAGGACGCAAGATGATTAACAGCTTCATCACCGCACTTCAAGAACTTAGTTCAAGTGATGTAGACTTTGAAAGTGATGAAGATGATGACGATTTGGCCAACTTATGCTTCATGACAGGCAAAACAAGATCAAGATCAAGTCAGGAGGATGCAGAACACAACAGTGAAGATGATGATCTATGTTCTACCTGCAATGAAATGTGTGATGCTATTTCTCGTGCAACTATTATTGTCAAGAAAAAGGACAAAAAGCTTAGGGATAATGCTGCTCAAATTGAATCACTAGAATATGAAATTAACCATTTAAAAACTTTGATTCCTAGTGATGATGCATGTCCCTCATGTGACTTAATCTATGAACAATTGTCCACATTAAGAAGTGCACACTCCTCCACTCTAGATAGACTTGACGAAGAAATTGAAAAGAACAAAAAGCTTGCTGCACTTAGTGATAAAAACTTAAAAAATGCTTCTTGTTCTACAGATGATTTGCATTGTTCTGCATGTGAAAATATTGATAAGAAACTAAAAGATGCACTGAATGAAATTTCCATTCTGAACAATGCTTTACGATCTCATGAAGTTAAAAATTGTTCCAATTGCAAACTAAAAGGAAAAACTTCATGTGCAAACTGCCTAGACTTGTCTAAGAAACTTGATGACATGAATAGAACACTAGGTCGGTTTTGTAATGGGAATAAGAACCTAAACTTACTGCTGAATTCTTCCAAGTCTTGCAATGATAAAACTGGTTTAGGTTTTGATTCTCATGCTCATGCTAAGGCACATCCACCTAAAATTGTAAAGTCATTAGGAAGTGGTTTGATTCAAACAGTTCCTAAACAAAAAGGAGTGGTTTTCAAATCTGCGGGAGTGCTGTCTCATTCGGTTTCAAATAAAAATATTGCTTGCTCATCTGGACATGAACACAAAGTTAAATTTCATTGTACCTTCTGTGGTAAGGATGGTCATGTCATAGATTTTTGTTATAGACTAGCTAAACAACAGAAAAAGGAAAGAAAAATTGCTAGATCCTATAACTTTCATGCAATTATAAAAACACAACCTACTTTAGTGAGTCAGAAATTTGAAAAGGTAGCTTCCGGACCTTCTGGTAAGAAATCGGCAAAGGCAGCTCCGGTAGTTATGATACCTCCGAGAGCTCCCGGATCTTCTGCTGTTCCATCCAAAGCTTTAGTTGTTGCCTCCGGACATTCTGCTTTTACCTCCGGAGCTACTGGTTTCCACTCTAAACAAGTAACAACTTCTAAATCAATTGTTAAGAACAGAAAACCTCAAACTTCGACTCATAAACCTGCTGTTTTGTCTCAGCTTTCTCGTGTCTTTCCTGCTGCACGTCGTGTGACTCAGTACTGGATACCTAAATGCCTTTTGACTAACCCCAGTATTGAGTCATCGACGTATTGTGCTTCTATGTAGGTTACACGTTTGAGGAAGGAGAACATTTGCATTGTGGATTCAGGTTGCTCATGCCACATGACCGGTAACAAAGATTGGTTCTCCTCCCTCTCTTTTGTGTCACGTGTAGAAAATGTTACTTTTGCCGATAATTCTTCAACTCCTATAATTGCTAAGGGTTCGGTTAGGGTAAATGATCACTACACTTTGAAGGATGTGGCACTTGTCAAAAATTTGAAATACAACTTGCTTTCTGTTGCACAATTGCTAGATGAAAATCTAGAAATTATTTTCAATAAAAACGGCTGCAAAGTTGTAGGTTCAAATAGTGAGCTTATTTTTAACATGTCTCGGTTTGGAAGAGTTTTTAAAGCTGATTTTGATATGTCTTTATCTAAGCATAGGTGTCTAGTTGCTAATGATTCAAAGGACTTATATTTTTGGCATCGTAGACTTGGTCACGTAGGCCTTGATCACCTAACGCGTGTTAGTGCTCTTGATCGCATACGTGGGCTGCCTAAGCTTAAAGGGGACAACGAAATTGTGTGCTCTTCTTGTAGACATGCTAAGATGGTTGCAGGTTCACATACTCCTCTCACAATGATCATGACAACTGAACCATGTCAACTTTTGCATCTTGACACCGTAGGACCTTCACGTGTTCAATCCTTCAGAGGTAAATGGTATGCTCTTGTTATTGTTGATGATTATTCTAGATATTCTTGGGTGTATTTTATGGCGTCTAGGAATGAAGTCTTTAGTCACTTTAGAACTTTATTTCTTAGATTATCAATTGATCACCCAGGATCATTAAAAGCAATCAGAAGTGATAATGGAACTGAATTTAAAAATCAATTTTTTGATCACTTTTGTGCTGAAAATAGAATAGATCATCAATTTTCTTCACCATATGTACCTCAACAAAACGGTGTTGTAGAAAGAAAGAACAGAACCTTAGTTGAGATGGCTAGGACTATGCTTGATGAATATCAAACTCCTAGGAAATTTTGGGCTGATGCGTTAGCAACCGCTTGTTATGTCTCAAATCGTGTTTTCTTGCGTGCTAAGCTAGGTAAAACACCATATGAGCTCCGGTTTGGACATAGGCATAATGTCACACACTTTCGGGTCTTTGGTTGCAAATGCTTTGTTAAGAAACATGGTAACCTTGATAAATTTGAACCTAGATCCATTGATGGCATGTTTCTTGGTTATCCATCTCATACTAGAGGCTACCGTGTGCTTTTACATGACACTAACAAAATTGTGGAGACTTGTGAAGTGTCTTTTGATGAAGCTAGCCCAGGTACTAGCTCCGGTGTTGCAGGACCAGATCCGTATCCTCAGGGGGAGGGTATTTTCGAAGATGAAGAAGAGCCGGTGATACTGCCTGGTAGTTCCGAAGCTGACATGTGTCCAGCTCCGGACGTTGAACAAGCTCCGGCTATCACCTCTGCTGGTCCTGATCGTCCAGAAGTCACAAGCTCATCAATCTACGATGAACCTAATGAAGAAGAAGCTTGTGAGACATATGTTCCCCTACGTTTCTACAAAGATCATCCCCCACAACAGATGATTGGAAGCTTGCACGAACGAGTTCACGGTCCAGGTTTTTGCGATCCAAACTCTCATGCTCATTCTGCTTTTGTTGCTTCTTTTGAACCCAAAGATATATCACACGCTCTCACTAATGATTCTTGGATTATTGCCATGCAAGAAGAGTTAGAAAATTTTGAAAGAAATAATGTTTGGAAACTTGTACCTCCACCTCAAGGTCACACTTTAATTGGAACTAAATGGGTATATAAAAATAAACAAAGTGAGGATGGGGTTGTGGTTAGGAATAAGGCTAGGTTGGTTGCTCAAGGTTTCACTCAAGTTGAAGGTCTAGATTTTGATGAAACTTTTGCTCCTGTCGCTAGATTAGAAGCCATAAGAATTTTGTTAGCTTTTGCAGCATCTAAAGGTTTTAAGCTATATCAAATGGATGTTAAAAGTGCTTTTCTTAATGGCTACATAGATGAGGAGGTTTATGTCAAACAACCACCGGGTTTTGAAAATCCAGATTTTCCTAATCATGTTTACAAACTGTCCAAAGCTTTATACGGTCTCAAACAAGCCCCTAGAGCATGGTATGATAGGTTAAAAACATTCTTACTTGAAAAGGGGTTTACCATGCGCAAGGTTTATAAAACTCTTTTTGTGCTTAAGCATGGCAATGACTCATTATTTGTTCAAGTGTATGTGGATGATATTATCTTTGGTTGTGCTTCTCATGATCTTGTGTCCAAGTTTTCAACAATGATGAGTTCCGAATTTGAAATGAGTATGATGGGTGAACTCACTTACTTTTTGGGTCTGCAAATCAAACAAACCAAGGAGGGTACATTTGTGCATCAAACGAAGTATACCAAAGACCTCCTAAGGCGCTTCAACATGGACAAAAGCAAGCCTCTTCGGACACCAATGGGAACAGCAACAACACTTGAACTTGATGAAGATGGTGAATCCGTGGATCAAAAAGAATATAGAAGCATGATCGGATCACTTTTGTACCTCACGGCATCAAGACCGGACATACAATTCAGTGTATGCCTTTGTGCACGGTTTCAAGCTTCCCCACGTGTTTCACATCGTCAAGCCGTCAAAAGGATTCTCAGGTACTTACATGGAACTCAAGAATTTGGCATTTTTCTTCCTTCTTCCTCAACCGTTACTTTAAAAGCTTTTTCGGATGCTGATTTTGGGGGTTGTAGGATTGATAGGAAAAGTACTTCCGGTGCTTGTCATTTTCTTGGTAATTCTCTTGTTGCTTGGTCCTCTAGAAAACAAAATTCAGTTGCACAATCCACAGCCGAATCTGAATATGTAGCTGCTGCTAGTGCTTGCTCACAAATTCTTTGGATTGTTCAAACACTTAAGGACTATGGTGTTGATCTAGATAGTGTTCCACTGTTCTGTGATAACACTAGTGCTATTTGCATTGCCAAAAACCCCGTGCAACATTCTAGAACTAAGCACATTGATATTAGGTATCACTTTCTCCGAGATAACGTTGAAAAAGGAAACATTGTGCTTCACCATGTAGATACCGAACATCAATTGGCTGACATTGTTACAAAACCTTTGGATTTCACTCGTTTTTGTTACATTCATAGTGAAATAGGGGTTATGCATCCTCATGGCTTAAATTGAGGGATAGTTTTTTGAAACTTGGGAAGTCTAAGTATGAATCTGAAATTAAAATAATATGAGCATAGTATTTCATACATATATGACTTTGTGATTCCTTTTGCATGCTGAAAGTTCTTACTACATTACTCGTGTTATACATTTTGTAGTTTTTGCCATGTCTAGTAATTGGAATAATTACTTACACTAAATCTGGTCATGGTCGAACTTTCTTGCTGTTTTGAACTTGTTGCATGCTCACAAGTGCTTTTAATCATTAAGAATTAATCAAGTAATCAACTCACATGCTGAGTTTTTATGAACAAATATAAATTGAGAAAAGATCAATAGAATATGCATACATCACACTTCTTCTTTTGAGATGGCTTGTCATTGCACTTAGATATGAACTTGGAAGAAGTTGTGTATGACTAAAACCATGTCCTTAAGCTTCTGATTGTCAAATGACATAGGCTTGGCTTGGTTGGTTAGAATAAGGCAGATGTGCATATAATCTCTTGCAAATATCATATGATATAAATTTATGCTTTAAAAAAAATGCAGCAACTAGTGTCATGCTTTCAGGTTTTTAAATAGTTAAGTTTGTGAGATCATGACTTGCTTAAATTGAAAAATTACATTTGATCTCTAGCATGGCTTACACTACCTTATGTATTTCCTTGATGTGATAATGTAAGGTACTTGATAGTATGACTTGGATGAGCTTTGTTTATATGTATATGTTATAATATGCTCATAACAACTAAAGAGGGAGAAATAATTTGTTTATATGCTCATGACTTGCTGAATACATTGTCAAAGGGGGAGAGATAAGCTTGAAGAGAAAGAGAATATGGGCATAAGGACATAAGAAGAGATTTTCATTTTTAAAAAGGGGGAGAGATAATAAAGGGGGAGAAATAATGAGAGATAATATGGGATAATTTTTCTTCTCATTTTACTTTTGATTTAAAAAGGGGGAGAAATTGTTTTCAAAACTTTTATGTGAATAAGCCAATGTTCGGATTTTAAATGGTGTTGCCAATGCATTCATCAAGGGGGAGATTGTAAGACCTATGTGTGCTGAATACATTGGCTTGTAGTGAATACACTTAGCTTTGATGATAAAAGTTTTAAATATCACCAAAACACCTTTTTATCAAGGTCAGACTCTAGCTCCGAGCTACAGCAAGGTCCGACGGTAGGTCCGGCTTGTTTTGGGTAGCTCCGACTATGTTAGATGCTAGGTCCGGCATCTTGGTAAGGTCCGGCTTGTTTTGGTTAGCTCCGGTGAGTTTTATCTTTAGCTCTGGCATGTCTTTGATAGCTCTGGCATATACTTGATAGCTCCGGCATGTTTTTGCTAAGCTCCGACGTACTTTGTCTAACTCCGGTTTTGGGTTGACTAGTTTTGACTAGGTTTTGGTAAGCTCCGGCGCTAGGTTCTACTAGCTTTTGGTAGCTCCGGCTCAAGCTCCGGGTTGCTCTGGCAAGGTCCGAAACTTGATCTAATTGCTTCTGCTTTTCATTTGCAATGTTTCATACTTGCTTTACATGATTTGAAAGATTGCTTAGTTTTCATTTGCTAAGTTTTTGGTGTGTTTTGGTTGAATACGGTTGATATCGTTTCTACTATGGTTTTGCAACATGCTTATGTGAGGTTCTCACGTAAGGTGTTGTGTTCGGAACTAACTTGAGTCAAGTCGAGGACTTGGGCTCGTATGGATTGTTTGTTTGTTTGTGTGCAGGTGTTGCTTGAGTTCAAGTCATGGCTGGTGACAGGATTCATTGGACTAGTCTCAGGAGGAGATGAGGTTCCAACAACCAAGTTCGGGAGGAACTGTGGTTGAGCGGGTCAGGAGGTCGCGCAGGATGATTGAATCAAGGGCAGTGCATATGATGGTCAAAGGAAGGTGTTCGCACGTATGCATGTAGTGCATGATGTGGCAATATGCTTCTAGAGACGGATTATGGAAGGAAGATCTGATCGGAAGGATCGGATCGTATCGGTTGAAGACTTAGGCTGCTAACTGGTCGGTTATGGCTCGGTATGGAAAGTATCGAGTTGGTTATGTTAGGATTTCATGTGTGTCACGAATTTGAGTTGTTTAGGAATGTGGGATACGTTCCTAAGGTGTTTGGAAGTCTTAAGATTGCTTCTATCTGTGTATAGAAGAATCTTGAGCAGTTATGGAAAGTTACGATTCATGATCTGAGTAGGATTGGAGTCCTAGTTGTATTGGGATGGCCTAAGGGCTGGTTATATAAGCAAGGGAAGGCCAAAGCTCGTTGTAGACGACTTTGGGGCTGTTCCTCTTATGTTCTATTGAATAAAATTCATAGTTTGAAGGAACTTTTGTGCCTTGTTCGTCCAACTTGTTCCAGACAAGTTTTACTCGTCGAGTTTCTGGACAGCACTACCTTTCGTCGGTGGTTTTATCATAACTCGAGTTTTATAGATCCAATTGACGTGATTCTTTTTGGGTTGTCTTCACAACTTGATTGTCTATTATCTATCAAAATTTCACGGTCATTGGATTTGTAGTTTCTGATCTACACGAGTTTCTTTGCAGCATTCCAGAAACTGTTTTTCTCGGGTAGGTCAGATTGACCATAGTCTGATCTTTCGATCATAACTTGAGTTTTTCTCGACGGATTCGAGTAATTCTTTTTGTGTTGTCTTCGTGAAACACGTTTAGATTAGTCTCATACACGATTTCTTTAACAGATCGTTTTTCTACCGAAGGTATTAGGGTTTTATTGTTTCCGCTGCGTTAGATTATTAAATCTACCATTCACCCCCCCCCCTCTGGTAGCTTTTCACGTGCTCTTCGATCCTACACTTGTACTCCCAAGTGCGGACTAGTCCTCAAAGCACTTAACAAGTTGCACAAAATTGGACAAGTCCGATCACACCACAGAGTAGTCCGATATCATTCTGATCTAAATCGGACAAGTCCAATATTGGCACGGACAAGTCCAAAAACCCTCTGACCTAAATTGTACAAGTCATCCAAGTGCAGACTTGTCACCCAATTCACGTAGGGTTCACTAATCTGGACAAGTCCGATGACTATCGGACTAGTCCGAAGATTTCTAGAAGCAAAATCAGACAAGTCCGCTCCTAGCCGGACTAGTCCGATATTTCGGGACACTTATGGTTTGCTACACACAGCACACCAGACTAGTCCGGTGTCCACCACGGACTAGTCCGATCTTTCTCAACCCTAACGGTCACTTTTAGAAACCCCATATGAATAGAGTTGCATGCCCCAACTTTAATTTAACTCGACCCCCTGCGCTGTCACACCTCCCAAGAGCCTCAAAAACACATCTCTCCACGAAATCAAAAGCCAAAAAGATCAATCCCTTGAGAATACACCTTGGAACATTTGAGAGACACGATTCATCACTCTTGAGCTCTTGGTTTGATTCCCTAACACACTCATGTGATTTTCATTGTAATCTTTTGAGTGTGTTCTTGGTGGAGTTGCCATTGTAATCTAGGGGAGCCCTCAACGTGTGAGAAGGCCCCTTGAATTCGGTTATTTACCCTTTGTGATAAGAGAAGAGGATTGGCCTTCGTGGCGATCCGACGAGGGTAGGGTTGGAGAAGACCCGGCCCTTTTGTGGACTCCTCAACGTGGATGTAGGTTGTCTCTGTGGGAGCCGAACCACGGGATAAATTGTTTGTGCTCTTGCTTTGTGTTCATCGTTCTTATTCTTAACATCAATCTAGGGTTTTAGTCAATCTTACTCACTTTATGTTGAAACATCAAATACAAGATTGACTTGTGATATACTCTAGCTTATAATCTTGCAACACATCAATTACAAGTATATTTCCACTGCATACACCCTAGAATCAAATTAATCGATCAAACTTGATTAACCTAGTCGGTACACACTGGACTAGTCCGCACTTTACCACACTAGTCCAATATCTCAAGTTTTGATTTGGTGGTTAAGTGTTGTAGGTTCCAACAAAGTTCAAAAAGGCCTATTCACCCCCCCCCCCCTCTAGGCCACATTCCCAGCTGCATCACCTTGGCCCCCACTCCCTCCCGCTGGTGGCGACTTTCGTCGACTTCTGCGAGATGTGGGTGGGCGTGCCTCCCTACATCGAGCTGTTCTGGACCTTCTTCATGGCCCATACCACCGGCAAGGGGACAAAGCTGCTTGACTTTTACTACTTCGTGAAGCGCAAGAACTGCCCCTTCAAGTACTTGAAGTCGTTCTCCTCCAGCAAATGGGATGACTGGAAGAAAGACTGGGTCGTCATTGCAGTGGAGGAACACGATACGCTGGAGCTGCCCCAAGGACTCCCCAACATTGACACCGATGCCTGGAACGTAGTTCCAAAGCTATCAGATGCGTTCAAGCCGGTCCTGGCCAGAATCCAAGAATGTGTGGAGGGTGGAGTGACCCCCAAGATGGTCTTCGGAAATTTCTTAGTGAACAGGTGGGCTCTGCTGAAGAGAAGGGAGAAGCTCGCCTGGGCCTTCAATAGTGTGATGGACGACAATCGGATTGAAAACGGTTTGAAATCCAACTTGGATGACGAAGATTTGAGGCTCCATCTCAAGAAATGTCAGCACGGGTCCATTGCTGATGACACCTTGATTCTGACGGCTGCTTTCCTGCCTCTGAACATGACTCCAGAGTTCAGCAGGGAGCTCTGGAGGAAGATGCCAGCACTGGATGACCTTGGTGAAGTGGAGAAGGGCAGAACCTCCAGGGTTGTAATACTCGGAGCTTCCAAGTGGGTGGTCACCCCTACTCCGAGCCAGAGGGATGATGACATCGGCAAGGGCAAGGGAAAGGAGCCAGCCAAATATTCAAGCCAAAAGAGGAAACTGAGGTACGCTGATGGGAGCTCCGTCAAGTCTGCTCCGTCTACAACTGCCCCTTCTCCCCAACGAGGGAGATCATCAGCGGTGACACCTCCTCCAATGCAGACATCATCAAAGAGCGCTAGCTCTAGACATTTGACTCTGATCCCAGTGCCAGCTATGGATTCCAGGTGCGGCAGTCCTTCTCAACCAAGGAAGGCCTCAGTTGGGGCAACACCAACGACGGCAACAGGCTCCGGGCGACTTTCTGGAGCTTTCACTGTGCCAACCACGGCAGGCTCTGGCTCCGAGTGCCCGGTAAAGAAGTTCTGCACCAATTGGAGCGGTAGTTTTCCAAGGTAAGCTTTGATTTTTCACCTTGATTTGCTATTATTATTTTGTCATATTTTGAATCTTCCAATCTTTCGTCTGCAGGGCATCAAAGATGGGGGCTGATGCTTCGGCCTCTGTTGCAGCGGCCGAAATGGTGTGGGCAGAAGCTTTAGCTCCAACCCCCGCGCCTCCTCATGTGGTGGCTAAGGTCACAGCAGCTCTGGCACTAGCTGTCATGGATCTGGACCCCGAGTTGACGCGAGAGAGTCTCGTGGTATCGTCGGACCACAGAGGAGACATTCATGAAGACGCTCTAGTAGCAAAAGGACAAATGACTGAAGCTTCGGCTCACGACACGAAGATGTTGGAGGCTTCGCAGTGGAGCCAGAGATAACCGAGACTAAGGTCGTTGTGCCAAAGGTTGTTTTTGAGAAGGTAGATGAACCGATGGTGCCAGAAGCTCTGGCCCTTGAGCCAAAAGTCATTGATGCCCTGACAACCGAGTCGGTAATGCTTGAAGTTCCAGCCCTTGAGCCAAAAGTTGTTGAAGCTCCGGCAGCCGAGTCGGAGATGGTTGAAGCTCCGGCAACTGAGCCGGAGGTGGCTGATGTACCGGCATCTGAACTGGTGGTGGATGTGGATTCGGGTGAAGCTTCAATGATTGCCTCGAAGGTAATAGCTCCAGAGGTGTCCATGCCCGAGCCTGAAAACCATGAAGAAGTGGCGGCAGGCTCTCCACCCGCGGAGCCAGCAGTTGAAGACCCTGCGGCAGGACCTTCGACATCGGCCCCGGAGGTAGAAGTTCCCCCAATGGGATCTTCCTCAGCAGCTGCCAAAGAGATCCCGGAGGGAAGTCCTAGTGATGGAGAAGCTCACGGAACTACGCTTGTGGCGTGGGACTCTATTTTTGTTCTTGAATACCCTCTAGAGCCGGCGTAGATGACCCCGGCAGGTCCGAAGCCTATTCCTTTGGCGTTGTCTATTGACAATGCTTGCTCGAGCCTCCGACAGGTCCATCTCGCTTTCAACCACGATAGTAAGGTTCTCGAAGAAGAGCGCCACACCTTTAGGCATTGGCGCAACATACTTCTATTTGAGACCAAGCTGGCGCAGACGAGGCTTGCAGACCAAAAAGAGTGGGTCGAGAAGGAAAAGGCTCGGTTGGAATATTGGGGCAAGTTGCTGGACGAGAAAGAGGCTGCCATTAGGGCCCTCGACGCTAATTCTCGGGAGATTCTTGAACAAGCCAAAGAAAGGAATGATGCTGCTAACAAATGTCAAGACAGCCTAATGAATTAAATGAGATTTTCCTGAAGCGCCGAGCGGACCTTGATGTGAGAGAAGAGAAACTCCAGGAATAGTAGGAGAATGTTTTGAAAAGGTAGGAAGAGCTCGCCCAGAAGCTAAATCTGGCAGAGCAAAATTTGACAGATTGCACTAAGAAGCTTGATCTGCGGAGCAAGGAAGATGAAGAAAAGTACTGGAAACTGTGGCAGGAGCTCTCAAAAAGAGAAGCTGATGTTGCTGCCAGTGAAGGTAAAGTAAGAGGTAGGGAGAAGGACATGGCCGAACGACGAAACCACATCCACCTTCAGGAGACGCTGCTAGCCGACTTCGAAAAGCAAGTTGCTAAGAGTATGCAACAACATGCCAAAGTGGTCGAGCGCCTCGCTCGGGAAGGTTCAGAGCTAGCGGTCGCTAAGAGGTCACTGGAGGAGCTGCAAAGCTCGAGGGCAACTGAATCCCTATAGGTATGGGGTTTTCTGGGGCGTGCTAACAGAGCTTTAGTGCCTCTCGGCTTTAGTCCAGAACATCTGAAGAACCCAGCACCAGAGCTGGACCAGACACTGGTGGCACTTAACTCTACTGGCAGGAAACTCGACGCGATGGTTGATGTCATCGCCGACCAGCTGGAGACGGAGAGAAAATCATTGGCCAAGAACATTGCCGAGTATGTCTTGGCATGTTACAAGAGCCGAGACCCCCAACTTTCTCTAGATCCGGTCTTCGAAGGACTCATTGCCGAAGAGGAGGATGCTACCAAGGCTAGCATTCAGGAAGCTGCTGAGAAGGTTGCCTCGTTATTCCACAGAACTTAGATCCTCTAGTAGCTAGGACCTTTTCCTTTTGCCTTTTGCTATAGTCCTAATTTTGTAATCCAGTACTTTGAGTGAATGAAATCCACTATTCCTGCAATGAACTCCATTTTGTTGTCCTTGTCTTCAATACATTGTCCTTTATCTTGTTTGCCCCCTGGTATATGTACACAATGTGATTGCGAACATGTACCAAATGGATTTTACGATGTGTTGATGACTTGGACGCTTCGAACTTGTAGCTTTTAGGTCCGAAGTTTATTTCTGACTTTTGTTGCATCGATGGTGGGCCTCCTGGGCTTGTCGGAGCTTGGTAGGTCCGACGACACCCACTGTTAACGCGTAGAACGTCGACAGTGGGCCCCTTGGGGTTGTCGGAGCTTGGTAGGTCTGACAGCACCAACTATCAATGTGTAGAACGTCGATGGGGGCTCCGTGGGGTTGTCGGAGCTTGGTAGGTCTGACGGCGCATACTGTCCATGCGTAGAACGTCGACGGCGGGCCTCCTAGGGTTGTTAGAGCTTGGTAGGTCTGACAGCACCCACTGTCAATGCGTAGAACGTCGACGACAGGCCCCCTCGGGTGGTTATGCCATCTTCACTTGAATTATACTTCACGTCAACGGCAGGCCCCCATGAGAGTTGCCAGAGCTTGTTAGCTCTGGCAGCGCCCACTTTCAACGTCCGAAACGTTGACAACGGGCCCCCTTGGAGGTTGTCGGAGCTTAGTTGCTCCAGCATCGTCCACTATCGCCATGAGTTTTCATTTTTCCTGTGTATCAAAGACAAGAAAAATCCGTAAAATTCATCCTCTCATCTATAACTATATTGTGTCTTACTGTTCTCATTTGAATTTTGGATCCAAAGAAAGTCGATACGATGACAAGCAAATTGATATAATCTTTTGCAGATCCGAATGCTTTTAGGACTCGCCCTACTGAGGCCTGCTAGAATGTAGGTAGAGTGGCGTACTTAGGGTGCAGGACCAGGCTAAGTCGATAGCACACTCCAGACCTGTGTTGGCTTGGCGTTCCGGCGAGTAAACCATGCAACAGTGTTAGGATCCGAAAAAACCACCAGTATAACTTGTACCACATATGACTAACATCGACTAAAATTCAAAAAGAATTGCACAACTTGTTATAGACAAGAAGGAGAAGGATAAATAAAAGAGAATGAGCCTGTACTAAATTAATGCATGTGAAGTTTGCTTTTATATAACAATGCCTTTCATTATAGGCCCGACTTACAGGGGAGACAAGGAGACACTTAAGGTACGGAACCAAGCTAAGCGTGCTATACGTCTTGTGCTAACCCAGGGTAGGTAGCTACACTTTTAGTGTTGCAACTGTGTCAAGTGTTGCTTGAACTTATCAGACCCTGCCAGAGGAGTCCGGATGTTCTCCTGGAGGTCCTACCCGATTCTGTTTATAGACTCTACAATTTACGTTGCATATAATTACAGACTCACCTCTGTGACACTAAGTATAGAACTTACAGAGGTGCTCGATGTTCCAAGGATTAGAAAGCGGGTCCCATCCTTAGTTGCCAAGTGAACGCATCCGGGACAGGATACTTTGATCACTCGGAAAGGACCTTCCCAGCTGGGGGAAAGATTGTTCATTCCTTCACGAGTTAGTATTCTCCGTAGCACCATATCACCTTCCTCGAGCTGTCGGTTACGCACATGCCTTTGATGATAGCGTCGGAGCGCCTGGCGATAATACACATTCTGAATTGCTGCTTGGCACCTTCCCTTGTCGACGAGGTCAAGGTCTTCACGTTGGAGTTGGTCCTGCGTGCCTTCGTCAATGGTCCGAACTCGGAGTGACCCCAAGGTGATCTCCGGAGGAAGGACTGCTTTAGCTCTGTACACCAGGAAGAAGGGTGTCTCTCTAGTTGACCGGTTAAGTGTAGTCTTGCTTGCCCACAGTGCAGACAGAAGCTCCTCAATCCGGTTGGCTCCATGCTTTTTCAGGCGTTCATATGTGTGTGTCTTGAGTCCTTTTAAGATATCTGCATTTGCTCTCTCGGCTTGGCCATTGCTTGCCGAGTGAGCTACTGATCCATAGCTGAATTGAATGCCGAGGTCTTCGCAATACTCTTGAAATGCTGCACTTATGAATTGGGTTTCATTGTTAGTGATGACTTTGTTTGGAACTTTCAATCTGCAGACTATGGACTTCAAGAACATGATTGTTGATTGCTTGTTGATAGTCACAACTGGAGTAGCTTCCGGCCACTTGGTGAACCTGTCGATGGTGACATACAGGAACCTGTAACCTCCGATGGCTTTTGGGAAAGGTCCCAAAATGTCCATGCCCCACACAGCGAATGGATATGTAGGAGGAATCATTAGCAGTGACTGAGCCAGTGTATGAATTTGTTTTGCGTGGAATTGGCAGGCTTCACACTTTTTCACCAACTCCACTGCGTCCTAGAGTGCTGTAGGCCAGTAGAAGTCGTGCCGAAAGGCTTTGCCGACCAGCGTGCGAGAAGGCGCGTGGTTCCCACACTCGCCTCCATGGATCTCTACAAGGAGCTCACTACCTTCTTTCCTTGCAATGCACCGCATTAGGACGCCATTAGCACCACGCTGGTAGATATCCCCTTCTACCAACGTGTATCTTTTAGCCAATCTGATAATCCGATCAGCGGATACACCATCTTCAGGAAGGATGTTGTCTTTCATGTAGCTCCGGATCTCTGAGATCCATGCATCGGAGCCAGCTTGAGCTTCTGAGTCTTGCGTGCCACGTTGCTCGGAGCTTCCTGCATCACCTATGGCCCTTGGTGAACGCCATGGTAACAGGGCCACCAGGACTACTAGCTTCGAGGTGCTGGTCTCGCCCCCTTCGCTCAGTTCGGCAGTGTGAGCTATTGGTCTTGACAACCTCCAGACGAAGATTCCATCGGGAGCTGGAGCTCCGGTTAGGCCTTCGTCGAGAGTTCGTCAGCTTTAGCGTTATGGAGATGCTGGACATGCTGGAGATCCAGAACTTCAAAGTCTTTCTGGAGCTTCTGGACTTCAAGGAGATAAGCGGCTTGTCGGGGGTTGTTGCAGCTGCACTCACCTTTGACTTGTTTTATAATGAGCTGCGAATCACCCTTCACCAATAGCTGCTTGACACCATAGGATGGTGCCACCCTGAGCCGGTAGATGAGAGCTTCATACTCCGCCATGTTGTTGGTTGCCTTGAAGTCAAGGTGAACCATGTATTTGACCTTCTCCCCGGTCGGAGCGAGGAGGAGGATTCCGGCTCCGGCCCCCTGCTTCTGCACGGAGCCATCGAAGTAGAGGGTCCAGTGAGGCTCGATGAAGACTGGGACCTTGAGTTCCGGCTTCTGTTCACTGAGGCCCCTGTGATTTTATGGAGAAGGAGTCTACTCCGCCACAAAATCAGTCAATGCTTGACTCTTGATTGCTTGTCAGGGCACAAATTCAAGATCGAATTCGACCAGCTCCACTGCCCACTTTGCGATGTTCCCAGTAGAATTAGGGTTATGCAATATAGCACACAGTGGATAAGAAGTTACCACTGATATCTTGTGGGCTTGGAAATAATGACGAAGCTTTCTTGAGGCAATAAGAACTGCATATAGCAGCTTATGCACCACGATGTATCTGGTCTTGGCATCATGGAGTACTTCACTGATGAAGTACACTGGGCGATGGATGGTCCGGACCCTCTCGGAGGGGCCCGAAGCTTCCTCTCCATCGACCCGGACCCTCCAGGAGGGGTCTGAACTTTCTTTTTGAGCATCCTAGACCCTCCCGGAGGGATCCAAAAGTTCTTCTTGTTCAACCCGGACCCTCCCTGAGGGTACCGAATCTTTGGGTACCGAATCTTCTTGAACAGTCGTAAGAACTCACCCAGATGAGAGAGGTTGATCTTCTAGCACTCCACCTTGAAGATTCGTGCCTGGGGGCTGGGACCCATACTCACCCTCAGGTAGCTCCAGACCCTCCCGGAGGGGTCTGGGCTCCTGAACTGGATGTGGTTCTGGCCTTTTCGCGACCAGTACCATACTGGCAACTTCTATAGCTGCAGAAATGTAAAGCAGTAGAGGCTCACCAGAGTTTGGAGATACCAAGATTGGTAGTGTGGTGAGGAGCTTCTTGAGCTCTTGGAACGCCTTTTCTGCTTCATCGGACAAATGGAACGACATGAACTTCCTCAACATCTTGAAGAAGGGAAGTGCCCGCTTCGCCAATCTCGAGATGAACCGGCTGAGCGCAGCTAGACATCCATTTAACTTCTGGACATCCTTGATGCGGGCTGGTGGCCGCATATCTTCTATAGCCTTGATCTTCGCCAGGTTTTCCTCAATTCCTCGGTGAGTCACCAAGAAACCAAGGAGCTTCTCGGAGCTAACCACGAAGACGCATTTGTCTGGGTTTAGCTTGGTGTGCGTGATGCGCAGCTTGTCAAGATGGCTTGCAAGTTGTCAAGGAGTGACTCCTTGTTCTTGATCTTCACAACGATGTCGTTGACGTACACCTCCACCAAGTCCCTAATGAGTTCTCCAAAAGTATTGTGCATAGCTCGCACAAAAGTTGAAGCAGCATTTTTGTGACCAAAGGGCATGGCAGTATAACAATACAATCCATCTACTATTATGAAGGCAGTATGCTCTTCATCTTCCCTAGACATTTGGATTTGATGATATCCGGAGTATGCATATAGGAAACACAATAGCTCACACCTGGAGGTGGTGTCCACTATCTGATCTATTCTAGGTAGTGGAAATAGATCTTTTGGACATGCCTTATTTAAGGTGGTGTAGTCGATACACATCTGAAGCTTCCCGTCGGCCTTGGGTACAATGACTGGGTTTGCCAACCATTTGGGTGAGGAACCTCTCGAATGAAACCAGCTTCGAGTAGCTTCTTGATCTCCTGTCAGGTGAAGTGTTGCCGCTCGATTGATTGCTTCTGGGGCTTCTGGTGTACAGGCCGTGCGTTGGGATAAATCTTCATATTGTGCTCAATCACCTCCCTAGGGATCCTAGGCATCTCTGACGGAACCAGGACAACACTTCAACAATCACCCAGAGGAAAGTGATGAGTGCGAGTTCCTATTTGTTGTTCGAACATCCCGACATACGGGTGGTCTGAGCATCATTGGAACCAATTTGGGCAACTTTGACGGGTATGTCGGTGTCACTGCTTGGCTGCACACGTGGTGCAGAGGTTGAGCCTCGGTGTCGAGTGCTCGGAGGTTGAGCAGTATGCTCTTTACCATATGCCTCCTCCCGCGCTTTTGCAAGCGCATGGAGTTCTTCCGGTGCGGTGATTCTAGCGGTACGGTCCCCGCGAATACGGAGAACGCCATAGGGTGTTGGCATCTTCAACACCAGGTAGCCGTAATGGGCTGCAGCCATGAACCTAAACAAGGAAGCCCTGCCTAGGATGGCGTTGAAGGGTAAGCTGATCTGCGTGATGTCAAAGACCAGCTTCTCGGTCCTATATTTCTCCTGAGTTCCGAAGGTCACCGGGAGTGTGACGGGTCCGAGAGGGCTAATGGCCCTCGAACCTACCCCAAAGAAAGGGTGTGAGGGATGAAGGTCCGAAGGTAGGAGCTGGAGCTTGACAAAGGCTTCATAGCTCACGAGGTTCAGCCCCGCACCTCTGTCCACCAAAACATGGTAGAGCTGGACATTGTTGATGGTAGGAGATACCATCAGTGGCAACTGGCCAGCTCCGATCATGCCCCGGGGGCAGTCCGTAGCATCGAAGGTGATGGGAGCGTCCATCCATTTCCGATGAGGTTCTGCCCTGGCGGTAGGAGCTGCAGCGGCCATGTTTCGACACATTGTCTTGAGGACGCGGTGAGAAGTGATGTCCCAAGAAGTACCATAAATGGTGTTTTGGGTATTACGACGCTCGTTGTCAGAGACGTCATAATCATCATCAACCGTGTTGTACACAACCTTCAGGACCTTCTTGGGATCCTGAAAACCTAGCTCTGTGTCAGCCGGAGCTTCGTCGATGTTTTGCTTTCCTTCCCGCTAGGATAAAGGAATTTCTTCTCAGAACATGTTATAGCGCTTGACAAGGTTCTGGACCTCCACGCACTCCTCCAAACTATGCGTGTTCATCTTGTGGATCGGACACCACATTTTGGAGCTGTCGCCATCTTCTGACGAAGGTCGAGGTCATTTTTCAGGGCGTGGCCCCCGGCCACCCGGAGCTGCAATAGCCGCAGCAGCAGGTGCGCCGGTCGATGGATTTTTCTTGTTGTTGGTTTTCTTCTTCTTCTTTCCACTGCCAGAGGTAGTGGCTTCAGCCTTGTAGTGCTTCTTGTTGGCCTATGGAGCAGGTTTAGAGTGCATCTCATGGTCCTCCGCATCTCTGGCACATTTGTCAGCCAGGCCAAAGAGTTCCATGATGCTGGTGACTTCTTTTGTCACCGACTTCTCCAGCATTTTCTTGTCTCGGATGCCGTGTCTAAGTGCGACAATAACAGAAGCGTTCGAGATAGAAGGAATGATATTGTGTACCTGAGAGAATCGTTGGATAAAGGATTGCAATGACTCTCCCGATTTTTGCTGAACAACAAAAAGGTTCAGTTCAGTGCCGGGTTGGGTGTAGGAGCTCCCGAAGTTGGCAGTGAACTGTTGGCATAGCTCTACCCAACTGTTGATGGAGTCAAGCGGAAGACTCGTGAACCAAGACCTCGCAGTCCCAATCAAAGCCACAGGGAAATAATTGGCCATCAAGGCCTCATTGCCTCCACTGCAAGTATAGTGGTGGAGTAGATTTGGAGCAATTCGGCGGTTTGACAGTTCCATTGAATTTCTCCAGCAGATGAGGCCGGAACTTCTAGGGCCAGCGGACCATTCATATATGCATGGCTAGGGCAGAACAACATCCTCCTACTCCCAAAGGAGCAATGTTGTCCCGAGCTTCTCGCCTCTCGCGAGATCGCTCGCTCGATGTGGACATGGTCGTCTTGCTGTCAGTAGCGGCGATCGAGCTCCAACCGCAGGTCATGCGTTGAAAGTCTTGATGCAATGTGGGTGCGACATGCCCCAGAAGGCAGCAACATCACTTGTTGGGAAACATCACGTCTCCTGTGCTGTGAAGCTTGCAAACCAAGTCTTCTTGACAAGATCCGATGCTGTGAAGGTCCCTGCCCTGAAGCAGTAGGACCTTGATTGCTGATGCCATCAGCTGCAACTGAAACCAGATGTTCAACATCAGCCCTCCAATGCTCCATCGCACCCTAGGGTGCTCTTGGAGGTGGTGGACGTTTGAGAAGAGTACGCGCAACAACAAGCGCGTTCTTAGGATTTTTGTTCATCGATGTTGTGATTGACGCGAGTACTCCATCTTGATGTCCACCATTATTTGCCGGAACAGAGGGTGGTGGTGGTGGTGCGACGCCCGCCGGGACCACAACGGCTGCTGGCTGTTGAATGTTGGAGAGATTCCCTCCAATAGGTCGCTCAACGTTGTTGTCGTTGTACAATCCTGCGACAGAGTTCACCATCTTGAGATCTCAGGTGCCCCTTCCTGGCGCGCCAAATGCTGAAGCATACGAATGACACTTCCCCAGTAATACTAAATTGTAGCCTGCGGAGGTTCTTGTATCAGTTTGGGCGTGCAGAGATCTTAGGCAAGATGATGACACAAATGATTTACGTGGTTCGGGCTATCTTAGTGTAATACCCTACTCCATGGGGTATGTGTTGTTGTATTGAGGATTCTTTGGTGCTTGTGTGCGTATGAGCGTAGTTGTTTTGCATCGTGCAGCGCATCCCTTTTATAGACCAAGGGATGGCTGTTACATGAGTTGCCTGGCCCGACATGTGGCATCGGCGTTTATTATTGCCTAATACACAATTAAGTGTGTTTGAGCATCCTAATTGCATAATAACGTGCCTTAATGGTGGTGTTACCGGTATTAAGGGTCTTCTGATCATGCGCCATTAATATTGTATTAATGCCATATAATCAGGCCTTGTAACTGTAGCAATCACTGTCCCTTGAGTGTTCGTGCTGTTGGAGATCCGTCAGTATTCCCGTAGGTGTCGTAGGTCCGGAGGTTCAACACGTGGTAGATCTAGAGCTTCCCCTTCCGGGGAGGTAGGTCTGGAGCCGCTACACACATGGTGGCACTGGAGCTTCCCTCTACTGGGCGTTAGGTCCAGGGTCACTGTACACGTGTCAAGCATGGAGCCCCCCTATGTAGGGAGTTCAGCTCCGGTCTTATATTATACGTGGTAGTGCCGGAACTACCCATATGAAGGAGGCGGGTCTAGTGCCAGGTGACACGTGGGGCCTACGGAGGTCTTCAACTTTGACAGGTGGAACTCCGTTGCACTTCTTGCGGTGTCATGGGATACCTGGTACGCAGGGTACCGAATGCAAGTGTCCTTGATTATTTTGATCCTGTTTTTAAATGTTTTGTTTGCAAAATTGCATGCTTGTGTCAAATTGATGGAAACCCATGATAGGTGTTTACTAGACTTGTTTGACCATCCTTGTCGCTTGGAATATGTTGTAGATGTTGTAGAGAGTTGTGAAGGGCTTTTTACCTTTTTGCTTCGCTCTAATTAATTGGGATGGGAAAACAACCAAATGGCCTAACTATGAATTAATGAACTTATGGATGATTTTAATTGATGAACATAGGATAATTGGTAATATGGGACTTGGAAGATCTAAGCAAGCATAGTTTGTGTATTGGGTTGGATGATATGGAGGTTTGCTTGCCTTGGATCTAATGACCGGTTCATGCTAGAATAAGCTAGGAATACAGAGCAACTACAAGGCCAAGTATGGGTATGGCTTAGCCGATTAATTAGGAGTATTACCAGTATTAATTTGGATCATTTGGGAGAGCGGGGAATGATTATCGGTTGGGTTTGCAATAGTGGTGGGACTGCCTGGGATCTGAACGGCACAAGAGGGGGCCCTTGGTTGGATATGCTCAGTTCGAGGCATCACCACCGGTGAAACCTTAACAGGTCTGAATATGCTGGTAGTCCCTTTGTAAAGGCTATTTTGTGATCTCTTGGCCCCACACCGTTATAAGTGTGTAATGTGACTGACGGGTCACGGACATAATGAAGGTTCCTTAGTCATCAAAAGGTGATGAAATCACGAACTTGTGGGTAAAGCGGTACAACTACTGCAGGGTGTTAAAAACTATCATGATAGTCGTGCTCCTGGTCACGAGCACCTGGATGACCTACATGATTAGAGAGAACTTGGGAATTGGGATGGTTTGGTTATGGTTATGGTTTGGGTTGTGATAAATGGACATGGTTCATGATGATGGTAACAATCTGGTATGTGGATGGATAAATATTGATGGAGGAGATATGATGGTAAATGATGGAGTTCGTCTCATAATTGGTAATTATTTGGGATATGATGAGATTAATTCACATAGACATTGTAGGATGCTTTTTATATGTTTTAAATGTACTTCTCAGCAATTAGCCATTTATTATCATTCCTTGTTTATGCTACATGTTATTATTTTTTCACACTTGTTGACTACAACATGTGCTCACCCTTACTATTCCCACATTAATTCAGCTACAAGAAATATTTTGGAGGTCAACGTGGAGCACTAGGCGTGTGTACTACTGTCGATTGCCTGTGGAGTTGGAGTCGCCTACACTAGATTATTTACCGCTGCAATAGAATCAAGGTATATTTATTATTTGTGACATGGTTAAATATCAATTATCATTTGTGATGTTGATGTGTATGTGTGAAGCAACATCATGGGCACACATACATTGCACTTGGTTCATTTTTCAAAATCGGGTGCCACATCTACCTTTTTGCTTCACTCTAATTAATTGGAATGGGAAAACAACCAAATGTCTTAACTATGAATTAATGAACTTATGGATGATGTGAATTGACAAACATGGTTAATTGGTAACATGTGACATGGGAGATCTAAGCATCATGGTTCGTGGATTGGTTTGGAAGATATGGTAGTTTTGCTTGCTTTAGATCTAAGAACTGGTTCATGCGAGAATAAACCAGGATAACAGTGCTACCACAAGGAAAAGTATGGGTGCGACTTAGCTGATCAATTAGGTGTAGTGCCAGCATTGTTCGGATCATTTGGTGGAGCGGGGAATGGGAGTCGGTTGGGTTTGAAATGTGGCAGGATTGCCCTGGGATCCGAACAGCATAAGAGGGGGCTCTTGGTTGGATGTGCTCAGTTGGAGGCATCACCACCAGTGAAACCTTAGTGGGTCTGAATATGTTGTAGTCCCTTTGTAAAGGCTATTTTGTGATTTCTTAGCCATACACCTAAGGTAGTGTATTTTGCATACGAGAGGTTTCTTTAGTCGCCGACGGGTGACGAAATCACGAACTTGTGGGTAAATTAGTACAACCTCTGCAGAGTGTCAAAAACTATCATGATAGCCGAGCTCCTGGTTAAGAGCACCTGGATGACCTACATGATTAGGGTGGAACTTGGGATTGGTTTGGTTTTGGTTATGGATTCGATGGTGATAAATGACTATGGTTAATGAGGATTGTAAGGATATGGTATATGGATGGATAATGAATGATGGATATGAAATATTATATTGTTTGGGATATGATGGGTTTAATTCACATAGACATTGTAAGATTCTTTTTCATATGATTTAAATGTACTTTTCAGCAAATATCCATTATTTATTGTTAATTCTTTTTTTAAGCTACATGCCATTATTTTCCCACACTTGTTGAGTATGACATGTGCTCGCCCTTGCAATTCCCCCACCAAAAGTTTCAGGTGATGTTTGGGAGTAACCTGAGGATAATGCTGAGTACTAGGTTGTGTGCTGCCGTCGACTTGCCTGTGGTGTTGCTTGGAGCCGCGCTATCCCTTATGCTTAGCTTCCTTAGTTTTGATTATTTCCGCTGCATTAGTTTTAGATTAGTAATAATGATCATTAGAGTTTTTAATTTGAGGATTATTTGAATATTGTATTAAAAGTACTTTTTTAATAATTTGTGGTGTGCTAATTTTTTGTATATCGTTTGTGATGCACTCGTGTATGTGTGTCGAACATCATGAGCGCACATATGCATCACACTTGGTTCATTTTTGGAACCGGGTGTCACAAATTGGTATCAGAGCCACAGGTTGATCGTAGGACACAACCTAGCTAGAATGGACACTTGAGAGCACATAGGAGCACTCAGAAATAGTCGAGGTTTGTTTGATGTGCTGATTTCCTATGTAATGCTTGCTTGTGTGCTTAGTTGATGATTGTGAGATGCTTTAGTGTTTGCCACGTCCATATAGGCTCATATAGGTAGTTGCTTAGTTCCATAATCCTTGATGCATATAGTTGGGGACTTTTTCTAAATTCTTCTATCTCTTGCTCTTTAATCATATGCTGAGAACCGGCAACCAAAGGAATGCCAATAAGGATGTGGAGAACAATGGAGGCTAGCAACCTTGAGCAGTTGTTGGCTATGCAGAATCTGCTTATGCAAACCGTGATGCAAACTTTAGGACAGCTGCAGGCCAATAACCAGATTCATCCCCATATGCCTCCACCACTGCCACCCCCACTACCCCATAACAGATTGGGAGAGTTTATGAGGACTAGGCCACCCACCTTTGATCAAGCAAATGATCCTATGGAAGCTGATGATTGGCTGAAATATGTGGAGAAGATGCTCGCTATTGTCAAATGTAATGACCGGGAGATGGTTCTCTTTGCTTCCCATCAACTAGTTGGAGCATCTGCGGATTGGTGGGACTCGCTTTGCAATGCCCATGCAAATCAAGAGAGGATCACTTGGGCTGAATTCAGGGAGAGCTTTCGTTCTCATTTTGTTCCTGAGGGAGTTATGATTTTGAAGAGGCAAGAATTTGAGAGCTTACGGCAAGGAAGGTCGAATGTGAGTGAGTATCTCAATAAACTCAAGGTATGCTCCATAGGATGTCAACCGCGATAGCTGCAAGCAATACTTGTTTATGTGGGGCCTAAATAATGAGATTCAAGTCTAATTGCTCAATTGTGACTATGCCAATTTCCAGAAGCTTGTGGACAAAGCCATTGTGGTTGAAAACAAGGTTCGCGAGATGAAGAAAAATAATAAGAGAAAGGCGCCAAATCAAGGACAGCCACAAGGAAGCAATGTTCGCCCCCGCTTTGCACCACTAAATGCGCCATACTACAACCCCTTTGCTCCCGCATATCGCACTGCTATTCCATCGCGCCCAGCTCAGCCAATGCAGCAACGCCCTGCCATGCAAGCTCTTCGCCCTTCAATGACTCATGCGCCCCGCACCAATTTTTCTGCTAATGCTCAAAACCAAGCCCGCCCTAACAATTCTGGTGCAGCAAGGTCATGCTATACTTGTAGTGAGGTGGAACACTTTGCATCTCAATGTTCTAAGTCAGACCTTGGTCAAGGGAACATTGCTCTGAGATAGAACTCAAGACCGAATGGAGGAGTGCCACAAGGCAACCGTAGACTATAGAATTTTGTTCGTGGCAAGGTGAACCATGTCTCTACAGAGGAAGCACAACAAGCGGATGACGTGGTGATTGGATGTTTCTCGCAAACTCTAACCTGGCGACTATGTTATTTGATTATGGAGCATCACATTCATTCATTACATCACTGCATGTTGCCAAGTATAGTTTACCCATATCTTATATGAAGTATACCTTGTTGGTAAATCTCCTCGAGGGGAGATGAGGATGAATACAGTGTGTCCAAAGTAATCCTTAAAATAAGGGGGGTAGACTTCCTTGCCAACCTTACTATTTTGGATTCACAAGGATTGGATATAATACTTGGTACGGATTGGTTAAGGAAGCACAATGGGATAATTCAATGTGCCATAAAGACGGCAAAGTTGACAAATGAAGAAGGGGTCAACATAGAATTTGAAGCATCTCAACACACACCAAAGCAAGTGGAGCTGAATCAAATGAACAGTGCGGCAATTGAGGAAATTTCGGTGGTGTGCGAATTTTCGGATGTGTTTCCAAATGAGTTACCAGGTATGCTACCTGATCATGACATAAAGTTTGTTATTGAATTAATACCTGGAACTGCACATATAGCTAAGAGGCCATATAGGATGCCTCCTATGGAGTTAGCGGAGCTCAAGAAGCAAATTCTAGAGCAGCTAGAGAAGGGTATATTCGCCCAAGCTCTTCACCTTGGGGAGCGCCAATACTTTTCGTGGATAAGAAGGATGGATCCCAAAGGATGTGTGTGGATTACCGAGCTCAATGAGGTGACAATTAAGAACAAGTATACATTGCCCCCTATAGAGGATTTGTTTGATCAAATGAAGGGTGCATGTGTTTTCTCCAAGATCGACTTGAGGTGAGGCTATTTCCAAATGAAGATTAGACCATCGGATATACCCAAGACAACTTTTCGGACACAATATGGATCCATGAGTATACTGTTATGTCTTTTGGATTGACCAATGCACCTACATACTTTATGTACCTCATGAATTAGCTTTTCATGGAGTACTTCGATAAGTTTGTTGTGGTGTTCGTGGATGACATTATGATCTACTTGAGAAGCGAGGAGGAGCATGAGGAGCATTTGAGGCTCACGTTGCAGAAATTTAGGGAACACCAATTATATGCCAAATTCAGCAAGTGTCAATTTTGGTTGAGGAATGTGTTATTTATGGGACATATCATCTCCGAAGGAGGAGTATCGGTTGACCTAGGAAAGGTAAGAGATGTTCTAGAATGGGAGCAGCCACAAATGTGAAGGAAATTTGGAGTTTTCTTGAAATGACTGGATATTACCATCGGTTCATCAAGGACTTCTTCAAAATAGCCAAGCCCATGACAGAATTGTTGATGAAGGGAAAAGCATTCCAATGGACTCAAGCTTGTCAAAACAGTTTTGATGAGCTAAAGAAGAGGTTAACAATAGCACCTGAGTTGGTTTTGCCCGTTGTGAGTAAAAGCTTTGATATATATTGCGACGTGTCAAGACAAAGGCTTGGATGTGTGCTCATGCAAGAAGGTCAAGTGGTAGCCTATGCATCGAGGCAATTACAAAAAAATGAGCAGAATTATCATATGCATGATCTCGAACTTGCAGCTGTGGCGCATGCCTTGAAGATATGGAGGCACTACATTCTTGGTCATCGGTGTGAAATTTATACGGATCACAAGAGTCACAAGTACATTTCCACACAAACAGACTTGAATTTGAGGCAACGAAGATGGTTGGAGCTCATCAAGGAATATGATGTAGGAATCAACTATCACCCGGGGAAGGCTAATGTTGTGGCCGATGCATTGAGTTGGAAAGGAGTAAGCCACCAACTCACAGTTTGGGAATTGCCATCCGAGCTATGCAAGGAGTTTGAACGGTTGAAACTTGGATTTGTGAATGAGATGAGAATAATGGAGCTAAATCCGACCTTTGAACAAGAAATTTGAGAAGGTCAAACGAAGGATAAGGAAATCTAAGAAATCAAGGGAAGGACCCAAGAAGGGAGAGAACTCAGATTTGATGAGGATGATCATGGTACATCATGGATTAGAAAACAGATTGTTGTGCCAAATGTGAAGCATCTTCGATAGACGATATTAAAGGAGGCACATGATTTGCCTTACTCAATTCATCCCGACTGTACAAAGATGTACAAGGATTTGAAGACTGACTATTGGTGGGATAGGATGAAAAGGACATAGCTGAATATGTTGCTTTATGTGATGTGTGTTAGCGAGTCAAAGCTGAACATCAAAGGCCAGCTGGACTATTGCAGCCATTGAAGATTCCAGTGTGGAAGTGGGAAGAAATCAGTATGGACTTCATTACATCGAACCCATTCTGGTTATGACTCGATATGGGTTATTGTGGATCCGTTGAGAGAATCATCTCATTTCATTCCCGTCAGGACAACATATACCACCGCGAAGCTAGCGGAATTGTATATGGAACATATCGTATGTCAACATGGAGTTTCGTTCTCAAGTCACCTCTAGGTTCTAGGAGAAACTGCATGAAGCTATAAGTACTAAGTTGAATTTCAGGTCAGCATATCATCCACAAACCGATGGTCAAACTGAGAGGACAAACCAAATATTGGAAGATATATTGAGAGCATGTGCTTTGAAGCATGGACAGCTGGGACAATAACTTGTCGTGCACTGAATTTTCCTACAATAACAATTATGAATCAAGTTTGAAGATGCCACCATATGAAGCACTTTATGGAAGGAAGTTTAGGACACTCTTGTTTTGGAATGAGACAATAGAGAACCAAGTATTTGGACCTGATGTATTGCAAGAGGCTGAAAAGCAAGTTTAGATAATTCTTAAGAATTTGAGGGCTGCACAATCAGGACAAAAAGGCTATGCGGATAATAGGTGAAGAAGCGTAACTTTTGAAGTGGGAGACTTCGTATATCTTAAAGTATCACCTATGCGAGGTCATAAGCGGTTTAATGTCAGAGGCAAGTTGGTACCTCACTATATTGGACCATTCAAAATTTTGGGCAAACGTGGAGAAGTGTCATATAAGTTGGAGATGCCAGCACATCTTTCTGACGTTCATAATGTGTTCCATATTTCTCAGCTCAATAAGTGTTTAAGGGTATCTAAAGAACAAGTGCCAATGGAAGAATTGGAGTTAGAGGCAGATTTGACTTATGCCGATTAACCGGTTAAAATCTTGGAAACCAAGAAGAAGAAACAAGGTGATCCGACGGTGCAAAGTACAATGGAAGCATCATGCAGAATCGGAAGCAACTTGGGAGCTGGAAGATGATCTTAAGAGAGAATTTCCCTATCTCTTCTCTTATACGTCAAATCTCGAGGGTGAGATTCATTTTAAGGGGTGTAGGTTTGTAACACCCTCATCTTCATTGATCATGCATTGCATACATTCTGATACATGTTTAACATTTAGCAACACAAAAAGGAACATGTTTAAAATGAATTAGAACCAAAACAACAACTAAAAACATGTATCAGTGTGGACTTGTCCGGATTGAACCCCAAACTAGTTTGTTTTACTCTCTGTTGTCCTCCGGACTTATATGCTTTTGGCCCCGGATTAGTCCGAAGATGTTTCCGTTGTTGTCTGATATTGTTCGTTCCCCGGTATAGACTAGTACGATCTTCGTTACTAGAAACTTTCGGAGTTGTCCGTTAAATCCTCGTTTTGGTACGGTTTTTAAAAATTTGAGAAGACCCCCAGACTTGTCCGGCCTCCAACCAGACTTGCCCGTTTGGCTTTCTGGAATCGTTCGAACTTGTCTGCATTACCACTGGACTTGGTCGTTCAACTTTTTGTACCACATCGGACTTGTTCGACCCCTAGCAGACTAGTTCGGTGTGCCCGACTCTGATTCTATTTCTTTCTTCCCGAGGGCTTTTGGGTATTTAACTTAAATTGGGCCTAAGAACGTCGTGTCCAACCCCTGTGGAGCCCATGTGGAACCCACACAGGCCTCCACTGCCTTAAACTTGAATTCCACCACAAACCCTAACGTCTCCACCCTATATAAACACCCCAACACCCACCCTTTCATCTCTTTGCCACAATTGAAGTAAACCCCTAACCATAGTTCGTGAGAGCCGCCATCAAGGAGAGAGGAGCTCACATTCATCGACATCATCATCAATTATCCACCAATTCTTCGTCTTCTTTAGATCTAGACGTCAAGGTCTCAAGTTTCATCGAATCCTCAACCCTTGAACCCTAGGAGTCACGGTAAATGCCTTAGATCTATCTTTTCTACATAACATATAGTTCCACATTAATTTTGACTATGCTCTAATTGAGAATTTGCCAAAACCCTAACCATAGTGGACTTGTCCGGTCTAGTGTGGACTAGTACAATCAACTCTCTGGTCCAGAACGGACATGTCCGGCCTCTCTACGGACTAGTTCGGTCCTCCAAACTTGAAAATTCTTGGAACTTCTTTAATATCCTCTGAAATGACTTAAAACTTATTCTAACATGTATAACTCAATTCTAACTAGTTAGTAAGCAATGATATACCTTAAAAACATACATTATTAAATAATTTCATTACTCATGCATGTCATGACATATTGAGTAATATGTGAGCATTTTTTGATTATAATGTTTGTTATGTAGGTTTATTGTGCGGAATAAAAGGTGTTTCTCTAGAGAGTGCCGTTGAGGATCTCAAGTACCAGAACTTTGAAGCTTTGACCCTAATCAGTATCAAGAGAAAGGCAAGTGTCGTTGAACATTTTGATCCTGTTTTTAAATGATTTGGTTACGAAACTGCATGCTTGTGTCAAATTGATGGGAAACCCATGATAGGTGTTTACTAGTATTGTTTGACCATCCTTGTTGCTTGTAATATGTTGTAGAGAGTCGCGAAGTGTAATTTTACATTTTTGCTTCGCTCTAATTAATTGGGATGGGAAAACAACCAAATGGCTTAACTGTGAATTAATGAACTTATGGACGATGTGAATTGATGAACATGGATAATTGGTAACATGGGACTTGGGAGATCTAAGCAAGCATGGTTTGTAGATTGTTTTGGAAGATATGGTGGTTTTGCTTGCTTTAGATCTAAGGACCGGTTCATGTGAGAATAACCAGGATAATAGTGCCACCACAAGGCCAAATATGGGTGCATCTTAGCTGATTAATTAGGTATATTGCTAGCATTGTTTGAATCATTTGGAGGAGTGGGGAATGGGAGTTGGTTGAGTTTGCAATAGTGGCGGGACTGCCCTTGGATCCTAACAGCACAAGAGGGGGCCTTGGTTGGATGTTCTCAGTTGGAGGCATCACCACCGGTGAAACCTTGGTGGGTCTGAATATGCTGATAATCCCTTTGTAAAGGCTATTTTGTGATCTCTTGGCCATACACCTAAGGTAGTGTATTTTGCATAATGGGGGTTTCTTTAGTCGTCGACGAGTGACGAAATCACGAACTTGTGGGTAAAGTGGTACAATCTATGCAGAGTGTAAAAAACTACCATGATAAATGTGCTGCTGGTTAAGAGCATCTGGATGACCTACATGATTAGAGTGGAACTTGGGATATGGGATTGGTTTTTTTTTTGGTTATGGATTGGACGGTGATAAATGAATATGGTTAATGAGGATGGTAAGGATATGTTATATGGATGGAAAACGAATGATGGATATGAAATATTATGTTTATTTTGGGATATGATGTGTTTAATTCACATAGACATTGTAAGATTCTTTTTTCATATGATTTAAATGTAATTTTCAGCAACTAGCCATTATTCATTGTCAATTCTTTGTTTGAGCTACATGTCATTATTTTTCCACACTTGCTGAGTACGACATGTGCTCACCCTTGCAATTCCCTTACCAACAATTTCAAGTGATGTTTGGGAGAACTAGGTTGTGTGATGCCGTCAACATGCCTGTGGTGTTGCTTGGAGTCATGCTTTCCCTTATGCTTAGCTTGCTTAGTTTAGATTATTTCCGCTGCATTAGTTTCAGATTTATTAATAATGTTTATTGGAGTTTGTAATTTGAGGATTATTTGAATATTGTAATAAAAGTACCTTTTTAAAAATTTGTGCTATGGTAAATTTCTGTATATCATTTGTGATGCACTCTTGTATGTGTGTTGAACATCCTGGACACACATATGTGTCACACTTGATTCATTTTCAGAACCGGGTGTCACAAAATGGTATCAGAGCCACATGTTGACTGTAGGACATAACCTAGATAGAATGGACACTTTAGAGAATATAGGAGCACTCAAGAATAGTCGAGGTTTGTTTGGAGTGCTAATTTGCTATGTAATGCTTGCTTGTGTGCTTGTGTGCTTAGTAGAGGATAGTGGGATGCTCTAGCATTTGCCACATCCATATAGGCTTATATAGGTAGTTGCTTAGTTCCATAACCCTTGATGCATATAGTTGGGGACATTTTCTAAATTCTTCTATCTCTTGCTCTTTCTTCAAATGCCGAGGACCCGCAACTTACCGATTGTAAATGGATTTTAAAGAAATAGACTAACATGGATGGAAATGTTCACATCTATAAATGCAATTGGTGGCGAGAGGTTTCAAACAAATTCGAGGTGTTGATTATGATGAAACTTTCTCGCCCGTTGCAATGCTAAAGTCTGTTCGGATTCTTCTAGCAATTGCTGCATATTTTTATTGTGAAATATGGCATGTGGATGTCAAAACAGCCTTTCCTAATGTAAGTTGATTGAGAATGTGTACATGACACATTATGAGGGTTTTATCGATCTTAAATATGCTAGTAAAATATGCAAACTTCAAAAGTCCATCTATGGATTGAAGCATCTCGGAGTTGGAATCTACATTTTGGTAAAGTTGTCAAAGGGTTTGGTTTCATCAAGAACATAAAAGAACCTTGTATTTACAAGAAGTTTAGTAGGAGAACACTTGTATTTCTGGTTCTATATGTAGATGAAATATTATTGATAGAAAATAACATTCCAATGCTTGATGTTGTTAAGTCCTCATTAAGAAAAAGTTTCTCAATGAACTATTTAGGAGAGGCATCATATATTTTGGGCACAAAGATTTTTAGAGATAGATCTAAATGGTAATTGGATTAAGTCAAGTACATATATTGACAAGATATTGAATCAGGTTCAATATGCAAGATTCCAAGAAAGATTTATTGCCAATGTCACATGGCATCACTCTAAGCAAGAGTCAATGTCCTTCGATACCTGATGAGGAAAAGAGTATGAGGGCGATTTCTTATGCTTCGGCTCATGTATGCCATGCTATGCACACGCCAGATGTGTCCTATGCTCTAAGCGTCATGAGCAGCTATCAATCAGATTATGTTGAGACTTGTTGGACAGTTGTTAAAAACATCTTTAAGTACTTAAATAAACTAAGGATGCGTTCTTCGTGTTTGGAGGTGAAGAAGAAATCGTTGTAAAAGTTTACACCGATGCTAGCTTCCAAACAGACAAGAATGATTCCAGATCGCAATCCAGTTTTGTATTCTGCCTCAACGGAGGGGCAGTGAGCAGGAAAAGTTCCAAGCAAGATGTAGTATCAGATTTAATGATAGAGGCGGAGTATGTTGTAGCTTATGAAGCTGTAAAGGAAGGTGTTTGGATCAGAAATTTTGTTTCTTAGTTGGATGTTGTTCCTAGTGCATCCAGTCCTATGGATCTCTATTGTGACAATAGAGGAGGCATTGCACAGGCAAAGGAGTCTAGATCACACAAAAGATCCAAACATATATTGTGACACTATCACCTCATCTAAGCATTCATCGACTAAGGTGATGTGAAGATATACAAGGTGCACATGGATTTGAATATTGCAGATCCGTTGACATAACCTCTTCGACAATCAAAGCATGAGGCGCACACGAGATCTATGAGTATTAGATACGTACATCAGTGATCATAGCTATGTTTATGTACTGTTATATAAATTGATATTTGAGTAACTATTATTTACATTGATCATCAAATATGTGATTTGTTCATGAAACTCTTTGTTAATTATAATGTTACTCTAAATGATCCCTAGCCTACATCATTATATGAGATAATGATGATATGCAGGCTAGCTCATGTATTAATTTATGATCATGTTTCATGGATCATAGATATGAAGATATCAAACTAATAATATGAACACATCTTAGTGAACATGGTGTTGGATTGACCCACTCCGGGACATTGTTGGCATTGTTATTTTCATATGTACCATCAGTCGTTCTTGAGTGATACACTTGCTAGATCCTTATATCTGAGATCACTATTGTTTCTCACTATATGTAGTTGCGTACATTAAGACTATCAAACGCTACTCCGTAACTGGATAGTCATAAAAGTAGTCTTTGCGTACATGATGAAACATGGAATGAGATGTGTGCAGATCAATATGGGATTTGCCCCTTCTAAATAACATGAGAGATAGCTCTCGGCCTCTTGAGATAGTTGAATTGGAAAGTGCATGGCCAAATTAAAGTGATTAAGGAGTTAATCACAATGACTAGAGGTTAGTCATGGATTGAATCCACTATTTGATCAAGTGATGGTCGAGTTATCACAAGGATGACATGTATCTCGCATTGAGCTTGACTAGTATTGTGAGGCAAAGATATTAGCATGTTGAATGTATCTAGGTTCAACCGATATGATCTTTATGTATATATGGAAGTCAGTATGTCCTGCTAGGTACTACTGCTGACTTGTGATTAGAAACGGTTTCCATCACAACTGCACATAAACCTAACGGGTCACACACTTAAGGGGTTGCAATAATGAAAAGTTTTTTTGTATGATTGTCTATAGTGCAAGTGAGAGATTTTTGGTGATATGGCCGAGAGGCAATCATAACAATTCGGAATAAGGCCTATTGAATATTTGATCAATAAGCAATTAGGATACTAATGGACCTACAATCTAAAAGCTCGTTAGCGAGGCTATAAATATGAGGGGTAGGATTAGGAGTGGATTACACCACCACGTGACAGTCCTAGCTGCCACCTCTCCCATATCTCAGGCTAGAAGCCCTTGCCGCATGCGGTGCTAGCACACTGGCGCACGACATTCCTCCCCGTACATATGGACTCTGTGGAATCGCTGCTGCTACTGCTGCGCTTATTAGTTACGGCAACATCATCGTCAATTCACTGCTATAATGAGGGCATGGAGGAGACAAACGTGATCCTTTACCCGCTGCTATGACGAGGACAAGGAGGACACAAATGAGGTCGTCTATTTCCTCTATACCGACGCACGTCTACGACTAGATCTTCCACTGCGCTGCGCGTATAGTGGTAACGATATATGACCTTTGTACTCACATGTATCCTGGGTGAAGCGATAGAATTGCTAGAGTAGTGTACCGTCGATTTCCCAATAGAAACAATATGTGAAAATGGCCGATTATCACGGAAGATTTGTCAAAGGTGGTTTCCAAAACAGCATGTGATAATATGTTTAGTGTCGTCTGAGATAATGCTTTTTGTAGTAGTGAGTGGTCCGTCCAATCAATCATTTTGTAGCTGCAAAACTTTAAATATCTCTGAACACAGCTGGTTCTGGGCCAGTTTGGCTGTGTCATGTTTTCTGCTATTTTTTATGACACATTTAATAGTTTATGCTAATATTATCAGAACCATGGCTACTTCTTAGCTTTGTTTTGTTCTCCATGTATTGAACTATTGTGCTTCTCTGGTGTCGATCTTGTTTCATTCATACTTTTTTATTAATATACCTTTTAAAAATGAATTTAGTATAAATAACTCACGTAATGAAAAATTGGCAAAAATGACCCAGATTCGTACGTGCCTCTTACGAAATACGAATTTCGTATAAGGCTCATACGAAATGCACATTTCGTGTGTACCATATCAGATGGTGCATGTCACGGTGGAACAAATATTAGACACGGTGGAACAAATGGACACATACGAATTTCGTACGTGCCTCATACGAAGTGAACAGTACCTTCGTACGAGGCACTTACGAAATTTGTATGTATCCATTTTTCACACTGCGCATAATGAATTTTACACATAACTTCATCAAAATTTAGAGACCGATTTGCTATAAATTTCCAAAGTATAAAATGGAGCATGCATTGTGATGTTTTGAATTCAATGAAGTTCCTATAAGTTTAGTATGTAGAAACAAGAGTAATTAAATGTGTTATTAGGCAATACCATCACATTTCTGCACGTTTGTAAAATGTATTCAGTTTTAGTTATTTGTTTAGAAACACATCGAGTTAGAATTGGTAGAAACGTTCATTAAAGTTATTGTAATGTAAGTTTCATTGAGTCTAAAAAGAAGTTATCAATTTATTTTATGGGAGTTTATTGGGAGCTATGGATTTTTTAAAATCAAATAGCGATAACAATTGCATAGTTCCGAAAATTATAGAAATAATTGTACTAAAATTCAAAAGCTCGGCGGCGGTTACATTACTATATTACTACAATTGTAAACAACATGAATTGCTTGAAATATAAAAGTAGCTGACGGCGCACACAAAAAGTACACATTTTAGGGCCTTCATTCGGTGTCTCACCGTGCTGATCACCATCGTATGGTGTTGGGTGCACTTTCGGCCGACCTATCATGAACTGCTCGTATACCCATTGCTGAAGGAGCAAAGCAACCAGCTAGCACCGCATTACCTCGAGCCTTCGTAAAAGCGTCACATAGTCCTCTATATGTGGATGCCAACACAGTTGAACCATAATTGTACTGAGGAATCTCGTGTGTTGTGGACTTCGCTATCTATCGAGCAAACATAATCAGGTATCTGTCCACCGAGTCACCATGCGTGTTGATGAACATTATCCAGCCAAATAGCCACAATAAGTATGCCTCCAAGTATCTAGTAATGGTGGCATCATCGGTGTGTGGATGCATAGTATCCACCTACAATTTGAAAATAACTCTCTGTTAGTTTCATTTAAATTGCATAATAACATTAGAAGGTTACTTTGCAATTAAATAACACTTAAACACTATGAAACAATACCTCATGGTACGTCAATCACTTCTTTGTCGGATCGTGCTGCTGGTCGTTGTGAAGTAGAGAAAGAGGGTCAGGTCCAGGGTGTCATGCCACATCTTGAAACCGCGTGGATATCTCTGCACGCCAAGTGGGTGAGTCCCCAGGAGCACAAATAGGGATATCTGCGATAAGAAGACCCTACAGGAGACACACGTCCTCCAACGTGACGGTCATCTCCCCACACGGTATGTGAAATGTGTGGGTCTCTGGTCTCCAATGATATGTCAACGCAGTCATCAAAGCTTTGTCGAAGCTGAAATGGTACTTTCGGTCATCACGATCAAATGGTCTCTCCTCAAGCAGCCTACATATTAGAAGCAGCCCGACTGCACTCAACCTGTTTACAAAAAAAGAAATTAATATCTATAGAATGAAGAAAGAACCTTTATTATCATATTAACAGAAACACATACAAATTCATAGTTATAACAATGAACATCAAATGGTAGATATGCCTTTCGTAGCAAAAGCATATATCCCTGCACTCCAAGTACTCACAAGAACCTCTTTCTCAAAGTAGTACGATATATAATGCTTGGTTTTTTACTTGATGAATGAGCAAGGTGCAATAACATGAGAACAAGGCCTATGAAAGAGTTGTGGCTTCATGCATGTGCACGTGCAATCATCCTGACGAAGAATGCACTGCTGAACAACTCTCTCATGGTTAGCATCACGACGATTCTTATCCCTACAGAGAATTTCAAACCTGTGCTCTCCGGTCCCCATAGGTCACACACGATGAAATCTGGCATTTTGGATCTTCTTATCCATGAAATTGCACATGTACGGTGAATAAGCCAAATTGACATAATTCCTTGCTGAAATAGCAGTTGCGTAATGCTCACGAAAGTACTTCCATGTCTCATATAAAATGCCTTCAACAATAGCATCCAAAGGTAATCTGCTTAAATCACATATCACCGAGTTCTATATCTATATTAAGTACCACTACATTAGCATGGGTAAAATACAGAAGACTAAATGAAAATTATTAGAAGTACTGTGAAAGAAGGACCAAACATCAGCTAAATTAGTTGTCATGATGCCATATCTAGCACCATTAGTGTCGTATAACAAGGACCACTTCTCTTTCGGTTCACACCGAATCCAGCTAGGGAAGTTACGGCTTGACGAGCCCACAGTTGGAACAGATATTTCATTAGGATTGTCCTCGATTTAAGACGCCTCTGCTTGTGTCGTAGTCAATTCTTCTAGACGTTGTCTTAGAGCAATAAACTTTCTCTCTTGATTTTTACTACACAACATCTTGAACAAATTCATAAGTTGTTTGTTCTTAAAGTGACTAAAAAAGTGAGCACCTAAATGCCTCATGCAATATCTTGATTGAATGTTTGTCCAATAAGGTTCTTGTCCACGCTCGGAGGAATCATATTTCAATTCAGATATTGCTTTAAGCAACCCAACATGATGATCATGTATAAGACAAACATCCGGACATTCTTGAACTACATCCATTTTTACTCGACTAAGAAACCAATACTAGTTGTCAGTGTTCTCACTTTCGACAAAAGCAAAAGCCACTGGCAACACCTATTGGTTCCCAACAACTGCAATAGTTGTTAGAATTTGACCTTTGTACTTTCTAGTTAAAAAAGTACCATCAATGCAGCAATACATTGACCTAATTCAAAGAATACACGATGGAGAAATAACTTCCCAGCCATACTTCTGTTCGCCGCATCCAAAATGTCATAATAAGTACCAACGTTCCTCTCCTAGATGGTCTACAATAACTTTGAAAGATTTCCATAAGAAGCTTCAAATGTACCAAATCCTTGCTCAATCACCTTCTATTTGGCCTTCAACGCTTTGGAGTAACTTATAGTGTACTTGAACTACTCCTTAATAGTGTTTATTATTGATTTTGGTTCAAACCGAATGTTATTCACAATTTGGGTGTACATGTGATTCACAATAAACTATGATGTAAGAGCATTATTGCACTTCTCCAATTCAATGCAACTCACATGTGTGATCAATCATTTTTTATACTCTCCATAGCTTCATCCACTTCTCCTCCAAACCATGGACCTGAAAAGGACAACTTGAGAACACACATTTCACATCATAGTATTTTATACTAGACTTGTAAACTGTAAATGATCTCTACACAGGTAGAGACCAATATTTTACTGCATCCTTCGAACTATCTTTGTCTTTAAAAATATCTCCTTGTGTTAACTGATTCTCATGGTATCCCGATAAGCCACGGTATTTTTCCCTAGTTGATAAATTACTTGAGATCGGATTGTTCCACTCTGCAGGAATGGTAGTATCATTCTCGTCATCAGAAGAGTCAACTTCTAAAACATTTTCATGTTTCATATCTTTCATCCTTATTTGTTCAACTATGTTCTCGTGTGCCCTCCTTCATCTGCCACACCACATGCTTGTATATGTATCAAGTTCTCTCCAGCTTCTTCTATTCCTACATAATTTTCCATACTATCATTTTCTCCATCCGCTTCCGCTGCATTCTCTACTTGTTTCATTTTTGCTTGCGCAAGAAGCACTAGGGGCAAACCCCGCTCCACAACTGTATCTACAAATTTCCTCCAATTCTGTGTTCCCTTAATAACAATCAAATCTCAGTAAAATCCATCTATTGCGCAATTAATCATTCCTTTCAATTTCAACTCATGTTGTTGTGCATAAAGATTAAATGTTTTCATCAACCGGTTCTCGACACCACTAAATGTCATCTCATTTGCTCTTGTTATCCCTCTCTCACACGATGTGAACCCAGACAAATCAACTCCATTTGAACCATAAACAATTGTGTCGACTCCATAAAATATCCGAAACACTAACTTCTTTGACATTCCTATTGGAATTTAGAAAAAACAAGTTTATCACATACTATTACTACCAAAATTAAAGTAATCGTGTGGTAATAATGCCTATTAACATAGTCTCATTATTATCTAAAATTGTACAAAATATAAGTAATATAGTATCAAAAATAAGTACCACGAACAATGAAACAAATAACATTACCTAAAATAACTGTCACATAGCACCATTAACAAGTCAAATACTACCAAACCATATTCTAATTACCACTACAATACTTATTTAATTATTAGCAGTAAATAGGAATGAAAAATACCTTAAGCTGGAGCTGGAGCCGGAGGGCGCGGCGGCGCGGCGGGATCGGAGGCGGCCGAGCGGGGTGGCCAAGCGCCGAAAAACAGTGAGGCGCGGCGAGATTTAACGAGGCCGGACCTCGTCCGTGACACATATGACGATATCGGTGGGCCCCATTGTTCGGAATTTCGTATGAGATACATACAAAATGCTCATCGGCGACGAATATTGTATGTGTCTCTTACAAGATTCGCCATGGGACCAGCGGCCTTGGGAACCACACAACCGCCTCGTGAACCACTCGACTGCGTGGGACGTCACATCGAATTTCGTGGGAGGCACATACAAAATACATGGCGTACGTATCATTTTGTAAGAGGCACGTACGAACCTAGGTTACTTTTCAATTATTCAAACTGTAGGTTATTTATATTAATTTTTTTCAAAAGGTATATTAATAATAAAAATTCGTTTGATTCTGCTATATTTTTTGCGTTCTATAAGATATATCTCATTTTCATTTCATTAAACGACTACCGAAATTAATTCTGAAAAAACGAAAGAATCCATTCTGAGCACAACGAGTGAATACAACTCTCTGCTCCGCTCGGGTTTTACCCCAAAAGGCTTTGCAGTGGCAATTTGAAGCCAACTTGATGGATTCATTATTTTCATCTATAGCTCAACTCACACCGGTACATGAAGAAGCTCAAGAATGATTTGACACAAGGTAGGAAAAAGATGTGGTCAACTTTATCCCGGTGTCCGCCAATTCCATAGAAGATAGTTTGCGTGTCTCTTTTCACCGCACATTGCTTTTATGCCCGGCAAACGGAAGGAAAGGAAGGCAGTGTTTCAATGAATTATATATACAGGAGCAATGTGGTATTCGCCAAGCATCGACTAGTTATTAACTTTTGCTAGGTAAGAGGCACTGTGACACGCATGTGAATGTATTAATCTCTCTGTATCATTCAATCACGCGTTCAGGCTCATATCCTCCACTCAAGGCGGTAGGTGCAGTACAGTCCACGATAACATGATTTAAAGTACATTTTGTTCACAGCGAAAATGACCGAACTAAGTAAGAGAAATTGTAAAACATGTTTCCACCTGATAATTGTTTGCCATTACATATTATCCTCAGAACTAAGAACACTTTCCCCCTTTTCGTACTGATCATGTTTATTTGCCTCTGATGATATCCTCTGCTGCATCTATTCACACTATGCTTCCACGCTAAAAGAAGCGAGTGATACCACAAGGCCTTGATTGATAAGGGGTGGAGCTTGTGAGCTAGTCTGGTTTCTTCATTTCGTTGGTCTTGTTATGGCTCCTCTGATCTCCGCTCCCCTAGACTCTCTGATCTCAGATGACAGCACTGACATGGCATGCCAAATGCTGGAATATCTGACTAGCCGCAGTACAGGTATGATAAGGATTTTGTTTTATCAACCGTAGAGGCTGCAACAAACAATGGGTCAGCGAAGGAAAAATCTATTTTACTACATTCAAGTATAAGCATTGTCAATTTAATCCTATAAATAAAATTTTAGATCAGTTTGTTCTTTCAAATATTTAGATTGGTTCAATATATATCCTACTGATTTTTTTGTTTCTCCTTATATGGGTTATGTCTGAAGTTAAAACTTTGTAGAATAGCATATACTATGCTAGAAACATACTTTTACAGTCTCCTAAAATTTTTCTTGCGTTATTTTATCTCCCATGCGAGATTTGCTTACATGATTTGAAAGTACAAAAACACATAAAAATGTTAAAATATTTTTCGAATAAATTATATGTTGTAACATATAACCTCACTAAATTTTGCCCTCATACAATATGGTTACAAAAAGAAAAACAAAAGAAAATTTCACTAGAGGGTGAACCGATTCGAATAGTTTGGAGAGTAAATTGGTGTAAGGAAATACGTGGAATGCTATTCGCTAGCACACAATAAAATTAATCGTATAAAATAGGATTGCTTGGATGCGGATAATCATAGATATACCTTCACATCGACCGGTGCTGCCGGAGACTCGTAGTCGATGAAGATGTAGTCATACGGCCTAACGAAATGAGTAACCCACCAGCACCTCTATGGAAGTTCACGCGTACGGAGAGACAAAAACCACGCCGGAACGTGCTACCGTTCCGTGGCACGGATGCGTAATCCCGAGATCAACTTTTGATCAGGAGAAGACGTGAAGCAGATCGACCTCTCCCAAGGCAACAACACCTCGCTGCAGCAATCCCACACGCCTCACTTGTGAGGGGCAGCTTCACACATGCGGCTGCCACTGTAGTGAAATGTCTCTTAGGATTAGGCTTAGAGGCAGCCAATTAGTATTTATAGATTACTAATGGGCCTTCCCGCATGGTCCTTTTGTTCCAACTCTTGAACAGACCTAACAATCGCCCCACTTGCATTAGAGTTGAACAATATGTTTGAATGCTCCCACATACTGGACTCAATCCAATTGATCTAGTTAATTCAATAATTGTCTCTCCTTAAGTGTGTGACCCCGTAGGTTCATACGTTCAATAACCATGACTCAGAAACCATTTTTGATAAATAATTAGCATTGGCTTGTAGCAAGGCTCTTGCATAACCTGTAACACTTGCCAATACTATGTCCTTCTACCACACGACACCTAACCAAGTACGAGGTGAGTGAAGTGCTACCCTTGTCAACTCGGCTTTATCTCACTCTTTGTATTTAATATATTGTCAACTAACCTTTAATTGGGACATGACACTACCAGGATTCCGGTTTATTACGACGAAAAAAATTGTTGCAATAGGTCGAAATTCGTCGCGATAGGTTGTTGTCGCAACGAAATAGAACTTCACGATTGTTTTTCCGACTCGTGGCGATAACAGCCGTGGCAATAGGTTATTGCGACGACTTGACATCCGTGGCAAATAGTATGGTATTGCGACGACTCCACGTTGGTGGCAAATAGTATGGTATTGCAACGGTTTAACGTATTGCGACGATTTAACGTATTGCGACGAAAATATCGGTGTTGCAACGATGTCACATTCGTTGCAAAAAGTATGGTACTGCAATGACTCCACGTTCGTTGCAAATAGTATGGTATTGCAACGGTTTAACGTATTGCGACGATTTAACGTATTGCAACGAAAATAACGGTGTTGCAACGATGCCACATTCGTGGCAAAAAGTATGGTATTGCAACGACTCCACGTTCGTGGCAAATAGTACGGTATTGCAACGGTTTAACGTATTGCGACGATTTAACATATTGCAATGAAAATAACGGTATTGCAACGATGCCACATTCATAGCAAAAAGTATGGTATTGCAAAGACTCCACGTTCATGGCAAATGGTATGGTATTGCAACGGTTTACCGTATTGCTTTGATTTAACGTATTGCAACAAAAATAACAGTGTTGCAACGATGCCACATTCGTGGCAAAAAGTATGGTATTGCAACGGCTCCACGTTCGTGGCAAATAGTATGGTATTGCAATGGTTTAACGTATTGCGACGATTTAACGTATTGGAACGAATAGTATGTTATTTGCGACGATTTCACATCTGTGGCGATAAGTATGGTATCGCGACGATTTCATACTCGTGGCGAATAGTATGGTATCGCGACGTTTTCACATTTGCGGCGAATAGTACGGTGTTGCAACGATTGCACATCCGTAGCAAATAGTACGGTATGGCACCATTTTTACATTCGTGGCGAATAGTATGGTGTTGCAACGATTTCATATCTGTGGCGAATAGTACGGTATCGCAATGATTTCACACTCGTGGCGAATTATATGGTATCGCGACGTTTTCACATCCGCGGCGAATAGTACGGTATCACGACGATTTCACACTCGTAGCGAATAATATCGTATCGGGACGTTTTCACATTCGTAGCGAATACTATGGTGTTGCAACGATTTCACTTCCATGGCGAATAGTACGGTATCGCAACGATTTCACACTCGTGGCGAATAATATGGTATCGCGACGATTTCACAGCCGTGGTCAATAATACGGTATTGCAACGGTTTCACGTTCATGGTGAATAGTACGGTATTGCAACGATTTCAATACCGTGGCAACAATATTGTATTGCAATGATTTCTGATGTATGGCAATAGGTTCGTAATGCAACATATTCAAATATGTTGCAACAGGGTCATAATACAACGTTCTCTGGGTGGTGGCAATAGCAGTCTAGTCCATCGTTTTTTTGGTCGTAGCCAAATGTTTGTAGTGCAACATTTTATAATTTGTGGCAATGGCTAGCTTCCTATTGCAATAGTTTATTTTTGTCGCAATAATCTGTTAATGCCACATTTTATAATTAGCATCACTAGAATCCTAATGCACTAGGTTTGAAAATTAGTGGCAACAGAATCAATTTATTCGCACACGATACGTCTGTTGACGTAACAACAAACATCCAGCAATTGATGCAACGCTCAAGGACCCTTGCGTCGTTGCGAGACGATGTTATTTATAGTTTTTTCAGTTTGCAACATTGCACCCATTAAAATAGCACCGCGACGAGTTGTAGTACTAGGAATAGTTTCATGAATACCCAGCTTCGACTTCGTGCGAGCAGGAGCCTTTTGTGGAGTTGCTGCTAGCCGTTGTTGATTTTGCAAGCTCTCCATCATTCTGCGCATGTCTGCTAGCTCCTTTTCTTGCCGTGCAGAATTGGCTGCCATCTGATCATGTAAAGCCCAGACTTCTTGGTTGAGCTGTTCATTTATCTAGATGAAGCCATCCATCTGGGAGGTCATATGATCATTTCTTCCTTCCAACTCTTGCACATGAGAGCTGAGTTCTTCATTTCTATTTTGCAAGGATTGAACTTGGTGGCCGAGCTGGTCAGACATCTCGATACGCAGTCTTTCAGAAACATTAGGTTTAGCCATATAACCACGCCCCCGAAACTGTGATCCTCCAGAACCGGTTGCGAATATATAAGTAAGCTGGAAGATGTTGTTTCTTTCCTCATCTGGAACTGGGACTCCCAGCTCAGCTTCCTTGACGTTGATTTGGGCACGTGCCTGGGTCTATATACAAAAAGAAAAGTCACATGTACATTGCAAATATTTATTTAAATGGGGACTATTTGAAGTGTTATTCACATGTACAACTTCTGCGCGCTCGTTTGCCCATTGACCGTTCTTCACATGGCTTGCCCCCCACAGTTCTATGTCATCAGGTTCTTTCCCAATCTCTGGGTCTCGCTACATCAAATACAAGTAAAATTTGATTGAATGATTGCAGTGCAAAGTAAAAGCATGATTTATTTTCATACCTTCTCGTAACTAAGTTGGGCGTAGGATTTCAAGCCAAGCAAGTGTTTTGTCTTTTGAGTACTTCGATTTCGTGAATTGGTTTTGCTTATTGACTACAATTTTAAGAATTAATTTCACGAATGGGTGTTATCAAATAGTTTTTGTAGGATATGAAGGTATTAGAAAGCTATCTGACCTCGAATCGCTCGGAACCAAAATAGTCCATAAGCACCAACTAATCGGAATCTGCTACGTCAACAAGCTTGTTTTGTATACGTTCCTCATCGGTCGAATACTTCTTATAGGTGGCATGCAATGTTGATCGCCACCCCTTGTAGCGCTCACCAGCAATCTTCAATATTTTTCTTCTGGTATCATCTGTGTCCTCCAAGTCCCAGGCATTCTGTACATTATATATCACACTGTTATAAACGTACAAGATGGAGGTCGCTAGAAAAAAATACTTATGTGGGGTGCCACAACACTAACCAGAATGTCTCTCACTATATCTCTCTTTGAAGTATTGCCAACCTCTGCCCACTTCCTTACACCAGCGAGGGGTGCATTTTTTTTGTTGTAATAACCACATCATCGACAAAGTGCCGCTGATTAGGACCAACCGCAGCACCCAACCTATCGGACCACTGAATTTGTAGCTTTCAATTCTGATCATTCGTTCTATTTGCAGATGCTAGATAGCGCAATTTAGCAACCTTAAGTCCTTTAGCCACCCCTCTTCCAAACTTCTTTCCTTCTGTTAGTGTCATTTAAACGGTAAACGTTTAAAGAAAATTAGCAACTGACCATTCCTAGTATCATGTACAAATAGTATGAAAGAAGAAGAAGTCTGATGTTTTACCATCTTCAGGACGAGTGCGGCAAATACGAGCGTGGGAACACCGCGTCGCAACAGCATTTTGCTCCATATTGGGCGATGCATTGACTTGTTGACTTCTTTGTTGCTGTTCATACCCTACAATCAGGCATCTGGTAGTAGTCAGTGGCGCTACAGCACCCGTAGTACTGCAGTGGATTTTTAGTCCAACTGCGAAGCAGGCAAGACAGTAGCTGGTGATGCTAGAGAAAGAGAGGGTTCGCTGGGTGCTCATCCTCTGTAGTACTGCCGGTTCGGTCTGACCGACATCAGCAGGAGCGCGTTTCGAGGTGAATTGGTGGCAGGGCGAGTCATGGACGTCAGCGGTATTAGCAGGTAGAGGATGCAAGATAGATGAGGCTGGCAACTTGTGACATTTAACAAAGCTAGGGTTTGGTCTGGCAGTGCAGTGACCACATTTAAGTCAGAGGATCGACGTCCAGATCACACCGGTGATCTCACGTGATTATGTTTTTACTGCAGACGATGCAGTAAAGATCCAACGGTGTGATTCCATTGCATCTTTACTGCATCGCGTGCAGTAAAAACGTATAAGTTAGGTGATCTGTGTCCATTGATATCACCTCGGAGCAAGTCTCGAGGCTAGGAGGACAGTATGGCGGATCTAGGAATTAAATTTAGGTGGATTGCATACTAATATTTTGCTCTACATGTTAGAACGGATACATGAATATAATCTTGCGTTAATTCCCAGACATCAGCAACGCATTTGGCAGTGTAAAAAACGGAATTGAGATCATATAAGCAGCAATGAACCCTCATGTACATGCATCTCTAAACTATATGATACTAACATTTCTTAGTGGACAGGGGTTAATGATATTGGACTATTTTTTCCAGGGTATGCCATGTCATATGGGGCATAGCATGTAGGTACGCCGTAATGGCCAGGGGTTTGCGGGCGGCGGGGTCATCATGGCACGCGAACGATGAGATGTGGAGATGGAGGGAGACGCGTCGGGGAGGACAGTGAAGTGACCACCAACAGGGCGTGGGTGCCGGCCAGTGCCGGAGTGACCGGTGGCGACATGGGTTTGCGAGCGGCGGGGTCATCATGACACGCGAAGGATGGGACGTGGCAATGGTCGAGGGAGACACATTTCTGAGGACACTGAAGTGAGCAGTAGCAGGGCGTGGTCGCCGGTGGCGTAGTGGCGGCGGCGAGAGAGCCCAACGTGAGCGTGTAGGCATCAATAAATCACGCCATCACATATACTCACCAGCAGGGCATGGGCGCTGGCCGGTGCCGGAGTGACCGGCGGCGATAGGGGTTTGCGGGCGGCAGGGTCATCATGACACGCGAAGGATGGGACGTGGCGATGGTGGAGGGAGACGCATCGGGAAGGACACTGAAGTGAGCAGCAGCAGGGTGTGGTCGCTGGTGCTGGAGTGGCTGGCGGCGAGAGAGCCCATCATGCGTGTGTAGGCAACAATAAATCACGCCATCACATATATTGATTAACTGTTAACTGGGACTAGGAAACTACAATCGCAATGCTAAAATATTTAGAAGAGCCTGGTACATATTTATACTCGTAGTACCAGCATGGGATGACGAATCTCGGGGTTCCTGAGCATCAGGTGCTGCAATATTCTCTGCATACGATGCAAAGGAATTAACGTATTATAAATATGTGTATTTTTATAGTAAACACATTTATAGTTACACCAGGTGCTTGTTGCCCATCACGATTACTTGTAGACGACAAGACGGTTTGGTGTCTTGCTCCCAAAGTAAAGAGTATATATAGTAAGTAACAGTGATAGCGTCAGATTACATGAGGATGTGTATTTTAGATCAGGCGGTGTGGTTGCTATGAACTGAAAATGTTTGTTTTGAATGGAGGAATTAGAAATGAAGTAGGAAAAAAACGTACAATTTGAGAAAGAAAAACAAGAAAAACGTGTATAAACCGTGGGAACTAAAAATCTTAGGAATACAAGTTTAGAACACAGGAATGAGAGTAGAACATTGGGAGTGGTTGATAAGATAACCCTGGCGTCATTTACTTCTAAATCAAGAAATTACATAGTACATGAGGTTTTTAATAGTTATCTTTCCTGACATGGAAATGTACTAGAAATACACTACCATAAACTGTCGGAGCGACATTTATTTCAGGGCAGAGGCATAGTGTATTTTATATATGGAAATAAGTAGAATGAAATCAGATGCTAGGGTAAAATAAAAAGATGAACCGACTGTAGGATACAGATCTAACGATTGAGGATAGTTGATTGCACGATTGCACTATTAATCATATTTTATACTAGACATTCATGAAATATAAGAGCATATAAGGAGTTGGGACGACAAATTGGAATGAACTGGCTGCAGCTGTTGGGACGACAACTAAAGCGATAAGGAGGGAGTAGCTCTATAAAAAGACGGCATGGATCGTGTAGAACTTACGCAGCACAAAACTGGAGTCCGGGATGTCGCAGGGCGGGGTCAGCGACGAAGAGGTTCGGTAGAGCCCGTCAAACTTGGTCGCTCGATGTTGTACCCATAGTCACCACCACCACTCACACAGGAATTTCTTAGGAATGCAAGTTTGGAACTCAGCACTAAGAGGAGAACATGTGTGCTGGGAATGGAAGCCACTGCGGGATTAGAGGGAGACGCACATTTATATTCGTCATGGCTAGCTACAAATGGGCGGGAATGGAATTTTGGGCGCACGGAGTGAAGTTTCAATTGTGAAAATCTCAATTGTGCGCGCCAAGAAGAACGAAAATTTTTTCGAGGGCGTGCAGAATTTGGCGCCGTGCCCCTCTGCACGCATGCAATCGTGATTAAATTTATGTAATGTCGTGACGATTCCTGCACATGGTTTTACTCTTCACCGGTACGTCTACCTAGAGCTAGAGGGGTAGACCTCTTCGGATTGCTGCCTCACCGTGGGACCGCTACCTGTCGTTCATCTTTGTTTTCATGGAGATGTAAAAGCAGTCATGTGGTAGTGGGACATTCCAAAAAAAATACGAACAAAAATATGAATCGCCAAATGTATCATTGTGCTAATGCAAATGACATGCAATACAGAACACCCAAGTCCACGAAAGGAGTACGGCAAATCCATGGTCTAGTAAAAGGTAAACAATCAGCATTTTATATATAACATTCGTCGCAATGAAATGATAACATATACAGAGTATATACTACTATTACAAAAAAAACATTTTCCGCTGTGATGTCTAATCTTCAGGCTGTCGATCAAAAGCCGCCTGTGATACGAGTATCATAGGTACATACGATATATATATATATATATATATATATATATATATATATATATATATATATATATATCAACAATGTCATCGGATATTAGTTACAACGGATAAAGTACTTTTCGTGCACCTGTTGCATCAGGCGATGTACTAGTTAGTAATTTAGATGACGTAATTTCCTAATCAAGTTAATTATGCATCATGTCTGTTGTTAGTTCTATTACTTGTAAGGATAATGTTTACCGGATATCATTCATTCAACCACATGAAATATAGATGGTCCCAAGTTACAAACATAGGAGATGTTTTCGATAAAAGAAGTTTTTCGATACTGGATATATAGAACACATTGTTCATGAACATAAAGACATATTTCATTAACAAACAAGTAATAGGAAAACACGTAGTAGACAGCAAGAACAAGATAAACTACACCTAATACTACTCTATTCAGAGATCACGAAATAGATAAACTAATCCTAATACTACTCTACTAGGATAAAACCACGTCCTCCTCCTCCGCCGCTGCTGCCTCCTCCGCCTCCGCTGCCGGTGCCGCCTCCTCCTCCTCCTCCGCCGCTGCTACCGCCCCTGCCTCCACCTCCGCCGCCGTTACCGCCTCCTCTTGCTCCTCCTCCGCCGCTGCCGCCGCCTCCATAGCCGCGTCCACCTCCACCTCAAGAGACACCTCCTGCTCCGCCACCTCCGCTGCCGCCGCTGCCCAAGCTGCCTCATACTCCTCAATCTCCGTCACAGTCTGAAGCTTCCCGGGGACGCAGTGCAGAATCTTCAGGAGGCCCTCTACCCCAGCAACCTCCGCGATTGTCTCATGGAGGGCGTCGAGACGACCGGCCACAGTCATCAACTCGTAGAAGTAGTGGCCCGCGGTGTCCATGCTCATGTGGAGGGGAAGGGTCCCAAGACCTAGACGGCGACACGAGCGATTTATGTCAGAAAAGACCTTCCGCGCCACTGCGTTGAGCGCTAGTGCGCTATGAGCAGCGGCGGACTTGGCGTCGGTGGCCACCTTAAGGCGCCGATTGAGTTCGTCGATGCGGTCGGTGAGGAGTCTGAGAGTCTGCTCAACCCAACCGGGATGAGGAAGTGCAGGTGCCGCGGGCGGAGATGCGGGCGCCGCCATCAATTCCACCAGCATTGCCGGCTGCGATGGAAACGGAGAAGGAGGTTCGGAGGACGTCGATGGCCTAGAGCACTTCGGCGCGGGGCTACCCATTTGTGGCGACGGAGGTGCAAAGAAAGAGCGAGAGGTGGTCGATGGTGGCGGAGGGAGAAGTTTAGAGGCTAGGATCTAAGGAGTGGTGCGGCGGAGAAGCAAGAGGACGGTGAGCCTTTATAGCGTGTCATCGTCTAGGCGAGCGTGTCAAGATGATCGGACGCTAGAGAAAACTGCGCTTAATTATGAACCGGTCGGTGGCCTCGGTTTCCTCGAAACCGCGGTTTCCATCCTCTCGGTCCCAATGGCTCGACGTGTACCATGCATCGAGAGCGTCAAGAGGAGTCTCTCTCTAATAAGAGAGGGGAAGATTCCATCTTTACTCAACGCACCTAGCGAGTTGCTTCGGTTATACCTAAAAACTAGTTTTATAACTACCCAGTTACGGAGTAGCATTTGACAGCCCCAAAGTATGACCTATGCAATTCGGAACTCTGCACCGATCTTAGGTCAGAGGATGCAAGTATGCGTGTTACTCTGAGACCACCGATAGCATTGTTTTCATGGTGTCATGTTGTGGTTCAGATCTAGCCCCGTGTTCCTAACATGTGCCTGCATTGTTGGTGCAATGTCCCATATTGTTATGACCCGTGAAACATGATCATCCACCCAACACATGCACCAGAATATCTCTACATGACAGTTCCATATGATGGATAGAAGTAGATGATTGTTGACGGTTGTTATATACAAATTTCACCCGTCAATATAACTCAATTATGTGAAGAAATTATCATTTCTTGCACACATCACCTTTCTATTTAACCTATTTCCATTTTGGAGAAACAGTGCATGCAGGCATTTTATGCAGGAATTGAGGTAAAAGAGGGAGAGTAATCCTATAAAAAATCATCCTAGTCAATGAAGCGCCGACATGTGGCACCACATGGATCAAATGGCCCACAAACAGAAGTATCCAAGGCCATCCAATGGTGTATCACCTATATCAGAAAAAGAGGCCCACCTGTCAGGGACCTAGAGAAAACACAGTCCCAACGGAGCCCTGACTAGGGTGTCCGACTCCCGTAGTCGACTGACTAGGTTCTGGCGCCAAACTCGGTCAATCAACATGTGTTGGCTCCTCCCGGCTTCCTGAAGATGATGATGACTGATTTGTGCACTTTTGGTGGTGGGAACCGACCCTTCTCCACCTATAAATAGTAGCCCCTACCCTCACTTCACACACACAACACTTGAAAATTCATTCTATTGTATCCACTACCCTCCATAGGTTTAGAGGAGTTTTAGGTTGTAGAGAGGAGAGACTCTAGTCTATAGTCCAAGTTAGGAAGGAGTCTCTCTCTTCCCAATTCCAAATTGGGAATAGTATGGCTCTCATATTCCTATTTGTATTTGTTACTTTGTTCTTAATAAAGATGTTATCTTTAGTCTTCTTCTATTCATGTACTTGGATGAAGAGTTTCTTATTTGATTGTGGATTCCATGTATGTGGTAGGAATAGTCTTTATGATCATGCCTTAATGTCATTATACTATCATCATAAACACTAGAAACCCCCACTATAGTCTAATTAGTTATGACATAATCATGTTAATAGGAATAACTTATGTTATGTCTCAACATTGGTTCAACGATGTTTAGGTTAGTCATTGCCTTGGGATGGCTTGTGCCATAGCTCTTAAGGTATTGACTTAATACGCTAGCATGGTGCTAGGATAGTTAAGTAGTGTTGGAAGTCTCGTAGACCTACGGATTGAAGAGGTAGGCAGTAGATGGTGGCATCCCTATCTGTCCTTGTAACCCTCCACGTTTGGCTATGCCACAAACTCTTGTATTGCTAGGGGTAAGCCCATGCCTGATGTGTTGAGTATCTTAGCATAAGGATTCACCAATGACATGTTCATTTGTATCTAACTTAGGATATGCATATGTATACTACAAGAATTGTAGGAGTAACTCCCTAATTCTTAGCCTAATCCTTCTATGACCCATTTATCCACCTTAGAATAGGATGCTCTTGTGTGTGTCACACTATGTCCACATATCTATTACCCATCCTCACTAGAACCCTACGTAGACCAATCTACCCTATTCATTTTATGATTGTTTTACTTCCACTTAGACTTCCTTCGGGAAAATATAAATGACAACCTTGGGAATACTCTTTAAGGGAAATGCTAACAAGAATGCAAGTGGTCACCTGCAACGGTTCCTTGAGATATGCAACACTTTTAAGACCAAAAACGTATCTCTTGATGTCGTCCGTCTTAGACTGTTTCTGTTTTCCCTTCTTGGGAGGGCGAAGCAGTGATTCGACGCGAACCGAAGTGTTGTAGACACTAGGGAGAAGTGTTCTATAGCATTCCTCGCCAAGTTCTTTCCGTTGGGCAAAACACCTGCCCGATGTGGAGGAATATCCAGCTTCCAACAAGATGCCAAGAAGTCTATTCCCAAGGCTTGGGGAAGGCTTCAGGAGTACATCCTGGCCTGTACCCACCATGAGATGGATGACTGACTGATTATCCAAAACCTCTACAACGGGCTGATCCCTTCCGCCCGTGACCATGTTGATGCTGTTGCTGGAGGTGCCTTCTTCTCATTAACGGTCCAAAGCTAAAGATTTAATTGAGAATATGGTGTCAGACATGGGCTAGAGTGATGAACGTCTCCATACCCGTTAGCGAGGCATGCGCACCTTGAAGGAGGTGGACATGATCGCTGCCAAATTGGACCTCCTCATAAATAAGATTGATGGACAAGCCGGTGGTGACATATGTGCCAATGTCTATGCCCTGGACTCTCACATCACATGTGAAGTCCGTGGCAACACAAGCCATTTGGGCAATGATTGCCTAGAAACCTACGAGGATGCCCTATTCATAGCCAACAATGGAAACAACAATGGCTATCAATTAAGAGGTCAAGGGTGGGGCCAATCACGCCCATTCTATCAATGAGGGTACAACAACAATGGAAACAATGGAAATCGACCCAACTTGAGAGAGCTTGCCATTAGCTAATTAAAGATCAATGATGCATTATCTAAGAAGCTGTCGGCTAATGACAAGACCCTAGAAAGCATTAATCCCAAGACTGAAGGACTATCCTCGGCCTTCAAGAATTAACTGAGATTCAACAAGATGCTGGAAACTCAGTTGGCTCAACTGGCAGCTACTGTTCCACCAATGGAGAATGACAAGATGCCAGGACAACCCGAACCCCCCGTGGAAAATGCCAATATGATTTCTCTACTGGGAAGCAACTCGCTGAAGGACCCTGGATACCACATCATGTCTTGCTCAATTGGGGCTCACTACTTTGACAAGGCACTTTGTGAACTTGGAGCAAGTGTAAGTGTGATGCCCAAGGTGGTCTTTGACCAGCTGATCTTCACGGAGCTTACTCCAACACCAATGAAGCTCCAACTGGCTTACTCTTCAGTCCGTTATCCGGTGGGTACTGCTGAAGACGTTCTGGTCAAAATCCGAAATTGCTTCATACCCGTGGGTTTCGTGGTGCATGACATGGAGGTCGAGAAGGATACGCGGCTCATTCTTGGGTCCCCATTCCTTCACACTGAGAATGCTCGCATAGATGTGGGTCCAGAGAAATTGACTTCCATATCAATGGCAAGGAGGAAATGTTTAACTTTTGCCTGAAATTGGAGCAATGCTCCATGATTCGTATCAAGTATGGGCCAAATGTTAAACACATTCAAGAGTTCAAAGTCACACCTCCAAAAGTGGACCCACTCATTGCATTCATGAGGGAATTGATCTATGCGGAGAACCTGTATTATTGTCCACGCTGTCATGCCATGAAGACGAACAAGTTTGGGCCTCCCCAAAGGCCCAAGTACACCAAACGGCAAAGGAAGGAATGGCGGAAGAAGCAAGACAAGCCGTCCGAGCCCATCTGTAACACCCTCATTTTCATCCATCATGCATTGCATACATTCTTATACATGTTTAGCATTAAGCAACACAAAAAGGAACAAGTCTAAAATGATTTAGAACCAAAACAACATTTAAAATTCTACTGCAGTGCGGACTTGTCTAGTTTTGCTCTCTATTGTCACCCGAAATTATCCGTTTTTTGCTGCGGACTGGTCCAAAACCATTACTGTTGTTGTCTGGACTTGTCCGTTCCATAGTACGGACTAGTCCATTCTTCGCTACTAGAACTCTTCGGAGTTGTCCGGTGATCTTCCATTTTGTCTGGTTTCTATAAATTTTGACAAATCTCCGGACTTGTCTGGTTTCATACCGGACTTTTCCAGTTAACACTCTGGAACTTCGATTTGCCTGCGAATGGTCTTGTCCGGCTTGATACCAAACTTATCCGTTCAACTTTCTGACTTCCAACAAACTAGTCCAGCCCCTAGCGGACTTGTCCAGAGTGCCCGACTCAGATTCCATTTTCCTACATGATATGTTATTGGGTATTTGCCTTAATTAGGCCCAAGAACGTCATGCCCAACACCTGTGGAGCCCATGTGGGACCCCTGCACGGCCTCCACTGCCTTATACACGAATTTCACCCGAACCCTACCTCTCCATCCCTATATAAATACCCCAACACCCACCCTCTCACCCTTTTGTCACAATTGAAGAAACCCCTAACCCTAGTTCGAGGGAGCCGACGTCAAGAGGAGTTCACCACAGCAAAGAGAAGTGAAGGAGGAAGGAGAAGGATTAAGCAAGATTGATCTTCGTCAACTCATCGACATCATCGTCAATTCTCCAGCAATTCTTCATCTTCTTCGGATGTAGATGTCAAGATCTCGAGTCTCATCAAATTATCGACCCTTGGTTGTTGAATTCACAGAAATTACCTTAGATCATCTTTCTACATCAATCTTGGTCCCATAATTCGACTCAAACTATGCTCTAGTTGGAAATTCGCCGAAACCCTAGCTATAGTAGACTTGTCTGGTCTAGTGTGGACTAGTCCAATGGACTTTCTAGTCCAGGGTGGACTTGTCCGGTCCTAGTGCGGACTAGTCCGACCTCCCAAATCTGGAAATTCTTGGAACTTCTTTGATATTGTTCAAAATGTCTTGGAACTTGTTCTCACATGTAAAACATAATTGTAACTAGTTAGTAAGCAATGATGTCAACCTAATAACATGCATTACCACATATTTGCATTATTCATGCATGCCATGACATATTGAGTAATATATGAGCATTTATTGGTTGTATTTGTTTTGTATGTCTATTGTGCGGAATAGAAGGTGTTGCTTTGGAGGGTGCTATCGAGGACCTCCAGTGTAACACCCTAAATTTTCGCATCATGCATTACATACATCATCGTGCATTAAACATTAGTAGGATAAAAGAAAAATAATAAAACATAAAAGATGGAGCATATATACAAATGTATGTAGCAAAAGAAGAAAAATAAAATAATAGCGTAAAACTTGTAATAGGGAATAAGTATAAAATAATAATAATAAAATATATGTAAAAAAATATATATATATATAAATAATATATATAATAACTGTATATAAAAAATAATAATGAAAATAAATAAGTAATATAAAAAATAAATAAATAAATAGTAATATATTTATAAAAAAAAAAGAAAAGAAAAAAAACAACAAAAACCAACCTCCCGCCGGCCAGGCCGTACCGGCCCAGACAGCCACGCGCCTCGCCGAACCGCGCCGGGCCCCAGCCGCACCGAGCCCCGCACTGGCTCCCGCTCCCGCGTCGCTGCCTGGGCACCGAGCGCGCACCTCGCCCCTGGCCCCACCCCGCCGCGCCTCCCACGCCCGGTCGCGCGCCCCAGCGCGAATCTCGCCTGCCTTGGCCCCCGCGCCGACGCTCCCGCGCGACCACCCGCGAGCCGCCCGATTCCCGCGCTCCCGCGCGATCCCGCCGCCAGCCCCCGCCCCGCACCGCACTCCCACGCGTCGAAGACTCCCGCACGCGTACGCCCTAGCCGCCGCTATAAAAAGCCCTGGGGCTTCGTAATTCCCAGCGCCCAGAGCCTAGCACCGCCAGGAAAAAAAACCAGAGACCAGAGCCGCCGCCGTCCACCGGAGATCGTCGTCGCCGTCGTCGTGCCGCCGGAGGAGCTTGCACCGTCTACTTCGTCTACGCATCGCATTCGTTCCGCGATCGTCAAGCCGTCACATCTACGGTAGGATTCGTTCCCGATGCGAATTTTAGCGACGTATTAGATCTAAACGCCGTAAATTGATTTTAGTTGCATCGTCTATTTATTTTCAGCAGCATTAATCCACTCTAAAACCACCGTAAACTCATAAGAACACGTATGAACTAGTTGCATCTAACTAATAAACAACCGTAGTTAATTAATAATTGATCTTTGCATGCATGCATATCATCGCATGTTGATTAAGTGTGTGCATCATGTTGATTGTATATGTTTTCTTGTATGTGTGATCACGCGTAGAGGAACGTGCTCAAGAGGCCGCATACGAGGATTTCCAAAATCAAGACTTCGAAGCGCTTGAGCAACCCTATCCACCGGAACAAGGCAAGTGTCCTTGAAGCATATTGATCCTGTTTTAAAATAAATGTTTTTGTTTGCAAAACTGCATGCTGTGTCAATTTGATGGGAAATCCTATGGTAGGAAGTTTACTAGAATTGTTTAACCACCCTTGTCACCTGGAATATATGGTAGAGAGTCGGGAAGGGACTTTTTACCTTTTTGCTTCGCTTAATTAATTGGGATGGAAAACCAACACTACACATTTAATTATGTATTAATGATATTCTGGTTAATGTGAACTGGTCAATATGATATGGTAATGGGTGATCTAAGCAAGCCTGGTATGTGGATGGGTTGGATGTTATGGTGGTTTGCTTGATTTAGATCTAAGGACTGGTTCATACGAGAATAGGCCAGGACTACAGTGCCACCACGAGGCCAAGTATGGGTGCGGCGTAGCTGATTAATTAGGGCTTTGCTAGTGCTGTTTGGATCATTGTGGATGCTCGGGAAGGGGTAGTCGGATTGGGTTTGTTGATGATTGGTGGGACTACCCTGGGATCCGAATGGCTCAAGAGGGGGCCCTTGGTTGAAGATGTGCTCAGTTGGAGGCATCGCCACCGGTGAAACCTCAGTGGGGTCTAAATAGGCTAGTAATCCCTTTATAAAGGCTATTTTTGTGATCTCTTGGCCATACACCAAAGGAAGTGTAATTGGCATAAGGGAGGTTCTTTAGTCGCCGACGGGTGATGAAATCACAAACACGTGGGTAAAGAGGTACAAACTCTGCAGAGTTAATTAAAACTATCATGATAGCCGTGCTCCCGGTTATGAGCGCCTGGATGACCTACATGATTAGAGGGAAATTGGGATTTGGGATGGTTATGGTTTGGTAATGGTTACGGTTGATATTATGATTATGGTTATGATTATGGGATGGAATTATGGTTTATGACATTGATTATGGTTATTGGTAATGGTGATTTATGGACTGGTATTATTATGGTTACATGGTTTATGATGGGTTTACTTCACATAAATATGATATATTGCTTTTCCAAAGGGTTTCACTGTACTTTTCAGCACTTAGCCATTATTATTGTCATCATTTGGATCAGCCACATGTCATACTTTCCACACTTGCTGAGTACGACATGTACTCACTCTTGCAATCCCCCTAACAGTTGCAGGTCAGAGTTGTGAGTTTAATAGCGATAATGTGGAGTTCTAGGCCGTGTCTACCGTCAGCTTTGCCTGTGTTGTTATTGGAGCTGCGCTATCCCTTTTGCTTAGTTTGCTTAGTTGCTTAATTAGTTTATTTCCACTGCATTAGTTGAACTTGTCATTAATATCTATTAGAGGTTGTATTCGAGGATATAATGAATTATGTAATGAGAGTACTTATTTAATAATTTGAGCTGTGGTAATTATCTGTTTATCGTTTGTGATTACACTCGTGTATGTGTGTTGAACATCTTGGGCACACATATGCGTTAGCTTGGTTCATTTTCGGAACCGGGCGTCACAAATTGGTATCAGAGCCACAGGTTGACCGTAGGATGCAGCCTAGATAGAATGGACACTTTAGAGCACATAGGAGCACTCAGGAATAGATGTGTTTTGACTTGGTGTGCTGTTTGCTATATATATTGTTTGCTTGTGTGCTTAATAGAGGATTTTGGGATGCTTTAGCATTGCCATGTCCACCTAGGCTAGTATAGCTAGTTGGTTAGCTTCATATCCCTTGATGCATATAGTTGGGGACGTTCCTAAATTCTTACCTATTGCTCTTCTTCAGATGGTGAGGACTCGCAATCAGAGGGATGTTAATGGTGAGGAGGAGAACCATGGAGTACCTCAGAACAACAATGGACAAGGACCTGCTCATGGAGCTATCAATATTGAGCAGCTACTGGCTATGCAGAACCAGCTCATGCAGACCATGATACAAACTATGGGACAGCTACAGGCTGTCAACAACATCAACAATCAGCCCCACATGCCTCCACCGCCACCCCCCGCCTCCTCATAACCGATTGGGAGAGTTTTTGAGGACTAGGCCTACAAGTGCATCTAGGACTCCCTTGTGGGTTTTGGTGTATTTATGACAAGCAATTGGGATCCTAATCCTTTTGTTGAGATGAATGCAGGCAAATAATGAAAAATGAGCAAAATGCCAAAAAGAAGGGAAATGAGAAGCAAAGTGAATTTGAGCTCAAGGAGAAGAAAATAGTAGATTATTATGTATGGAGTGTGTTAAGGAAACACACCCAAGAGCTCAATCACTTTCAAGCACACACACACAATGCCCAAAGTTATACAGGACCGGACTAGTCCGATATCAGCCGGACTAGTCCGATATCACGTTCTGCACTAGATCGGACAAGTCCGGTATCCACCGGACTAGTCTGATATCTTTCTGATCCGCTTCGGACTAGTCCTCCCCAATGCGGACTAGTCCTCAACACAATGCACAAGTCACACAAAATCGGACAAGTCCGTTGTGATCCGGACTAGTCCGATATTATTTCTGATCCACTTCGGACAAGTCCGGTGTCTACACGGACTAGTCCGATATACACACTGATCTAAATCGGACATGTCCTCCAAGTGCGGACTTGTCATCCTAAACACTTAGGGTTTCATATGTCCGGACAAGTCCGATTGCAATCGGACTAGTCCGAAGATTTCCAGTAGTGAAATCGGACAAGTCCGTTTTCAACCGGACTAGTCCGATATTCCTGGACACTTAGGGTTTGCTACACACAACACACCGGACTAGTCCGGTGACCACCACGGACTAGTCCGATCTTTCTGAACCCTAACGGTCACTTTTAGAAACCCCATATAAATAGAGGTGCACGGCCCACTTTTACAATCTCTTGAACCCTAGCGCCGTCACACCTCCCAAGAGACTCAAAAACCACCTCTCTCCACGAAATTAAGTGTAAAATCGATCAATCTATTGAAGATCACTTCTAGATCATTGGAGAGACACTTGGCACACATCATTGAGCTCTTGGTTTGATTCTCTAACACACTCTTGTATTTCAATTTGTAATTTTCGAGTGTGTTATTGGTGGCTTTGTAAGTTGTAATCAAGGGAGCTCTCAACGTGTGAGAACGCCCCTTCAACTTGGTTATTTACCCTTTGTGATTAGTGGAAGAGGATTGGCCTTCGTGGCGATCCGACGAGGGAAGGGTTGGAGAAGACCCGGTCCTTTTGTGGGCTCCTCAACGTGGACGTAGGTTGCCTTGGTGGTAGCCGAACCACGGGATAAATCGTGTGTCTTTGTCCTTTTGCGTTCTTCATCTTAATTGATCAACTTAATCTAGGGTTTGATTCACTTTGTTCAATTTGAGTTAAATTGTTGAACAGGAGCCTTAATTGTAATAGAATTTGACATACAACTATTAAACTGTCATTCAAGTTTATATTTCCGCTGCAAACATTAACGAATCAATCAAAATTGACTGAACTTGATCAACTTAGCCCGTGAAAACCGGACTAGTCCGCACTTTACCGGACTAGTCCGATATCTTTGGTATTGACTTCGTTGTTAAGTGTTACAGGAACCGAGAAAATTCAAAAAGGCCTATTCACCCCCCTCTAGGCCTACATTCAATTGGTATCAGAGCAGGTTCTTCAAGAAAGAGTGCAACCACTCGAAGAGATCATGTCGGACATGAAGGAAGTTCAGAAAATCAACAACCAGGAAGATGTGAAGAACGACAAGAACCAAAAGATGGAAAAGTATCTCGAAGCAATTCAAGACTTCGATGATGATGACGAGGAGACGCTGGAGCTGAAAGCACTCCTCAGAAAGAAAGCACTTTCCAAAGGAAAGCTAAAGTTTAAGAGAAGAAGAAGGGGAGTAGTCACACCGACTACTCCCGATATCCTTTTAACTATGATCATTTAAATCCAAACAACAGCCATTACCTATCTATTCCTCTTGGAAAAGCCCCACACTTCGATGGGAGTGATTACTCCATATGGAGACAAAATATGAAGATGCACTTGATTTCCCTTAACCCAAGTTTATGGCATATTGTGTGCATAGGAATAGACATCCCAGATGACGACGAAGAGCTCACCCCAAATCAAGAGCAAGCCATCCACAAAAACGCTCAAGCCGCAGCCGTAATCACCTCCTCTCTAAGTCGAGATGAATTCACAAAGGTGGACGGACTGGAGATTGCCAAGGAAATATGGGACACACTACAAACAGCCCATGAAGGTGACCGGCATGTGCGGGAGGCAAAAACTGAAATGATCGAAGGCGAACTAGGAAGGTTCGCAATTGAGGAAGACGAGTCTCCCCAGGACATGTACAACCGATTGAAGACACTTGTAAACAAGGTTCGATCATATGGGAGCAAGAAGTGGAATGACCACGAGGTTGTAAAGATCATCCTTAGAGCCTTTATGCCTCGCAATGTCACACTATGCTCTATGATCAGAGAAAGTCCCGGGTACAAGAGGATGACTCCAGATGAATTGCTTGGCAAAATCATCAACTTTGAAATGATGGAGAAACAAGCCAAGCACGTCAAAGAAATAGCCGACCTCACATCGGCCAAGAAGAAGGGAGTTGCCTTAAAGTCCACACTCAAGCCTCTATCCAAAGAAGCAAGAGAAGCACAGCTTGAGGACGACAGCGATGATGAAAGCAGTGAGCTGGATGAAGAGGATATGATTTTGTTCATGAAAAAGTTCAAAAGAATAATGAAGAAAAGACAAGGAACAAAATCAAGTGAGGCCAAGTACAAGGAGAGGACAAAGCCGAAGATGAGGCGGGCGTGCTATAATTGTGGTGAGTATAACCACTTTATAGTCGATTGCCCGTATGAGGACAACAAGAAGAAGAATAAAAAAGCCAAGCCTCAACCGAAGAAATTCTTCAAGAAGAAGAAACAAGCTGAACAAGCACACATTGGAAAGGAGTGGGACTCAAATGATGAGTCCTCATCATCCGATGAAGAAGAGATGGCTAGCATAGCCATTGAAAGCACGTCCAAGAAACCCACACTCTTCCCCACGCTCGGTACAAATAAGGGAAATGGCACTTGCCTCATGGCAAAGGAAGGTAAACGCAAGGTAAACATCAAAACTCCTTCCATGCATTCCTACTCAAGTAATGATGAACTAGATAGATATGATGAAGATATGTTAATTGGATTAGATAGAAAAACTGCTGCTAAAATGAAATTTTTACTTGAACAACTTGTTGAGAAGGAATGGCTAATTTATCGTCAAGAGGACATGATTATCTCCCAAAAGGAGAAGTATGTCGAACTTGACAATCTTCTAGTTCTTGAAAAAGAGAAAGACAGCTCACTAGAGCTTGAGCTAGGTTCAAGCAAGAAAACTTGCTTGGAGTTAACCAACTCAAATGTTGCAATCAAGGATCAACTTGATGACCTGATCAAGGTTAACAAGATCCTTGAAGTGCAAGTTGAGTCACTCAAGCTAAGTGAATCTTCCTCCTCTTCAAGTCTACCTTCTCAACCCACTTCAACTAATCTTGTTCATATGTGCAAATGTGGTAAAATCAACACCAGTTTGAAGGAAAAGTCTACCTCGACAAAGGATAAAAATCCTACCCAATGTGGAATATTTGACAAGGAGAGGATCAACTATGCACGTAGTGCATACTTGGTCCAAAGACCTCCAAATGTCAAGTATGGCATTGGGTACTCTTATGATGGAAAGCAAAATGCTGGAAGTCATAAGAATAACAAGGGAAGGATTACCTCTGTGAAGGGAGGACCCTCACAACCTGGTAACTCGAAAATTAAGAACATGAACTCTCATGAACACCGGACTAGTACGGTTGTGGTCCGGACAAGTCCGATCACCCAGACTAGTCTGATCCATAAACAACAGCAACTTTTGTTCAAAACCTTTGATGCCTCTTATGTATTAATGAGAAACAATCTTGGTAAAGTTTATGCTTATTATGCTGGGCCACGCCATGGGAACACAAAATCCCATGTGTGGGTGCCCAAATGTATTGTAACTAACCTCCAAGGACCCAAGCAAGCTTGGGTACCTAAAACCAAGGCATAATTTGTTTCTGCAGGCCTATTCCTCCGGTGGATCCAAATGGGTGCTAGACAGTGGATGCACCAACCACATGACCGGAGAAAGGAGGATGTTCGTGGAATATGAAGAAAATGAGGACCCAAACGAAGGCATCTACTTCGGAGATAATAGTCAAGGAAGGGTGCTCGGTACCGGTAAAATAGCAATATCCTCTGAACACACTCTTTCTCATGTTTTGCATGTTGAACCTTTAGATTATAACCTGCTATCCATATCTCAATTATGTGACAAAGGTTATAATTGCTTGTTCACTAACGAGGGTGTGACCGTCTCAAGGAGGAGTGATGGTTCCGTTGAATTCAAAGGTATGTTGAAGGGAAAGCTTTACCTTGTTGACTTCAACAAGGATAAAGCCGAACTCGACACATGCTTGATTGCAAAAACCAACATGGGTTGGCTGTGGCATAGACGGCTAGCACATGTTGGTATGAGGAATCTTCAAAAACTCCTCAAGGGCGATCACATCCGAGGTTTGAAAGATGTTGTTTTTGAGAAAGACAGGCCTTGTAGCGCGTGCCAAGTCGGGAAGCAAGTTGGAGCACATCATCCCGCAAAGAACATCATGACTACGACAAGACCGCTCGAACTACTTCATATGGACTTGTTTGGTCCAATTGCTTACATAAGCATCGGCGGTAATAAATACGGTTTAGTCATTATTGATGATTTTTCCCGCTTCACTTGGGTGTTCTTTTTGCATGACAAGTCAGAAACACAAGGGACACTCAAGAAATTCTTCAAGCGAGCGCAAAACGAGTTCTCACTATCGATCAAGAGTATTCGGAGCGACAACGGCACGGAGTTCAAGAACATACAAGTGGAGGAGTACCTTGATGAGGAGGGAATCAAGCACGAATTTTCAGCACCATACTCTCCACAACAAAACGGAGTTGCCGAAAGGAAGAACCGAACGCTCATAGAGATGGCAAGAACAGTGCTCGATGAATACAAGACTTTGGATCGATTTTGGGCGGAAGCAATTAACACCGCTTGCCACGCCGCAAATCGACTCTACCTTCATCGACTACTCAAGAAGACTCCTTATGAGCTACTCACCGGTAACAAACCAAACATTTCATATTTTCGAGTTTTCGGCTCTCCATGTTATATCTTGAACAAGAAGCCCAGGACTTCAAAGTTCGCTTCGAAGTCCGATGAAGGTTTCTTGCTTGGTTATGATTCGAACACTTATGCCTATTGTGTTTTCAACAAGGCCTCCGGACTTGTTGAAGTGGCACGTGACGTAGTGTTCGATGAAACTAATGGCTCCCAAAAGGAGCAAGTTGATGAATGTGAATTAGGTAAAGAAGAAGCTCCTTATCAAGCATTGAAGAGAATGGCTCTAGGCGAAGTTCGACCACAAGAGTCATCGTCACAAATACAAGAGGAAAGTGAACCACAAGAGGAGATCAACAATCAAGGGGGAGCTTCGATACAAGATCAATCACAAGAATATGAAGATGATCAACAAATCAACGAGGGCAACCACTCAAGGTGAGAAGAAAATGATCACCAACACACAACTCTCCAAGTGCCACACCCAAGAGTACACCAATGCATTCAAAGGGATCACCCAATCGACAACATCATCAGTGACATCCAAAAGGGAGTAACCACTAGATCTCGTATAGCTAATTTTTGTGAGAATTACTTGTTTGTCTCCTTTTTGGAACCACGCAGGACTGAGGATGCATTGAAGGATCCGGACTGGGTGGTGGCAATGCAAGAAGAGTTGAACAACTTCAAGAGAAACGAGGTTTGGGAACTTGTGGCAAGACCCAATGCAAATATAGTGGGCACCAAGTGGGTCTTCCGCAACAAGCAAGACGAACACGGAGTGGTGACAAGAAACAAGGCACGACTTGTGGCCAAAGGTTACTCACATGTCGAAGGTTTGGATTTCGATGAGACTTTTGCTCCAGTAGCTAGGCTTGAATCAATTAGAATATTACTTGCATATGCTACTCACCATGATTTCAAGCTGTATCAAATGGACGTGAAAAGCGCCTTCCTCAACGGACCGATCAAGGAAGAGGTGTACGTGGAGCAACCACCCGGGTTTGAAGACGAAGAGTTCCCCGACCACGTATATAAACTGCGTAAGGCTCTCTATGGCCTCAAACAAGCTCCTAGAGCTTGGTATGAGTGTCTTAGAGATTTCTCAATTGATAATGGTTTTCAAATTGGCAAAGTAGATTATACATTATTCACAAAGAATCTAGATAATGATCTTTTTATTTGCCAAATCTATGTTGATGATATAATTTTTGGGTCAACTAACCAATCTTTCTGTGAAGAATTTAGTAGAATTATGACAGACGGGTTTGAAATGTCAATGATGGGAGAATTGAAGTATTTCTTGGGATTCCAAGTGCGTCAACAAAGGGAAGGCACATTCATAAGCCAAACCAAGTACACGCAGGACATACTCAAGAAGTTTGGCATGGACAAGGCAAAGCCCATAAAGACTCCCATGGCTACGAATGGCCACTTGGATCTCAATGAAGATGGACCGAGCGTCGACCAAAAGGTATATCGCTCCATGATTGGATCTTTACTCTACTTATGTGCATCTAGGCCAGATATTGTGTTGAGTGTATGTTTGTGTGCAAGATTTCAAGCCAACCCTAAGGAGGAGATGTTTGTGTGCAAGACAGCCGTAAAAAGAATCTTGAGATATTTAGTTCATACACCCAACCTTGGTCCTTGGTACCCAAAAGGCTCCAAATTCAATCTCATTGGTTACTCCGATGTAGGTTATGCCGGGTGCAAAGTTGATAGAAAAAGCACCTCTAGCACATGCCAATTCCTAGGAAGATCTTTGGTTTCTTGGTCATCTAAGAAACAAAATTCCATTGCATTATCCACAGCCGAAGCAGAGTATGTTGCAGCCGGGAGTTGTTGTGCACAACTCCTTTGGATGCGACAAACTCTAAGTGGTTACGGTTACAATATGAACCGTATTCCTCTCCTTTGTGATAATGAGAGTGCCATTAAAATAGCCCACAATCCAGTTGAGCACTCTAGGACTAAACACATAGACATAAGACATCATTTCTTGAGAGACCATTCCATGAAAGGAGACATAACCATCTCACATGTCAACACCCAAAAACAATTGGCCGACATATTCACCAAGCCACTTGATGAAAAGCATTTTTGCGAACTCTGAAATGAGCTAAATATTCTTGATTCTCGGAGTGTAGCTTGAAAAGTTGCATACCTGTATGATTGCTTCAAAAATGTTGATTGAATTGTGAAAATCATCCCTCTCCATTTTTCTCTCGAAAAACTATATCAATTATTAGATCTTGATGAATTTTGATCATTGTATGATTGTTGTATGCTTACTGGTCAAATTCATCAAGATTACTTGAATTGTTTTGCCTGTCTATTCTCTATTATTGAACCTTCAAATATATATGAATGGCTATGCAATTCTTTCCTGGTGACCACGGACTAGTCCGTGGTTACCCGGACTAGTCCGCCCATGCAGACTAGTCCGCATAGTGCCGGTTAGGCCGGACTAGTCCAATAGACCACGGACTAGTCTGATATAGGTCTCTGGATGACTTCGGACTAGTCCGGTCATGTCCGGACTTGTCCGATTTTTCGTGTCCATAACCCTAGCCGCCACCAAACCCTAAACTCCTCCTCCCTCTCCTCCTCGTCAAGCGAAGAGCGAAGAAGATGAAGAAGATGAAGAGAGGACAAACAGCGAAGAGTGAAGAACCTAGGACCTTCCTCTCTCTCTTTTTGGTGTCTTGATGCCAAAGGGGGAGAGATTGAGGGGGAGTCAAGTCTTAGCTTTAGCTGTAATAGGATGCGAGGAGAGAGCCTTCTCTGTACTTTTATTTGTGATTGTAATAGTTTAATACTGTTTTCATATTAAGTTTGATCTTGTGATGAATTGCTCAATTTATTTGCGAGTATGTGATGAAAACTGCATTTTTGCTCCTGGAAGGTCATATGCACTTGGTATCGGTTGATTAATGTAAATTTTGTCATCCTCAATGTATTCATGCACTTAGTATGCATCCCACCATAAAGAATGCACATATGGATAATTCTCTTGTTGCTTGATGTATTTTTGAGTCATATGTGCATACTTTATGAAAATCTCATTTTTTGCCTTGTTTTGTGAAATCTCAATTGGTTGTCATCAATCACCCAAAAGGGGGAGATTGAAAGTGCATCTAGGACTCCCTTGTGGGTTTTGGATGATTTATGACAAGCAATTGGGATCCTAATCCTTTTGTTGATATGAATGCAGGCAAATAATGAAAAATGAGCAAAATGCCAAAAAGAAGGGAAATGAGAAGCAAAGTGAATTTGAGCTCAAGGAGAAGAAAATAGTAGATTATTATGTATGGAGTGTGTTAAGGAAACACACCCAAGAGCTCAATCACTTTCAAGCACACACACACAATGCACAAAGTTATACAGGACCAGACTAGTCCGATATCAGCCGGACTAGTCCGATATCACGTTCTGCACTAGATCGGACAAGTCCGGTATCCACCGGACTAGTCCGATATCTTTCTGATCCACTTCGGACTAGTCCTCCCCAATGCGGACTAGTCCTCAACACAATGCACAAGTCACACAAACTCGGACAAGTCCGTTGTGATCCGGAATAGTCCGATATTCTTCCTGATCCACTTCGGACAAGTCCGGTGTCTACACGGACTAGTCCGATATACACACTGATCTAAATCGGACAAGTCCTCCAAGTGCGGACTTGTCATCCTAAACACTTAGGGTTTCATATGTTCGGACAAGTCCGATGGCAATCGGACTAGTCCGAAGATTTCCAGTAGTGAAATCGAACAAGTCCGTTTTCAACCGGACTAGTCCGATATTCCTCGACACTTAGGGTTTGCTACACACAGCACACCGGGCTAGTACGGTGACCACCACGGACTAGTCTGATCTTTCTAAACCCTAACGGTCACTTTTAGAAACCCCATATAAATAGAGGTGCAGGCCCACTTTTACAATCTCTCGAACCTTAGCGCCGTCACACATCCCAAGAGACTCAAAAACCACCTCTCTCCACGAAATTAAGTGCAAAATCGATCAATCTATTGAAGATCACTTCTAGATCATTGGAGAGACACTTGGCACACATCATTGAGCTCTTGGTTTGATTCTCTAACACACTCTTGCGTTTCAATTTGTAATTTTCGAGTGTGTTATTGGTGGCTTTGTAAGTTGTAATCAAGGGAGCTCTCAACGTGTGAGAACGCCCCTTCAACTTGGTTATTTACCCTTTGTGATTAGTGGAAGAGGATTGGCCTTCGTGGCGATCCGATGAGGGAAGGGTTGGAGAAGACCCGGTCCTTTTGTGGGCTCCTCAACGTGGACGTAGGTTGCCTTCGTGGTAGCCGAACCACGGGATAAATCGTGTGTCTTGTCCTTTTGCGTTCTTCATCTTAATTGATCAACTTAATCTAGGGTTTGATTCACTTTGTTCAATTTGAGTTAAATTGTTGAACAAGAGCCTTAATTGTAATAGAATTTGACATACAACTATTAAACTGTCATTCAAGTTTATATTTCCGCTGCAAACATTAACGAATCAATCAAAATTGACAGAACTTGATCAACTTAGCCCGTGAAAACCGGACTAGTCCGCACTTTACCAGACTAGTCCGATATCTTTGGTATTGACTTCGTTGTTAAGTGCTACAGGAACCGAGAAAATTCAAAAAAGCCTATTCACCCCCCCCTCTAGGCCTACATTCAAGGCCGCCAACCTTTGCTCAAGCTGCTGACCCTATGGATGCGGATGATTGGCTCAAGTCCGTGGAGAAGAAGCTTGCTATTGTCCAATGCAGTGACCGAGAGAAGGTCGTATTTGCTTCTCATCAACTCGTTGGAGCAGCTGCGGATTGGTGGGATGCTTATTGCAACGCTCATGAGAACCAAGAAAGAATCACTTGGGCCAAATTCAAGGAGAATTTTTGTTCTCATTATGTGCCCAAGGGTGTTATGATCTTGAAGAGGCAAGAATTTGAGAATTTAAGGCAAGGAAGATCAAGTGTGAGTGAATATCTCAATAAATTCACTCAACTCTCAAGGTATGCGCCTGAGGATGTTAGTCGGGACAGCCGGAAGCAATACTTGTTCATGAGGGGCTTGAACAATGAGATCCAAGTGGAACTACTCAACTGCGATTATGCCAATTTTTAGAAGCTTGTGGACAAAGCAATTGTGGTTGAGAACAAGATCCGTGAGATGGAGCTAGAAATCAAGAGGAAGGCGCCATATCAAGGACAACAACAAGGAAGTAATGTGCGCCCTCGCTTTGCGCCGCCCAATGCGCCTTACTACAGCTCTTCTATTCCTGCTCAGCACCCTGTTATGCAAGCACCTAGGCCTCCAATGTCTTATGCGCCTCGTGCTGATTTTCCTGGAGCCAATGCTCAAAACCAAAATCGTCCAAATAATTCTGGTGGAGTTAAGAAGTGTTATACTTGTGGAGAAGCTGGACACTTTGCGCATCAATGTCCTAAGTCAGGCCGTGGTCAAGGAAGCAATGCGCCGAGGCAAAACCCAAGACCCAATGGAGGACAACTACAAGGAAGCCATGGACAGCAGAATTTTGCTCGTGGCAACGTGAACCATGTCTCTACGGAGGATGCTCAACAAGCGGATGACGTGGTCATTGGTATGTTTCTCGCCAACTCCAACCCCGCGACTATGTTATTTGATTCTAGAGCATCGCATTCATTCATTGCATCGGAGTATGTTGCCAAGTATAGTTTGCCTATCTCTCATATGAAGTTTACTCTATTGGTTAAGTCTCCTGGAGGAGAGATGAGGACAAATATAGTATGTCCAAGGGTAAGCCTTAGAATAAGGGGGGTAGACTCTCCGCCAACCTCATAGTTTTGGATTCTCAAGGATTGGATATTATACTTGGTATGGACTGGTTGAGGAAGCACAATGGAGTTATTGAGTGTGCCACGAAAACGGTGAAGTTGACCAATGAAGAAGGGATCACCATAGAATTTGAAGCATCTCAAACTGCACCGAAGCAATTGGAATTGAACCATATGGACGATGCCGCAATTGAGGAGATTCCAGTGGTGTGTGAATTTTTGGATGTGTTTCCAGATGAGTTGCCAGGTATGCCACCTGATCGAGACATTGAGTTTGTTATTGATTTAATACCTGGAACTGCACCTATAGCTAAGAGGCCGAACCGGATGCCTCCTATGGAATTAGCGGAGCTCAAGAAGCAGATTCAAGAACAACTAGAGAAAGGTTTTATTCGCCCAAGCTCTTCACCTTGGTGAGCACCCGTTCTGTTTGTGGACAAGAAGGATGGATCCCAAAGGATGTGCATGGATTACCGAGCTCTCAATGAGGTAACAATCAAAAACAAGTATACATTGCCCCGTATAGAGGATTTATTTGATCAGATGAAAGGTGCCTGTGTGTTTTCCAAGATTGATTTGAGGTCAGGGTACTTTCAAATGAAGATTAGACCGTCGACATACCCAAGACAGCTTTTAGAACACGGTATGGATCTTATGAGTACACCGTGATGTAATTTGGATTGACAAATGCGCCTGCCTACTTTATGTACCTCATGAATAAAGTCTTCATGGAGTACTTGGACAAGTTCATTGTGGTGTTTATTGATGATATTATGATCTACTCGAAGGATGAGAAGGAACATGAGGAACACTTGAGGCTTACGCTGCAGAAATTGAGGGAGCATCAATTGTATGCCAAGTTCAGCAAGTGACAGTTTTGGTTGAAAGAGGTTCCATTCTTGGGTCATATAATCTCAGGAGGAGGAGTATCGGTTGACCCCGGAAAGGTGAGAGACGTGTTGAAGTGGGAACCACCACAAAATGTCAAGGAAATAAGGAGTTTTCTTGGGATGGTTGGATATTACCGTCGATTCATCAAGGACTTTTCCAAGATAGCCAAGCCCATGACGGAATTGCTAATGAAGGGGAAGGCTTTCCAATGGACTGAAGCTTGTCAAAACAGTTTTGAGGAGTTAAAGAAAAGGTTGACAACCGCGCAGGTGTAAGTATTACCGGACGTGAGCAAGAGTTTTGATATATATTGTGATGCATCAAGACAAGGACTCGGATGCGTGCTTATGCAAGAAGGTCAAGTGGTCGCCTATGCGTCAAGACAATTGAAGAAACATGAGCAGAATTACCCAACACACGATTTAGAACTTGCAGCCGTGGTACATTCATTGAAGATTTGGAGACACTATATTCTGGGACATAGGTGTGAAATTTACACGGATCATAAGAGTTTGAAGTATATTTTCACGCAAACGGATATGAACTTGAGGCAACGAAGATGGTTGGAGCTCATCAAAGATTATGATTTGGGGATCAACTATCATCCGGGAAAAGCCAATGTAGTGGCCGATGCTTTGAGTAGAAAAGGAGTAAGTCATCAACTCACGGTTCGAGAGTTACCATTCGAGTTATGTAAGGAGTTTAAAAGGTTAAACCTCGGATTTGTAAATGAGATGGAGATGATGGAGTTAAACCCAACCTTGGAGCAAGAAATTCGAGAAGCACAAACCACGGATGAGGAGATCAAGGAAATCAAGGAAAGGATCGAGGAAGGGAGAGAATTCAGATTTGATGAAGACGAACATGGTACCTTATGGCTTGGAAAGAGGATCGTTGTGCCTAATGTAAAGCACATTCGGGAGACAATATTAAAGGAAGCACATGACTCGCCTTACTCAATTCACCCTGGTTGTACAAAGATGTACAAAGACTTGAAGACATGCTATTGGTGGGCCAGCATGAAAAAGGACATAGCCGAATATGTTGCATTGTGTGATGTGTGCCAACGACTTAAAGCAGAACACCAAAGGCCAGCTGGATTATTGCAACCATTAAAGATTCCGGAGTGGAAGTGGAAAGAGATTGGTATGGACTTTATAGTTGGATTACCACGTACACAGTCCGGATATGACTCGATTTGGGTAATCGTGGATCGATTGACAAAATCAGCTCACTTCATTCCTGTCAGGACCACATATACCACCGCGAAGCTAGCAGAATTGTATATGGAGCATATTGTGTGTCGACATGGAGTACTGAAGAAGATAGTCTCGGATAGAGGTTCTCAGTTTACCTCCAGATTTTGGCAGAAATTACATGAAGCAATGGGAACAAGGTTGAACTTCAGTTCGGCGTATCACCCTCAAACAGATGGACAAACCGAGAGGACCAACCAAATTTTGGAAGACATGTTAAGAGCTTGTGCATTAAAGCATGGGAAAAGCTGGGATAAAAGTTTGCCGTACGCTGAATTCTCGTACAACAATAGCTATCAAGCAAGTCTGAAAATGTCACCCTACGAAGCATTGTACGGAAGGAAGTGTAGGACTCCCTTGTTTTGGAATGAAACCGGAGAGAATCAAGTGTTTGGTCCCGACGTGTTACAAGATGCTGAAAGGCAAGTCCAAATAATACGGGAAAACTTAATGGCTGCCCAGTCTCGACAGAAAGGTTATGCTGATAATAGGCGAAGGAGTTTGACTTTTGAAGATGGAGATTTTGTATACCTCAAAGTGTCACCTATCAGAGGTCAGCAACGGTTTAACGTCAAAGGAAAAATGGCACCACGTTACATCGGACCATTTAAGATTTTGGACAAACGAGGAGAAGTGGCATATCGACTTGAGCTGCCGACGTATCTCTCCGATGTACACAACGTGTTTCATGTCTCTCAACTCAAGAAGTGTCTCAGGGTACCGGAAGAACAAGTGCCGATGGACGAGTTAGAACTTCAGGAGGATTTGTCCTATGTCGAGCAACCTATCAAGATTTTGGACGTGAAGGAAAGGGTAACGAGAAATAAGAGGATCCGTTGGTGCAAAGTGCAATGGAAACACCATACAGAAGTTGAAGCTACGTGGGAACGTGAAGAAGACCTGAAGGCAGAATTCCCGCATCTTTTCTCCACGCTGTAGAATCTCGAGGGCGAGATTCACTTTAAGGGGGGTAGGTTTGTAACACCCTAAATTTTTGCATCATGCATTGCATACATGATCGTGCATTAAACATTAGTAGGATAAAAGAAAAATAATAAAACATAAAAGATGGAGCATATATACAAATGTATGTAGCAAAAGAAGAAAAATAAAATAATAGCGTAAAACTTGTAATAGGGAATAAGTATAAATAATAATAATAAAATATATGTAAATATATATATATATATAATATATATAATAACTGTATATAAAAAATAAAAATGATAAAAATAAATAAGTAATATAAAAAAATAAATAAATAGTAATATATTTATAAAAAAAAGAAAAGAAAAAAAACAACAAAAACCAACCTCCCGCCGGCCAGGCCGTACCGGCCCAGCCAGCCACGCGCCCCGCCGAACCGCGTCGGGCCCCACCCGCACCAAGCCTCGCACCGGCTCCCGCTCCCGCTCCCGCCCCGCCGCCTGGGCCCCGATCCCGCGCTCCCACCCAGCGCGCGCCGCGCGCACCTCGCCCCGGGTCCCATCCCGCCGCGCCTCCCACGCCCGACCGCGCGCCCTAGCGCGAATCCCGCCTGCCTTGGCCCCCGCGCGACCATCCGCGAGCCGCCCGATTCCCGCGCTCTCGCGCGATCCCGCCGCCAGCCCCGGCCCCGCACCGCACTCCCACGCGCCGAAGACTCCCGCACGCGTACGCCCTAGCTGCCGCTATAAAAAGCCCAGGGGCTTCGTAATTCCCAGCGCCCAGAGCCTAGTGCCGCCTGGAAAAAGAAAACTAGAGACCAGAGCCGCCGCTAGGGGAAGAAAAGGAATAAAAAAGGAGGGGAAGAAGAGGAAGAAAAAGAGGAGAGCGCCGCCGTCCACCGGAGATCGTCATCGCCGTCATCGTGCCGCCGGAGGACCTTGCACCGTCTACTTCGTCAACGCGTCGCATTCGTTCCGCGATAGTCAAGCCGTCACATCTAGGTCAAGCCGTCACATCTATGGTAGGATTCATTCCCGATGCGAATTTTAGCGACGTATTAAATCTAAACGCCGTAAATTGATTTTAGTTGCATCTACTATTTATTTTCAGCAGCATTAATCCACTCTAAACCACCGTAAACTCATAAGAACACGTATGAACTAGTTGCATCTAATTAATAAACAACCGTAGTTAATTAATAATTGATCTTTGCATGCATGCATATCATCGCATGTTGATTAATGTGTGTGCATCATGTTGATTGTATATGTTTTCTTGTATGTGTGATCACGCTTAGAGGAACGTGCTCAAGAGGCCGCATACGAGGATTTCCAAAATCAAGACTTCGAAGCGCTTGAGCAACCCTATCCGCCGGAACAAGGCAAGTGTCCTTGAAGCATATTGATCCTGTTTTAAAATAAATGTTTTTGTTTCCAAAACTGCATGTTGTGTCAAATTTGATGGGAACTCCTATGTTAGGAAGTTTACTAGAATTGTTTAACCACCCTTGTCACCTGGAATATATGGTAGAGAGTAGGGAAGGGACTTTTTACCTTTTTGCTTCGCTTAATTAATTGGGATGGAAAACCAACACTACACATTTAATTATGTATTAATGATATTCTGGTTAATGTGAACTGGTCAATACGATATGGTAATGGGTGATCTAAGCAAGCCTGGTATGTGGATGGGTTGGATGTTATGGTGGTTTGCTTGCATTAGATCTAAGGACCGGTTCATGCGAGAATAGGCCAGGACTACAGTGCCACCACGAGGCCAAGTATGGGTGCGGCGTAGCTGATTAATTAGGGCTTTACTAGTGCTGTTTGGACCATTGTGGATGCTCGGGGAAGGGGTAGTCGGATTGGGTTTGTTGATGATTGGCGGGACTACCCTGGGATCCGAATGGCTCAAGAGGGGGCCCTTGGTTGAAGATGTGCTCAGTTGGAGGCATCACCACCGGTGAAACCTCAGTGAGGTCTAAATAGGCTAGTAATCCCTTTGTAAAGGCTATTTTGTGATCTCTTGGCCATACACCAAAGGAAGTGTAATTGGCATAAGGGAGGTTCTTTAGTCGCCGACGGGTGATGAAATCACAAACACGTGGGCAAAGAGGTACAAACTCTGCAGAGTTAATTAAAACTATCATGATAGCTGTGCTCCCGGTTATGAGCGCCTGGATGACCTACATGATTAGAGGGAAATTTGGGTTTGGGATGGTTATGGTTTGGTAATGGTTACGGTTGATATTATGATTATGGTTATGATTATGGGATGGAATTATGGTTTATGACATTGATTATGGTTATTGGTAATGGTGATTTATGGACTGGTATTATTATGGTTACATGGTTTATGATGGGTTTACTTCACATAAATATGATACATTGCTTTTCCAAAGGGTTTCACTGTACTTTTCAGCACTTAGCCATTATTATTGTCGTCATTTGAATCAGCCACATGTCATACTTTCCACACTTGCTGAGTACGACATGTACTCACTCTTGCAATCCCCCCCCCCAACAGTTGCAGGTCAGAGTTGTGAGTTTAATGGCGATAATGCGGAGTTATAGGCCGTGTCTACCGTCAGCTTTGCCTGTGGTGTTATTGGAGCTGCGCTATCCCTTTTGCTTAGTTTGCTTAGTTGCTTAATTAGTTTATTTCCGCTTCATTAGTTGAACTTGTCATTAATATCTATTAGAGGTTGTATTTGAGGATATAATGAATTATGTAATGGGAGTACTTATTTAATAATTTGAGCTGTGGTAATTATCTGTTTATCGTTTGTGATTACACTCGTGTATGTGTGTTGAACATCCTGGGCACACATATGCGTTAGCTTGGTTCATTTTCGGAACCGGGCGTCACATCCAGCACCAGAACTTTGAAGCTTTTGACCCTAATCAATCTCAAGGCAAGACAAGTGTCCTTGATCATTTTGATCCTGTTATTAAATGTTCTGTTTACAAAATTGCATGCTTCTGTCAAATTAATGGGAAACTGAAGATAGGTGTTTACTAGACTTGTGTGACCATCCTTGTTGCTTGAAATATGTTATAGAGAGTCGAGAAGGACATTTTACCTTTTTGCTTCACTCTAATAATTGGGATGGAAAAACAACCAAATAGCTTAACTATGAATTAATGAATTTATGGATGATATGAATTGATGAACATGATTAATTGGTAATATGGACTTGGGAGATCTAAGCAAGCATGGTTTGTGGATTGGGTTGGAAGACATGGTGATTTTGCTTGCCTTGGATCGAAGGACTGGTTCATGCGAGAATAAGCCAGGATAACTGTGCCACCACAAGACCAAGTATGGGTGCGGCGTAGCTGAATAATTAGGTGTGTTGCTAGTACTGTATGGACCATTGGATGGTGCAGGGAATGGGAGTCGAGGAGGGCTACTCTGGGAACCGCATGGCACATGAGGGGGCCTGTGGGTGGGAGAATGGAGATTCAAGCCTGCATGTGAAACCTTAGTGGGTCCGTACATACTAGTAATCCCTTTGTAAAAGCTATTTTGTGATCTCTTGGCCACACACCAATGGAGTTGTGATAAGGCATGATAGAGGTTTCTTAGTCATCGAAGGTGATGAAATAACAAACATGTGGGTAAAGTGGTACAACCTCTACAGAGTCTTAAAAACTATCATGATAGGCGTGCTCCCGGTTATGAGCACCTGGACAACCTCCATGATTAGAGTGGATCTTGGGAATTAAGATAGTTTGGTTGTGGATAAGGTTTGAGTTGTGATAAATGGACATGGTTGGTGATGATGGTAATAATTTAGTATATGGATGGATGATTGATGATGGATTCAAATTATGTTAATTTTTTGGGTTATGATGGGATTAATTCACATAGACATCTTAGTATGCTTTTATATGTCTTAAATGTACTCTTCAGCAAATAGCCGTTATTTATTATCATTCCCTGTTTAAGCTACATGTACTTATTTTCCCACACTTGCTGAGTACGACATGTGCTCACTGTTGCAATTCCCCCACCAACAGTTTTAGGTGATGTTTGGGCATATCCTGAGGATAATGCGGAGTACTAGGCTGTGTGCTGTCGTCGACTTGCCTGTGGTGTTGCTTGGAGCCACGCTATATCCCTTGTGATTAGTTTGCTCACTTTAGATTATTTTTGCTGCATTAGTTTCAGATTTCTTAATAATGATCATTAGAGTTGTAAATTGAGGATTATTTTAATATTGTAATAAAATTACTTGTTTATCTAATTTGTGCTGTGGTAATTTTCTGTATATTGCTTGTGATGCACTCGTGTATGTGTGATTAACGTCCTGGGCACACATATGCGTCAAACTTGGTTCATTTTCGGAACTGGGTGTCACACCATCCCTCTAGGCCCGGATGTCAAGAAATGAAGAAGGAGGAATGCCCATCTCATCGGACGGTGGTGAGACCTAGCCAATATGTTAAATTGGTAGTTATCTTTTCTTTGAATTTTCTTTTCTCTTCATTTGTTTTTCCCACTAAGTTTGATTTTTCCCACTGCATCTTTGAGTTTTCTTAGCAAGTTGAGAATCTTATATTGTCAACTATTATTTTCATTTCTTTATTTTTCACAACAAGAAAATTGTTGTATTTTGAAAAAGATTTTTTATTCAAAAAACCATTTTTCTGAGCTGCAGATGTGGCATTTCACCAACGTGCTAATTTTATATCTGTTGGGGAGCCACCTGCCAAAAGAGGGAATAGGGGGGCCCACATTTCAATGCGCCTGACCCCCTGTTCGGGCGACTAGAAGAAAGGGCCATTTTTGCCCTCTGTCCTCCAACGGCTACATTTGATTCACTTGTGACCGTTGGGGAGTGTACACTATAAAAGGTGGCTATGAGGAGCACTCCTCTTCACACTTCACCTCATTTCACACCTCCCCAAAGTCACTATTTGCTTGCATTGTTTTTCTTGCTCTTCATTGAAGCACTCTTGCTCAAATCCAACCCAAAAAGATTTGCTTTTGTTTGCATTTGCAATTTGCTCTCAAGTTCTTCAAAGGAAAATTCGTTGGGGGTTTTGCTTTCACTAACATCACCTCTTTCGAGTTTTTGCTTTTGTTGTGTTCTTCCTTGTTGTGGCCATGAAAGGAATGAAGAGGTTGTTTGGAAAGAGTAAGGAGACTACAAGCTCAAGCCAGGGTGGAGACTCAAGTGCACATCCCTCTTCCGTTGCTACACTAAGTTCACGGAGGAAAAGTGTATGTGAGGACACTCCCATGTGTGAGAGGAGCAACCCGCGACAACTTCTCCATGATGGCAACCTCGGCATACAAAGTGAAGTTGAAGATCAAGCATGCATCTCCTCCAAGATTGTGAGTCTTCTCATACGAAAGCTTATGATTTAGATTTGATCTCCAAAATACGTATGGATTTCGAATTCTTTTCCATTTAGCGTGCACTAGGATGGGAGAATTTCGTTCACATAGAGGAGAGAGAGGTTCATGCCTTCTCTCCATGCAATTCCTTTGCACACTCAAAATAGGATTTGATGGTATTTATTTTAGATTATTTCAAAAAGAATACAACATCCTACGGAAAGAATTAAGTGTAATCCTGGCCTTCCATAAACATTGTTTGCTAGATTTAGACACTTTGTCTATGTTTAACAAACAATGTTTTGGCATGAATTGACTAGTGAGGTCAGCTGTAGTGCTCCCAGGAATAGCCACTTGCACAATCCTACTTTACGCTTCATGCATAGATGGGTGGCTATGACTATGTTCCCTAGAGGATATGTTAGAATAGTGCGTGATGATGAGCTGAAATTTTATTTGCCATGATGAAAAAAAAGTTGCTCCAGTTATTGCCATGATGACACAATGGTTAGATTACATTTCAAGGACAGGGCCAATCGAATGCACTTCATTGATTACCCGTACTGCTACTAGGGTAGGAGCACTAGAATATACTACATTTGAATATGTTGAAAATAAATGAGAATTAATTAATGAAGATTATGTAGTGCAAGGACACACCCTCAAGCATGATCAAGATGACTCTTTGATATTTTATTATCCCGGCATTATCAATGAAATTCGGTTATGTAACCAATATTATCATTTGTACAAATGTCGGAGGCTAACCATTGATCTTCTTCCCATCAAGGAAGCCCGAAGAAGTAATATATCTGGCAGGGTAACTAGAAGTTGTGCAAGGAGAGCGGCCATGCCTCTGACAACCTCCATAGTACATGAGTACGAAGAGGAAGAGAACCCAACGGGTGATGCACACGGATGGACTCAACCTCAACCGTATGAGGCGAGAGGGTTGTCTTGTCATGGATGGCCGAGTACCGCATGGGATCCATCCCTATCCACTTCAATCTCTAGCGGCTCACCTCCAGCATCCATGAGAGGATGTCGTTCCTTTTCGGCTACAAGTCATCATGACTATATCCAAGAAATGACAGATCTCACAAGACGTATGGAACACTTTGAAGTGAGAACAGGTGACATCTACAACACTCTCCAAGAGCATGTCGAAGGTACTCCAGATTGGCAACAACACATGGACGCTCAATTCACCAACATCAACTCCACGCTACAACAACAACAATCTGATCTCGCGACATACTTCCATCATCAAGGGTTCAACCCTCATCACAGAGGTGATTGAAGAACAAGCTTGGGGGAGGACCTCTACTTGAGGTAAATTGTATCACACCCCTTGCATATTCATTTCCTATTCATCCACCATTCACCTTGCATATAAAATAAAAGGTAGAGCAGATTTGCATTCAAAAAAAATAGAAGATGTGCGGTACGAATGGTTTAGAATTCACATAGATGAGATGATGAATGGTTGCTCTGTTTTAATTTTCCTAAGTCCATAGTTTACAACTTACTACTCTCCATAATATTGCTTTCATTGGTTGAAATTACATTTGCCTTGATTTAGAAATTGTGGGTAGCAAAAGCTTAACCAAAATCGAAGTTGTTGTGAGATATGATATAGTGATAGGACTTCTATTTCTAGTTTGAAAGTGTAACTTAGATTTCCGGAGAAATTCTAAAAAGAATTAAGTTAGTCTCATTTGATTGGAAATACATATCAATGCCATATGATGTTTTTACATTGATGGACCCTATGCATATGCTATTTTTTTCACATTGAGCCTAGTCAAACTAGTATAGACCTATGAGAGATTTCATTCATTTGTTTTTAAATTAAAGACTTCACTTGCACATGTTATGCTTCTACACTAGAAGTAAGCAAAATTCCATTATACCATAATTCCACAATAAAAAGAGAAACTACATACCCTTCATGCTTTGTACTCTCTCCATGTTTATTGCATAAAAAGGGAGTAGAAGACATGGCTACAAGAAAAAGAAAAAGAAAATGCATGCTTAGATCATAAACATGAGAAAAACGGGAGAGAAAAGTAGCCATGTTTCATCCCTGCAAAATAAGAGAGCCTACATAAATAGTAGTCATCTCAAACATCCACATCCACTTCCACTCCATCACACTTGCACAAGTCTTGAATCAAATAGTTTTGAATTAATTTCTCCTAAGGTTTGCTTTTTTGAATTAGCAATATTATGTATTGCGAATATGCCTACTACATTCCCTACCAAGCTCCACATACAAGCCTTATTTAGTGGTAGGATGAGTATAGGCAAAATGCCTTGGTAAGGAAATATTTCCACTACACACAAATAAGTGATTGAGAGAATCAAATTGAGGTACTTGAAATCTAAACTGAACTCTTCTTAATTTTAGTGGAACTTAATCTCTAGGGTATGCTTGCTCCATTTGCCGTTCTATCTTTCAACCACCCATGAATAGGAGAAGGCATAAGCACCATAATGACTTAATATGGGTGAACTACCATGCCAATTTTTGCAATAATAGGTAAAGTATTTTGTTGTGCACATGGTACTTTTGAAAAATAGAACATTGTAGCAACTCCTGATCATCAACCTAAAGTCTTGACTTTGCTCGGGACGAGCAAATGATGAGCTTGGGGGAGTTTGTTTATGGTTGTTATATACCAATTTCACCCGTCAATATAACTCAATTATGTGAAGGAATTATCATTTCATGCACACATCAACTTTATATTTAACCTATTTCAACTTGTCCTTGGAGAAATAGTGCATGCAGACATTTTATGCAGGAATTGAGATAAAAGAGGGGACCAATCCTATAAAATATCATCCCAGCCAATCAAGCGTCGACATGTGGCACCACATGAATCAAATGGCCCACAAACAGAAGTATCTGAGGCCATCCAACAGTGTATCACCTATATCAGTAAATGGGACCAACCTGTCAGGGACCTGGAGAAAACACAGGCCCAACAAAGCCCTGACAAGGTCGACCGACCCCCCTAGTTGGCCGACTAGGTCCTGACGTCAAACTCGGTCAATCGACACGTGTTGGCTCCTCCCGGCTTCCTGAAGATGATGATAACTGATTCGCGCACTTTTGGTGGCGAGAACCGGCCCTTCTCCACCTATAAATACGACCCCCTACCCTCACTTCACACACATGCCACTTGAGCATTCATTCTATTGTATCCACTAATCCCCATAGGTTTAGAGGAGTTTTAGGCTGTAGACAGGAGAGCCTCTAGTCTTTAGTCCAAGTTAGGAAGGAGTCTCTCTCTTTCCAATTCCAAATTGGGAAAGGTATGGCTCTCAGATTCCTATTTGTATTTGTGACTTTGTTCTTAATAAAGATGTTATCTTTAGTCTTATTTAATTCATGTACTTGGATAAAGCGTTTCTTGTTTGATTGTGGATTCCATGTATGTGGTAGGAATTGTCTTTATGATCAAGCCTTAATATCATTATACTACCGTCATAAACACTATAAACCCCCACTATAGTCTAATTAGTTATGACATGATCTTGTTAATATGAATAACTTATGCTATGTCTTAACATTGGTTCAAGAATTTTAGGTTAGTCATTGCCTTAGGATGGCTTGTGCCATGGCTCTTAATGTATTTACTTAATATGCTAGCATGGTGCTAGGATAGTTAAGTAGCATTGATCTCTCGTAGACCCACAAATTGAAGAGGTAGGTAGTAGGTGGTAACAACCCTATCTGTCCTTGTAATCCTCCACGTTCGACTATTCCACAGGTTCTTTGTGGGACTCGTCCTAGTATTTTTAGGAGTAAACCCGTGCCCCATGTGTAGAACAACTTAGCATACGGATTCACCATTGACATGGTCATTAGTATCTAACTTAGGCTATGTATATATATACTAGAAGCATTGTAGGAGTAACTCCCTAACTCTTAGCCTAATCCTTTTTTGACCCATTTATCCCCCTTAAAATGGGATGCTCTTATGTGTGTCACACTACCTCTACATATCTATTGCCCATCCTCACTAGAACCCTACCTAGACCAATCTACCCTCTTCATTTGATGATTGCTTTACTTTCACTTAGCCTTCCTTTGGGAAAATATAAATGACACCCTTGGTAATAGTCTTTAAGGGGAAATGCTACATCGATAGTTTCCGTGCGCTTGCGGATTTTTATCTGTACGTAAGAAACGTCAGCAATGATCATATTTAGCACATTGTCTTTTTATATAGTGTAGTTTCACTAGCAAATCATGTATTCATTAATACACGAAATGACATGGAACATATCACTAAACATGCAATCTCAAATGTTGACATGATGTCATCATCCTATGACTACCAATAAGGTACTCATCATCATAATCCCCCACTCACACTAATCAATCCAGTATCCTATGCCAATTGATCTTGTGTGTGCATCATGTTTTACTTGTGGAATTGACTTGGTCAATGGATCTGCCATGTTCAGGTCAGTGTGCATTTTGCATGTCTTCACATCACCTCAGTTGATATAATCTCGAATCAGGTGATAGCACCGTAGTATGTGTTTAGACTTTTGGTACAACCTCAACTCACTATTATCACAATAGAGGTCAATCGGTCTGGATCAGTTTTGGAACACGCCTAATTTAGAAACAAACTTCCCGATCCATACAACTTCCTTCATAACTTCTGAGGCTGCAATGTACTCAACTTCTGTTGTTGAGTCCACGACCTTCTCTTGCTTAGAACTCTCCCAGCTCACTTCGCCCACCGTTGAGATAGAAGAGATATCCCGACTGTTGATTTGCTATTGTCATTGTAGGTTTGGAAACTAGCATCAGTTTAACCACTTACAACGAGCTCTTCTGAATCTCCATAGACTAGGAACGTATCCTTAGTTCTTCGCAAGTACTTAAGGATAGTCTTAACTCCTACCATGTGACCATCACTTGGTTTTGATTGACACCTACTCGTAACACTAATGCGTATGAGAAATCTGGGCGTATACATAACATGGCATACATGATAAATCCAATAGCCAAAGTGTATGGGATTCTACAGATCATTTCTTGCTCATCAGGTGACACGATACACTGATTCTTGCTCAAGGAAATGCCATGTGATATAGGTATGAATCATTTCTTAGAATCTTTCATGTTGAACCTATTCAATACCTTGTCAATGTACATACTTTGGTTTAATCCAAAAGCATTTCGATTTATCTATATAGATCTTTATGCCTAGAATGTAGGACATCTCTCCAAGGTCCTTCATAGAGAAACTTTTCCTCGCTGAAGCTTTTACATCCTTCCTAAGCAGAATACCATTCTCGATCAGTAGTATGTCATCCACATACAAGACCAGAAATATGAGTCCACTCCAACTAGCCTTATTGTACGCGCAAGGCTCTTCTTCATTTTTTGATAAGCCAAACGACTTGACTACCTCATCGAAGCGAAGATTCCAACTTCGAGATTATTGGTTAGCCTGTATATAGACTTCCTATGTCTACATACTTTATAGTATTTTTTTGTCGATAGAACCTTCAGGTTGTCGCATGTACACATCCCCACATTAGGTAAAGTCGTTTTGACGTCATTTTGACATGTTTTGTTATCATAATATGTATCAATTGCTAGAATGTTCTGAATATACTTCAACATCATGATAGGCAAAAATGTTTCATCATAATCAAAACCTTAAATTTGACAGAAACCTTCCTCTACTAGTCGTGCTTTATGGATGTGAACCTTTCCAACAGCGTCTATATTTTTCTTGAAAATCCATTTACACAGAACTAGTATCACATCGGGTGGATAATTCAAGTTCCAAAAACCTGATTTCTTTCAGGGATTCCAATTCGGATCGCATGGCCTCAAGTCATCTCTCAAAATCCGGTCCCATCATTGCATCTGTATAGGTGCTCGGCTCATTGTTGTCCAACAAAATATGTCACGTTGTCCTGTAGTATGTAGCATGTACTTCACAGTTAGACGATGAGGCCGTATTGATCTTCATGGATAAGGTTCAAATCTTAATCAGTGACCATCACTAGCTCATCATGTTGTGCCTCATCAGATAAAGTTTGAACATCTCTATGTGCCTCCTGAACTTCTTCGAGTTGCACCGTGCTCCCACAGTCCCACTGACTTTTTTCAAGAGAAACCCTTTCTCAAGAAACACAACATTTCGAGCAACAAACACTTTGTTCTCTCATCGGTTATAGAAATAATATCCTTCAGTTTCCCTTAGATACACCATAAAAACATACTTATTAGATCTGGGTTCAAGAAGAGTTGGCGTCAAACGCTTCACATAAGCATCACAACCCCAAATCTTTAAGAACGACAAACTGAGATGCTCCTCAGTCCATGTCTCATATGGTGTTCTCTCTATGGATTTAGATGGTACACGGTTTAGCGTGAACGTAGCTGTCTCTAGTGCATATCCCTGTGACATCCGGTTCTGAAAAACAAACCAAGTGCAGTATATGTGTGCTCAGGATGTTGCTTCACACATACACATCAACACCACACATGATAATCAGAATTTAACCATGTAACAAATAATAAATATACCTTGATTCTATTGCAGTGGAAAATAAACTAGCGTAGGTGACTCCAACTCCACAGGCAATTGACCGTAGTACGCACACCTATGAATCCTCATAGTCCTATGGATACTCCACATTGTCGCCTGACACTGAATTTGTTAGGAGAATAGCAAGGGTGAGAACATGGCATACTCAACAAGTGTGGGAAAGTATGACATGTAGCTAAAAAGAAGGATTGATAATAAACAATGGCTAATTGCATAAACGTACATTCAAACAGTTGAAAATGCAGTAACATTATCATTAAGTGTGGTCCTTCCCAAAATAACCCAATATCATCAATTTTCAACTTAAATAACTAATACCAGCAATAATAATCCATAATCAACTCATATCTACTCATATGTCTCAATTTCATCAATTCCATGTACCAAAGCCAATTAATAAACCATTACCGATTCGCAATCCAATTCCAGCCACTAAACCATATTAAAGTCCAAATTCTAACCATGTGAGGGTCCAGATTGCTCATAATCCGGAGCACGACTATCTTGATTGTTTTAAACACACTCTATAGAGGTTGTACCACTTTACCCACAAGTTCGTGATTTGATCACCTTTTGATGACTAAGGAATCTCAATTATACCGTATCACACTTCCTTTGGTGTGTGACCAAGAAATCATCAAATAGCCTTTACAAAGTGATTACTAGCATATTTAGACTCCACTGAGGTTTCACCGATAGTGATGTCTCCAACTGAGCACATCCAACCAAGGGCCCCCTCTTGTGCCGTTCGGATCCCGGGGCAATCTCACCACTATTGCAAACTCAATCGACTCCCATTCGTCGCTCACCCAAATGATCCGAATAATGCTGGCAATACATCTAATTAATTGGCTAAGCCGCACCCATACTTGGTGATGAGGACATCACTCCTATGCATATACACAACACTCCATTCAACATACAAGATGCAATCAATAGGATTCACACACACCAACTAATTTCAGGGGTGAGCTCATTTTTATATGTTTCCTTATATATTTTTAGAATAGATTGCTACCTAATGACTTAATTGTGATTAGGATCCATAGAGAAGTTGAAGGAGTAATTGAGGAATATTTAGGGGTGTGGAGGACTAGAGGATACGTTCAAAGAGGATGGAAACCGACCCCAACTAAAAATAGTGTCCAACTCGGAGTTCAGGAGTAGTACGCACTGAAATGGACGTCCAGGATGCATACAAACTCCATTTTGGACGTCGATGGCAATCGTCAAAACAAAATCGAGTTCAGAATCTGTCAGGGTGCTGTGCCACCTTATTGGGTCATTGGGGCTTGTACCAAGTCTAAGTCCATTATTTTTGTATCTTAGGGTTAGGTCACGACACCAACACTCCGGACATCCTCCCACCTATATATACTCCATAGTAGCCGCCATGAGCAATTGGGTTTTGCTTAGATCAATAATATCGCCGTTCTACAGTTTGTGAGACCCCAACTTAGCAATTCAGATTGCTTCTACCGTGTCCTTGCTTGTGTTCTCGGTTGTACTTGTAGGGAATAGCCTTCTTGGCGAGGTCAATCGTGTGTAGCACGGTTGATAACCAACGGAGCGGTGGTGTAGTGATTGCAGTGGTTTTTTGTGTTCTACTCGAGAGCCTCAGATCATCAATGTCGAGATCACCATCAATCGACTTGTCCATTACCTTTCAGAAGATCGGGCCTAAACCTCTTTCATCAATTGGTATCAGATTTCCAGGTTGCCCGTTAGGTAATTCATCTATCCATTACATTAGTTTTGTTTTTCATACCTACAGTACACAAAAAAAAAGCCACAAAAAACTTGCAGTTTAGTAGATATGTTCATTACTTTGTCCAAACCAACATTGAGCCTTTGCAACTTTCGTTTTCAGTTTGGTTTTGTTGAGTTTGTGTCCATTGTTGAGTCATATTGCTGCTTTAGAAAGTGTTTTTGGTCTTAGTTTCAGTTTTGCATTGTGTTGATTCATCCTCTTGAATCACGTCATCGTCCAGATTAGATTCATCTCTGTCCAATTCAGTATTTTCATCATATCTCCATCATACCAACTCGTATTTTGTAGTTCTTGTACTTTATGGAAAGCTTAAGAAGTTCTCTACAACTTTCATATTCATAGGTTTCCCAGTGAACTTAGATATCGTGGTAAAAAGTGCATTATATCTGAATCTGTTCTCGACCTAGAATTTCTGAACAGTTTGTATTTCGGAGACAATATCTCCTATTGTTCTTGTCCAAAATAGATTTTCCATATACTGAAATTAAACAGGAGAGATATATCTACAATATTTCTGTTGTAAGGTTTTCTATTTAGAGCCTCTAAGTATGCCTATTTGTCCTTGGAAGATTGAGCAGAAAATCTGCGACAGACACACGAGATATCTTTGATTGATTTTTAGTGTGTTCTTCTATTGCAGCACATTCTGAGAAAAGAAAGACAAAATAAAAAGGCAAGTGCAAAACAAGATACAAAAGACACACAAAATAATAGGAGAAAAAAATAAAAAAACAGAAGTGCTTGCATCCTTTGTGTCATCTAGTTTTGTCTCATGTCTTGCTTGCTTGAACTACTATGAACACATTTAGGCCAGCAACTTTGACAAGTACTTTGGACACTTATTCAACTTTACTATCTGATTTCATTGTTACTAATTCTTGCTACATATAAAGTACCATCCAAGTTACACTTTACTCTTGAGCAGAATCGATACACCTTTGCAATCATCCCACGCTTCATTGGTTTCTTCATACTAGCCACCGTTTGCCACCTGCAGTGTCGGTAAGAACACTTGTAACAGCGTGGTAAGACGCTTGAGAGTGTGTGATTCCACTTCCACATTGCCATTATCCTTTATAGTTGATTGGGATAATATATTTTTTTTGTCTTCTGTTTGCTACTAACAATGTCAGGTAAAAGCAAGAATCATGCATTATATGCTGAGATGATTGACATGATGAAGATGGCGATGGAGTTGCTCGCTAAGAATCAAATATCAACCAAAGTTTCACATGGCATTCAAACAATCTTTACAACTCCTTCCACAGGAAGTAATTATATTCTTCCATCTCTTCATTCTTATGATGGTTTTGGTTACGATGAATATATTGCTTGGGAAATAGAGTTGGATAAAATTTTTGGACAATGTCATATGTGTGAGAGGAGAAAAATCAGAAATATTGCAAGTGCATTAGTAGGTTGTGCATTAACTTGGTGGAACAATTTAAATGATTTAGAAAAACCTCGAACATGGAAGGATATGAAAATTTGTATGCGAGAAACTTTTATGAATGTATCTAATTGCAAAGATGAAGTGCATCAATTTGTCGAGAAATTTCTTGTTGTACCTCCTTTCGTGGCTAACGTTTTGCGGGACAATATAGAAAATAATATAGATGATGTAAAAGAGAACGAGGCTTTCGACAACACTTGTGAAATTTTAGATGGATCAACTCATAATGCACTCGAAATCACTGCTGAAAATGGTAAGACAAAACATTCTACCAATACGGAAGGAGAGAAGTTTTTGGATGTTCTGAATTTTTCTACCAATCATGCTATTTTCGAGGAGCAACTATTAGAATCGTTTATTTATACACCATTGTCACATGTTGATTTTCCTGCTGATCGTTGCGCTAAGAAAGAGTTGTGTGCTGATAACAATCTTGTACCAATGCTAGAACAATAAAATGAATTTGATATTTTATCACTCACTTGTTCTGAAATTAAGCATTTGATTCCAATTACATGTGAAAGAGATGAGCTGAAATTGTTGTCTTCTCTAAGTACTTTGGGTTATATTGAATTTGACACTCTTTGTGATCTAGATATCATAGAGAAGAGAATATTTTCCCAATCTGAATTGCCTTTGTTAAGTAGAAATATTTTTTATGCTATAGGCAAATATGAACATAGTGGTATGTTTATGGTGCATAAAGTTTACATATGTTCAAACGCGAAAGCTCCTTTTGTGCTGCAACAACATGGTCAAGTAAATGAATGTACTAACGCTAATAATGTCTTGTCAAGTTTTTCTAGTATTTTTTCCTTGCAGCAGGGACAACGAAAGCATTATTAACTACATTTGTGCATTATGGACAACACTCATTCTACCCCCAAAGAAAGACATTTTGCTGGACATACGAGCAAGCCGGGGATGGCTTGTCATCAAGAAGGGGAGAATGATGAGATCATGCACATTATAAATGCACATACAAATATGATACAATGTTTATTTGTTTCTGATCCTGGCTCAAGTAAATGTGCTCGCTTATTTGATCGAGAACATGGAGATGGTTCACTATATCGTCCACCACCTTGGCCTCCTCCTTTCATGCATACAAGAAGATTTGATGGCATTGCACATATGGACCCACATATGAGAGAAGAGGAAATTGAGTCGAGGATGACACTAATTCAAGAAGGGGAGGATGATGGGGACATCACTCCTATGCATATACACAACACTCCATTCAACATACAAGATGCAATCAATAGGATTGACACACCAATTAATTTCAGGGGTGAGCTCGTTCTTATATGTTTCCTTATATATTTTTGAGAATAGATTGCTACCTAATGACTTAATTGTAATTATGATCCATAGAGAATTTAAAGGATTAATTGGAGGAAGATTTAGGGGTGTGGAGGACCAGAGGATACGTTCAAAGAGGATGGAAACCGACCCCAACTCAAAATCGTGTCCAACTCGGAGTCCAGTAGTAGTACGCACTAAAACAGACGCCCAGGACGCATACGAACTCCGTTTTGGATGTTCTACATATGAACGGAAAGGGGAGAAGATAACCATTCCAATGGCGCTGGTCCCATGTCAAAAGTCCTTCACAGTCGACGGCAATCCTCGAAATAAAATCGAGTTCAGAATTTGTCAGGGTGCTGCGCCACCGTATTGGGCCATTGGGCCTTGTATCAAGTCTAAGTCCATTATTTTCGTATCTTGGGGTTAGGTCACGACACCAACACCCCCTTGTACGTACTCCCACCTATATATACTCCATAGTAGCCGCCATGAACAATTAGGTTTTGCTTAGATCAATAATATCGCCGTTCTACGGTTTGTGAGACCCCAACTTAGCAATTCAGATTGCTTCTACCTTGTTCTTGCTTGTGTTCTCGGTTGCACTTGCAGGGATTAGCCTTCTTGGCGAGGTCAGTTGTGTGTAGCACTGTTGATAACCAACGGAGCGGTGATATAGTGATTACAGTGGTTTTTCGTGTTCTACTCGAGAGCCTCGGATCATCAACGTCGAGATCTCTATCAATCGACATATCCATTACCTTTCGGAAGAGAGGGATGGGCCTCAGTCCGCACGATCGTCCAATCTTCCCTCCAGTAGCTCCACTTGCCCCCTTTGAGGTAAGCAATGTAGACCTGGGAGGTCCTGTCCCGATGCTAGAAGTAGTAGGCTCCCACATGGCTCGCCGCGCTCCTTCTGGTGGTCTTCATCACGATGAAGAGATAGAACAGCTCCACCAATGGTGGGATGCCCACGAATGTCTCAAAAGTGTACGAACACGACAACCACAGCGATGGAGTTTGACGACAGGTGGTGTAGCTACAGCCCGTATACCTCCAGCAATGCGAGGAAGAGCCCTGACAACGAGAACCCAAGCCCCGTAGACACGTAAGCGACGAAGAGGACAATCTCGTATCCGTGCAGGTCTTGTTGAGCGGATGATCCGTAGTGGATCAGCCATCCTTGCTCTGTTGCTGCCCAGCCAAGCAGTCGCCTCATCGACACTAGATCCTCTGTCATCAGGAAATGAGAAGCAGGCAGCATGGAGGCAATCGGATCAAGAAAAAATAAGAGCTTGTGCTAAGTGATAAAGGTTTAGGTGCTCCAGGAAAAAGGCGAAAGCTCGGGCAGCAGGGTGTCTGTAAGGAAGGAATTGCACCCTTCCAGCAAAGGTTTCCTTTTTTATCACCCCCACAATGCCCGAGCACATTGTGCGGATCGCCAGGGACTGACTCGCACTACTCAACCCACAACGTCCATGACAATGGGGGCTAGGTCCCCTGTCAGAAGTGCTGGCCCAAGCAGTCAGCCACCTGAGAAGACAGCTGAAGAGGTTCCCATAAAGGTGGAGCAAACGTAAGTCCTATAGCTACATTGGGATACGTCATGATTAAAGGCGTCGCAGAGGGCAAACATAATACAGCAAGCAAACATCATGTCGCCATAGTCTCTCAACCAAGAGAGGATGCATGGCTGCGGTGGCAGACGTTGGCAGAAGAGCCCACCACTTCGGTTGACCAAGACAAAATTCAAAGAGCAGTGTGGGAAGACATGGATAGGGCTCCACTCTCAGGCTCATCACCTCCCCCCAAGGTGGACCCTGTGGCCACTATTGGTACCCTGCATATTGGGGTACCCTGGCACACAAGCTGAAAGTACCTAAGTACGTCCAGTGGCGCCACGTGTCCAAAAGGCGCTGGACCCCGACCTTCCTCATGTACAAGATCCAGCACTACCACATGAACCTCAAAGATGGGACCCAGCTCCTCCAATGAGACGGGATCCCAAGCTGCCATGTGTTTGGCTGGATGGGACCTCACCCCACTATCGGAGTGGGCTCCGGTGCAACCACGTGGCTCGAAGAACCAGGCAGGGCACCTCTCGCAGAGAAAGGGCTCCAGAGCTGCCACGTGCCTTGAAGGGCCCCGGAGCTGATGTTGAAGGCTGTTATATACCAATTTCTCCCGTCAATATAACTCAATTATGTGAAGGAATTGTCAGTTTTTGCACACATCACCCTTCTATTTAACCTATTTCCACTTGTACTTGGAGAAATTGGTGCATGCAGGTATTCTATACAGAATTGAAATGAAACAAGGGGATGGATCCTATAAATTATCATCCCAGCCAATCAAGCACTGAGACATGGCACCACTTGGATCAAATGGCCCACAAACAGAAGTATCTGAGGCCATCCAATGGTGTAGCACCCATATCATGGAATGGGACCCACCTGTGAGTCACCTGGAGGAAGAACTAGCCGTTTGGAGCCAGGACTAGGTCGGTCGACCCCTTCCTGGCGCCAAACACATTCAAACGACATGTGTCGGCTCCTCCCGACTTGAAGAAGTTAGTGGTGACTAATTCGTGCGCTTTTGGTAGCGGGAACCGACCCTTCTCCAAGCTATAAATATGACCCTCACTTCAACACACACCACCTGAGCATCATTCTATTGTATATACACTAGTTCTCCTAGTTCCTTAGTGGAGGTTAGACTGTAGAGAGGAGCCTCTAGTCCCAAGTCCAAATTGGGAAAGTTATGGCTCATGTATCTTTTCTTATATTTGTGACTTTACGCATAACAAAGATATTACCTTTAGTCTTCTTTCATTCATATACATGTTGAACAACTTAGCATAAGTATTCACCATTAACATGCTCATTAGTATCTAACTTATGCTATGTATATGTATACTAGAAGCATTATTGGAGCAACTCCCCAACTCTTAGTCTAATCTCATCTCTGGGTGAAATGCTACATGATAGTTTTCGTGCGCTTGCGGACCTCATCTCTTTGAAGAGATGATCTGTGATGTAAGAAACGTCAACAAGCATTTCTGGCGCCATTGTCGGGGAAGGCAAAGGAAGTGAAGGATAACTATCACTTGTGATTAAGCTATAGATACTAGTAGTTATTACACAAGATTACCCTCGTTTGTTTTCCCCTTTTGTGGTGAAAATAAGGTAGTGTTGGCTAACCCATTTCATGGGATGGCCAACGAGGACGCTAGTGCTCAACTGTAATATGATTGAAGGTGTACCTCAACAAATGTCTGCTAGGCAACACAATTGCCTTTCACGGAAGAATTTCAACTTCCAGTAGGAGCCAAAGTCATCCATCCCCAAGCTTGGGGGAGGCTTCAATAGTTCTTCTTGGTTTGCCTCCACCATGGCATGGGTAGTGGGCTCTTCATCCAACACCCATGTCATGGGTTGGCTCCACCAATCCATGACTACTTTTGTGCTGGAACTGAAGGAGCCCTATTCTCATTCATCATGAATGGGAATATGTCTCTACTCAAGGGGTATATTGACGAGTGCTCTAGTTCCTTTAGCTTGGCATACACACCACTTAACAAAGTGGACATGATACACTACAGGAATATGGATCACTTACGTCGGTCGGAGCAACTTACGTCCGCCGGCCGATGTATGTAAGTAACTTACATCGGTGCCTGGTAGCCGATGTAAGTTAAATAAATTACGTCACCTGGCCTACGTAAGTAAAGGGACCGACAGTAATAAACGGTACTAACGTCGGCCTCGGCCCATAGCTGACGTTAGTTAAAGGATCGACGTAAGTTAACACTAACTTACGTCGGCCCTGACGTCGGCCGACGTAAGTAATCTCAGCCGACGTAAATTGTGGTTTAACCTAACCGCGCGAGCGGTGCGCGCCTGTATCATTTCATGCGCGCCTTCTCCCAACCGTCGCCGCCGACACCGAGCCGCCCCGCCGCCTGCCCCCCCGTCGCCGCCCCGCCGCCGGCACGCCGCCCCGCCGTCGCCGCCTGGCCGCCACCCCCCTGCCGCCCGCGGCCCCGCCCCCGCGGCGCCGCCCCAACCCGCGCGGCCCCGACCCCGCAGCGCCGCCGCTACCGGTCCGCCCCCACCGCCCCTGCGCCACCGGCTCGCCTCCGCGCCCCAGCCACCGCCCGGCCCCGTCGCCCCTGCGCTGCCGCTACCAGCCCGCCCCTGCACCGCCGCTGCCGGCCCGCCCCCGGCCCCGCCGGCCCTGCGACCTCGCCGCCCCTGCGCCCTCACCGCCGGCTCGCCTCCGGCCGTCCGTCCGTCGACACCCATCGATCACTAGGTACGCACTTCAATTCGGACTTTAGTGCTTTCAAATACTTGTTATGCTATCGTTGTAGCCTTAGAATTGTTAGCTTCATGTCGTGTTTTATTGCTCAAGTGATTCTATGATGGCAGTGCTTGCTTAACTATTTATTTAATTATGGTTGTTAATTTGCTTAAATACGCTTAAGTGGTTTATTTTATTATGCTTAATTTGCTCTGCATAATTAAGCTTGAACGGTTTACTTAATTATGTTTAATTTGCTTATTTTTTCTTAATTTGCTTAATTATGCTTAGGTGGTTTATTTAATTATGTTTAATTATGCTTAAATTGCTTAAATTTATTTAATTATGCTTAATTGGTTTATTTAAGTTGTTAATTTGCTTATGCATTTAATTATGCTCAAGTGGTTTATCTATTTATTCTTAAGGGGGTAATTACACCATGAGGAGGGCAGCGTCGGGGGCGGCCGACTGTCGGGTGCCACGGCGTCACCGGTAGCTCCAAGAGAGAGAGAGAAATCGTGGGTCGTGTGTAGGGGTGAGCAGAGGAGATCAGGGCGGCGGAGGAGCTCGAGGCGGTGGGCGGCACGCAAAAGAAGCTCGCGCCGGCGGTGAACTGAGAAACGTGGTATATTTTGTCGTTGAATATAGCTATTAAGGCGTCGCTTTAGCGTCTCTTTAGCACGCTAAAGCAGTAAGGCGCTCCGGCATCGTAAGGCGTCCCCGTTGCCTTGCTTTCTAGGGTAAGGCGGCGACGGCCAGGGAAGCCGGCGGCGGCAGGGAAAGCTGGCGCCGCGGGAGCAGGGGGATCCGTCGCCTTAAGTCGCCTTACCGCCTTAAGAACGTCAATGACCAGCGATTGTGTGGACGGTGGAAATGGATGTGGAATTGTCATCTAAGACCAACTTTCTTCTCAGTCTTTCTCTAGTTCTTTCCTCTCTCTTAAATGCCCTCAAAATGAAAATGAGCAATGTAACCAATAGCAATGTATTGCCCGTTTCGGATCGGCACGTCTCACATGCCATTGGCATGTGAGACGTGCAGGTTCGGAATTGTCCCTTTTTGGACAGCCTCGGAGTGACCGAGGGGGCGTGGCTTGTGACGAGACGCGGTTCCGGATTTGGACGAGATTTCGGTGGCGTAACCCTGTTGTTCTCTGCTGCACCATTTTTAGGCGTTCAGTGGAGAACAGCGGGGTTATGCTGCCGAAATTTCGTTCGAATCCGAATCATGCGTCTCGTCATGAGCACGCTCCGCTCGGTCACTCTTGGGCGGGTTTAGGATCTATCTGCCTAGGTTGTAGGGCCATGACACATAACATAACAATACATTAACGACAATTTCTTTAACGTTAAACTGCAGAGTCAAACATGGGCGAAGACCGTAGTTGGATGTACACTGGTTGGAAGAGCAGAACTGGTGGTCACTCAGATGAGTGGTACACCAAGACAGAAGCTTTTGTGGAACGAGCTTTTTCGTTGTCAAATAGCAATAAGGCACGGTGCCCATGTACGAAATGTCGAAACGGAACGTTTTTGGACAAAGTGGAACTTACGTTGCACTTGTGTCGAAACGGTTACGTGTCACATTATGAGTTGTGGAACTTCCACGGCGAGACAGCTTCTCAAGCTGTACAAGAAGTGGAAGCGGACAATGATGATGCTCAAGTGGTTGATATGATGGATGAGATGCTGGAAGCTATACGACCAGAGCTTACAGAAGATACTCAAACAGCAGAGGTTAAAGAGTTCTTCAAATGTCTCAATAATTCAGAAGAGGCTCTGCATGAACACACTAAAATGTCAATCCTCAATTTTGTGACTAGACTTATGGCAATTAAGTCTAAGTTCTTCTTTTCTAACAATTGTTACAACATGCTCATTGATTTGTTCAAAGATGCCTTTCCACAACCCAACAAAGTGCCTAAGGATATGTACAACTCGAAGAAAATTCTTTCTGGTCTCAGGATGAAGCACGAAAAGATTGATGTGTGTCCGGACAACTGCATGCTTTTCTAGAGAGAGCATGCCAAAGAGAACAAATGTTTGAAATGTGGTCAACCGAGGTTTGTCGAAGTTGTTAATAACGATGGTAATACAGTGACGACGGAAGTCGCACGTAAGCAGCTTCGTTACTTACCTGTGACACTGAGGTTAAAGCGGCTGTTCCTTTCAAAAAAAAAACGGCCAGACACATGAGATGGCACAAAGAAGGTGAGCGTGAGAACAATGGAGTCATGACACACCCGTCCGATGGTGATGCATGGAAGGATCTGGACCGGTTCGACCCAGAATTCGCTCGTGAAGCGAGAAATGTTCGCATCGGGTTGGCGACAGATGGGTTCACGCCGTTCAGCACAAACGCCGCACCATACTCCTGTTGGCCCATCTTTGTCATTCCGTACATTCTTCCACCGACTTTTTTCATGAAGAATGAGTTTATGTTTCTTAGCCTTATTGTACATGGGCCAGATCATCCTGGGTCACGTCTCAACGTGATGTTGAAACCGTTGATCGAAGAGTTGAAAATGTTGTGGACAGGAGTCGAAGCGTACGACTGTTACAAGAAATAGAAATTCAACCTTCGAGCTGCTTATTTGTGGCCCGTTCATGATTTTCCGGCATACGGCATGTTTTCTGGATGGAGAACTCATGGTCGGTTGACTTGTCCGATATGTGCCTCGGATACCGATTGCTTTCGACTTACCCATGGAGGCAAGATATCTTACTTTGATTGTCATATATGTTGGCTACCTCCGAATCACTTGTTTAGACGACAGAGGAATGTCTTTAGAAAGAACACCGTTGTCACTAAAGGACCACCGAAACGTCTTGACGGGTCAGAAATATCTGATATGTTGGACAAATTGGTGCGAGATGATGGTCGTCCTGGATATTTCGAAGGTTACGGAGACAAACACAATTGGACTCACATATGTGGACTTTGGGAGTTACCGTATGTGAATTCGTTGATTCTAAGGTACAACATTGATGTTATACATCAGGAGAGTAACATGGCCAAATGTATCATAAGCACATGCATGGACATGATGGGCAAAACAAAAGACAATTTAAAGGCTCGAGAGGCACTACTGTTGGTAGTTACACTTCGTATGATGTTAGCAAAAAAGAAAGGCGTGATGCATTCTTCTACATGTACGCTAATATGGACGAAATGAATAAATATTTCAAGTAAGTGTTTCTCCTACACTTATGCTTTTCACCATCTTTTCCGACACATGTATCCTAAAAGGATCTCTTTGTCGTGTAGTATGTTCGACAAGCAAAATTGGAGACATAGACATCAACCCACGAGCAAGCAAATAGAACATATTCGATGGGAAGGAATAAACGGGGATCTAATTTTCTCTCCTGGTTTCGAGATCATGTAATGTTTTCTCGATAACTAATCAATGTTAACAACATTCTCTTATAACTTAAGAATGCTTACGTTTTCTAATAACTCCATATCTTGGACAGTGCCAAAAAGATGCCAACGTCCATGAAGATTTGCGACAACAATCTCGTGGAGTGGTTAATGTTAGAAGCTATGGTCAATATGACGTCAACGACTTTCGATTCCGTACAACTCAATTGGAATCTCTTCGTCCTCTCGCGGCAACATGTAATACCGGAGTTGTGATGAGGGCAATCGATTCGCAAGATCATGAAATGCAGTACTACGGGATTATTAAAAAAATCCTTGAATTCAATTTTTTCGCAAACAAGCCAATTCGAGCGGTATTCTTTGACTGCGAATGGTTTGATTCCATTTGTGGAATTCGAGTAAACGAATTTGGCATGGTCGAAGTAAAACATAAGGAACGGTTGAAAGGATTCAATTCATTAGTTCTTGCACACCAAGTAGAGCAAGTGTACTATCTACCTTATCCATGCAATAAATTCAAAGCTTGGTGGGTGTTACAAAAGGTGAATCCTCATGAGCGGTTATACGCTCCAGGAGATGATGATAACCACGACGAAGCTGAGGTTGATTGTGTCTTCCAAGAGGAAGAGTTGCCTGACTCCTTCTCAGTCGAGCCTGGTGTAGGACTATATAACTTAGCAGACCCCTTCTCAGTCGAGCCCGATGTAGGACTCGATAACTTAGTTGGAGACGCTCAAAATATCGAGGATGGCACAGAAGCGGAAACAGAATCAGAATCGGAAACTAAAGACATCGATGACATAGTCAAACCTGCTGATTTGCGCAAACGAAAACGATATGCGGAAGAAGAAGATCGATGGGCTAGTTTAAGGAGTAGGGTGCATCATCGTGATGTTGATGTATTTTGAAGTAACGTTTTATTCACTAATTTAACATTAATTTTGTATATTATCTTTGCATATTAATCATTTATTCCTTGCAACAGGATTTCGTCAAAGGGGAAGGGGAAGGGGAAGGGGAAGCCAGTGAGAGGGTTTGAGCCGCCAGGAGACCCTTGCTCAGGGAGCTCGTTCCTTTCTAGCCGACGTGAGCTCTTTTTGGCACACGCTCCACCCTCAGCTGTCGTGTGCTTTCAGCGGACAGAGGTAAATTTTAGTTACAATAAAGTTATTTTTGAAATTGCAATTGTTATTAATTATTAATTGTCAATCTTTTCCTTTTGTGCAGTCTGACTCAGAGACTTCTGAGTCAGAGTCAGAGTCAGAGGCTAGGGGACCGCTACAGGAGCCCGACTCAGAGGCTAGGGGGCCACTACAGGAGCCCTCTAGCGCTAGTCTCCCTTCGGAGCCGGCTAGCGCTAGCCTCCCTGGGCAGCCGGCTACCACTAGCCTTCCTGGAGGCTCTGGGGGTTTCGCAGATCCTTCAGGGTCACAGGACGCGGCAGCGTCGCAGCAGAGGTGACGGACGAGGAGAACCCACTTTGCGGCTCCTCCTCCGGTTACTACTCAGCGGACCACGATCCGCCCCGTTGGAGACAGGTATAAATACTGTGTATAGTATATTAAATATTAGATGTTGTTTTCCTTTACTTAATGATTTAATATATTTTGTAGATGTTGGTACGACTTTTCGTTCACGGGGGCTGAGAAGCACCACAGGCAGGTTAACAGTGTCCTCGGTGCTATCGTCAAGTTGCACTACCCCGGTGTAATTGACGGTTTTCCTGCCCTGTCGTGGGATGACTACGCTCGGGTCTCTCACCCGGTGCACGGCACGGTTCAGGGAGCCATGTGGCACGATTTTATGGTAAGTTTAACTGTTTCATTTTTTCAACTCGTTTGAATTCTTAATTGCATATCACTTAAATATTTGTTTGCTTAAAGCTGAGGTACCAAGTAGAGGAACCGGGCATGGAGGACCACGCCAGACACTGTTCCATTACAATGCTCGGAAGCTCACGACGGTGGCGTTGTCGTATGCCCGGATTCAGGCCGTCAATGCGTACTACAAGAGGCACCCCCGGGAGCAGGAGCAGCAAAGGGGTGTATTTAGGAAGGACTCGGACTCCTACTTGACAGAGGAGCAGTACGCGGAGGTAAGTTTTTAATATTGTTAAATATTTACAATATCTACGTATGTTAACTGCGTTGATGAAAAATGAAATATGTGCAGGTTAGTATTTCCTGGTTACAAGGTAACATCGAGGTGTACTTAGCTCTCTGTCGATACTGGGCTAGCGATGCTTTCATCAACAAGTCCACAAAGGCTAGACAGTGCCGCATGGGGTCCGAGGGCAAGCACAACTATGGCGGTGATGGCTACTTGCGTTTGGCTAAACGCATGGTAAGTACATTTTTATTTTATTTATGTGTTCCCAATATATTACTTATCTCACTAACACGACTGTACAGGAGCTAGAGATGGGTCATGAGCCGACCCCGACCCAGGTTTGGAAGAGAGGTCACAAGGGAAGTGACCCTTCTCAGCCAGGGCAGTGTAGTCAGGTCGCAACCGACCGACTGGTAAGTTTTCGAAATTCATCAATTTCATTATAACTAATACTATTATTGACATGCTTACAAGATTTATTTGTTTTGTAGACAAAGTACGTGCAGGAGGTCGCGAAGATACACGGTGCGGATTACGATTGGGAAAGCGCGCCGATCGACCCCCAAGCTGCGTATGCAAGCGGAGGCGGGAAGGCCCACGGACGGTGAGTTCTTCGTGTGTTTCATTTCTTTTTCAATTAATCTTCTTCTACTTAGTGTTTTCATTCTTTTGAAGGTTTGCCATTTTTGACGGAGTTGTCGACTCGAGGTCGACGTGACCTTTGAGAGGCGCTTCATCGTCGCAGGCTTCGACCGTTGGGACCAGTGGTCGTCTCTCGCAAACCCAGCTGGAGCTCCAGGCCATGAGGGAGACGCTGACGCAAACCCAGGCAGAGCTGGAGAGGACGAGAGCGGAGGCAAGGGAGGAGCAGCAGAGGACAGCCTTAATGATAGCCCAGATGCAAGCAACGGTGGTGGTAAGTAATTTAAAGTACCGTAGTTAAATTTCACAGCACTTCAATAACTCTTAGTTATCTTCTAATATTTTGCAATGGCAGGATCTTGCTCGACACAGCGGTCAGGACATCGAGATTCCTACGCTTCCGCCGCAGCAGACACCGGAGTAGGTAATATTGTCTATCCCTCTTTTTGTTTTTTGTACACCCTGTTATTGTGAGTTTTAGCCTTAGTGTCGAATAGAAACTTGTTAGAGGAGGACGTCCATGTCGTCCCCGAAATGCAACTTCCACCGCTCCCATAACATAGATTTTCATTATGTTGAATGCATGATTTCCTTTTGATCCACCACCAACTCAGGGTCGGCTCTAGGAGTTTGAGGGCCCTAGGAGTTTGATTTCCTTTTCATTATGTTAAATAAGTTACTTGCATCACATTTAATTTAGCAAATCTGTTACTCACACTATTGACTAGTTGTTTTATGGACTTCTAATTTTGGACTTCTAATTTATCCTAATTATGATTCTTTTGCAGGGTTCGGGAACGCGTCGAGATCCCGGAGGCAGTGTAGGGGCTATCGTGTAGCCCGGAGGCAAATTGTGTTGTTGTTTTCTATGTTTTGGATATTATTTATAACTGTTGCTGTATAACTGTATATGCTGCTGTGTTGTTGTGATTTGTGTTCTCACCATCGAGCGAGCTAGTCAGTTTTTGTTTTAAAAAAAAAAAATTTGAAAATTTAACTTACGTTGGCTATGGAATTGCCGACGTAAGTTAGCCCAGTTTAACTTATGTCGGTCAGGCCATACCAACATAAGTTAAACCACTTAACTTACGTCAGTTAGAGCCAAACTGATGTAAGTTATGGCACATAACTTACGTCAGCGTGCTCTCGCCGACGTAAGTACTCCGGCCCAGCCCAAGGCCCATCCCGCCACTTAACTTACGTCGGCTTCCGCAGACCGACGTAATTAGGTAACTTACGTTGATGGCCGACGTAAGTTACCTTAATTACGTCCAAACCGCTACGTTGGTCGGTCGCCGACGTAATTAAAGGAAAACCGACGTAATTAATTTAGTTACGTCGGTTTATACCTTACTTACGTCGGCCCTGGCCGACGTAAGTGATCGATATTCCTGTAGTGATAGCTATGGAACTACACCTCCTATTGAAGTATCATGATAGATCAAGTCAATGGAGAAGTGTTTAGAAATGTCCAAGCCATGGATATTCACATGATTTGTGAAAATCCATGTTAACATGGGCCATTTGGGAAATCATTTCCCTGAGACCCATGGGGATTGTTCCTTCCAAACACAACTCCAATGGCTATCACCAACAAGGAGGTCAAGGTTGGAATCAATATCACCCTTGTAATAAAGGATTTTATAGGGATTTCTAGGGATTTAAGTTCAACTAGCCTACCTTGAAGTATCTTGTCCATGGCCAAGCAAGAAATCAAGACAACATCCACATGAATCCCTTGGCCATGGACAAGAAAATTAAAGAGCATCCAAGATCCAAGATATCCCACAACCACTTGTTTGGATTCCTACCCTTCGACCAAGCCCATGAAACCTAGGGCAAGTGACATTGTGGATGAAGTGTTTCTTGTTTGACTATGGAGTCCACATGTCATCATGCTCATAATGAATGTCTTCAAGAGGGAGAAGCCGTCACTAAATCAACAAGTTTTCATCAATATGACGGACAGGCTAGGGCCATCATGCAGCCCACATGTCCATCTGACATGCCAAAGGAGATTTGGCATGTCAATTAAAAAAGTTTTCCACATTTCAAACTTTGGGATTGGACAACAAATTATCGTTCTAAACAGGACGGAGGTAAGTCCCACTCATCGGACTTCAAAAATATTCGGTGAGTCCTTGCCAATAAGTTAATTGGTAGTTATCTCATATTTGAATTTCCCATCAATCTTTGCATTTGAATTTAGCATGTTTGAATTTTTTCACACTTGCATGTTGGAGAGTGAAATTTCCAACCTTCATAAAACTAAAATTTGAATTAAAAAATACATTTATTTGGATATGAGCCTTGGGCATAACCACTTGAATTCATATTCCTAATTCAAACCAAAAATATTCCCCTAAATACTAATTGCATTTGCAAGTTGTTTCAAGTTGGGCAAAACAATTTGAAAAAGGGTACAACATGCTTTTGAGCTAACATAACCCATTTTCGAGTTGTTTTGTTTGTTCTTGATTTTTAGTGCAGCTAGGACAAAATTTGTAAAAAGTTTGGAAGGCCCCATCAAGCGCATATCCCTCCATCGATCTCATTTTGAGTTCATGGTAGAGGAATGCTCAATATGATGGTCTAATGGAGGAACAAGATTAAGCCCATTCAACTCCAATCTCGACTTGGTAGAAGACATTGAACATGAAGGCCACACCAAAATCCATGGTCGTGAGTTTCTCACACAACGACCTTCAACCCAGACTGCTCTTCAAATTGAGGTAAAAGTTTCAAATTTTCCATCATTTGAATTACATTAGGATTGAAACATTTTTTCTTACATTTGTTAGGAAGGTTTACACCTTCTCATGATTCAATTCTTATACATCCTCACGAGAGTAAGTGCTCGCATTACTCTTTTTGATTCTTCAAAAAGGAATGTCACCTTACCTAGGAATAAATTTAAACAAGTACCTAGAATTTCATAAGCATTGCTAAAATTGACATAGACATTTTCTTCCTAGGTAATGCTTATGGAATAACTTAATGGTTGAATTGGTATGTAGCAACCTAGGAATAGTGATGTCCTAATTTTGATTTGAAAATCATTCATGCACGAATCACTAAATTTCAAATTCCTAGGCAAGAATAGAAAAATGTTCAAGAGGATAAAATTGAGAATCTTGTTTGCCATGACCCAAAAGATAAACATTTGCTCTTGTGTAAAAAAACTATGATGGTTAGAAAATTTACAAGGTGAAGGGATCTATATAGTGTATTTATATCAGTTGCATTGTTATGAGTAGGAGCTTTAGAAAATTTGCAACTTGAGTTATCCCTAAACCCCCACTCCTAGCAATGATCATACATTGTTCATAGATGCATTTGGAATTGGACCCAATGCATTTTTGGTCTTGTTCTTCCCCGGGCTTACGAATGGAGAATTCGGTTACCTAACCCGAAAATTCATTTGTACAAATACCGGGAGCTAACCATCCCTCTCTATCATAGAGAGGGAGTTTGCAAGAGTAAAATAACTATGCAGGCATTCAAAGATCTGATTGTTGGAAACCTTAAGAGGATTCCATATAAATATCTCTTGGCCATTGAGTAAATTAGGATGGTTGCTACCCATCGAAAATTGAGCCCGAAGGTCCACCATAACTATACGAGGCCAGAGATTTGATATGGAAACCCTCCGTGAGCAACTAATGGGCTGCTACGAATATGTGAGTGAATTATGCTCTCAATTATTCAAAGGACCCATTCAAGCTCAAGGGAATTGCCACCATCATTGGGTGTAAGTTATTCCTTTGTGGCTAAAAGATATGATGTACCTTAATGAAGTAATGAGAAGATCACATCCAATGTATATTGGGTGCAAGTTGTTCCTATGTGGCCAGAAGGTATTTTATACCTTAGCCAAGGAACAACGAATCACACTTAACCCATGGTGAGTGCTCGTCATCCCTTTGTGGTTATAGGTATGTCATACCTTAGCAAAGGAATAATGGATTGTACTCAACACATGTTGGGTACATTTCACTCCATTGTGGTTAAAGGATATCATTACCTTAGTCATGGAATGACAGATCACACCCAATGCATGAGAGGTACAAGTTATTCCTTATTGGCAAGAGATATGATACACCTTAGCCAGAGAATGACGGAACACACCCAACCATGCTGAGTGCACATCATTCCTTTGAAGCCAAGGGATATCATTACCGTAGCCAAGGAATAGCAAGGTGCATCCAATCTATGGAAACCTTAAGGTGTGGATAAGCGACATCGAGAACACTCTCCTCTACCACACTCGTAGAATCCATGAAGGCAACCTAACATCAACACTCAATCCCTCCAATGTCAAAGCCATGGTGCAAACAAGGTTAGACCAATCTCATGGCCTACATTCGTCGTTAGGGTTTTAGCCCCTATCACGAACCTTGAACAAGAACAAGCTAGGGGTAGGACCCCCACTTGAGATAACTTGTATGACATCCCATTTGCATCCCATTATTTTATTTACTTCTTTCCACCACATTTGCATCTAAAAAAAGAGATTAATAATAATGTAGTATAGGTTAGTTTGATAAAATAAAATATGTATGGTAAGAATGGTTTGGAATTCACAAAGATGAAATGATGAATATTTGCTCTGTTTAAATTTTTCTAAGTTCCTAGTTTACAACTTACTACTCTCCAAAATATTGCTTTCATTGGCTAGATTTAATTTTGCAAGGATTTAGAATGTGTGGGTAGCAGAAGCTTAATCCAATTCTAAGTTGTTGTGAGATATGATATAGTGATAGGGCTGCTATTCCTAGTTTGAAAGTGAAACTTAGATTTCCGTAGAAATTCTAAAAAGTTTTAAGTTACTCTCATTTGATTGGAAATACCTACCAAATCCATATGATATATTACATTGATAGACCTTATGCATATGCTATTTGCATTCACATTGAGCTTTGTCAAACTAGTGTAGACCTATGTGAGATTTCATTCATTACCATTTGAATTCAAGACTTCACTTGCACATGCTATACTTCTACAGTAGAAGTAAGCAAAATCTCATCATACGATCATTCCACAATAAAAAGAGAAACTCCATACCATTCATGCTTAGTACTCTCTCCAAAAGTTATTACATAAAAAGGGAGTGGAAGACATGGCTACAAGAAAAAAAAATGCATGCTTACATCATAAGCATGAGAAAAAAAAACAAGAGAAAAGTAGCCATGTTTCTTCCGTGGAAAATAAGAGAGTCCACTCAAAAAGGAGTCATCTCAATTATCCACATCCACTCCATGTCCATCACACATGTGCAAGTATTGAATCAAATTGTTTTGAATTGATTTCTCCTAAGGCTTGCTTTTTTGACTTAGCAATATTATGTGTTGCAAATAACACTACTATATTACCTACCAAGCTCCACATACAAGCCTTATTTAGAGGTAGGATGAGTGTAGGCACAATGCCTTGGTTAGGAAATATTTCCACTACACATAAAGGAGAGACTGAACGAATTAAATTGAGATACTTATAATCTAAAACAAACTCCCCGGAATTTGTGCGGAGCTTGATTTCTAGGGTATGTGTGCTCCATTTACTATTATATCTTTCAACCACTCATGAATAGGATAAGGCATAAGCCCCTTAATGACTTAAGATTGGTGAAGTACCATACCGATTTTTGCAGTACTAGGTAGAGTATTTTGTTGTACACTTGGTACTTTTGAAAAGTAGAACATATTAGCAACTCCTTATCATCAACCTAAAGTCTTGACTTTGCTCGGGATGAGCAAAGGATAAACTAGGGGAAGTTTGTTGATGGCTATTATATACCAATTTCACCCGTCAATATAACTCAATTATGTGAAGGAATTGTCATTTCTTGCACACATCATCTTTTTATTTAACCTATTTCCACTTGTACTTGGACAAATTGGTGCATGCAGGTATTCTATACAGAATTGAAGTGGAACAAGAGGATGGATCCTATAAATTATCATCCCAGCCAATCAAGCACCGACACGTGGCACCACATGGATGAAATGGCCCACAAACAGGAGTATCCGAGGTCATCTAATGGTGTATCACAATATCATGGAATGGGACCCACCTGTCAGTCACTTGGAGGAAGAACTGGCCATTCAGAGCCAGGACCAGGTCGGTCGAACCACCAGGTTGGCCGACCCCTTCCTGGCGCCAAACACGGTCAAACGACACGTGTTGGCTCCTCCCGGCTTGAAGAAGTCAGTGGTGACTGATTCGCGCGCTTTTGGTGGCGGGAACCGACTCTTCTCCAAGCTATAAATAGGACCCCCTCACTTGATCACATTCCACTTGAGCATCATTCTATTGTATACACTAGTTCTCCTAGTTACTTAGTGGAGGTTAGGCTGTAGAGAGGAGCCTCTAGTCCCAAGTCCAAATTGGGAAAGGTATGGCTCATGTATCTTTTCTCATATTTGTGACTTTATGCATAACAAAGATATTGTCTTTAGTCTTCTTTTATTCATATACTTGGATGAAGCGTTTCTTGTTTGATTGTGGATTCCATATATGTGGTAGGAGTAGTTTTTATGATTATTCCATATCACTCTTAATCTATCATCATAAACACTACCAACCCCCACTATAGTCTAATTAGTTATGATATGATCATGTTAATATGAATAACTTATGCTATGTCTCAACATCGCTTCAGCAATGCTTAAGTTAGTCATTGCCTTAAGAGTTCATGATTCTTAAGGTATTTACTTAATATACTAGCATGGTGCTAGGATAGTTAAGTAACATTGGATGTCTCGTAGACCTACGGATTGAAGAGGTAGGTAGTAGGGGGTGACATCCCTATCTGTCCTTTGTAATCCTCAGTGGTCGGGTCTGTCACAAGCTCTTGACGGTAGTCGTCCTAGTATTGCTAGGGGTAAACTCGTGCCCGATATGTTGAACAACTTAGCATAAGTATTGACAATTGACATGCTCATTAGTATCTAACTTAGGCTATGTATATGTATACTATAAGCATTGTAGGAGCAACTCCCCAACTCTTAGTCTAATCTCTATTAGGACCCATTTACCCCTTTAGAATAGATTGCTTAGGTGTGTGTCACACTAACCCTATTATCAACTTATCTTTGTCTTGGTAATTGATTAGTATCCAATAGCATGATCATAAGAGTAGTGTTTACTTTACTTCATTGCCTTCCTTTGGGATAAATATGATACCCTTGGGAATACTCTTGGGTGAAATGCTACACGATAGTTTCCGTGCGCTTGCGGACCTCATCTCTAACGAGAGATGATCGATGATATAAGAAACATCAACAAGCATTTCTGGCGCCATTGCCGGGGAAGGCAAAGGAAGTGAAGGATAACTATCACTCGTGATTAAGCTATAGATACTAGTAGTTATTAGACAAGATTACACTTGTTTGTTTTCTTCATTTGTGGTGAAAATAGGGTAGTGCTAGAACAATCGTTGCATTAGGATCTGTTGCCATGATTGTACTAGTTCGTGGCCTTAGGATCTATCACCATGGAACACAATCGTTGCATTAGGATCTATTGCCACGATTCACTATTTCATGGCGTTATGATCTATGGCCACGGAACACAATCGTTGCACTAGGATCTGCTGCCACGAATCACTAGTTCGTTGCATTAGGATCTTTTGCCCCGGAGCACAATTGTTGCATTAGGATCTTTTGCCACAATTGTACTAGTTTGTGGCCTTAGGATCAGTCGCCATGAAACACCATCGTTGCATTAGGATTTGTTGCCATGATTGACTAGTTTGTGGCATTATGACCTATCGCAACAAAACATAATCATTGCATTAGGATCTGTTGCCATGATTCACTAGTTCGTGTGCGAAAGGGATCCAAGGTGGGCAAGGGTGCTGACGCTGGCAGACCCACTTGCCACTAAAATCGGTCGAGAGAACCACCCACAAATTCTATGAGTTCGTTTGATTTCTATTTTCTGCGTGCGACCCATTTTCCACTTGATCGACAGTGCTTACAGGAACACAAATCGTTACAGCTCACATAGTACTTATATAAAAACATTGCATTACAGTCTATCATCACAAATAGTTCACACCCCACACAATACTTATATAAAAAATCATCATCTTCGCTGTTGTCCCCCCCCCCCCCCCCGAATGGAGCTACATGACCATCGTTGATATATTTATCATCGTCGTCGTTGTTGTCTTCATTTTCTGATGGATCTCCATTTGCCTGAAACTGATCACATGTTGTCATTAGAAGAACGAAAGCATCACTGCTTGCTCCCTCATTGTCATTCATATCCCACGCGGTCGTATCCTCATTTATGTGTGGCATATTGATATCAGTAAGCTGACCATCAAATGTCTTAGCCTCCATTGTCTCAGTCACATTGTTTTCACTGTCTCCAAGTGGCATGGAAAAAAGGTTATGTGGCTTCGTTTTAACAATTGTATCCCATTTAGGTTGGTTCACACTTGGAAAGTAAAAAACTTGTTCTGCTTGGGTGGCTAGAAGTTAAGGCTCATATTTAAATCAAGAAAGAGTAGAATCAACATCTATCATTCCGTACTGATCCTTTTTGTAGCTTCTGCTTTGGTTCTGACGAGAAAAAGACCAATCAAACAAGTCACATTCAAATAACAGAACCTCTTGATTTTTTTCAAAATCAACAGAAATCATTTTCTTCATTAATCATGATCACTATCCCCAACAACAACACCACTGTTTTGGGTCCGTAAATCTTTTTCTGCATCCGCACTTCGAAAGAAGAAGCCATTGATGAATTATTGACTAAAAAGACATCCCTGACAATCAGGTTCTCTAGATAATGCATATAATCGGTTACTTTGCCCACTATGTGTAATGTTATAATTTGTACACATTAGTAAAGAAGGGGTCATTGACAAAAAAAATTTAGAACACATATTTGTTCAATATTTCATCAAAGTAAAAACTTGAATGTACTTACTTGTTTCTGAAACCAATAATCAAACTCATGTCTATTGCGTTTACCAACATCACGAGAATGAATCCTTTTTAGTTCGTCAATATGCTCACTGAAAAGGGTACAAAATTAAATTAGCCATCTACAATAAGCAGGCTCCAATATAGTATAGAACATCTGAGTTATACGTACTTGATCCATGGAGCAGCCTCTTCAATGTTAGAGATAAGATATTGCCTGATGTTAAGTAGTTCCACCATAGTAAGTTGGTGCCATTTATACCCTTTTTTAGAATTATCAACTTCTATAAATATAGTACACTCAAGAGAAGGTTCATTCTTAGTTGCAACTTCATGACATTCTGGCCTATTAAGCTTGGTGCTGATGTTAACCAAAAACTGAATGCAAAACATCATACACTCTTCCATAATATATCCCTCAGCTATAGAATCCTCCAGGTGAGCTTTGTTACATACATACCTCTTCAATGTACCAAGGTACCTCTCAATTGGATACATCCATTTGTAAGAAACAGGTCCACCAAAATGGGTTGGAAGATGGGTTGGAAGATGTACCATGATATCAAAGAAAGCCGGAGGAAACAACATCTCAAGCTTACAAATTGTTTTAGGAATTTGTTTGCTCATCTTATCCAAATCTGGTTCTGCCAATTCTTTAGAACAAATTCCAAAAAAGAATGTGCCAAACTTAGTTAAAGGTACAACAAACTTTTTAGACAATATGTTACATATTGCAATAGGAAGGAGCTTTTGGAATATAATATGGCAGCCATGAGTTTTTAGACCCGATACCTTACATGATTTTATGTCCACACATCTCTTGATGTTTGAGGCATAACCATCGGGCATCTTCATATCCCCCAAAAACTTGCACAAGGTAGTCTTCTCATCTATACCAAAATTATATAATGTTGATGACAAATTATAATTGTCATTTATAACCACCGGATATTGATCTGGTCGTATACACATATCTTGCATATCAAGACGAGCTTGTAAACTATCTTTTGTTTTACCATCCATATTAAGCAATGTCTCCAATATGCTATCACAAATGTTTTTCTCAATGTGCATGACATGAAGGTTATGCTTATTAGCAATGCCTTCCAATACGGGAGATGGAAAAATATTCTTTTCTTCTTCCAATTATGCCACCTATTTCCCTCAGTGCATTTTCTCTTATTATTTGTCTTTCCAAAACTCACTTCATCAAAACTCTCATATTGTTGGAGTACTTTGTGACCAGAGAGCGATGTTGGAGCCTCTCTATTCTCTATCTTGTTGTCGAAAGAAGCTTTGTTTTGACGCCACCTAGAATTCTGAGATAGGAAATGATGATGACCGATGTAGCAATGCTTTCGTCCATATCTCAACCACAAGGCGCCAGTCTTTATATGGCAATATGGACATGCTAACTTACCTTTTGTGCTCCATCCACATAGCATTGCATATGCTGGAAAATCATTTATTGTCCACGATATAGAAGCTCGCATGAGAAATGTCTCTTTCTTAGAACTGTCATATGTTTCAACACCATCATACCATAATTTCAATAGCTCATCAATCAAAGGCTGCAAATACACATCAATGTTGTTTCCATGTGACTTCAGCCCATGAATTATCATTGACATCACCCAATAAGGCTACTTCATACAAAACCAAGGTGGTAGATTATAAGGGATTAGAATAACAGGTCATATACTATAAAAAACATTGATTATTCTAAAAGGATTAAAACCATCAGATGCTACCCCAAGTCTTATGTGACGAGGATCAGATGAGAAATTTGGGTGAATTCTATCAAAATGCTTCCATGCATTCGGATCTGTAGGATGGCGTAATATTCCATCATCAATGTGTTCTTCTTTGTGCCATCGCATGTTTGATGTCGTTGATTCTGCCATATATAATCTTTGTAGGCGGGGAATAAAGTATCGTAGAATTTTACATGCTACAAGCTTCTTGGCTTTTCCACAAGGTAAAGCCTCTCTTGCATCTCCACCGGTACTATTTTTCCATCTTAATTCACCACATTTTGGGCGTCTATCTAGCAGAGAATAGTCCTTCCGGAATAATACATAATCATTGACACATGCATTGATCTTTTGGTAGTCCAGCCCGAGATCACGAACAACCTTCTGAACTTTATCAAGTGTATTAAGAATGTAGTGGCCCTTTGGAAGCAGATATGAGAATAGTTCAAGGATTGACTCACACGCTTTTTTGCTCAAACCATTTAAACACTTTATCTAGTACAACCTAACAATGAAGGATAATTGGGTCACCTTCTCACAACCTGAATACAACTCCTTTTTGCCATCATTTAATAAGTTGTAGAATGTCTTTGCACACCCAGTTGGCTCTTGCTGGTTCATAGCATTTTCTTGATCATCAACATCTGTTGAAGTACGACCATGATCAGTGACTCTAAGTAGACTAAATAGCATATTTTCCATAACAGCAGCATCAGAAATTATCTCCTCATTATTTGCTGATTGCTTAGCAATATTTTTCTGAACTGGTTTTTCTCTATGGTGTATCCAACAAGTATAATCCAATAACATCCCATTACAAAGCATGTTAAAATGAACATCCTTGCGTGTCTTGTAGCAAATATTATGACATCTCATACAAGGACACGGCATAGTTGCTCATGCACGAGTGCCCGAGAATGCAAAATTAAAAAAATGACTTCATTCCATCCTGCCACTCATTCGTACCTCTGTCTTTTCCCAACCATGTCTTATCTTCTGACATCGCTTTCCTACAATTTAATCAGCCTATCCGTAAGATGATAGATGTACAAGAACATTATGTGAGAAATTGTACCTAGCGCTGCTGCTCCTCCACTCGTAGTGGCCGGCGGACGCTCCTGCAAGCGTGGCGGTCGGCGGGTGCTCCTCCAAGCGCATTTCGTACAGTTGGGAGAGGGGGCGTTGCGGATCATAGGGTACCGTAATAAAAAATTATTTTTGTTTCTTATTTTCCTTCTTTATTTGGCATGAACAAAATTGACCGCCATAGGCAGGTAGCTAGGAAAAAGCGTACGTGAAGCTATCATAGGAGGCCCAACACTGCGTTGGGCCGCTTGTTATTTGTGGGCTGGAACTGCACTGAGTCACTTTGTATTCGTGGGCTGAAACTGCGCTAGGACACTTGGTGTTCGTCCCTATGACGCGTGAGGCCCATTTATGAGAGTCCCTTATTTCTTTATATCTTTTCAGAGAATATAAGGTTGCTATACATAAAATATGTAGACAATTTATTTTTATTTTTATGATATGTGGGCCTATGTTTTAGTTTCACCCCGGACTCTTCAAATCTCAAGACCGACCCCAATCTTGGACCTAGAGGTCTACTGCTCCCATCATCCTCTGTTACTTCATAGGCTCTGGTGCCACTTGTTGGAGCACAATACACACCATGCAAACAACTCAGGTGAAAAATTCAGGTTTCTGCCAACATTGTGCTTATGTTGAAGGATCGACGTTAGTAGCAGAGGAGAACAGAGAACTGGATGTCTCAAGAGAGCCTATTCAGTGCATGCAACTGAGCTAATGATCAGTGCCATAGATAAATGATTACAAGACAATGCATGACGCACATAACTCCCACTACGCACGCTTCACGCTGGTCACTGGAGATCCACGATCCACGCACCCTGACTCTGTTCCTTCCGGTGCAAGAACATGACTCAAGCATGCATAACAGAATTCCAAAAATTAACTGAACACTCAGAGAGTATGGGACTAAGACCCAAATGTAATGCATGACTCCTGACAGACTGGACCAACAAGATTAACACAATACGCCTAAGAGTCCTATCATTGGTACTCCCTCTATATCTAAAAGGATGTCGTTTTTTGAACAAATTTTTGTTCTAAAAACAACACCATTTTAGGAATGGAGGGAGTACATAGAGCAAATATAGGATAATGCCTTGCGGGAGAACTGAGAATGCTCGTGCCTAATCCTACAATCATCGCTACAGAAGTCGCGGTAGCTGCTCCACCCTTGCTTGCCGCAGCCGGTTGCCGTGCACCAGTCACCCTTGTTGGGCAGTGCCATCAGCGCCGGTCTCAGAGGCTCATGAATAAGCCTCCACGGCACATTTTGGACATCATTCGGGGCTTGATACTGACACCGCTTGCACTGCGTGTTTGTCCTCTTGATCGCGATGTACCTGGCCGCGTTCTCATCGACGTCAATATTGCCCTCGACCTGCCAGATATACTCGAAGGTATCATGGGCCCCGCTGTTGGCATCGTAGCAAAGGAGGCACGAGGATGTAGGACACGCGCATGTGGCTGGCTATGGTCGCTCGGGCGAGGCGTTGGGCTCCCGGCTGCGCGCTAATGTACACGAAGACAAGCTCAAGCCCGGTCTCATAGCACACACCAGGGATGCCGACGATGGTCAGGCGCTCCTTAAGGGCGGAATAGAAGCACGCCTGCACATCTCCCGCTCATGCGCCACGCACCTGCCCAAGGCAGCCTCCAGACACGCCGCGTGCAAGGCCTTGGAGCTGGCACACAGACTGGAGTGATTGTCCACGGGCCGTAAGGATCTTACGACGATGTGCCCCGCGATCTCGACCGCCATCTGGTGCGGGAGTGGGAACTCCAAAGGTCCAAATAGTAGTAATAAAAGATTTGGAAATCTTGGGCAAATTCCTACTCTATATGCTCGTGTAGGATAGAAGCAAGAGGAGAAGTTTGGAGGCTACGGTCGATGGAGAGGATAACCTTTCCAATGGCGCCGGTTCCATGTCAAAATTCCTTCGGAGTCGACTAAAATCGTCGAAACAAAATCAAGTACAGAATCTGTCAGGGTGCTGCGCCATCGTATTGGGCCATTGGGCCTTGTATCAAGTCTAAGTCCATTATTTTCGTGTCTTAGGGTTAGGTCACGACCCTAACACCCCTTTGGACGTCCTCCCACCTATATATACTCCATGGTAGCTGCCATAGACAATTGGGTTTTGCTTAGATCAATAATATTGCCGTTCTACGGTTTGTGAAACCCCAACTTCGCAATTTCAGGTCGTGTCTTCTACGCTCTTGCTTGTGTTCTCGGTTGCACTTGCAGGGATTAGCCTTCTTGGCGAGTTCAATCTTGTGCAGCACGGTTGATAACCAACGGAGCGGTGGTGTAGTGATTGCAGGGGTTGTTCGTGTTCTACTCGAGAGCCTCGGATCATCAACGTCGAGATCTCCACATCAATCGACGTATCCATTACCTTTCAGAAGATCGGGCCTCATCATCTTTACATATCAATTGGTATCAGATTTCCAGGTTGCCCGTTAGGTAATTCATCTATCCATTACATTAGTTTTGTTTTTCATACCTAGAGTCCACAAAAAAAGCCACAAAAAACTTGCAGTTTAGTAGATCTGTTCATTACTTTGTCCAAACCACATTGAGCCTTTACAACTTTGTTATTCAGTTTGGTTTTGTTGAGTTTGTGTCCGTGGTTGAGTCATATTGCTGGTTTAGAAAGTGTTTTTGGTCTTAGTTTGAGTTTTGCATTGTGTGATTCATCCTTTTGAATCACGTCATCACGTCCAGATTAGATTCACCTCTGTCCAGTTTGGTATTTTCATCATATATCGCACATATGAACTTGGAGTTTATTGTTCTTGTACTTTCTGGAAATCTTAAGAAGTGCTCTATAACATTCATATTCATCTTTTTCCCAGAAAATATAGTTATCGATGTCTAAATTGCATTGGATCCGAATCTGTTATTGACCCAAAAATTCTAAACAGTCTGTATTTCGGGGTTAATATCTCCTATTGTTCTTTTCTAAAATAGGTCTTCCATATATTGAAATTAAATAGGAGAGATATATCTACAATCTTGCTGTTCTATATTTTCCAATTTAGAGCCTATAAGTGTGCCTATTTGTCCTTGGAAGATTGAGCAGAAAATCTACGACAGACACACGAGATATCTTGGATTGATTTTCATTGTGTTGTTCCCTTGCAGCACATTCTGAAAAAAAACGGAAGAAAAAATAAAAAGGCAAGTGCAAAACAAGAAAGAAAAGCCGCACAAAAAGAGGAAAAAAACAACAAAAAAAAACAGAAGTGCTTGCATTCTTTGTGTCATCTAGTTTTGTCTCATGTCTTGCTACCTTGAACTACTAGGAACACATTTATGCCAGCAACTTTGACAAATACTTTGGACACTTATTCAACTTTACTATCTGATTTCATTGTTGCTAATCCTTGCTACATAGAAAGTGCCATCCAAGCTACACCTTACTCTTGACAAGAATCGATACACCTTTGCAATCATCCCACGCTTCATTGGTTTCTTCATACCGTCCACCGTTTGCCACCTGCAGTGTCAGAAGAGCACTTGTAAGAGCGTGGTAAGACGCTTGAGAGTGTGTGATTCCACTTCCACTTTGCCATTATCCTTTGTAGTTGATAGGGATAACATATTTTTTGTGTTGTCTTCTGTTTGCTACTAACAATGTCAGTTAAAAGCAAGAATCATGCATTATATGCTGAGATGATGGACATGATGAAGACGACGACTGAGTTGCTCAGTAAAAATCAAACATCAACCAAGGATTCACATGACATTCAGACCAACTTTACAACACCTTCCACAAGAAGTAATTTCATTCGCCCGTCTCTTCCTTCTTATGATGGTTTTGGTTATGATGAATATATTACTTGGGAAATAGAGGTGGATAAAATTTTTGGACAATGTCATATGTGTGATAGGAGAAAGATTAGAAATGTTGCAAGTGCATTAGTAGATTGTGCATTAACTTAGTGGAACAATTTAAATGAATTAGAAAAACCTCAAACATGGAAAGAAACGAAAATTCTTATGCGAGAAACTTTTGCTAATGTATCTATGTGCAAAGAAGAAATTCAGCAATTTGAAGAGAAATTTCTTGTTGTACCTCCTTTTGTGTCTAACGTTTTGCAGGACAATATAGAAAATAATATAGATGATGCAAAAGAGAACGAGGCTTTTGACAACACTTGTGAAATTTTAGATGGATCAACTCATAATGCACTCGAAATCACTGCTGAAAATGGTAAGGCAAAACATTCTACAAATACAGAAGGTGAGAAGTTTTGGATGTTCTGAATTTTTCCACCAATCATGCTATTTTCGAGGAGCAACTATTAGAATCATTTATTTATACACTATTGTCACATGTTGATTGTCCTGCTGATTGTTGCACTACGAAAGAGTTGTGTGCTGATAACTCTATTATACCTATGCAAAAACAAGTTAATGTAAAAGATGATTGTGTTTTGGATTCACCTGCGTGTGCTGAAATTCATAATTTGATCACCGCTACTGCTGAAAATGATGAGCTGAATTTTTTGTCTTCTTTAAATACTTTGGGTTATATTGAATTTGACACTCTTTGTGATCTAAATATTGTAGAGAGGAGAATATTTTCACAATCTGAATTGCCTTTATTAAGTAGAAATATTTTTCATGCTATAGGCAACTATGAAGATAGTGGTGAATTTATGGTGCATAAAGTTTATATGTGTTCAAATGTGCAAGCTCCTTTTGTGCTGCAACAACAGGGTGAAATGAATGGATGCACTAACACTAATAATGTATTGTCAAGTTTTTCTAGCATTTTTTTATTGCAGCAAGGACAACAAATAAAAAGAAGTATTGTTCATTGCGGTTGTGCAATATGGACATTGTTCATTCTACCCCCAAAGCAATCCTTTTTCCTCTACATACGAGCAAGCCAAGGACGGCTTGTCATAAAGAAGGGGAGAATGATGAGATCATGCATATTATCATTGCACAAATAAACATGGCACAATGTTTATTTGTTTGGGATCCTGGCTCAAGTGAATGTGCACTCTTATTTGATGGACAAGATCAATATGGCGCACTATATCGTCCACCACCTTGGCCTCCTCCATTCATACATACAAAAAGATTTGATGGCGTTGCACATTTGGACCAACACATAAGAGAAGATGAACTTGAGTCGAGGACGACTCCAATTCAAGAAGGGGGGGATGATGAGGACATCACTTCTATGGATACAAAGAACACTCCATTGAACATACAAGATCCAATCAATAGAGTTCATACACAACAATTAATTTCAGAGGTGAACTCGTTCTTATATATTTCCTTATATGTTTTTGAGCATAGATTGCTATTTAATGATTTATTTGTGATTAGGATCCATGGAGAGGTTCAAGGAGTACTTGGAGGGAGTATTAGGGACGTGGAATACCAGAGAATTCGTTCAAAGAAGATGGAAACCGAACCAAACTCCAAATCGTATCTAACTCGGAGTCCAGGAGCAGTACGCACTAAAACGGACGCCCAGGACACATACGAACTCCTTTTTGGACGTTCTACATATGCACGGAAAGGGGAGAGGATAACCTTTCCAATGGATCCGGTTCCATGTCAAAATTCTTTCGGAGTCGACTAAAATCATCGAAACAAAATCAAGTACAGAATCTGTCAGGGTGCTGCGCCATCGTATTGGGCCATTGGGCCTTGTATCAAGTCTAAGTCCATTATTTTCGTGTCTTAGGGTTAGGTCACGACCCTAACACCCCTTTGGACGTCCTCCCACCTATATATACTCCATGGTAGCCGCTATAGACAATTGGGTTTTGCTTAGATCAATAATATTGCCATTCTACGGTTTGTGAAAGCCCAACTTCGCGGTTTCAGGTCGTGTCTTCTACGCTCTTGCTTGTGTTCTCGGTTGCACTTGCAGGGATTAGCCTTCTTGGCGAGGTCAATCGTGTGCAGCACGGTTGATAACCAACGGAGTGGTGGTGTAGTGATTGCAGGGGTTGTTCGTGTTCTACTCGAGAGCCTCGGATCATCAACGTCGAGATCTCCACATCAATCGACGTATCCATTACCTTTCAGAAGATCGGGCCTCATCATCTTTTTCTCATCAATTACTATATAAATAATTCAAATACAATACTGATAGTTCGAGATATAGTCATAAACGAGACTCACATACTACTTTTGTGGCTTTGTTAACCTTCCTATTCTAAAGTACATGAATTGCTTCGTCCGCTTCAAGGAAAGTATATCAGTAGGTAAATATGATCATCAAAAGACTATCACTTGTCTTATTGCATAACATTGTTTTATTAAAATCATTACAAATGCACCTTTACAGAAAACACCTTTTTTCAAAACTCATTTTTACCACTAGTAAAACAAATACTCCCTGTACATATCCTACTATTATTGTATTCTTTCACTTAAACTCTTTCAACTAATAATGTAAAATGAAGAAATAAATGTTTTTTACACAAAGCATAGTTGTTGTACGTGGTGTTTCGTTGAGACAATGGAACTTGTGGTCATAACAATGAGAATTCAAAAATAGAAAAGAGTATCAGATTCAAAAATCTTCATACTTTCTTTACTCGAGGCTCAGGCCCGTCAAATTTGGAAACTCCTCGACTTATATCGTAACTGCATCAGTTATATATCCACGCCCATTTCCAAAATCCAAACTAGAGGTAGAGGAAGGTTTGAACAAGAGAGAATTTGCACTGTACCACTGCAGACCGCAACCGTAGGGACAAGGAGAGGACCCAATAGCGGGGACTCAGGTGTACAACATAACTTTCGAGGATGACATGACCACCACCGCCGTGACGTCCTCCGACGTGGCTGTGGAGGATTGGCTCGACGAGATCCTTTCTTTCCACCACCAGTGCCTTTACAAGTTCGTCGATAGGCTCAACATCGAATGGCGCCCCCGCTACTCTGTCGACCATAACCCTGTCGCCGTTCTACAGCTCTGCGTCGGTCGCCGTGGCCTCATCTTCTAGGTCATCCACGCTGATTACTTCCTCGACGACCTGGAAGATTTCCACGGCAATTCTGACTACCGCTTCATTGGCGTGGGTGTGGAGGGTGACTCTGACCGACTCTGTAAGGACTGGCAGCTAAAGGTGGCCAAAATGGTAGACCTGGCTGAGCTCAGGGCAGAGGAGATGGACCACCTGGGCCTCCTCCGCGTGGGGATGAAGGACATCGTGAGCGCCATGATGGGCGCCGACATGGAGAAGCCTTACCGGGTGACAAGCCACCAGGACGCGTGCAATCTCTCCATCGAGCAGGTCAACTATGCTTGCATCAGTGCCTTCGTCTCCTTTGAGGTCGGCCGCAAGCTGCTCTCCAGTGACTACTGATCTAACCATGGAGTTGTAAATTGGTTTACATCGATCATCCGGACAGGGAATTCACATGTACAGTGCTCAAGCTTTGGCTTTTCTGCGTCAGCCTTCGTGCCGCTGCGTCAGTTAGATCAGCATCACGGACCGAGGCGAGATATTTTAAACATGCATGTTATTCACATGTATTGAGGTCTTTCACATGGTCGATGTCTTTTACACGCATGTTAGTTGTTGTACATGCATGCTACGCCCCAAACATGATCAACGAGCCTCAAACATGATGATATCTCAACAAAAAGATAAAACACGTAACGTAATCAACCATGATCAAGGTCTTTTACATGCATTTTAGTTTTCCATGCATGCTATGCTCCAAACATAATCAACGAGCCTCAAACATGGTGATATCTTTGAACAAAAAGAGAAAACAAGTAATGTCATCAAACATGGTCGAGGTCTTTCACATGTATGTTACATTTCAACGCATGCTACGCCACAAAACATGTATTCCACGAATAGATATTTCCTACTATGCATGTATGAATATATATTTCTATGTTTATCATATTCTCTACCATCTATCCTCTGAACCTATATGGTAGTTTATCTACCACACTAATGATGAATAATATCCTGTCATCAATAAAGATAACATACTATATTTGACAGGAAGGATGTTCCTTGGAGGGTTCGAGGATACAATTTACTACCATCCAGGCACAGCTCACTACGTGGTTCATCAAATTAATCTCATGCTTCCATGTACAGTATGTTTTCCAACATGTTGTACTCGTCCTTTTGAAGAAATGACAACCGTAGGCGCTAGCCGCTACATGTTCTGATTTTAGGAACAAATGCACACACTTGTGAAAACACGTACGCCACATCTGATCCTCAACGTCATCGAATTAACATGATCATCAACAAGGGTCGCAAAAATCCTCAACACGTGATCAAACATGCATGCATGATCACGATCTCTCTTTCACACGCATTCATGTCCACCATCATACATGATCACGACAATTATTATCGGTTCAATATGGGTTGTCGGTCAATATTGATTACAGGGGCTTGTAATCAAACTTTATTTAGTTTTCCATCTCGTTTATTAATATATGTCGGCAATGATCGGATCTTCCAAAAAATTGGACTCTTGGTCGACTGCCACGCGCGTTCACGTCAATCCTCTGCACCTTGTCAAAATCATTTTCACGAAAGGTTACGAACACCGCGGGACGGGCCTACAAAGTAGCCAGATGGGCCATTGCACAACATGTGCCCTGTTCATGTCAAATTAAAAAACTGCCCGTGAAGCCAATGGGACACGTCGAGCCGTTGTAATAACTATAGGTGGCAAACAACTCTCTAGCTAAATCGTATAATTTTTTCTAAAACACAAGATGTCTATCTTACTATTATTGTATTCTTTCACTTAAACTATTCCAACTAACAATGTAAATTGAAGAAATAAATGTTTCTCCAAGAAGAAAAGTTGTTGTACGTGGTGTTTCGTTGAGACAATGGAACTTGTGGTCAGAACGATAAGAATTCAAAAATAGAAAGAGTATATCAGATTCAAAAATCTTCATATTTTCTTTACTCTATGCTCGGGCCCGTCAAATTTGGAAACTCGTCCACTCATATCATAATTGCATCAATTATATATCCACGCCCGTTTCCAAAATCCAAACTAGAGGTAGAGGAAGGTTTGCACAGAAGAGAAGTTGCGTCGCGCCGCCGCAGACTGCAACCGTAGGGACAAGGAGAGGACCCAATGGTGGGAAATCAGGTGTACAACATGACATTCGAGGACGACGTGATCACCACCACCATGACGTCCTGCAATGAGGCCATAGAGGACTGGTTCGACGAAGTCCTCTCCGTCCATCGCTGGCGCCTTCACAAGCTCATCATCGGGCTTGACATCAAGTGTTGCCCCATCTACTGCACAGACCATAACTCCATCATTGTTCTATAGCTCTGTGTCGACCACTGCTGCCTCATCTTCCAGGTCATCCAAGCTGAATACTTCCCCAACGAGCTGGAAGATTTCCTCAGCGATTCCGACTATTCTTCGTCGACGTGGGTGTGGAGGGTGACGCCGACCAACTCTGGAAAGATTGGCAGCTGAAGGTGGCCAAAATGATGGACTAGTTCGAGCTCACGGAAGAGAAGATGGACCTCCCGGGCCTCCGTCACGCGGGGCTAAAGGACATTGTGAGCGCCTTGATGGGCGCTGACATGGAGAAGCCTTACCGGGTGAGGACAAGCCACTGGGACATGTGCAATCTCTCCATCGAGTAGATCAACTAGGCATGCATCGATGCCTTCATCTCCTTCGAGGTCGGCCGCAAGCTGCTCTACGGCGACTACTGATCTAACCACCGAGTTTGTGAATCGGCTGCTGTCAATAATCCTGGCAGTGAATTCATTGGTACAATGCTAATGTTGTAGCTTTTTTGCTTCGACCTCCGTGGCGCCGCCGTCGGTTAGATCAGTGGCGCGGGCTGAGGCAAGGGCTTTTAAACATGCATGTTATGTCACATGCATCGAGGTCTTTCTCATGATCGATGTATTTCACATGCATGTTAGTTGTTGTCCATGCATGCTATGCCCCAAACATGACGATCTCTCAATAAAAAGAGAAAACACGTAATGTCATCAAACATGATCGAGGTCTTTCACATGCACGTTAGTTGTCCATGCGTTCTACGCCCCAAACAGGATCAACGAGCCTCAAACATGACAATATCTTTGGACAAAAAGAGAAAACACGTAACATCATCAAACATGATTGAGGTCTTTCACATGCATGTTACATGTCCATGTCTGCTATGCTCCAAACATGTATTCCAAGAATAGAATATTTTCTACCATGCATGTATGAATATATATTTCTATGTTTATCATATTCTCTACCATTTATACTCTCAACCTATATGGTAGATCTACCACACTAATGAAGAATAACATTATGTCATCAATGGAGATAACATACTACGTTTGACAGGATGTGCCCTCGAGGGTTCGAGGATAGAATGTACTACCATCTAGGCACAGCTTACTACGTGGTTTATAAAATTAATTGCATGCTGCCATGTACAACATATTTTCCAACATGTTGTACTCGTCCTTTCGAAGAAACGACAGCCGTAGGCGCTAGCCATTACATGTTCCGATTTTACGAAGAAATGAACACACTTGTGAAAACACGTACGCCACATCCGATCCTCAAGGTCATCAAATTAACATGATTCTCAACAAGGGGCGCAAAAAACCTCAACACGTGATCAAACGTGCATGCATGATCATGAGCTCTCTTTCACATGCATTCATGTCCACCATGATACATGATCGAAACAATTATCATGGTTCGATATGGACTCTTGATTGCTATTGATTACAGGAGCTTGTAATCAAACTTTATTTTGTTTTCCATCTCGCTTATTGATATATGCCGACAATGGTTAGATCTTTCAAAAAAAGATATGGACTCTCGGTCGATTGCCACGCGCATTCACGTCAATCTTCCGCACCTCATCGAAATCGTTCACACGAAATGTTACGAACACCGTGGGACGGACCTACAAAGTATGCCAGGTGGGCCATTGCATAACCTAGGCCCTTTGCATGTCAAATTAAAAAGCTGCCCGTGAAGCCAATGGGACGCGTCGAGCCATTGCGATAACTAGAGGAGGCAAAAACCTCTCTAGCCAAATCGTATAATTCTTTTTTCTAAAACACAAGATCTCTATCCTACTATTATTGTATTCTTTCGCTTAAACTCTTCAGACTAACAATGTAAAATTGAAGAAATAAATGTTTTTTCCACAAAGAAAAGTTGAAGTATGTGGTGTTTCACCAAGTCAATGAAACTTGTGTTCATAACTATAAGAATTTAAAAATAGAAAGAGTATGTCAGATTCAAAAATCTTCATACTTTCTTTACTGGCTTGATCCCTTCAAATTCGGAAACTCCTCCACTCATATTGTAACTGCATCAGTTATATATCGACGCCCGTTTCAAAATCCAAACTAGAGGTAGAGGAAGGTTTGCACAAGAGAGATGTTGTGCCGAGCTGTTGCGATAACCGAGAGGGGCAAACCGCGGTTTGGAGTAACTCCAACTGACCCACCTGGTTAAAAGCACAATTTTCGAAACATTTGATCATCTCCACTCGCGCGATTAGACGATGACCCGCTACAAAGGCACACCGTCCTCTTGCTTCTCCGCTACATCACTCCATTGATCGTAGCCTCCAATGTTCTCCTATTGCATCTTCGTGACACCACCGTCGACCACCTCTCGCCCTTTCTCCGCACCTTCATCGAGGAATGGGTGGCCCTGCACCGAGGCACACTAGGCCATCTATGTCCTTCAAACCTCATTTTCTATTTCCGTCGCCGCCAATGCCGGTGGAACTACAGGCGACGCCCACACCTTCTCCGCCCCCGTCTCCGCCCGCGGCGCCCGCACCTCCTCATCCTATTTGAGTTCAAGAGATTGTCCGCCTCCTCAGCACCCACATCGGCGAACTCGATCGGTGCCTGAAGGAGCTCACTAACGGCAAGTCCACTACTGACGAGCATGCAAAAAAGCTCGCCAAATTAGCGCAAGATATATTTTAGGATACATCTTGCTCTTGTCACCGTATGGGTCTTGGGACCCTTCCCGTCGATACCAACATGGACTCTGTCATCCACTACTGCTTCGGGTTAAGCTTTTGTGGCCGCTTGTCTTGACACCCTCTACGAGACGACCGCGGAGGTGGCTGGGTGGAGGGCCGCCAGCACCTTCTGCACACTATCGCCTGGAAGCTTCGGACTCAACTGCATAAGGAGGAGGAGGTGGAGGAGACCTCTCAGACTCCAAGTAGAGTAGGATTAGGAGTAGTTTTTCTTATTCTTGTTTTCTATGTGTTTTCATATTTCTTGTTTGTAATATATGTGTTTTTTATGTTAATTACAAATGTATTTTCTGTTCATGAACAATATGTCCTATGCAGTATCGAAAACAACTCCTTTCTGAAAAAATGGGTGAGATAACTGTCGTTTAATGTCTAGCAAAGAATTTGTTGTGTTGCGACAATCAATTATTCTTGGTTGGGACTCCATCGAGAGCGTGGTTGAGGTTGTGTTTCTCCTCTTTTTTTTTATTTCAAGTCAGCAGTTACTGCAATTGTTATCATCATCTTTCCAAAAAGAAGACTGATGGTGACCGATTTTACATAATCTTAGCCCGTGATTGACCTTGCGATCAAACTTTTCACCAAGGCTGAGATTACTGTTGTGTTCATACTTAAAGTTGATGGAGAACATACGCATGGATCAACATTAAGCATGGGTGGCCACTTATCAGTTTCGGGTTCGATCTCTGAATCGAGCTCCCGATGTTCTCATCGGTGCATGTCTACAATAAAATTTCAGTTATTGTCTCTCACGTTTGAAGCCAAAATGGGAGTGTGACATTTTTGTCAAGCATCGGATTCTGAGGATTTTGATGATCTCTTGAAGGATGCGATTTCAAGACTATGTATAGTTGTAGGTTTGATTATATGTGCATTTATCATGTTGTAGTGTGAGTGAATTTGTGTGCATATGAGCAGATACTACAACTGTATGTAGTTGACAAAAAAAAAGAAAAACAACTCCTTTAATCAAATAACATCTCTTGTATGTTTGTAACTAGGGACCTTCTATATTGCATGTGTCTGAAAGACTGAAATATGGTAAATTTCATGCAACCTTAGTTAACACTAATCAATGTCATTAGCTGTTAATATTCACAATTGATGAGATTAACATTGACAAACAAATGATTTATTAATTTACAACTAACATAAGCCTTACAATTAATAGAATTAACAACTAACATGATGCATAACTAAAATAATTAGGAAATTACATCATCTTAATTGCTAACTAGTCCATCGCCTGATGTATCACGTGCTTTTAAGTAGTTTATCCGTTGTAACTAATGCATCCAGTGAAGAGTAAAACCATGTGCAGAAATCGACGCGACATGATGTGAATTTAATCACGATTGCATGCGTGCACAGGGGCACGGCTAGCCCCAAATTCCCTATTGTCGTGAAAATTCTTTCGTTCTTCTTGGCGCACCACATTTGAGATTTTTACAATTGAAAATTCACTCCCTGCGCCCCCAATTTCAATCCCGCTCATTGTTACCCTATTTTAGCCATGATGAGTATAAATAGAAACATTGTCCTCTTATCCTGCAGTACCCTAGCCTCCATTCCCATAACACTACTACCTCGCCCTTCCGGTAAGATCTCGCAGTACTCCAAATGTTCTACTCTTAGTCTTGTGTTTTAAACTTGTATTCCTAAGAAATTCCCGTGTTTTCAGTTCCAATGGTTTCTAAACTTTTTTCCCATAGATCTCGCGGTGACGCATCAAAGCTCTTGGTGGTGGTGACTCGTGAGTACAACACCAGGCGACCAAGTTTGACGGGCGCTACCGAACCTCTTCGTCGCTAAAACCTCCCTGCGACATCCCAAACTCCAGTTTTTTATAGAGCTATATTGGCTTGTGTGGCGGTACACGTTAGGGCTTGTTTGAAACCTATAGAGATAATTGTTAGCTGCTAAAATTAGCTATAGGGATTCGAAACAGGGTAGTTGTGTAACTAATTATTAGTCCACCCTAGCTAACAATAATCACCCATACAACGCTACTCCTACACACAGAATTACATGAGGTTTTTAATAAAAGAATGTGTAAATAGTTGTAACTAATTGTGAGTTGATATACGAATATTAAATAAATTAACAAAAGAGAAATTTTCTCTTATATTTAACGAATTTAGTTATAGACATATATAGCATATACTACCTCTGTCCCAAACTAAATGTTGCTCCGACAGCTTACGGTAGTGTATTTCTAGTTCAATTCCTTGTCGAGAACGACAAATATTAAAAACCAGAGGTAGTATATAATTTCAGGATTTAGAAGTAAATGATGCAAGGGTTATCTAATCAACCACTCCAAATGTTGTACTCTCATTCTTGTGTTCCAAACCTGTATTAGTAAGATTTTTAGTTCCCACAGTTTTTACACTTTTTTCTTTCTCGTGATTTTCTCGGATCGTACATTTTTTTTCCTATTCATTCATTTCTAATTCCTCCGTTCCAAACTTACACTCTCAGTGTATAGAAACCACACTGCCCAATTCAAAATCTACGTCGGTCATGTAATCTGACGTTATCACTGTTATTTACTATATATACTCTTTACTTTTAGGAACAAGACATCAAACTGTCATGTCGTCCACAAGTAATCATGGTGGCCAACAAGAACCTGGTATAACTACAAATCTATTTACTATCAAAATTAAAAAATTTGGAACACATTAATTCCTTTGCATGGTATGCTGGGAATGCAGCACAAGATGTTCAGGAACACCGAGATTCTTCATTTCCTGGTACTACGAGTATGCATGAACCAACAACAGGTATAGATATATAAACTATAAATATGTACTATGCTCTACTAATGGTTTAGCATGCCTTGCCATTCTACCTTCCTAGTCTCAGTTAACAGTTCATCCGTCTATGTGATGGTTTGATTTTTTTATGCCTCCACGCCGCGCTCTTTTGCCGCCGGCCACTCTGGCACCAGCACCCACGCCATGTTCGGAATTTTCTGCAAGCATGCATAATTTTAGAGAAGCTACACTATGAGCAATCAGATGTGCAACATCTCAAGCCACATTCAGAGAATCTAATATATTTTGCTCAATTTTGAGTTAGCACAAGTGTTTTTCATCTAGTGGCTTTTGGTAAAGATGTCGCCTAATTGTTTTTGATTCTAACATGGGAAATGACTATGTCCCCCTTGATTGAATGGTCTTCAAGAAGTGTTGTCGGATGTCTATGTGTTTGGTCCCAGAGTGTTCGACAGGGTTATGTGCAATCTTAATGGCACTCTCGTTATCGCAGAGGAGTGGAATATGGTTCATATTGAGACCATAGTCCCTTAGAGTTTATTGCATACGCTGCTTCGGCTGCGGATATGGCAATGGAGTTTGGATTCTTGGGTACTTGTCAACAGGGTGATCCCATTGAACACCTTGATGGACACTTGGGTGTTGCACTTGTGGTCTTGAGTCAACTTATTCTTCTCCTCGTGCTTCGTCTCGCCGTTGATCATTGCAACCATCTTGATCATCATTTTCTTGAGCATGGTGATCTTCAACTTCAGGACCTTGACTTTGATCTTGTGCCGGAGACACCATTAGTGATGAAGTTGGGTTACTTGGGCCTTGATGTTCTTGTGGTCGTATGTCGCCAAGTTCAATCCTTCTTAGTGCCATACAAGGTGCATCTTCTTCATCTAGCACACAGGGATCAACTTGCTCCACTTGGGAGCCATTAGTTTCATCAAACACCACATCACGTGCAATTTCAACACAACCGGATGTTTTGTTCTGTTTCTTAACAGATTGATTTTCTGCTGAGGGGTTTTCGTTGCTTTCACTAAAAAAGTTTAAATCTACCATTCACCCCGCTCTGGTAACTTTTCACGTGCTCTTCTGTCGACTTCATCAGACTTTGAAGCGATCTTTGATGTCCTAGGCTTCTTGTTAAGAATGTATCACTTACTACCGAAAACTCAAAAGTATGAGATGTTTGGTTTGTTACCGGTAAGAAGCTCATACCAAGTTTTCTTAAATAGACTATGGAGGTAGAGGCGGTTTGAGGCATGGCAAGCGGTGTTGAGCGCTTCCGCCCAAAACCGGTCGGATGTCTTGTACACATGAAGCATGGTTCTTGAAATCTCTATGAGAGTGCGGTTTATCCTTTTGGCCACCCTATTGTGTTCGGTGGAGTAGGGGGCCGAAATCTCATGCTTGATGCCCTCCTCGTCTAAGTACTCTTCTACTTGGGTGTTCTTGAATTCGGTGCCATTGTCGCTTATTATCTTCTTGACTCTCTAGGAGAATTCATTTTGAACTCTTCTCAAGAATCTATTTAGGACACCTTGAGTTTCACCTTCGTCATGCAAAAAAAAAACATCCAAGTGTAGCGAGAAAGTCATCAACAATAACTAAATCATATATGTTCACACCAATTATTATGTAAGCAATGGGACCAAAGAGGTCCATGTGAAGCATCTCCAATGGGCTTGGTGTCGTCATCACTTTCTTGGCGGGATGAGCAGCTCCAACTTCCTTCCCGCTTGGCACGCGCTACAAAGCCTATCCTTCTCAAAAATGACCTTCTTAAGACCATAGACATTATCGTCCTTTAGAAGTTTTTGTACATTCCTCATACCAGCATTGTCTAGCCTACGATGTCACCACCATCCCATGTTAATCTTTGTAATCAAGCATGTGTCAAGTCGAGTTTTATCTGTGGTCAAATTGACAAGATAAAGATTTCTCTTGAGCACACCCTTGATGGAAATTGAGTTATCACTCCTTTTAAAGAAGTCACACCCTCGTTAGTAAACAAGCAATTATAACCTTCCTCACATAGTTGATATATGTATAAAAGGTTATAATTTAAGGATTCAACATGTATTATATGATAAATAATGTGTTGAGGAGAAATGGCTATTTTGCTCATACCTAGTACCTTCTCTAGGTTATTGTCGCCAAAGTAGATACCCTAACTTGGATCATCATTTACTTCATACTCCACAAACATTCATCTCGCTCCGGTCATGTGATTTGTGCATCCACTATCTAGCACCCACTTTGAGCCACTAGAGGAGTAAGCCTAAAAAACAAGTTTACGCCATTGTTTTAGGTACCCAAACTAGGTTGGATCCTTTGCGGTTAGTGACAAGGCATTTGGGAACCCACACACAAGATTTTAGTCTCTTGTAGAGTGGTCCAACATATTTGCATAGACGTAACCAACTTTACTCTTCATAAGTTCATATGATGCATCAAAGTCATGGAACATAGTTGAGTTGACATTTTAGCATCTTTGTCATATTTAACAATTTCAAGAGAGGAAGATGCATGATTTTCATTCTTGACTTGAGATGAACGTCCTTTGACAAAAGCAATGGGCACCTTGTTATTCTTGTGGAGTCTAGCATTTTGCTTTCCTCCTCTAGAATGGCCAAGGCCATCATTGATCAAGGGAGATCTTGTGATCGAGTATGCACTATGCGCATACTTGATCTTCTCCTTGTCAAAGATGCCACCCTTGGGTATGCTCTTGCTCTTTGCCCCTTGAAGCTCATTCTTCAAGTCAAGCACAATATTAGCACATTTGCAAGTTTTAACATTTGAATCCATATTTGATAAGTTTGAGCTTTTAGAGGCCGAAGAGGAGACACTTCACTTGAGAGTGACGAATTGTGTCTCAAGATTCTTGTGGACTTTGTTCGAGTTCACAAGTTCCTCTTGGACAAAAACATTCAAACTCTTGAGACTTGTACAAGTCTCCTTCTTCTTGGCAAGTTCACGTGTTGGAAAGGTCAGACAGTCCTAACCAAGTAAATACTAAATGTTACTCCCGAGAACACGTTTGTAATGATCAATCTTGTCGACTCACGTGCAGCTCACGTGACTGAAAGTTCGGACAATCCGAATCGAGAAACATGTTCAATTCATGTGAGAAAAAGTTCGGACAAATCAAAACCATCGAGGGCAACGTTACTCCCCAGAAACACATTGAAAGGTCCAGACACTCCAAAACTATCGAAGGTAACGTTACTCTCGAAAATGTATTGAAACAAGTTCGAACAGTGTGTATCGAGGTGTATCATTATGTATCGGTGTAAGCTTCAAAACTTTGCATGCTAACCCTCACATTTATTATAATTTCCAATTTATTTAGCACAAATAGGTCTCACAGCAGGTGAATTAGGCCCATAATTAAAGGGAATTGTAGGGACCAATCCAGAAAACAGACCTTCTGGCCAATAAAGCGCATGTATGAGGATTCTTGGGCCCACACGGTGGAGAAAACTGACTAAAAATGATAGGAATCACCCATACCCATGATGGGGTTCCACAAAACAGCCTACCAAAGGAAAAACACCGTGTTTGAGCGCACCAGAAAGTCGGCCGACCCTTGGGTCGTACAACTTGGTTGTCATGCCAAACTCAGTCGGCCTCCACGTGTTGGCTTCTCACGACTTCCTGATAACGATGTTGACTGATTCTACGCATATTCTGGCGCCAAACTGACTTTGGAGGGTATAAATATGGGGTAGAGGCTCACTCTTCTCCACACACCACAAGTTTGAGAATAGTACTCCACTCATAATGTTTAGAGCTGCCCAAGTGGCCATCCAAGTAGAAGGAGAGTGAGGAGGAGCTAGGAGGAGGAGGCTTGGGCTTGTGAAGTCCCTCTTCCACACTCGTACATCTTCAGAAGTTCTGTCGGAATAGTGTAAGAAACTTTCATAAATTTAACACTAGTTTGATTTCTATTCCATAGTAGTTTGCTTTCGTAACTGCTTGTGGGTTTACTACTCTAATTTATTACAGGCTCTAGCTGTAGAATTGCATTCGAAATGATTAGAGTTGTGAATTAGATCTTAAGCATGGTGCTTATGTTAGAGTTCATCAGTGAGTACTTTGTAGACCCACGGATTAAAGAGGTAGATAGTAGATGGTACAACACTATCTGTCCTTAGTAATCCTCCACGTTCGACTACCCATAGGCTCTTGGCAGGAATCGTCCTAGTGTTGCCAGGGGTAAAACCATGCCCGAAGAAAGTAACTGTCATAGACTTTTGTGGCCTAGATCTCAAACCATTGTATTCCTCTCAAATCCTTGCCTACCAAACAAACCGTGTGTCCTTGAGAGAACAAGCTAGAAGATCTCACAGACGTTCCTTGGATTCGATACCCTTGGGAATAATCTTTAAGGGGAAGTGCTAAAAAGGTATTTCCGTGCGCTTGTGGATTCTGTTTTCGAAGAAATACCAACAGGTGTTTCTGGTTCCGTTGCCGAGGAACGGTTGCTCTTGATCTTCGAACCTTGTCCACTCTCATATCTATTTTCTTTTGTTTACTTCTTACCTTTTCACCCCCAATATGGAGCAGCCCACCATTCTTTAGTATCATTGTGACACCTAGCTCTGAAAATGAACCAAGTGAATGCATATGTGTGCCTAGGGCGTTCAACACACATACACGAGTGCATTCACAAAAGGATATACGAAAAATTACCACAGAACAAGATTAATTAAGCACTTTTATTACACAATTCAGAACTTCCTCGAATACAAGCTCTAATGAATATTAATGACAAGTTTGAACAAATGCAGCAGAAATAGACTAATTAAGCAGCTATGAAGCTAACAATACGGTATATGGCGCAGCTCCAATCAACAACACAGGCAAGCTGACCGCAGACATGGCCTAGAACTCCGCATTATCAACGCTATACTCCCAATCCTAACTTGCAACTGTTGGTGGGGGAATTACAAGGGTGAGTACATGTCGTACTCAGCAAGTGTAGAAAGTATGACATGTAGCTGATTCAAATGACGAATATAATAAAGGCTAAGTGTTGAAAAGTACATCAAAACATTTGAAAAGCAGTATATTATACGTATATGAAGTAAACCCATCATAAACCATGTAGTTATCATAATACAGTCCATATTTCATTACCATCATCCATATTCAAAATTTCTCATTACCATTAACCATATCCATTGCCATAAACCATAATATCATCCCAATACCAAAACCAACCATCCCAATACCAAAGTTTCCTTTAATCATGTAGGTCATCCAGGTGCTCTTAATCGGGAGCACGACTATCATGATAGTTTTAATATTCTGCAGAGTTTATACAACTTTACCCATGTGTTTGTGATTTCATCACCCGTCGATGACTAAAGGAAACCTCCATTATGCCAATTACATTTCCTTAGGTGTATGGCCAAGGTATCGCAAAATAGCCTTTACAAAGGGACTACTAGCATGTACGGACCCAGTGAGGTTTCACCAGTGGCGATGTCTCCAACTGAGCAAATCTTCAACCAATGGCCCCCTCTTGTGCCATTCGGATCCCAGGGAGTCCCACCTCAAATACAAACCCAGTGCGACTCCCCTTCCCTGGTGCACCAAATAATCCATGCAATACTAGCAATACCCTAACTAATCAGCTACGCCGCACCCATACTTGGCCTCGTGGTGGCACTGTTGTCCTAGCTTATTCTTGCATGAACCGGTCCTTATATATAAAGGAAGAAACCACCATATCTTCCAACCCATCCACATACCGGGCTTGCTTAGATCACCCATTACCATATCATATTAACCAGTTCATATTAACCATAATCTCATTAATGTGTAATTAAATAGATTAGTTGTTTTCCCATCCCAATTAATTAAGCGAAGCAAAAAGGTAAAAAGCCCTTCCCAACTCTCTACCATGCATTCCGGGTGACAAGGGTGGTTAAACAAAGCTAGTAAACTTCCTATCAAAGGGATTCCCATCAAATTGACACAAGCATGCAGTTTTGAAAACAAACATTTATTGTAAAACGGGATCAATATGTTAAAGGACACTTGCCTTGCTCTTGGGCTTGGTTGGGGTCAAAGACTTCAAAGTCCTGGTGCTGGAGGTCCTCCGCAGCATCTCTAGCGCAAATTCGTCTAAACGACACAATAAACATAGAAGACAAGAATTACAATCAATAAGTGCACATTCATTACTTAATATGTCATGACATGCATGATTAATGCAAATGCAAAGAAAAAGTAGTTAATGAGTTGTTAATGATGTTTACTAACTAGTTCTAATGGTTATTAACAAGTCTATACAGGTTTGGAGTGTAACACCCTCGTTTTCATGCATCATGCCCTACATACATTCATATACATGTTTAACATTAACCCACATAAGAGGAACAAGTTCAAAATTTATTTGGAACAAAACCACACTTAAAATGCTGAAATGTGCGGACTAGTCTGATTTCTCTCTGACAAAAAACGGACTTGTCCATTTTTGCTGCGGACTAGTCTGATTTTGCCTCAGGAAACTTTCGGACTTGTCCGATTTTGTGCGGACTAGTCCGATATTCCAAGATTCCTTGAAAATTTGCTAAGTCCCTAGACTTGTCCGGACTAGTGCGGTGTTCCAGCAGACTTGTCCGTTTTCCTCTCTGACTAAAGTCGGACTTGTCCGATTTTAGACCAGACTTGTCCGATTTTAGACCAGACTTGTCCGATTTTCTCTCTCGACAACTTCGGACTAGTTCGGTCCTTTTCGAACTTGTCCGATATTTCGCGACTCCGAGTTGATCTTTTGTTTTACGACTTGTTTCTTGGGGTTCACGTTATGTGGGCCTAGGGACATCGTGCCTAATTCTTTTAGAGCCCATGTGGGACTCTAAACCGGCCTCTACTCCTCTCAAACTCAAAATCCATCTAACCCTAGCCTCCACCTCTATATAAACAACCCCACCCTTTGGCTTGACATCTATTTGCCACTTTTCCACCCCACCCAAACCCTAGTTCATGGAGAGCCATCATCAGGGAGGGAGCAAGGAGATCCCAAGCAAGAAGAAGAGGAGGAAACGAAAGAGGATCAAGATCTCCACCAAGCTTTCCTTCTTCATCACCAATTCATCTCCAGGTTCATCATCAACCCTAGATCGCCATGATCCAAGTGTTACCTCCAAGTTTCATGATTCATTGGAGTCCTAAACACCTGGTATACCTTCTATTACCTTTTCCTTACGTGAATTCAACCCCTAATCTCCAATTCACGTCGATCTAAAAAACCCTAGATCGCTAGTTCTGCGAAGTGCGGACTAGTCCGGCCTTCTGCAGACTAGTCCGATTTTGCTGACTAAATTATGTTGAATTAATTCTAAAATTTGATCTGATCAACTTCAAACCTGTATAAACTTGTTAAAAGCTATTAGAACTAGATAGTGATCATTAAATGCAATCTATTAACAAATTCTACCTTGCATTTGCATTATCATGCATGTCATGTCATATTGAGTAATATTTGTGCACTCTTTGATTGTGTTTCTTGTTTGTATGTTTATTTTGCGGATTAGACGGATTTGCGCTAGAGAGTGCCACGGAGGATCTCCAGCACCAAGAGTTTGAAGTCTTTTACTTTAATCAACAGCAATAGCAAGGCAAGTGTCCTTGAAGCATATTGATCTAGTTTTGGAATAAATGTTTTGTTTGCAAAACTCCATGCTTGTGTCAATTTGATGGGAATCCTATGATAGGAAGTTTACTAGATTTTTTTAACAACCCTTATCACCTGGAATATACGGTAGAGAGTTGGGAAGGGCTTTTTACATTTTTGCTTCGCTTAATTAACTGGGATGGGAAAACAGCTATACCACTCAACTTAATTATGCATGGATGAGATTATGGTTAACATGAACTGGTAATATGATATGGTAATGGGTGATCCAAGCAAGCCTGGTATGTGGATGGGTTGGATGTTATGGTGGTTTTGCTTGCTTTAGATCTAAGGACCGGTTTGTGGAGCGACCATCCAGGATTTACGGTGCCACCACGAGGCCAAGTATGGATGTGGCGTAGCTGATTAATTAGGGCTTTGCCAGTGCTATTTGGACCATTAAGGATGCTCGGGGAAGGGGTAGTCGGATTGGGTTTGTTGATGGTTGGTGGGACTACCCTGGGATCCGAATGGCTCAGGAGGGGGCCCTTGGTTGAAGATGTGCTCAGTTGGAGACATCGCCACCGGTGAAACCTCAGTGGGGTCTAAATTGGCTAGTAATCCCTTTGTAAAGGCTATTTTGTGATCTCTTGGCCACACACCGACGGAATTCTGAGACGGCATAATAGAGGTTCTAGTCATCGAAAGGTGATGAAATCACAAACACTTGGGTAAAGCGGTACAACCTCTACAGAGTGTGTCTAAAACTATCATGATAGCCGTGCTCCCGGTTATGAGCAACCTGGACCCTCACATGATTAGAGGAAAATTGGGATTTTGAAATTGTTATGGTTGGTATTATGGTTATGGATGGTTATGAATTTAAATCTAGTATTGAATATGGATATTGGTATATGATGATGGATATGGAATATGGACTGTTATTATGATAACTATATGGTTTATACATGTAATATATTGCTTTTCAAGTGTTTTAATGTACTTTTCAGCACTCAAACATTATTATATTCATCATTTGAATCAGCCACATGTCATACTTTACACACTTGCTGAGTACGACATGTACTCACTCTTGCAACCCCCCCCCCAAACAGCTGCAGGTCAGGATTGGGAGTTTAATGGCGATAATGCGGAGTTCTAGGCCGTGTCTGCCGTTAGCTTTGCCTGTGGTGTTGCATGGAGCTGCGCTATACCCTATTGCTTATGCTGCCTAGCTATTTAGTTTATTTCCGCTGCATTAGTTGAACTTGTCATTAACATTTATTAGACCTTGTATTCGAGGATAATATTGTTTGTGTAATAAAATTTGGTTAATTAATCTTGTTCTGTGGTATTTTTCTGTATACTCTTTTGTGAATGCACTCACGTACGTGTGTTGAACGTCCTGGGCACATATATGCGTTCACTTGGTTCATTTTCGGAACCGGGTGTCACAGATTGGTATCACAACCACAGGTTGACCGTATGATGTAGCCTAGATAGAATGGACAGTTTAGAGCACATAGGAGCACTTAGGAATTGATGTGTTTTTCTTTGGTGTGTTGTTTGCTATATATTGTTTGCTTGTGTGCTTAATAGAGGATTTTGGGATGCTTTAGCATTACCATATCCACGTAGGTTAGAGTAGCTAGTTGTTTAGTTTCATATCCCTTGATGTATATAGTTGGGGACGATTTCTAATTGTTATCTCTTGCTTTTCTCCAGATGGTGTGGTCTCGCAACCAGAGGGATGCTAATGATGAGGAGGAGAACCATGGAGCACCTCAGAACAACAATGGGCAAGGACCTGCCCAATGAGCTATTAATATTGAGCAGCTATTGGCTATGCAAAACCAGCTCATGCACACCATGCATGATACAAACTATGGGACAGCTGCAGGCTGGCAATATCAACAATCAGCCCCACATGCCTCCACCGCCACCCCCACCTCCTCATAACCAGTTGGGAGAGTTTATTTGGACTAGGCTGCCAACCTTTGCTCAAGTCGCTGACCCTATGGATGCGGATGGTTGGCTCAAGTCCGTGGAGAAGAAGCTTGCTATTGTCCAATGTAGTGACCGGGAGAAGGTCTTATTTGCTTCTCATCAACTAGTTGGAGCAGCTGCCGGTTGGTGGGATTCACTATGCAATGCTTATGAGAATCAAGAGAGGATTACTTGGGCCGAATTCAGAGAAAGCTTCCGTTCTCATTATGTGCCTGAAGGAGTTATGATTTTGAAGAGGCAAGAATTTGAGAACTTGAGGCAAGGAAAATCGAGTGTGGGTTAATACCTCAACAAGTTCACTCAACTTTCAAGGTATGACCCTGAAGATGTTAGTCGGGACAGCTGAAAACAATACTTGTTCATGAGGGGCCTCAACAATGAAATCCAAGTGCAATTGCTCAATTGTGACTAAGCAAATTTTCAGAAGCTTGTGGACAAAGCAATTGTGGTTGAGAACAAGGTCCGTGAAATGGAACAAGACAACAAGAGGAAGGCGCCATATCAAGGACAGCAACAAGGAAGTAATGTGCACCCTCGCTTTGCGCCGCTCAATGCGCCTTATTTCAGCTCTTCTATTCCTACCCAACGCCCTGGATTTGCACCGCGCCCAACTCAGTTTGTGCAGCAGCGCCCTATTATGCAAGCACCTAGGCCTCCAATGTCTTATGCACCTCGTGCCAACTATTCTGGTGCCAATGCTCAAAACCAAGATCGCCCCCATAATTCTGGTGGATTTAAGAAGTGATATACTTGTGGAGAAGCTGGACACTTTGCACATCAATGTCCTAAGTCAGGCCTTCGTCAAGGAAGCAATGCACTGAGGTAAAACCCAAGACACAATGGAGGACAGCCACATGGGAACCGCAGACAGTAGAATTTTTCTCGTGGCAACGTGAACCATGTCTCTACAAAGGATGCTCAACAAGCGGATGACGTGGTCATTGGTATGTTTCTCGCCAACTCCAACCCCGCGACTATGTTGTTTGATTCTGGAGCATCACATTCATTCATTGCATCGAAGTATGTTGCCAAGTATAGTTTGCCTATATCTCATATGAAGTTTACTCTATTGGTTAAGTCTCCTCGAGGAGAGATGAGGACAAATATAGTATGTCCAAAAGTAAGCCTTAGAATAAGGGGGGCAGACTTCTCCGCCAACCTCATTGTTTTGGATTATCAAGGATTGGACATTATACTTGGTATGGACTGGTTGAGGAAGCACAATGGAGTTATTGAGTGTGCCACGAAGACAGTGAAGTTGACTAATAAAGAAGGGATCACCGTAGAATTTGAAGCAACTCAACATGCACCGAAGCAATTGGAGCTGAATCACATGGACGGTGCCGCAATTGAGGAAATTCTGGTGGTGTGTGAATTTTTGGATGTTTTTCCGGATGAGTTGCCAGGTATGCCACCTGATCGAGACATTGAGTTTATTATTGAATTAATACCTGGAACTTCACCTATAGCTAAGAGGCTATATAGGATGCCTCCTATGGAATTAGCGGAGCTCAAGAAGCAAATTCTTGAGCAACTAGAGAAGGGTTTCATAGACCCAACTCTTCACCTTGAGGAGCGCCCGTGCTGTTTGTGGACAAGAGGGACGGAACCCAAAGGATGTGTGTGGATTATCGAGCTCTCAACGAGGTGACAATCAAGAACAAGTACACCTTTCCATGCATAGAGGACTTGTTTGATCAGATGAATGGTGCTTGTGTCTTCTCTAAGATTGATTTGAGGTCGGGATACTTTCAAATGAAAATTAGACTGTCGGACATACCTAAGACAGCTTTTAGGACGTGGTATGGATCTTATGAGTACACCGTGATGTCCTTTGGTTTGACAAATGCACCTGCCTACTTTATGTACCTCATGAATAAGGTGTTCATGGAGTACTTGGATAAGTTTGTTGTGGTGTTTATTGATGACATTATGATATACTCGAAGGATGAGAAGGAGCATGAGGAACACTTAAGGCTTACGTTGCAGAAATTGAGGGAGCATCAATTGTATGTCAAGTTCAACAAGTGTCAGTTTTGGTTGAGAGAGGTGTCATTTTTGGGTCATATCATCCCGGAGGAGGAGTATCGGTTGACCCCCGAAAAGTGAGAGACGTATTGAAGTGGGAACCACCGCAAAACATAAAGGAAATAAGGAGTTTTCTTGAAATGGCTGGATATTACCGTCGATTCATCAAGGACCTTTCCAAGATAGCCAAGCCAATGACGGAATTGCTAATAAAGGGAAATGCTTTCCAATGGACTCAAGCTTGTCAAAACAGTTTTGAGGAGTTGAAGAAGAGGTTGACAACAGCCCCAGTTTTGGTATTGCCGGATGTAAGCAAGAGTTTTGACATATATTGCGACGCCTCAAGACAAGGACTTGGATGTGTGCTCATGCAAGAAGGTCAAGTGGTCGCCTATGCATCAAGACAATTGAAGAAACATGAGCATAATTACCCAACACATGATTTGAAACTCGCAACCGTGGTACACGCATTGAAGATATGGAGGCACTATATCCTTGGGCATAGGTGTCAAATTTATACGGATCACAAGAGTCTTAAGTATATCTTCACACAAATGGATCTGAATTTTAGGCAACGAAGATGGTTGGAGCTCATCAAAGATTATGATTTGGGGATCAACTATCATCTGGGAAAAGCCAACGTAGTGGCCGATGCTTTGAGTAGAAAAGGAGTAAGTCATCAACTAACAGTTCGAGAGTTGCCATCCGAGTTATGTAAGGATTTCGAATGGTTGAACCTCCGATTTGTGAATGAGATGGGAATAATGGAGTTAAATCCAACCCTAGAGCAAGAAATTCGAGAAGCACAAGCCACGAATGAGGAAATTCAGGAAATCAAGGAAAGGACCCAAGAGGGGAGAGAATTCAGATTTGATGAGGATGAACATGGTACCCTATGGCTTGGTAAGAGGATTGTTGTGCCTAATGTGAAGCGCATTCGGTTGACAATAATAAAAGAGGCACATGACTCACCATACTCAATTCATCCTGGTTGTACAAAGATGTACAAAGACTTGAATACTTGCTATTGGTGGGATAGCATGAAGAAGGACATAGCTGAATACGTAGCATTGTGTGATGTGTGCCAATGAGTAATGGCGGAACATCAAAGGCCAGCCGGATTATTGCAACCATTAAAGATTCCATAGTGGAAGTGGGAAGAAATCAGTATGGACTTCATAGTTGGTTTACCACGTACTCAGTCCGGTTACGACTCAATTTGGGTAATTGTGGGTCGGTTAACTAAGTCAGCCCACTTTATTCCCGTCAAGACCACCTATAATGGAGAGAAATTGGCGGAACTGTATATGGAAAGAATAGTATGTTTGCATAGAGTTCTGAAGAAGGTAGTCTCGGATAGAGGTTCACAATTCACTTCCAGGTTTTGGCAAAAATCGCATGAAACTCTGCGAACGAGGTTGAATTTTAGTTCAGCATATCACCCTCAAATGGATGGACAAACCGAGAGGACCAATCAAATTTTGGAAGACATGTTAAGAGCTTGTGCTTTGAAGCATAGGAAAAGTTGGGACAAGAGATTGCCATATGCAGAATTTTCATACAACAATAGTTACCAAGCAAGCTTGAAAATGTCACCATATGAGGCGCTTTATGGAAGGAAGTGTAGGACACCTTTATTCTGGAATAAGGCAGGAGAAACTCAAGTATTTGGTCAGGATGTGTTGCAAGAAGCCGAAAAGCAAGTCCAAATAATTCGTGAAAACTTGAGGGCTGCCCAATCAAGACAAAAGGGCTATGCGTACAATAGGAGAAGGAAATTAACCTTTGAAGTGGGAGATTTTGTTTACCTCAAGGTGTCACCAATGAGGGGTCATAAGAGGTTTAACATAAGAGGCAAGCTAGCACCTCGCTACATTAGATCATTCAAGATTTTCGACAAAAGAGGAGAAGTAGCGTAGAAGTTGGAGATGCCAACTCATCTTTCAGATGTACATGATGTCTTTCATGTTTCCCAGCTCAAGAAGTGCTTGAGAGTACCGGAAGAACAAGTGCCAATGGAAGGATTGGAATTAGAGGCAGATTTGACTTATGCCGAGCAACCGGTCGAAGTATTGGAAACCAAGGAGAGAGTCACAACGAACAAGGTTATTCGATGGTGTAAAGTTCAATGGAAGCACCACATAGAAAAAGAAGCAACATGGCAATTGGAGGATGATCTCAAGAAGGAATTTCCCTATCTCTTCTCTTTCGCGTCGAACCCCGAGGGCGAGATTCATATTAAGGGGGGTAGGTTTGTAACACCCTCATTTTCATGCAGCATTCCCTACATACATTCATATACATGTTTAACATTAACCCACATAAAGAGGAACGAGTTTAAAATTGATTTGGAACATTTAAAATTGATTTGGAACAAAACCGCACTAAAATGCTGAAAAGTGCGGACTAGTCCGATTTTAGTGAGGACTAGTCCAATTTCTCTCTGTCTAAAAACGAACTTGTCCGTTTTTAATGCGGACTAGTCCGATTTTGCCTCTGGAAACTTTTGGACTTCTCCAATTTTGTGCGGACTAGTTCGATATTCCAAGAATCCTTGAAAATTTGCTAAGTCCCTGGACTTGTCCGGACTAGTCTGGTGTTCTAGCGGACTTCTCTGTTTTCCTCTCTAAATAAAGCCGGACTTGTCCGATTTTAGGCCAGACTTGTCCGATTTTCTCTCTAGACAACTTCGGACTAGTCTGGTCCTTTTCGGACTTGTTCGATATTTCGCGACTCCGAGTTGAGCTTTTGTTTTACGACTTGTTTCTTGGGGTTCACATTAAGTGGGCCTAGGGACGTCGTGCCTAACTCTTTTAGAGCCCATGTGGGACTCTAAACCGGCATCTACTCCTCTCAAACTTAAAATCCATCTAACCCTAGCCTCCACCTCTATATAAACAACCCCACCCCTTGGCTTGACATCTATTTGCCACTTTTCCACCCCACCCAAACCCTAGTTTATGGAGAGCCATCATCAGGGAGGGAGCGAGGAGATCCCAAGCATGAAGAAGAGGAGGAAACGAAAGAGGATCAAGATCTCCACCAAGCTTTCGTTCTTCATCACCAATTCATCTCCAGGTTCATCATCAACCCTAGATCGCCATGATCCAAGTGTTACCTCCAAGTTTCTTGATTCATTGGAGTCCTAAACACCTGGTATACCTTCTATTACCTTTTCCTTACGTGAATTCAACCCCTAATCTCCAATTCACGTCGATCTAAAAAACCCTAGATCGCTAGTTCTGCGAAGTGCGGACTAGTCCGGCCTTCTGCAGACTAGTCCGATTTTGCTGACTAAATTATGTTGAATTAATTCTAAAATTTGATCTGATCAACTTCAAACCTGTATAAACTTGTTAAAAGCTATTAGAACTAGATAGTGATCATTAAATGCAATCTATTAACAAATTCTACCTTGCATTTGCATCAATCATGCATGTCATGTCATATTGAGTAATATTTGTGCACTCTTTGATTGTGTTTCTTGTTTGTATGTTTATTTTGCGAATTAGACGGATTTGCGCTAGAGAGTGCCGCGGAGGATCTCCAGCATCAAGAGTTTGAAGTCTTTGACCCTAATCAACAACAAGAGCAAGGCAAGTGTCCTTGAAGCATATTGATCCAGTTTTGGAATAAATATTTTGTTTGCAAAACTGCATGCTTGTGTCAATTTGATGGGAATCCTATGATAGGAAGTTTACTATCTTTGTTTAACCACCCTTGTCACCTAGAATATACGGTAGAGAGTCGGGAAGGGATTTTTACCTTTTTGCTTCGCTTAATTAACTGGGATGGGAAAACAGTTATACCACTCAACTTAATTATGCATGGATGAGATTATGATTAAAATGAACTGGTTAATATGATATGGTAATCGGTTATCTAAGCAAGCCTGGTATGTGGATGAGTTGGATGTTATGGTGGTTTTTCTTGCTTTAGATCTAAGGACCAGTTCGTGGAGCGACCATCCATGATTTACAGTGCCACCACGAGGCCAAGTATGGGTCCAGCGTAGTTGATTAATTAGGGCTTTGCCAGTGCTATTTGGACCATTAAGGATGCTCGGGGAAGGGGTAGTCGGATTGGGTTTGTTGATGGTTGGTGGGACTACCCTGGGATCCGAATGGCTCAAGAGGGGGCCCTTGGTTGAAGATGTGCTCAGTTGGAGACATCGCCACTGGTGAAACCTCAGTGTGCTCTAAATAGGCTAGTAATCCCTTTGTAAAGGCTATTTTGTGATCTCTTGGCCGCACACGGACGGAAGTGTGAGACGGCATAATAGAGGTTCTAGTCATCGAAAGGTGATGAAATCACAAACACGTGGGTAAAGCGGTACAACCTCTTCAGAGTGTGTCTAAAACTATCATGATAGTCGTGCTCCCGGTTATGAGCAACCTGGACCCTCACATGATTAGAGGAAAATTGGGATTTTGAAATGGTTATGGTTGGTATTATGGTTATGGATGGTTATGAATTGAAATCTGGTATTGAATATGGATATTGGTATATGATGATGGATATCGAATATGGACTGGTATTATAGTAACTATATGGTTTATGATGGGTTTGTTTCATATACATGTAATATATTGCTTTTCAAGTGTTTTAATGTACTTTTTAGCACTCAACCATTGTTATATTTGTCATTTGAATCAGCCACATGTCATACTTTCCACACTTGCTGAATACGACATGTACTCACTCTTGCAATCCCCCCCCCCCAAACAGTTGCAGGTCAGGATTGGGAGTTTAATGGCGATAATGCGGAGTTCTAGTCCATGTCTACCATCAGCTTTGCCTGTGGTGTTGCATTGAGCTGCGCTATACCCTATTGCTTATGCTGCCTAGCTGTTTAGTTTGCTTATTTAGTTTATTTCCGCTGCATTAGTTGAACTTGTCATTAATATTTATTAGAGCTTGTATTCAAGGATAATATGGTTTGTGTAATAAAATTTGGTTAATTAATCTTATTCTGTGGTAATTTTCTGTATACTCTTTTGTGAATGCACTCGCGTATGTGTGTTGAACGTCCTGGGCAAACATATGCGTTCACTTGGTTCATTTTTGGAATTGGGTGTCACATGGAGTTGATTCAAATCAATTTGGAATTAATTCGGCAGAAAACAGTCATCCAGATCGGACTATTACGCTGTAGGGCCAGACTAGTGTGCCCTTCGCAGAAAACAGCGGATTAGAGTTTTCAAGATCGACGTGAATTTGGAGAAATGGGGTTGAATTCACATAAGAAAGAGGAAGTAGAAGGTATACCAGGTGTTTAGAACTCCAATGAATCTAGGGTTTTGGAGGCAACACTTGGATCTTGACGATCTAGGGTTGATGAAGGAACTTGATGGTGGATTGTTGATGAAGAACGAGATCTTGATGGAGATCTTGATCCTCTTTCGTTTCCTCCTCTTCTTCTTCTTGTTTGGGATCTCCTTCTCCCTCCTTGATGGCGGCTCTCCACGAACTAGGGTTTGTGGACTTTCAATTGAGGCAAAAGGATGTAAAGTCAAGGGGTAGGGTTGTTGATATAAGGGTGGAGGGCTAGGGTTTGATTGATTTCGAGTTTGGTGAAGGTGGAGGCCTATGTGGGGTCCCACATGGGCTCCAAAAAGAGCTATACACGACGTCCTTAGGCCCACTTAAGGTAAAACCCAAAAACACGTCGTGAAACAAAAGATCAACTCGGAATCGCGATCACCGGACAAGTCCGAAAAAGGCCAGACTAGTCCAAAATTAGTCATATAGATATCGGACAAGTCTGGACTAGACATCGGACAAGTCCAAACTTAGTCAGAGGAAAAACAGACAAGTCTGGCCAAAACCGGAAAAGTCTATGGAATTGGCAAAATTTCAAGGTTGGGATGAATGGACTAGTCCTTTATGGGCCGCAAAAAACCAAAAATTGTTCAGAGACGAAACCGGACTAGGCCGCATCAAGAAGGGACAAGTCCGAAGAAGGTCAGAGAGAAATCGGACTAGTCCGCACCAAAAACGGACTAGTCCGCACTCCCCGGAACTTTTGAGTGCGGTTTTGATTCTAATTCATTTTAAACTCATTCCTTTATATATGACTTAATGTTAAACATGTATATGAACTTATGCAATGCATGATGCACGAAAATGAGGGTGTTACAATTATGCCCCAAAGAGCGAGTTTTGCAAGCCACCACCGTCAGCGGAACCTATTTGCTCAACCAGCTATGAACTCCACCCTCACTTTATAGCCATGGTTTGAGAACAATCCGTCTCAGGAACGGATTGTGAAAACCCCTATCACATCTGCGAGAGTTTGAACAATTGTGTTCTTGCCTTTTAATTAAAGGCATGACACAAGCAACTCTTAAATGGAAGTTGTTACCTTTTTTCCTAAAGGAAAAAAGTGAAGCAACGGTACACCCATAATGTTAGGAAAACAAACAGTGATTGGAGAGAATTACGAGACAAATTTTGTCTTGCTTTCATGCCAATATCTCGAATTGTTTCTTTACAAATGGAAGTACTAGGCTTCCAATAGATGAAGAAGGAATGAATAGGTGCAACTTGGGATAGATTTTCACTTTTGCAAAATTCCAGCTCAGATTTGTTAATCCTTGATCCGTTGTTATTGCATCATTTCATCATGGGACTACACAAAGAGTCTGCCCTATATCTCGGCATTACGGCTAGATGGTCTTTCCTCCATAAGACACTGAAAGAAGGGAAGAAACTTCTTGATCGATATCTAGAAAATGACTAATTCATTACGAGTCTTAACAAAGCTACTCCGGAGGAAGCCACGTTGATCATCGAGGACACTCCTATAACCAAGGAAGAGCCAGAGCCATGCCCATCACTTGCCTTGCCTGTAGAATCCTCTCCCAAACCTAAACCACCAAAGGATGAAGAAATTCAACCTTCGGAATACCCATTCCACTTCAAGGAAGAGACTTTTTAAGACAATGGAAATACCTTGAAGTAAAAATATCATAGGAAGCCATCACGGCCTCCAACTCCACCTGACCCGCCTGATGGAGTATTCCTCCAAGGGATGGTCAAGGAGTTGACCTCTATCTTGAGTTTGGAATGGACACCAGAAGTTGAGAACTCACTCGCGCGATATCCTTCAGATGATCTCACCCTTGGCCACCATTCTATGCCATATTAGAGGAGCAACAATGCGAGTCCTATATAATCCCTATGTTGGAACAAATATCATTTCTTATACTTATGCTCTCGCCATTTTGGGCGATGTGCCAGTGGCAACAACACAAAAATTCTTCTGAGATACTTTTGGAAATATTCTTGAAGGATATGGGATTTTGCAAAAGGTGTCGGTAAGACACAAAAATGTTGAGGTTCTCCTCGATTTCCATGAGTTCGAAGCCCGAGACTTTGACATTATGATCGGGGTACCCATTGAGAAATTTCTCATGGAAATACCCTCTGAGGAAAACCTCAATATAAATCTTGGATGGAATAAAATTTCCATTCTCATTTTGGGTTCAAAAAACACATCTGCAGAACCACCCCTCCAAGATGGGCCATTTGAGGAGGTTAGGATTGATAAATACCTAGAACCTCCTGAAGGAGAAGGAGAACAAGATTTCACCCAAGAAGAGGATGGACTTTAGGAGACATTTGGATTGCCAAAAGAAGAGCTCACACCCAAACCTCCTATTGAGCTCAAAATCATGCCTCCGGGCCTAAGCTATGCTTTTTTAAATGGAGATTTGGAAGACCCTGTCATCATAAGTGACAAGGTTTTAGATGAGAAAACACTCGAACTCATAGCCATGTTATAAAAGCATAGGACTGTTTTTGGCTACTCACTCCAAGACCTCAAGAGCATCAACCCTGCTCTTTGCACCCAACACATTCGCATTGACCACGATAGTACACCCTCACGAGAGCCTCAATGACAGTTAAATAATATGATGCGTGAGGTTGTCAAGAAGGAGGTCTTGAAACTCCTTCATGTCGGGATTATCCCGTGCCTCATTGTGAGTGGGTCAGTCCAGTCCAAGTAGTACCAAAGAATGGAGGGATGCGGTTGTTCAGAATGAGAAGAATGAGTTAATTCCTCGACGAACCGTCACGGGATGGAGGATGTGCATTGATTATCAAAAAACTCAACAAGGCAACTAGGAATGATCATTTTCCACTGACCTTCATCGATGAGACGTTGGAACGGTTGGCAAAACATTCCTTCTTCTGTTTTCTTGATGGATATTCGGGCTAACATCAAATTCCCATCCATCTCGACGATCAATGTAAGATGACATTCACTTGTCCACATGGAACATACGCCTACCGCCAAATGTCTTTTGGACTGTGTAATGCACCCGCCTCTTTTAAAAGGTGCATGATGTCTATCTTTTCCGACATGATTGAGGAAATTATGGAAGTTTTCAAGGACAATTTCTCCATCTATGGAAAACTTTCGATCATTGTCTGGAAATTTTGGCAAGGTCTTACAAAGATGCCAAGAGAAGGACCTGGTGCTTACTTGGGAGAAGTGCCACTTTATGTTTCGTAAAGGTATCGTTCTTGTACACTTAGTGTCTGAGAGGGGGATAGAGGTGGACAAAGCCAAAATTGAAGTTATTGGACAACTTCCATCTCCTGTCAACAAAAGGGGAATCCACAGCTTCTTAGGTCATGCTTAGTTCTATCGATGATTTATCAAGAATTTCTCCAAAATTGCTAGACCCCTCACAAACTAATTAGCTAAGGATGCTCCCTCTGATTTCGATGAGGAGTGCCTTAAATCCTTTGATACACTCAAAAAGGCACTTGTCTCGGCTCCAATCATCCAACCCCTGATTGGACGCTTCCATTCGAAATCATGTGTGATGCCAGCAATTTTGTTGTTGGTGCAGTCTTAGGCCAAACCAAAGATAGGAAGCATCACGCCATAGCCTACGATAGCAAGACTCTAACAGGAGCACATCTCAATTATACCACTAAGGAAAGAGTGCTCCTGACAGTAGTCTTTGCTATCGATAAGTTTAGGTCCTATTTGGTTGGAGCTAAGGTCATTGTCTACACAGTGCATGCTACCTTGAATTTTTTTTCACCAAAAAGGATGCTAAACCAAGGCTAACCCAATGGATTCTCCTACTCCAATAATTTGATTTTGACATTCAGGATAAGAAAGGAGAAGAGAATTCCGAAGAGGATCATCTATAACGTATGGAAGTGACACAACATATGAACGTACCCATTAATGACTTCCTACATCATGACATGTTGCTCAAGGTGATCGACTCTCACCCTTGGTACGCGGATATCATGGACTTCATGGTCACGGGGTATGTACCGCCAAGGGAAAACGAAATGAAGCTCATTTATAAGAGTCGTAGACACCTATGGGATGACCCATATCTCTATCACGTATGTGCTGATGGCCTTCTTAAAAGGTGTGTCCCCACTATCGAAGGCACCAAAATCATTGAAAAATGCAATGTTGGCTCCTATGGAGTCCATTACGGTGTTTACCATACTCAGGCAAATATCTGGCAAAGTGGATTCTATTGGCATTCTATGTATGAAGATACCAAGGAATTCATTCGCTGATGTTGGAAATGCCAAAAAGTGTGGAGGAATCTCGTAATGCCATACCCCTCACATATAATCTCCAAGTTGAATTATTCGATGTGTGGGGTATTGACTTCATAGGACCTTTTCCAAAGTCCCATGATTGCGAGTATGTTCTGGTGGTCATCGATTATGAGTCAAAATGGGTAGAGACATTGTCTTGCAAAAATGCTAACTCCCGCCAAACTAGGAAAATGTTCCACTAGATCATTTTCCCATGCTTTGGCACTTCCTGAATAGTCATAAGTGATGGAGGGTCTAATTTCATTGATAAGACCTTTCGAAGCTTTCTGAGGGAGCTTTGAGTTCATCATAACATTTCTACTCCCTACCACCCAAAAACAAGCGGTCAAGCATAAACATGTAACAAGCAGATCAAGAACATTCTGCAAAAGACCGTCTTGGAAATGGGAACGGGTTGGAAGCATAAAGTACCCGATGCACTGTGGTCATATCAAACTGCCTACAAGACACCCATTGGCATGTCTTATTTCCAACTTGTCTATGGGAAGACCTTTCATCTTCCTGTAGAGTTGGAACATAGAACTCATTGGGCCATAAAATGTTGGAACATGGATCTTAACACGACTGGGAATCAAGGTTTGAGGCAAATGTCTGAACTTGAATAATGGAGGAAAAGCCTTACCATAGTGCCAGGATCTATAAAGAGAAAACCAAGAGGTGGCACGATAAAAGAATTACGCCTAAGGAGTTCAAGCCCGGAGATAGAGTCCTACTTTTCAACTCCTAGTTCAAACTTTTTGGACATGGGAAATTAAAAAAGTAAATGGTAAGGTCCCTATATTGTGGTAGATACTTCATCTGATGGATCAATTATAGTCCAAAATGATGAAGGTCATGTATTCAAAGTATATGAGCATCGTCTCAAGATCTTTTTAGAGCCCGAAGCAAATTTGGACAAAGAGGAAGACGTAGTCAATTTGATTGACTTTATCGCTTTCCTTGGAGTTTGGTTAAATTTTCAATGTTCAATAAAGCAAATTCTAACCCTCACCACTCCTTTTCAATCATCCCACTATTCCCATTTGGCTAAGTAGGAAAGAAGTAAAATGGAGAATATCATAAATACTTTCCTACTTAGGACCTAGGCACTTATTTATTTTGATTCCATCATAAGAAGTGCCTTTGTCAAATAAATTGTGACTCACCGGTGTAGGTAAGGCAGGTAGAGTCTTTCACTTTTCCATGTTTTATGTCAAATAATGATAGGTACAAGAACCAGTGTGGGGGAGGTGCAAAAGACCTCCCAAAGCGCAACACGCCCACACCATCATGAAAGAACAATACATGACATCGCATGAAGGATCACAAGAAGATTCAACCAAGCCATGATGGCTTTGCCCACCCTTCTTCATTAAGGCGATGGTTTGCGCTCTCATACCTCTTATCTTTCTATACCTGATTTTGGAGTTAAATTTGATTATGCATGATAATATCATTAAAATCAACTCAATGGAAACTAAAATTTGGCAATTTCATATATCATATTTTGCTAGAGAATGGAATATGTATACACCTCTTTCAATTTCATTACCTTGTTCTTGAAACCAAATGTTAATTTAGGAAAACATGTCATCTAAGTATTTGATTGGTGTTATATGGTAAAGGAGTGAAACATGGAAACTCTCCATGCTAGAATTGAATTTTGGTATTGCAATTTTTGAAGTCATGAGATTTTTGCCTACCTCCTCATAAGAACACAAATTCCCACAAAGGCCAAATAATGCAACTTATTGAAAAACACATGCATATGCCACTTGCATTTTCATTGAACATTGTCAAACTCTTGACTATATTGAGTGACTTGCATGAAATCTTTGATTAGGAATTTCTTGTGCACTCCACCATATTCCATGATTTTCACACATCCCCCATTAAAAGATACTCCATGCAAATTGTACAAAATCCTCTCTTAATAAAAAGATGAACAAAAAGGAGTAGAAGGCATGACTATAAGAGCTCTCAAAAGAATTCAAAAGAAAAAGAATTCAAAAAAATAGAGCCAATAAGTAGCTGTTGACAGTTCTTAACACCACAGGTCATCTCCGATAAGAGATGAGATCCGCAAACGCACGAAAGATATGATTGTAGCATTTCACCCAAGAGTATTCCCAAGGGTATCATATTTATCCCAAAGGAAGGCAATGGAGTAAAGTAAACACTACTCTTATGATCAAGCTATGGGATACTAATAAATTATGATGACAGGTGTAAGTTGATAATATGGGTAGTGTGACACACACCTAAGAAATCTATTCTAAAGGGGTAAATGATTCCTAAGGGAGATTAGACTAAGAAATAGAGAGTTGCTCCTATAATACTTCTAATATACATAAACATAGCCTAGGTTAGGTACTAATGAGCATGTTAATGGTGAATCCTTATGCTATGTTTTTCAACACATGGGCACGTGCTTACCCTGGTCGACCAGGCAACTCCCGCCAAGAGCCTACGTTGTAGCCGAACGTGGAGGATTACAATGGATGGATAGGGCTGTCACCACCTACCACCTGCCTCTACAACCCGTGGACTACGAGATAATTCATCGCTACTTAACTACCCTAGTACCATGCTAGCATATTAAGTAAATACCTTAAGAGCCATGGCACAAGCCATCCTAAGGCAATGAACTAAATCATCATTGAAACCAATGTTGAATCATAGCACGATTATTCATATTAACATGATCATATCATAACTACTTAGAATATTGTGGGGGTTTATAGTGTTGATGATGATAAGATGATAACGTTAATGTGCAATCGTAAAGACTATACCTACCACATACATGGATTACACAATCAAACAAGAAACGCTTCTTCCAAGCATATGTATAAAGGAAGACTAAAGATCATTTTTATTATGCATAAAGTCACAAATACAAGAAGGAATACATGAGCCATACCTTTCCAGAATTGGAATTGGGAAGAGAGACTACCTCTACTCCTTTCACAATTTGGACATTGGATGAGAGACTCCCTCTACTCCTTTCCCAATATGGAATTGGTACTAGCACTACAGAAATCGCGAAAATAGACAATGACCAGAATAATTGACGACGGGGCCGTCGTCTTTTAAATAACTGACGATGGCTAAATCCAACTGTCGTCAATAATCCCCTAATTAACGACAGTTGATCTAGTACCATCGTCAACGGCTTAAAGATGACGGTGGACATTCGTCAATTAGGACCCGTCTTTAATATGTGCAGAAACCGGGTCCACCCGAGCCGTAATGGACGACGGCCCAGTTGTACCGTCGTCCATAGTAGCTTATCGAAGACGGTTAACCTAGAACTGTCGACGGTAAGGCTTCTGGCCTTATAGAAGATGGTTCACCATCGACAACAAAGGCCTCATCAAAATGGGCCGAAAACTGGGCCCACCTAAGTCATAATCGTCGATGGTGACCTAACACCGTCGACTATACCGAACTATTTTCTGCTCCCGCACGACCAAGTCCTCATTTGCCTCCTTCCTCATTCGCGCCGAAGCCACCCGTCGCGCCACATTTGGAGCACCGCCATCGCTCGTCGTTGGACCACCGTCGTCGCCCGTCGTTGGAACACCACCATCGCCCAGAGGTACGCCGCCCCCTCCCACCTGCCTTCTCCCCACCGCCTTTGCCCTCCGTACGCTGCCCCTTCCTCCGTGCACCGCCTCCCCACCGCCTACTCCCGCCGTGCGTTGCCCCTTCCCGTGGTGCGCCACCCTCTTCCACCACCAGCACCTCCTCCCAGTGCCTCCTCCCCACCACCACCATGCAGTGCCACCGTGTGCCGCCCCCTCCCCACTTTGCCCTGCTGTCCATCTCATTTTCCATTAATTTTTTCTTCATTTTGTACTTGAATTTGCTGTTGTGTGCATTACATGTTGAGCTTTGCAAATGATTAGAGAGAGAGGAGAGAGGGAAAGGTAGAGGGAGAGTGTCACGACGGCAGCATTGGGATGGAGAAACAGCTAGGGTTTGAGTCGAAGCTGTCACCGCTAGACCTGCGATATGAGAGAGTGGAGTTTGAGTGTCGTCACTGGTGGCCACTTCACCGCTCACTTCCCTGACGATGGCGTGTTGAGGGCCAGGGGTTGTGACAGAGAGAGAGAGAGAGAGGGAGGGAGATGAGGAGAGAGGGAGAGAGGAGATGATCGTGATGGCCAGCCTGGCACGACCCAATTAAAAGGCAGCCCGACAAGCCCGATAGTGGGCCCGTAGATGACGGTGGGCCCGTAGACGATAGTGGGCCCACTAACAGTTACCTCATATATAAAACGATTTTTCTCTGCCGAGTCCGGTCAAACCCTAGCCGCCACTCGGTCATCTGCCTCCTCCCGATTCCTCCGCCTCCTTCTTGCCTCGTCCGATCTCCTTCCTGCATCCTCGGATTCCCCCGTCTCTCTCCCCTGGGTTGTGGTCGTGCCGTCCCCTCTGGTTCTCTCTCGCATGGTCGTAGCATCACGCCCTCCCCTCCTATTCTCCTTCATGTGGTCGCAGCATCGCACACTCCCATCGTGTGGTTGCACCTCTGCCACACCGACAAAGGACGGTGCCCACGGGTCTTGACCCAGTGGCCAGGGCGGCGACGACCTCTCACTCGACCAACAATTTTCTAGGGGGAACTTGTGCAGAGGAGAGCGACTAGAGACTGGCGTGGTCCATGCCTGTGCCACAATTTTTTGAAAACTAGGTAGCCTCTGGCCAGAAGATTCAAACCGGAATTGTTGTGTTTTTCGTGGATGTGGCTGAGGATGAAGCAAAAGCGGGCATTGGTCTGAGAGAGATGATGATAGCGGCAGCATGCACTAATCCGGATAAGCCAATTCCCACTCCAGTGTTGCAAAATACATGGTCCAAGCGAGCTAGGGTAGCTCGTTGCTCTAAGTATACCTTCGTCCTTGAAGCGAAAACTCAATTAGCTCACTCGACCACGACCCTCTATCGCGGAATCCACCTTCTCTCCCTCTCTCCTCATCTCCCTCTATCTCTCTCTCTCCCTCTACCTTTCCCTCTCACCACATCCCCATCTCCCTTTCTCTCTCTCTCTCCCTCTCTCCATCATTGGGCTCCTTTCTCGGCGACCTCATGTTGGTCATCGAGGTAGTGCTGGTACACGTACTAGAGGAACCCCCACAGGGCCTTGATGCTCGTCATCTTGTCCCCAAACAGCACCACAGCGAACACGAGCACCAGCGGTAGTGCCACCGTGCTTGTCACTTTGGCGAACAACAACGACACCGTGCTCGCCACCGTATGCCTGCTATAACCGTATAGCAGTTAGGCCCCTTTTTACTTTAAGAACTACACCAGATAGGAGGGTGTAGTGTTAAAAGGTGGCGTCATGAGCACGCTCTGCTCGGTCACTCTTGGGTGGGTTTAGGACCTATCTGCTTATTTTTAGGGCCCTGACATGACATAATAATGAAACTTATAATGATTCGTCTGCTTTGAAGGTGTACTCTCAAACATGGCTGAAGACCGCACTTGGATGTATACTGGATGGAAAAAGAATGGAAGGCACTGAGAGGAGTGGTTCACCAAGACGAATGCTTTCATATAACGAGCTTTCTCGTTGTCAAACAACGGCAAGGTGTGGTGCCCATGTATCAAATGTCAGAATATGAAGTGTTTCGACAAAGTGACGTTGACGTATCACTTGTGTGGAAATGGTTTCATGCAACATTATGAGTTGTGGACATTTCATGGTGAGACACCTTCTCAAGTCGTAGAAGATTGAGATGAGGATGACAACACTGGGGTTGATAGGATGGACGAGATGCTTGAAGCCATAAATCCTGAATTGACAGAGGATCCTCCTACAACAGAGGTTAAAGAGTTCTTCAAGCTTGTCGAAGCTTCTGAACAGCCATTGCATGAACACACCATAGTGACAATCCTCAGTTTCTTGACTAGATTTATGGCAATTAAGTCTAAGTATTCCTTTTCCAACAACTGCTACAACAATCTCACCAAATTGATCAGTGATGTCCTTCCACAGCCTCATAAATTGCCTAAAGATATGTATCATTGTAAGAAATTGTTTTCTATGCTTGGTATGGACTATGAGAAGATTGATATATGCCGAGACAATTGCATGCTTTTCTAGAAATAGCATGCCAATGAGAACAAGTGTTTAAAATGTGATAAAGCAAGATTTGTCGAAGTTGTTAATGATGACGGTACAAAAGTAATGACTGAAATCTCACAGAAGCAGCTTCGCTACTTGCCTGTCACACCTAGGTTGAAGTGCTTGTTTCTCTCAAAAAATACACCCAGACACATGAGGTGGCACAAAGAAGGTCGACGTGAGAACGACGAAATGATGGTGCACCCGTCCGACGGTGAGGCATGGAAAGCGCTTGACCGCTTCGATCCACATTTTGCCAATGACGCGAGAAGTATTCGCATCGGGTTGGCGACAGATGGCTTCTCACCATTTAGTACAAACGCAACACCATACTCTTGTTGGCCCGTGTTCGCAATTCCGTACAACTTACCACCATCTCTTTGTATGAAGTATGAGTTCATGTTCCTTTGCCTTGTTGTACCTAGACCAGATCTTCCTGGTTCACGACTAAACATGATGTTGAAGCCGTTGATTGAAGAGTTGAAAATGTTATGGACAGGAATCGAAGCGTATGACTGTTACAAAAAACAGAAATTCAACCTTCGAGCTGAATACTTGTGGTATGTCCATGATTTTCCAGCTTACGGCATGGTTTCTGGCTGGAGCACTCATGGTCATTTCACATGTCTGATATGTGCTTCAGATACATAATGTTTTTGTTTAAATCATGGTGGCAAGATTTGCTACTTTGATTGCCACAGACGTTGGTTACTGCCCAATCATGTATTTAGACAACAGAAAGATGCCTTCAGTAAGGACACTATTGTCAAAAAAGGACCACCACAATGTCTCAATGGGTCAGAGATTGCTGAACAATTGAACAACTTAGTGGCAGATGAAGGCCGTCCTGGATATTTTGTTGGTTACGGTGAGGACCACAATTGGACTCATATATAAGCACTATGGGAGCTACCGTATGTGAAGCCCTTAATTCTAATGCATAACATTGATGTCATGCACCAGGAACGTAACATGAGTGAATGCATCATAAGCACATGCTTCGATTTGATGGGAAGAACAAAAGATAATATAAAGGCTCGTAAGGATTTGACAGAGGTTTGTAAACGTCCAACTCTTGAGCTAACCAAATCTGGTGGCAAACCGCACGATTCTTTCTCTCTTCGACCAAAAGAAAAGAAAGAAGTCTTAGAATCATTGAAAACGTTGAAATTTTCAGATGGTTATGTTGCTAGCCTGAGACGAGCTGTAAATGTTAGGACCGGAAATCTCACAGGATTGAAAAGTCATGATTATCACATAATCATGGAAAGACTTCTGCCAGTTATGTTTCAGGGCTACATTGACGATGCGGTGTGGAAGGTGTTAGCCGAGCTTAGCTACTTTTATAGACAGATTTGTGCTAAAAAAATCACAGCCGAGATGATGGAGAAGTTGGAAAAGGAGATACCAGTGCTTTATGTAAGAAAAAGTTTTCTCTCCAGGGTTCTTCAATCCAATGCAACATCTCCTAATCCATCTTCCATATGAACCTAAAGTGGGCGGCCCTGTGCAATATAGGTGGATGTATCACGTTGAAAGAGAACTTAGGTGTCTTAAACTAATGGGTCGCAATTGCGCAAGGGTTGAAGGATGCATCGTCGAAGCATACTCCATTCAGTAGATAGGATACCTTTCAAGCGTCTATTTTGCAAAAGAACACAATGTTAATGTTTCTACATTGCAGTACAATATGGATGAAGCGCCCCCGTGTAGCAGCCTCTCCATTTTTAAAACGAGAGGCACCACTGTTGGTAGTGGCATGAGCTACGATGCTGAACCAGATAAAAGGACGATTGCTTTGATGTACATGTACGCTAATATAGAGGGGATGAACAAATATTTTCGGTAAGTGTTTGTTCAACATCTATAATAATTAGCGTGTTAAGTTATACATATATGCTAATCATTATGTTTTTCCTTATTTAGTGAGTTCGATCAACAAAATTGGAAATCTAAGCAACAACCTACGAGCAGACAAATACAAGCGATGCGATATTATGGTGTACATGGAGGGCTTAACTTCCTATCCTAGTTTCATGCATAGTGCAAAAAAGAAGTCGGCGTCTATGGAGAATTACGACAACTGTCCTACGGTTCTATTAAAATTAAAAGCTACGATCGATACGACGTCAATGGGTTTCGATTTTGTTCAATTGAATTTGAAGCTCAACGTCCTTTCAGAGCAACATGTAACACCGGAGTTGTGAATAGGGTAGTTGACGACCAAGGAAGTGAAATTAATTATTATGGAATCATCAAAAACATCCTTGAATTCAGTTTTGCCGGGAATGAGGTCCTTAATGTAGTCTTCTTTGACTGCGATTGGTTTGATCCTAACAATGGAACTCGACAAAACCAATTTGGCATGATAGAAGTCAAACACAAGGACCGGCTACGAGGCTGCGAAACCTTCATCCTTGCACACCAAGTCGAGCAAGTGTATTGTTTACATTATCCATGCGAAAAGCTTAAAGCTTGGTGGGTTCTACACAAGGTGAATTCTCATGAGCGGTTATATACACCAGACGATGTTGGATACCTTGATGATGAGGTTGATGTTGTTTACCAAGAACAAGAGTTGTCGGATTCTTTTGTCTTCGAGCCTGATTTAGGACTCAATGACTTAGTTGGAGATGCAGAAGACATAGAGACTAGTGAGATGCGAAAACAAAAACAAAAACGGGCAACTACCATGATAGAAGATTGATGGTCTGGTTTACATAGTAGAGTACATCGTGATGTTGATGGATTTCAAAATTATGTACAAGTAATGTTTCTTTCATGTCTTATTTTCTTTTATATACTTTCCATTAAATTCATTAGCTAATTTTCCTTTAAACAGGATGTCATCGAGCAGCGGAAGGCGAGGAGGGGCAAGAGCGCGGAGCTTTCTATTACCGATAGTCACGAGAGGAGAAGTCTTCCACGGCACTCAGCTTAGCAGGGGTAGACGGGCTCAGTTGGTGAGCCATCTACTGGAGCCGTCATGATAGCGGTTACAACAGGTAAAGAACATTTAATTACATAAATCATATAAGTAATTCTTTATTCTATAATATGAATCTTTAAAATTGTCAGGGCGACTCTATGTCTGGAGACACAGAGACTAGTGTGCCTTCTTCGGTGCCTTCTTCTTCGGTGCCTTCTTCTTCGGAGCCTCCTTCTTCAGAGCCAGTGCAGTCTGGTGACTGCACCTCTGAGCCGGTTCCACAGTGGCGGACTAGGTCCTGGGCTCCTCCTTCGGCTGCTACAAACCCATATGATCAGATCATTATTCGTCTTATTGGCGATAGGTAAGTAAATCTCTAACAATTCAATTTGATACTTTTAGACTTATATATATATACTAATTGAGAATCATGTATCAGGACTTGGAAGGATGCTTCGTTCACGGGCCAGGGACGCCACTCTCTGGTGAACGGTGTCCTGGGCCGTCTAGTCCGTTGCACTACTCCGGTGTAGTGAACGGGCGCGCTGCTACGTCTTGGAATGACTACTATAGGGCCCAAGACGTTATTCACGGCAACCACCAGGAGGTTGTTTGGCACGACTTCATGGTTAGAATGAACAATACTTGTGTAATACAAATCTAATATAAGTTATAGACATTTACTTGTATATTTTTTCAGGCACGGTATCATTTGGAGAACAAGGTCGAGCAGACGGATCAAGCTTGTCTCGTCTTCCATAACTGCGCTAGGAAGATCGTGACACAATCAGTATTGTCGGCTCGCACTCAAGCCACGAGCGAGTCCTTCAAGTTGCATCAAAATGACCGTGAGCCGGGGAAGGACTCGTTCAACACGTACTTGATGGAGACGCAGTACGTGGAGGTAAAATTTTTAGTTATTTTGCTTCATTATCTGAATATGATCAATATTTTCATTCAATAATAAATTTGTACAGGTTACCGTAGTGTGGCTTGTCAGCCGTCCAGACGCGTATCTTGCCCTGTGTCCTCTTTGGGCGAGCCAGGGCTTCCAGGCACTTTCTAAAACCCGTCGAGAAGTAGAGGGATGAATGGAAAACATCGCTTAGGTGGGGATGGCTACCTACACCTCGCTAAACAGATGGTAAGTGCTACTCGCATTCTATTAAGTAATTTTATAATCCTCATTGTGCTAACATGTATCAATAGGAGTACGAGATCGGTCAGCAGCCGGCACCTATCGAGGTGTGGAAGAGGGGTCACTTGGGAAGTGACCCATTGCAGCCTGACCAGCTGTCTTCTCCGACAGGGACACAGGCTTTGGTGTGTTATTTTTTCAACATAATTGAATTCTTTTTAATACTTCTAATGACATTATTTTTTGTATTTTAAGGCAAAGTATGGGGAGGAGGCATGGAGGATTCAAGGCAAAGAGTTCGATTGGCAGAGCGCGCCAATCGTTCCCAAAGCCACGTATGCAAGTGGTGGTGGGGAACCTCACGGACGGTATCTTTGTTATTTTTAATTTACTGTTACCAACTTCGAGATACAAAAATTTAATAGTCTTCTTTTGTTTTGCAGGTTAGCCATCTTCGATGGAGTGGTCGACTCGAGGCAGGCACGGGATTCCTCGAGGGCTTCTTCATTGCATTAGGGCAGGTCCAGCAGCAGCCGTGCGAGCAGAGATTTGGAGCTCCAGGGTCTTCGAGACGAGGCACAGAGGGCTAGGGACGAGTATCAAAACTCGTTCATGCTACAGATGCAAGTTGCCGTGCAGGTACATTCTAGATGTTGTACTTAACATTTTTAATATATAAATGACATGTATAATGATTTGCTTTGTGTTTGCAGGCTATGTTTCCAGGACAACAGCCTGTCCTTCCACAATGGGCGCCGCAGTGATACAACAGCCGCTGGTGCCGAGGACAGCAGTCCAGGTACAAAATTTAGTAAAATATACATTTTTTCTTGTAACATGTCTAACCACACTTGCACATCACAGGGATCGGGAACTAAGGCTCAAACTCCGTCGCCTCAGATTCCGGCACTTGGACGACTGCAGGAGGACTTTCTGAACTCCGGTGGCAATGAACGAGGTAGCGTCTAAGAGTCAGGTCAGCTCCTCGCTTGTTACTTTTTGTTTTCAGTTTCAAAAGAATCAAAACTAATCGTACTCAAAGCAATCTTGCCTCGCTTGTTATGGACGGGGTATGTAATCTAATCTTGAGTTAGTTACATAGTTATTGGAAGTCATAAGTTGCCTTTTTATCCATTTATCAGATTATTTGTCTATTTATCCCATTATATATTCCTAATGGCAGTTATTGCAAAGTATCTAATGAACGGATGATGGTAGGTCAACTTGGACAAAATTTTACTGTACGTTTACGTTATAGGGCATATGAAGATCCACTCAGCAAATTTTCAAAATTTTCTAAGGATTCTAGCTCTCATACTTAATTTTCTAAGGATTGATAAATGCTTACAATTAATCTGATAACAGTTTGCCTAATTTACTAGCTAGCAACTAAAGTGTTATCTGTTTTACAGGAATTTCAAAGGCGAGGAGGCAATGCTAGTGCCAGAGCCAGAAGCTAGGGACTTCACCAAGCTCCTTATGTTTTGTGGTTGTAATTTGCTTCGTCCGAACTCGCAAAGTGTGTAGTGGTGTGTGTATAGTGTTCTGAAATGCTTATATGTCTGTTTTGAAGTGCCTGTGTGGTCTGGCCATCGAGCCAGGGCAGTATTTTCAGTTTTGTTTTTAAATGCATGTCTTATCAACGACGGTTTTGCGGCAATCATCGTCTATACTGGCAAATTATGGACGACGGTTGCCCAGTAACCGTCGTCGATAAGCGTCCAATGTCGTCGACAGTTTCCATTATACCGTCGTCAATAAGTGTGTTATTGACAACGGTTAAGAGGACCGTCAACGATAAGGTTACCCCACTGCCACGTGGACGAAGGCCCTTATGGACGACAGCTAAATACGGCCGTCGTCAATAAACTAATAGACGACGGTAACCGTCGTTGATAACATTATAGATGACAAATTATCGTCGACGGCTGGAGTCTGTCGTCGATAAGTCTTTACCGTCGTCGATAGCTTATAGACGACGGTATTGTGCTTATAGACGACGGTTTCTAGCCGTCGTCTATTATCGCGATTCCTGTGGTGTAGAGACTCTTCTCTCTATAGCCTAACTCCTCTAAGGGCTAAGAAAAGTAGTGTATACAATAGAATGATGCTCAAGTGGTGTGTGTTGAAGTGAGGGGTAGGGGGTTCTATTTATAGATGGAGAAGGGTCGGTTCCCACCACCAAAAGCGTGTGAATTAGTCTTCATCGTTATCAGGGTGCCACAAAGAGTCGACACATAAAAGTGGACCGCGTTTGGCGCTAGGAACTAGTCGCTTGAACAGGATGTTCGACAAACCTGGTCTTGGCTCCGTTTCACATGTGCTTTCTCCAGGTCACTTCCAGGTGGGCCCTATTGACTGATATGTGTGATACACCGTTGGTCTCCTTAGATACGTCTGTTTGTGGGCCATTTTATCCATGTGATGGCACGTTTCATCATCTGATTGGTCAGGATAATTTATTGAATTGCATTTGTCTCCATATGTCTAGCCAGCAAAGAACAAAAGATTTATCCTGGTTCAGGCAAAAAGGGCCCTACGTCCAGTGGGAGTCTTCCTTAATCTTTGTTAGCTCAAAAGGCGAGAGAACAGATTACAAGTGGGCCTTGCTTGAGTATATGAACTCTAAGAATGTAAGAACATCTACGAAAGTAATTCGTAAACATAAACATCCATGGGTGTAAGAAAGTAAAACACGAACACAAGTGCGTCAAAGGAGAAGGCTTCAAGAGCACCAAAGGGAAAAGTGCGTAAGTAAATGCGTAAGTAAATACTGGCAGCAAAATGCGTATAGTAACTGCGAAAATAGACTGAATTCTTGCCCCCCCCCCCGTGCGCTGAAGGCCTTGGGAGTCCTTTTATAGGGGGCAAGGAGGTCCTATCTATCTGACAATCCTCATAGTGGGGCTGGTTTTATAGTGTTTGTTCTATGTATCAAGTCTGTTAGAAGCATCAGTGTTGGCTTCTTCGTGATCTCCAAAGCACCGTCTTCAGGTTGAAGTTATTGCCCTTTCGACAACGAATGGGACGTATGTCTGGCTTATCCTACAACTGGTCACAACGTGGGTGCTTCCCCCCTGCCGAAGTTACCGCGCCCACCGTCCCTCATAAATGCCCCAAACTACCTACCTCTCCCGGGCTCGAGCCCGGGAGAAATCGTTCGCCCGTCATCTCGCTTGGGACTTGGGCAGGTTAAATACCGCAACCTCGCATGGTCGTGGCGTTGGTGGCGGGTTACTTCTTGACCGCAGACTAGCCTCAGTCTGTAGCTACGTAGTAGTCATGTACCGTCGGTTCCCATATGTTTGGTACCCCGGGTACAGAACTCCATTACCCGAGATCCTACTATGGGATAGAGGGTGAATTCAATTTTTTAGGGAACACGTTCGTGTCGCTGCTCCACATTCTGTTCTTGCGTTCGTGCTTGTGTACGACTACTTTGACTCCATGTCGTGCACAACTACTTTAGTGTGCGTGCATGCGCTCTGCATTGCAATCTGACCGCATTGCATCGATGATCCTCAGGCATCAAGCGAGATCAACTACTTTGAGCCGCACAACATGTCGACTATTGGGAATGGCACCGTAGGTGTCTCCAGCACTGGTCCTGTCTCTCAGTATTATTATGAGCCTCATGTTTTAGCTCTAGTATTTTTATATATTAATATTGCTAGAACTGAAAGCATATGATCAATCATAATTGTAATGTTTATGATTTTTGTGCAAGTCATGATTTACGCTTTATTTCAAATTGAAACAAACTTAACGGTCCTGGAGGTTGAGTGTGCCAGTGTGGTGCTTGACCCCTACATGGCGCAGGTTGACATCGATTCACTTGTGAGCTCAAGCAGTTGGATTAAAAAGGTGTGGTGTTGATCTTGTGTGTAGTGGTTTCGTGGTGTAGAAGAGGGTCGCGATGATGATCGCGAGTGTGGTGTGGTAGTTGTGGGTATGTCGTTGACAAATCTACTTGATGGTGTTGCGAGTCGGGCGGTCACCGACCCTTGATGTTGGTGGTGGTGACGAATAATCTTGTAATGTAATTCGTTTGGGCAGAAGGAGCTTAGGTACGAGTGAAAACCAAGTTTGTATGGAAAGTCGAGCCGATAACAGTGGCGCGATCGTGGTTCATAAGTCCTGTTGAGGTGTTGTCGAGGTACCTCCACTTGGAGATCCTCATCATGAAAACATTGTTAGTGATGGTGGTGTTTCTATGTCATAAACCTCCTTGAAGTCATTGTTTTTGGAGAATGAACAATGTATAAAAAATTTTACCTTCAATGAACATCTATGTATGGTGAGCCGTTCGTGTTTAGCTATCCATAGGACTAGTGGTGTTTGTATCGTTGGCTGAAGGATGTGATATCATCCTCTCTATTTTCGTTTTTCGGACTAGATTTTCCATATAAAAAGAATCATTTTTTTCTTATATGATATTTCGTGGTAGCTCCTTCTTTCGAGCATTCGGCAGTTGCAACTCCTCGCTTCACAGGCTCAGGTGCTCTTTAGCGCATGGTTAAAGTCGAGCAGTCAGTGAGGTCCATCAGGACAACCTTGGCACCGATGCACATGAGGAGAGAGAGGGGGCGACAAGGTCTTGGCGCAGATGCGCATGAGAGAGGACACTGCAAGAAAACAAATTATTATAGTGGACTTATATTATTTTCTGTGCCCTCACAAAAATAAATATATTTTCGTGAGCCGGAATATGGCTCATGAAAATAAGAGATATTTTCGTGGACTATGACGCTAACTCACAAAAATAACAATTATTTTTGTGGGCTGACCTTTTTTTAATTTCAGTATTTTATTGACGAACACTGTGAACATTGGACAATTTGGACTTGTAGTGTTTCTGTAACACCCTCATTTTCATTCATCATGTAGTGCATTCATTCTCATACATGTCTAATATAATACATCACAAGAAGGAACAACATTAGAATGAGTTAGAGGCAAAACAACAAATAAAATCAGTTTTGGGTACGGAAGGCCTCTGAATTCTGAAATTCCTAGAACTTTCCAAGCTCTTTCCTAAATGACTCGAAACTTGCTCAAACATGTAAAACTCAATAGTAACTAGTTAGTAAGGAACAGTAGTAACCTAATAACATGTATTACATCATAATTGCATCATTCATGCACATCATGGCATATTAAGTACTATATGAGCATTTATTAATTATAATGCTTGTTCGCATGTTTGTCGCGCGAAATAGAAGAAAGCGTTCTAGAAGGTGCTTTCGAGGATCTTCAGCACTAGAACTTCAAAGCTCGATCCAAACAAGCCACTGGAGCAAGGCAAGTGTCCTTAAACATTTTGATCATGTTTTAAAATGTTTTAATTCGAACTTGCGTGCTTGTGTCAAATTGATGGAAAACCCATGATAGTTGTTTAGTAGACTTGTATGCCATCCTTGTCGCTCAGGATATATTGTAGAGAATCGGGAAGGTTATTTTACATTTTTGCCTCGCATTGCTTAATTGAGATCGGGAATAACCAAATGACTTAATCATGAACTAATGAACATATGAACTATGTGAATTGGTAATAATGACCCTTTAGCAACATGGAACCTAGGTATCTAAGCAAGCGGGTTATGTGGAATGGGTTGGATGATTTGGTAGTTTTGCTTGCTTTAGGTCTAAGGACAGGTTCGTGGAGCGACCACCTAAGATTACAGCGCCACCACAGGGACAAGTATGGGTGCGGCATAGCCAATTAATTAGTCTATTGCCAGCATCGTTCGGATCATATGGAAGGCTCGGGGAATGGAAGTCGGTTGGGTTTGCAATAGTGGCGGGACTAACCCTTTGATGGATGTTCTCAGCTCGAGACATCACCTCCGGTGAAACCTTAGTGGGTCCGCAACATGCTGGTAGTCACTTTATAAAGGCTATTTTGTGATCTCTTGGTCACACACTAAATGAAGTGTGAGATGGCATAATTGAGGTTCTTAGTCATCGAAAGGTGATGAAATCATGAACTTGTGGGTAAAGTGGTGCCACCTCTGCAAAGTGTAAAACTATCATGATAGCCGACCTCCTGGTTATGAGCGACATGGACCCTCACATGATTAGAGTTATAGACCTTATTGAATAATGGTTGGAATTGGATATGGAATTTGGATTGGAGTATGGGTTTCGTTATGATGAGTTGGATATGGATGGTTATGAATAATCATGGATGATTCTGGTTAATTACGTTGAATTGATGGTATCGAACATGGTTTTGTTGGTTATTTGGGTTCTTATGGGATTGACCTCACATAGTAATTATAAGTCGCATTTTTCTTGTTTTTACGAATGAAATGTACTTTTCCACAATGAACCATTACTATCGTCCTTGTTTAAGCTACATGTCATACTTTCCCACACTTGCTGAATACAACATGTACTCACCATTGCTATTCTAACAGGAGGTAATTTGGAGTATCCAGAGGACTATGAGGAGTACTAGGCGTGCGTGTTACTGTAAATTTGCCTGTGGAGATGGAGTCTATTAATGCTTAGTTTTTCCGCTGCTGTATTATTAGAGCCTATGATTTGAGACTATTTGAATATTGTAATAAGGTATTATTTATTATTCGAAACATGGTTATTATCTGAATATCATATGTGATGCACTCGCGTCTGTGTGATGAACATCAAGGACAAACATATGCGTCACACTTGGTTCATTCTTAGAACCGAGTGTCACAAATTGGTATCGGTGCCGTGTTTGACCGTAGGATGCAAGCTTAGGTAGAATGGACACCACACACCACTTAGGATTTCTCCCCTTTCAAAATTTCTCTGTTTTGCACTATTTTGCCTTCCACTAACTATATATTGTGGGAAAATTTGTGCTTTTGCTGCTGCTGCAAATTTTTACCTGTTTTCCATCTTTTTGAGCTATTGCACACCCTGTTACCTTGTTTTATGGCTGCTGCGCTGAAAACGAATTTTGCACTTCTTTCCCGCTGCAACTGTGTCTTTCCTTGTCCCTTCTTGCTGCTGAAATAGAATATTGACTAGAACCTATGTTCCACACTCGCGCCGACTATCACTTCACACACCGATGACCGCATCCCTAGTCCATCTTAGATCGTTAGTGCTCGCTTGGATTTTGTGTATTGATTGTATGATTGTTTGTGATTGTGTGTTTGGTGTGAGTTGTGGAATGCTTCCGCGATTTGTCCACATCCGCACATAGTAGAGAGATGTGGGATGCTTCAACACTTGTCCACATCCTCATATAGGGTTTTATTAATATAAAGGATTTAATTAGTTTCATATACCTTAATGCATATAGTTGGGGATTTGCTCTATCTATTTTTTCTATCTCGTTCGACCTCTGATTCAATGGAAGATGGAAACCACTAGAAGATTCACTATTTCGAACGAAGCTACATGGAAGATGAGGATGAATATAGTATGTCCAAAAGGTAGTCTCAAACTAAGGGGGTAGAGAAGGCCGAACATCAAAGTTCGGCTGGATTATTGCAGCCATTGAAGATACCGGAATGGAAGTGAAAAGAAGTTGGTATGGACTTTATAGTTGGTTTACCTCGCACCCCCTCAGGATATGACTCAATATGGGTTATTGTGGATCGGTTGGCCAAGTCTGTGCATTTTATCCCTGTCAAGACTACCTATAGAGGTGCGAAGCTAGCAGAACTGTATATGGGGAGAATATTGTGTTTACACGGAGTACCTAAGAAAATAGAATCCGATAGAGGTTCTAGATTTACCTCTAGGTTTTGGCAGAAATTGCACTAGTCTATGGGAACACAGCTGAATTTTAGTTTTGCATATCATCCTCAAACGGATGGACAAACCGAAAGGACAAATCAGATATTGGAAGACATGCTAAGAGCGTGTGCGCTAAGGTATGGAGGAAGTTGGGACAAAAGTCTTTCATATGCATAAATCTCCTACAACAACAGCTACCAAGCAAGTTTGAAGATGTCGCCTTATGAGGCATTGTATGGAAGAATATGTAGAACACCCCTTCTTTGGAATGAGACAGGAGAAACCCAAGTATTTGGGTCTGATGTGATACAGGATGTCGAAAAGCAAGTCCAGATAATCCGTGAAAACTTGAAGGCTGCTTAGTCACGTCAAAAGGGCTATGCGGATAATAGAAGAAGAGACTTAGCTTTTGAAGTGGGAGACTTCATGTATCTCTAAGTGTCACCTATGCGAGGTCATAAGCGATTCAACGGTAAAGGCAAGTTGGCACCTAGCTACATCGGACCATTCAAGATTTTGGACAAACGTGGAGAAGTGGCATATCAATTGGAGATGCCAGCACACCTTTTCGATATTCAGGATGTATTTCATGTTTCTCAACTCAAGAAGTGCTTAAGGGTGCCAGATGAACATGTACCAATGGATGAATTGTAGCTTGAGGAGGATCTGACTGATGTCGAGCAACCTATCAAAGTTTTTGAGACAAAGGAGAGAGTCACCAAGAGCAAGGTGATTCGATGGTGCAAAGTACAATGGAAACATCATATTGAATCTGAAGCAACTTGGAAGCAAGGAGATCTCAAGAGAGAATTTCCCTATCTCTTTCCTTCTACGTCGAATCTCAAGGGCGAGGTTCATTTTAAGGGGGGTAGGTTTGTAACACCCTCATTTTCATTCATCATGCAATGCATTCATTCTCATACATGTCTAATATAATGGAACACAAGGAACAAGATTGGAATGAGTTAGAGTCAAAATAAAAAATAAAATTTGTTTTGAGTACGGACTTGTCCGGACCTATCCACGGACTAGTCTGGTATACCTGTCTGCTTTGTCTTAATTTAGTTTTCTTCATAACAACAGACTTGTCCGACACATGGTATTGACTAGTCTGAATTTGGTTTTGTTCTCGTCTGGACTTGTCCGGTAAATTACAGACTAATCTGGCTTTGTTTCTGTTTTCCCCCAGACTTGTCTGTTAAATCTACGAACTAGTCTGATACTTGTCACTGAAACACTTCAGACCAACTCACTGTAAATTAGCGGACTTATCCAGCATAGGAGCGGACTTGTCCGATATTCCTCTCTGTACCGGAACGGACTTGTCCGGCCTTCCTATAACTAGTCTGGTTCTAGGTTTTCGACTCGGATTCCCATTTTTCCCAACAAAGATTTATTAGGTAATTGACTTATTTGGGCCCTAGAACGTCCTTCCCCACCCTAAGGAGCCCAAGTGGGACTTCACCAAGGCCCCTACTTGTCCCCACCGCTTCCTACTGGGATTCCACCCTAACCCCACGACTCCCCCCCCCCCCCTATATAAACAACACATAGCTATCCTCTCACCCTGCCCATGTAAACGAAAAACCCTCACCGCCTCTTTCTCATCGTGAGACGCATCTAAGAAGCAAGAAGCCCTCACTGCAAGGAAAGAGAATGAAGAGGAACGAGAAGAAGAAAAAGGAGGATCAAGCAAGATCGTCATCGCTGCTGCGATATTCTTCATCGACTCTTCAACATCAATGTTCTTCTTCTACTTCTTGTCACCGATTCGTCATCAACCGATCTAAATGTCAAGTTTCACATGTTGCACCTAATCCTCGACTGTTGAACCTTTGCAATCACAATATTTGCCCTATATCCAACTTTCCACATAAATTTCGATCCCGCCCTTGATTCAAACCATGCCCTAGTTGGGAAGTTCACAAAGTCCTGAACAAAGTGGACTTGTCCTATCCAAAGCAGACATGTCCGGTCCAGAGCAAACATGTTTGGCCCCAAGTGCAGACAAGTAGGCCTCTGAATTCTGGAATTCCTGGAACTTTCTCAGTTCTTCCCAAAATGACTTGATACTTGCTCAAACATGTAAAACTCAATAGTAATTGGTTATGAAGCAACAGTAGTGACCTATAACATGTATTACATCATAAATGCATCATTCATGCACATCATGGCATATTGAGTACTATATGAGCATTTATTGATCGTAATACTTGTTCGCATGTTTGTCGCGCGGAATAGACGAAAATGCTCTAGAAAGTGCTTTCGAGGATCTTTAGCACCAGAACTTTGAAGCTCTCTCGCGCGGAATAGAAGAAAATGCTCTAGAAGGAGCTTTTGGGGATCTTTAGCACCATAACTTTGAAGCTCTCGATCCAAACCAGCCACTAGAGCAAGCCAAGTGTCCTTGAACATTTTGATCCTATTTTGAAATGTTTTATTTTGAACATGCATGCTTATGTCAAATTGATGGGAAAACCCATGATAGGTGTTTACTAGACCTGTATGACCATCCTTGTCGCTCGGGATATATTGTAGGGAGTCGGGAAGGGTATTTTACATTTTTGCATCGCATTCCTTAATTGGGATCGAGAATAACCAGATGACTTCATCATGAAGTAATGAACATATGAACTATGTGAATTGATAATAATGACCCTTTAGTAATATGGAACCTAGGGATATAAGCAAGTGAGTTATGTGGAATGTGTTGGATGATTTGGTGGTTTTGCTTGCTTTAGATCTAAGGACCGGTTCATGGAGCGGCCACCCATGATTACAGTGCCACCACAGGGCCAGGTATGGTTGTGGCTTAGCCAATTAATTAGTGTATTGCTAGCATCGTTCAAATCATATGAAAGGCTTGGAGAACGGGAGTCGGTTGGGTTTGCAATAATGGTGCGACTACCCTGTGATGTGAATGGCACAAGAGGGGGCCCTTGGATAGATGTGCTCAGTTGGAGACATCACCTACGGTGACCTTAGTGGGTCCAAAACATGCTGGTAGTCACTTTTTAAAGGCTATCTTGTGATCTCTTGGCCACACACCAATAGAAGTGTGAGACAGCATAATGGAGGTTCTTAGTCATCGAAAGGTTATGAAATCACGAACTTTTGGCTAAAGTGGTGCCACCTCTCCAGAGTGTAAAACTATCATTATAGTCGTGCTCCCGGTTACGAGCGTCCTGGACCCTCACATGATTAGAGTTATGGACCTTGTCGAAGTGTAAACTAAGACACTTCCCCCAATATGTGACACCCGGTTCCAAAAAATGAATCAAGTGTGATGCATATGTGTGCCCAGGATGCTCAACACACATACACAAGTGCATCACAAACGATATATAGAAAATACCACAACACAAATTATTAAAGAGGTACTTTATTACAATACTCAAATAATCCTCAAATTACAACTCTAATGATCATTATTAAGAGTTCTGCAGTAGAAATGATCTAACTGAGCAAACTAAGCAAAAGGGTGTATATCACGGCTCGAAGCGATCCACAGACGAGTCGATGACAGAACACAACCTAGTACTCCGCATTATCCTTAGGGAACTCCCAAACATCAGCTGAAACTATTGTTGGGGGAATTGCAAGAGTGAGCACATGTAGTACTCAGCAAGTGTGGGAAAATAATGACATGTAGCTTAAACAAGAAATTGACAAAAAATAATGGCTATTTGCTAAAAAGTACATTTAAAATATGTAAAAAGCTTCTTAAAATGTTTATGTGAAATAATCCCATCATATCCCAAATAATTACCAATTATAAGTCCAATACCATCAGTTACCATTATATCACATCCATCAATAATTATCCATCCACATACAAAATTCTTAGCATCATCATTAACATTGTCCATTTATCACCATCCCCTCCATAACCATAACCAAAACCAAACCATAACCCAACCATCTCAAATACCAGTTCCAATCTAATCATGGAAGTTGCCCATGTGCTTATAACCGGGAGCACGAATATCATGATAGTTTTTAACACTCTGCAGAGGTTGTACCGCTTTACCCACAAGTTTGTGATTTCGTGGCCTGTTGGCAACTAAAGAAACCTCCCTTATGCCAATTACACTACTTTAAGTGTATGGCCAACAGATCACTGAACAACCTTTACAAAGAGACTACCAGCATATTAAAACCCCTTGAGGTTCGCCGGTGGTGATGCCTCCCACTGAGCACATCCAACCAAGGGCCCCCTCTTGTGTCGTTCGGTTCCCAGGGTAGTCCCGCCACTATTGAAAACCCAACCGACTCCCATTCCCTGCTCCTCCAAATGATCCGAACAAAGCTGGCAATACACATAATTAATCCGCTAAGCCGCACTCATACTTGGCCTTGTGGTGGCACTGCTGTCCTGGCTTACTCTCGCGTGAACCGGTCCTTAGATCCAATGCAAGCAACCCAGCATATCATCCAATCCAATCCAGAAACCATGCATGCTTACATTTTCGAAGTCCCATGTTACCAATTATCCATGTCCATCAATTCCCATCATCAATAAGTTCATTAATTCATAATTAAGCATTTTGGTTGTCTTCCCATCCTAATTAATTAGAGCAAAGCAAAAAGGTAAAATGCCCTTCCCGACTCTCTACAACATATTCCAAGCGACAAGGATGGTCATATAAGTCTAGTAAGCACCTATTTTGGGTTTCCCATCAAATTACACAAGTATGCAGTTTTGCAAACAAAACATTTTAAAACGGGATCAAAATGATAAAGGACACTTGCCTTGATCTTGAGACTGATTATGGTCGAAAGCTTCAAAGTTCTGGTTCTGGAGGTCCTCGAAAGCACTCTCTACAGCAACACCTTCTTATCCACACAATAAACACACAAAACTAGCATTAAAATCATTAAATGCCCATATAGTACTCAATATGTCATGACATGCATGAATAATGCAATTATGTGGAAAAACATGTTATTAGGTTGCTATCATTGCTCACTAACTAGTCACAATTAATTTTTACATGTTAGAATAGGTTTTAAGTCGTTTCAGATGATATTAAATAAGTTCCAAGAATTTACAAGTTTGGAGGACCGGACTAGTCTGCAGTGATGCCGGACATGTCTGCTCAGGATCAGAGAGTTGATCGGACTAGTCCGCATTGGACCGGACAAGTCTGCTATGGCTAGGGTTTTGACAAATTTTTAATTAGAACATAGTTAAAACTTATATGGAATCATAATTTTATGTAGAAAAAAAGTTATCTAAGTTATTTACCATGAATCCTAGGGTTCAAGGGTCGAGGATTCGAGAGTTGGATGTGTAAATTAAAGGAGACGAAGAGTTGACGAAGAGGAGTGTTGACGTTGAGAGATTGGCGATGAAGATCACAGCGGCGACAACGATCTTGGTTGATCCTCCTCCTTCCTCCCTTCTCCTTCTTCTCCCTGTGGTGGAGGCTCCTTGGTGGCGGCCCTCACAAACTAGGGTTAGGGGTTCATCAACTGTGACAAAAGGCAAGAAAGGTTGGGGTGCTGGGATGTTTATATAGAGGTGGAGAGGTAGGGTTTGGGTGGATTTCGAGTTTAAGGCGGTGGACGTCGTGTGGGTGTCCCACATGGGCTCCAAAGGGGTTGGGCACGATGTTCTTGGGCCCAAATAAGGCAAAAACCCAATAACATATCGTGGAGGAAAAACTGAATCCGAGTCGAGCACACCAAACAAGTCCACTAGGGCCAGATTAGTCTGTTGGATGTCAGAAAGTTGAACAGATAAGTCTGGTATCAAGCCAGACAAGTCCGTTCGCATGCAAATTGAAGTTCCAGAGAGTTAAATGGACAAGTCTATTATGAGACCGGACAAGTCCGGAGATTTGTTAAAATTTCCAAAAATCAGACCGAATGGGGATCACCGGACAACTACGAAGAGTTCCAGTCGTGAAGAAAGGACTAGTCCGTACTAGATAACGGACAAGTCCAGACTGCAACAAAAACTAAATAAGACTAGTCCGCGACAAAAGCAGAAGAGTTCGGGGGACAATAGTGAGCAAATCAGACTAGTCCGGGGTCTGAACCGGACAAGTCCGCACTGACACAGAATTTAACTGCAGCTTTGGTTCTAATTCATTTTAAACTTGTTCCTTTTGTGTTTCTTAATGTCAAACATGTATAAGAATGTATGCAATGCATGATGGATGAAAATTTGGGTGTTACACGACGGATTCCTACTCTTGGGTGGAGCTCCCAGAGCTGTCTCAGCAGTACAACCCCGTGCTGACAAGGATCCGACACCTGGTGGAAGGAGGATTAACGTCCCTAACGGTCCTCAGCAACTTCCGCACCAACCGCTGGGCTTCGCTCAAGGAGCGAGAGTTCACGACCTTGTCGTCCTTCTCTGGAGAAATGGATTTTCTCCAGATTGAGGTTGGCCGGGGCACCAATCTGGACGAGCGCGCCTTGAAGCTCCATCTATAGAAGTTGAACAGTGTAAATTTTCAAGGGATGGCCTCGGAACTCCAGCTGAGTTCCTTCCTCTAAACATTGTTCCCGAGGCTAGGAGAGAGTTGCAGATGATGATGCCACTGCTTGATGACACAGGTCTTGCGGCGCGTCAAAGGAGCACTCCGCCGACGGGGATTGTAATCCCCGGAGCTTCAGCCCCTGCTGGCATGAAGGGTCTAAATCTGCCCCTGTCAGCAGGAAGAAGTAGGCTCCTACAGATCCAAGCCAGAAGAAACATGACTCGAGTCGGGGCACAGGCAAGGAGCCCGTTGACACCTCCAGTAGGAAGTGGATGTTGACGCAGGCTGATGGCAGCTCCGTTAGATCAACTCTGATGCAAGCAGTACCACTGCCTCGGCCAGGCCTCAAGTCAATGCTGGTTGTGCCTCTAGCAAAGGCAAGTCCGGCTTCGATGGCCATATCTTCTTCGGATCCAGTGTGTACGGGGGACATTAGGTCCCGCAAGTCTACTCTGGTCCCGGTGCCAGTGACGGGCTCTTGTTCTGGAGTACCTTCCTAGACAACTAGGTCCCAGTTGGGATAGCGCCGGCGGCTCCCAAGACCCCCGGGATGAAGTTTGGAGCCTCTGCCTCACCGCCGATGGTGGGTTCTGACTCCGGTCGTCCAAGAAAGAAGCTTCGTGCTGACTGGAGCAGCAAGGTGTCCAGGTAATGATCAACCCTTAGACTTGTGTTTTGTTTTTGATTTTTGCTCTTTCTTGAACTCTTGGTTCCTCTATTTGTAGAGTATTGAGAGTAGGAGCTGTTGTTCCACGTGCCAGCGCCGCGGCCACAGAGACCGTGCCAGCGACAAAAGAAGTCGCAGTTGCGTCAGATAACACGGAAGAAGCACTGGAGCAAGCTTTAGCTGCTCTAGAGCCAGCACCGGAGGTCTCGCCACCAGCGTCGGAGGTTTCGAAAGCTGCAGCAGAAGTTCTTGGACCAGCTCCAGAGGTGATGGCATTGTTGGCTGATGCTGATATGCCAGAAATGGCCACGGCCGCGTCGTTGCCTGAAGATCCAGCGGCGGGACCTTCATCGTGTGCGCTGGAGGTGGATGAGCTCTTGGAGCTGAGCACCGCTTATGTCAAGTTGTTGGAGTCCATGCTTGTGCCATGGGCTCCGACGACTATTACAGAAGATTCGGTGGAGCGAGAGGAGGAACCTCTATCAGGTCTTGAACCAATCCCCCTAGATATGTCTATCGACAATGCCTACTCAAGCCTCAGCCAAGTTCAGCTCGCCTTCAACTACGATCGCAAGACCCTGGAAGAAGAGCATGAGACCCTAAGGCACTGGCAGAAGCTGCTCTACTTCAAGACAAAGTCGACGCAGTCTCGGCTAGCGGACCAAAGGGAGTGGCTGAAGGCTGAGAAAGCTCGGCAGTCGCGTCTGAACAAGGCGCTAGACGAACGAGTGACTGCTATAAAAGCCCTCGATGAAAAGACCCGGGAGATCTACGAGCACACCAAGAAGGCCAATGAAGAGGCCGATAGTCGCCCGGAGAGTCTCAACGTTGTGAGGGAATAGCTCCTCAAACGTTAGTATGAGTTGGATATTAAGGAGGATGAACTCCAAAAGAGAGAGCATGAAATCTCTTAGAAGCTAGCACGCGGTGTGCGGGACTTGGCTGGCCGCATGGAAAAATCCTAATCCTGGTGCGAAAAAGAGAAGCACCAAGTATGACTGGCAAGGGAAGGAGTCAGCAAAAGAGAAAATGATGTCTCTGCTAGAGAGAACAAGGTGAAGGCGAAGGAGAAGGACCTTGTGGAAAGGCGACACCACTTGCACCTCCGAGAGAAGCATATTGCTGACCAAGAGAGGCTGCTGGCTGAACGAATCCAGCAGCACGCCAAAGTTAAAGTGCATCTAGGCATTCCCTTGTGGGTTTTGGACGACTGATGACAAACCAATGAGATCCTAATGAATTTGTTGAGATGAATGCAGGTTAACTAAGATTAGATAGTTGGTGCACTTAAAAAATGTGAAAAATGAAGTAATGAAGAAAAAGGAAAAGGCCCAATTGATGAATAAAGCGCAAAGTAGACTTAATTGTATAGGATATGCGTGAGAGAGACATCCCAAGAGCTCAAGTCTTTCTGTAGGGGTAGGGGCTTAAAATCAACCTTAATATTCATTGAGCATCAGACTAGTCCGTTCAACTTTCTGTAGTCTCACTTCACAGTGCACAAGACTAGTCCGTTCATGGACTGGACTAGTCCGTTGAACTTTCTGATGTTCCACAACACTGTGCACCAGACAAGTCCGTTCATGGATCGGACTAGTCCAAGAAACTCTCTGATGTTTCAGAACACTATGCATCGGGCAAGTCCGTTCATGTATCATACTAGTTGGAGAAGCTTTCTGATGTTCCAATACATAGGGCACCAGACTAGTCCGGTATACCTCCACATATTAGGGTTTTTAGTGTGTTGCACATTCCACGTGGATTTTACTCAGCACATCGGACAAGTCTGGTCCCCAGAGTGGACTAGTCCGACCGTCGGGATTCCTAACGGTAATAATTTTGGAAATACTATGAATATGAGATCCACGACCCCACAAAGACAACTATCATATTCTATTGTCAAGAACTAAAACCCTAGGGCCGCCACTCGTGCCAAGAGCACAAAAACACATCTCCCCACGCATGTAAGGTCCTCAAAAGTGAAATTCTTTGAGTATTCAGATTTGGGATTGCGAGATCGTTGTCTACGCGTCATTGAATTCTTGGGATTTGATCTCTTAGCGCTCTTGCATTACTTGTAATCTTTTCGAGTGTATTAGATCACTTTTTTTACTGTAATTTTTATGGGAGCCTACAACGTGCGAGGTTGCCCCACCAACTCGGTGATTACCCATGATAGTGGAATCAAGTTGGCCTTGTGTGGTGATATGACGAGGGAAAGGGCTTGAAGAGACCCGGCTCTGTGTGGGCCTCCTCAACGAGGACGTACATCTCTTTGGTGAGATCGAACCTCGGTAAAAATCTGTGTCTCATGTGCTCATCTCTTTACTTTGCAATTATCATTATTTAGAGCATTAAGTTGATCAAACTTATAATCTGAATTAACATTGTATTCCACGTGCAATTTTGCAATACTAATTGTTCAATCGCGTGTTCTGAATAGTTGTTTAAATTCTGCTGCTATAACATTTAAAATTTCTGCATCAACACTTGATCAGTTCACAACACATCAGCACACTGGACTAGTCCGAAGTCACACCAGACAAGTGTGGTCCCTCAAGTATTTAATGATTTGATTAAGTGTGCAGGAAAACTTTCAAAGCCTATTAACCCCCCTCTAAGCCACATTCAATTGGTATCAGAGCGGTTTCTTCATTTACGAGACTTGCCGCTCGGAGAGATCAATGGCCTCTTACAAGAACAACAAGATCCCAAAGGTGCCCAACACCAAATATGAACATGAGACAAAGGCATTCGATGTACTCAAGGAAAACAAACAGGATGATGAAGAAGTGTATCAACTCAAGAAACTTCTAAGAAAGAAACATCTAAGAAAAAAAGGGCAAGCGAGAAGACGACGGGGAGTGGTCACCATGACTACTCCCGATATCCTGACAATTACGATCGTCTTAATTCTAACAATCATTATACTTCCTTTCCAATGGGAAAACCTCCTCATTTCGATAGAAATGACTATACAATGTGGAAGTATAATATGAAAATGCATCTTATCTCCTTAAACCCCAATCTTTGGCATGTTGTGTGTACAGGTGTAGATATCCCGGATATCAACAATGAACTCACTCTGGAGCAAGAGCAAGAAATTCACTGCAACGCACAAGTCGTTGCAGTGATCACTTCTTCCTTGAGTCGAGAAGAGTTTACCAAGATTGATGGACTGGAAAGTGCCAAGGAAATATGGGATACACTCAAGACCGCACATGAGGGAAATCGCTCAGTTTGTGAAGCAAAAATTGAAATGCTTGAAGGAGAATTGGGGAGGTTTGCCATTGAAGAGGGCGAATCACCTCAACAGATGTACAACCGAATGAAGGCTCTCATAAACAAGATCTGTGCCTATGGAAGCAAGAAGTGGACCCATCATGGAGTCATCAAGAGGATGATAAGGGCATTCATGCCCCGTAATGTCAGTTTATGCTCGATGATCTGAGAAAGTCCGGGGTTCCATAAAATGACTCAGGGTGAACTATTGGGCAAAATCATCAACCACGAGATGATGGAAAAGAACCCAAATATGTGAAGTATCTTGCTGATCTAACTTAATCAAATAATAAAGGGGTGGCCCTCAAGGCGACCAGCAAATCAAAAGACAAGAAAGTCCATAAGGTGCAATACGACAAAGACACTGACGATGTGAGCACCGATATGGATGATGAGGAAATGATCCTCTTCATGAAAAGATTCAAGCACATGATGAGATGAAGAAAAGGAAAGAATTCCAGTGAACACAAGAACAAAGAAAAAGACAAATCCAGATCTAAACGCTTATGCTACAACTATGGTGAAAATGGACACTTCATAGTTGATTGCCCATATGACGAAAATAAGAAGAAGAAAGAAGTGAAGCCTCAAGAGAAGAAAACCTTCAAGAAAAGAAGGCAAGCTCATGAAGCACACATGGGCATGGAGTGGGACTCAAATGACGAGTCCTCCTCAGATGATGAAGATGAGATGGCAATAATTGCCATCAAGAAGCTCTCCATGAAGTCCACTCTCTTTCCAAACCTGGAACGATGGAAGGAGTCCAACCACACTTGCCTTATGGCCAAGGAAGGCAAGAAAAAGGTCATATCTAAACCCTCATATTTACATTATTCTAATGATGAGTTTGATAACAGTGATGAAAATGAACGCATGCTTAAGGGATTAAGTAAATGTGCATTAGCCAAAATGAAAATGTTGACGAACGAAATATTTGAGAAGGAAGATCTTATCAATCGACAAGAAGATATGCTCATTCTTCAAAAGGACAGATATTTTGAGGTTCAAAAGACTCTCGAGCTTGAAAAAGAAAAGAGAGAAGCACTTGAGCGTGAGCTAGCTTTGAGCAAGGAAACTTGCTCAAATCTAAATGATTTGAATGTTGTACTTAAAGATGAACTTGTTAACTTGACAAAAGTTAACAAGAATCTTCAAGTACAATTTGAATCACTCAAGCAAAGTGCTCCCTCCTCTTCGAAGAGCTCACCTTCCCCAATTATTGAGTACATTCCACCTTAATCTTGTAATTGTGCTAACTTGGTTCTTGACCTTAAAAATGAGCTTAAAGTGGCACAAAGCAAAGGTTCACCCAAAGGTGGCATTTCTGACAAGGAGAAAATCAACTATGCATGAAGTGCATACTTGGTTACTAGAGCTCCAAATGTCAAGGATGGCCTTGGATGTTCTCGTGGTGAAAAGCGGAATGTTAGAATTCCCGAGAATAATAAGGAATCGATTGCTTTCATCAAGCGAAGCTAAAATCAAGTTGAGAACATCAAACATGTTCACTTCTTTCGTGAAAAGGCTAAAAATGGATTAACCATTACCTTTCATGACTTTAATGCCTCATATGTTCTCATGAATAATGAATTTAACTATGTTTATGCCAAGTATGTTGGGCCACTCCACAAGAGTCCAAAAATGTGTGTGTGGGTGCCTAAAGCACAATTCTGAGGACTCAAGCAATCTTGGGTACCTAGAACCAAGGCATAATTCTGTTTTGTAGGTGTACCCCCTCTGTTGGATCAAAAGAAGTGCTTAACTGGCATCAACCACATGACTGTAGGAAAGAAAACATTCATGGGATACAGTGAAAATTCAAGTTCATCTCCACCCATACTATCAACACAAGTGCTCAAGATGTACAACAACTGGAGAGCAATGATTAAGGGGGAGCCTCGATGTGAGAAAAAGCTCCATATGTACAAGATCAACCTCAACAGGATCAAGACAATTAATTCAACAATGAAGGCAATAATTAAGGTGGAGATAAAGAAAATAAAGATGAAAAAGAGGATACAAGACCATATTGAGCTGCTACATTAATCATTGCTGTTAATTTAGTATACTCCTGTGACGCCCGCTTCCGAAAATGAACCAAGCTAACGCATATGTGTGCCCAGGATGTTCAACACACATACACGAGTGCAATCACAAAAGAGTATACAGAAAATTACCACAGAACAAGATTAATTATCAAATTTATTACACAAACCAGATTATCATCGAATACAAGCTCTCATGAATATTAATGACAAGTTCAACTAATGCAGCGGAAATAAACTAATTAAGCAAACTAAACAACTATGCAGCATAAGCGACAGGGTATGTATGCGCAGCTCCAATCAACACCACAGGCAAAGCTGACGGTAGACACGGCCTAGAACTCCGCATTATCACCATTAAACTCATAATTCTGACCTGCAACTGTTGGCGGGGATTGCAAGAGTGAGTACATGTCGTACTCAGCAAGTGTGGAAAGTATGACATGTGGCTGATTCAAATGACGACAATAATAATGGCTAAGTGCTGAAAAGTACATAAGAACATTTGAAAAGCAATATATTACATGTATGTGAAATAGACCCATCATAATCATAAGTAATACCATAATATCAGTCCACAATTCACCATCCTCATCCATAATTCCAGGTTTCACCATTGCCAATAACCATATTCAATACCAAAGATAAATCCATAACCATCCATAACCATTACCGAACCATAACCATCCCAATTACCAATTTCCCTCTAATCATGTAGGTCATCCAGGCACTCATAACCGGGAGCACGGCTATCATGATAGTTTATTTAGACTCTGCAGAGTTTGTACCTCTTTACCCACGTGTTTGTGATTTCATCACCCGTCGGCGACTAAAGAACCTCCCTCATGCCAATTACACTTCCTTTGGTGTATGGCCAAGAGATCACAAAATAGCCTTTACAAAGGGATTACTAGCCTATTTAGACCCCACTGAGGTTTCACCGGTGGCGATGCCTCCAACTGAGCACATCTTCAACCAAGGGCCCCCTCTTGAGCCATTCGGATCCCAGGGTAGTCCCACCAATCATCAACAAACCCAATCCGACTACCCCTTCCCCGAGCATGCACAATGGTCCAAAGAGCACTAGCAAGGCCCTAATTAATCAGCTACACCGCACCCATACTTGGCCTCGTGGTGGCACTGTAGTCCTGGCTTATTCTCGCATGAACCGGTCCTTAGATCTAAAGCAAGCAAACCACCATAACATCCAACCCATACACATACCAGGCTTGCTTAGATCACGCATCGTATTGACCAATTCACATTAACCAGAATATCATTGATGCATAATTAAATGTGTAGTGTTGTTTGCCATCCCAATTAATCAAGCGAAGCAAAAAGGTAAAAACCCTTCCCGACTCTCTACCATAAATTCCAGGTGACAAGGGTGGTCAACAAAACTAGTAAACTTCCTACCATAGGATTCCCATCAAATTGACACAAGCATGCAATTTTGCAAACAAAACATTTATTTTAAAAACAGTATCAATATGCTTCAAGGACACTTGCCTTGCTCTTGCTGTTGATGAGGATCAAAGCCTTCAAACTCTTGGTGCTGTAGATCCTCTGCGGCACTTTCTAGCGCAAATCCGTCTAATCCACACAATAAACATACAAGACAAGAACACAATCAAAGGGTGCACATATATTACTCAATATGACATGACATGCATGATTAATGCAAATGCAAGGTAGAACTTGTTAGTAGATTGCTTTCAATGATCACTAACTAGTTCTAATAGCTTTTAACAAATTTATGCAGGTTTGGAGTTGATTAGATCAAATTTTAGAATTAATTCAACACAATTTAACCAGAATGATCGGACTAGTCCGCTAGGGACCGGACAAGTCCGCACTCTGCGAGATCAGCGGATTAGGGTTTTCTAGATCGACGCGAATTTGGAGATTAGGGGTTGAATTCACGTAAGGAAAAGAGAATAGAAGGTATACCAGGTGTTTAGAACTCCAATGAATCATGAAACTTGGAGGTAGCACTTGGATCTTGGTGATCTAGGGTTGGTGATGAACTTGGGGAGAAATTGGTGGTGAAGAACGAAACTTGGTGGAGATCTTGATCCTCTTTCGTTTCCTCCTCTTCTTCTCCTTGCTTGGGATCTTCTCCTCCCTCTTTGATGGTGGCTCCGCACGAACTAGGGTTTGGGTGGGTGGAAAAGTGGCAAATAGATGTCAACCAAGGGGTGGGGCTGTTTATATAGAGGTGGAGGCTAGGGTTAGATGGATTTCGAGTTTAGGGATGAGTAGAGGCCGGTTTAGAGTCCCACATGGGCTCTCAAATAGTTGGGCACGACGTCCCTAGGCCCACATAACGTGAAACCCAAGAAACAAGTCGCAAAACAAAAGGTCAATCTCGGAGTCACGAAATATCGGACAAGTCCGGAAAGGACCGGACTAGTCCGAAGTCGTCCAGAGAGAAAATCGGACAAGTCTGGCCAAACATCAGACAAGTCCGAATTTGAACAGAAAGGAAAACGGACAAGTCCGCTGGAACACCGGACTAGTCCGGACAAGTCCAGGGACTAAGCAAATTTTCAAGGATTCATGGAATACCGGACTAGTCCGCACAAAATCGGACAAGTCCATAGTTGTCCAGAGGCAAATATCGGACTAATCCGCAGCAAAAATGGACAAGTCCGTTTTTAGTCAGAGAGAAATCGGACTAGTCCTCAGCAAAACCGGACTAGTCTGCACTTTTCTACATTTTTAAGTGCGGTATTGCTCCAAATCAATTTTAAACTTGTTCCTCTTGTTATGGGTTAATGTTAAACATGTATATGAATGTATGCAAGGCATGATGCATGAAAATGAGGGTGTTACAAACCTACCCCCCTTAAAATGAATCTCGCCCTCGAGATTCGACGCGGAAGAGAAGAGATAGGGAAATTCCTTCTTGAGATCATCCTCCAATTCCCACGTCGCTTCTTTTTCTGTGTGGTGCTTCCATTGTACCTTACACCATCTAATAACCTTGTTCCTTGTGACCCTCTCCTTAGTTTCCTAGATTTTGACCGGTTGTTCGGCATAAGTCAAATCTTCCTCTAGTTCCAATTCTTCCATTGGAACTTGTTCTTCCGGTACTCTCAAGCACTTCTTGAGCTGAGAAACATGAAAGACATCATGTACGTCTGAAAGATGAGCTGGCATCTCCAACTTATACGCTACTTCTCCTCTTTTGTCCAAAATCTTGAATGGTCCAATATAGCGAGGTGCTAGCTTGCCTCTTATGTTAAACCTCTTATGACCTCTCATTGGTGACACCTTGAGGTAAACAAAATCTCCTATTTCAAAGGCTAATTTCCTTCTCCTATTATCCGCATAGCCTTTTTGCCTTGATTGGGCAGCCCTCAAGTTTTCAAGAATTATTTGGACTTGCATTTCGGCTTCTTGCAACACGTCCGGACCAAATACTTGAGTTTCCCCTGCTTCATTCCAGAATAAAGGTGTCCTACACTTCCTCCCATAAAGCGCTTCGTACGGTGACATCTTCAAACTTGCTTGGTAACTATTGTTGTATGAAAATTCCGCGTACGGCAAACTTTTATCCCAACTTTTCCCATGCTTTAATGCACAAGCTCTTAACTTGTCTTCCAAAATTTGGTTGGTCCTCTCGGTTTGTCCATCTGTTTGAGGGTGATACGCTGAACTAAAATTCAACCTCGTTCCCAAAGCTTCATGCAACTTTTGCCAAAACCTGGAAGTAAATTGAGAACCTCTATCCGAGACTATCTTCTTCGGTACTCCATGTCGGCACACAATATGCTCCATATACAATTCTGCTAGCTTCGCGGTGGTATATGTGGTCTTGACAGGAATGAAGTGAGCTGATTTTGTCAACCGATCTACAATGACCCATATTGAATCATAGCCATACTGGGTTCGCGGTAATCCAACTATAAAGTCCATACCAATCTCTTCCCACTTCCACTCTGGAATCTTCAATGGCTGCAATAACCCTGCTGGCCTTTGATGTTCCGCCTTGACTCGTTGGCACACGTCACACAATGCAACATATTCGGCTATGTCCTTCTTCATGCTATCCCACCAACAGCAAGTCTTCAAGTCTTTGTACATCTTCGTACAACCTGGGTGAATCAAGTAAGGCGAGTCATGTGTCTCCTTTAATATTGTCTCTCGAATGTGCTTTACATTAGGCACAACGATTCTCTTTCCAAGCCATAAGGTACCATGTTCATCCTCGTCAAATCTGAATTCTCTCCCTTCTTCGGTTCTTTCCTTGATTTCCTTGATCTCCTCAACTGTGGTTTGTGCCTCTCGAATTTCTTGCTTCAAGGTTGGGTTTAATTCCATCATCTCCATCTCATTTACAAACCCGAGGTTCAACCGTTCAAACTCCTTGCATAGCTCGGATGGTATCTCTCGAACTGTGAGTTGGTGACTTACTCCCTTTCTACTCAAAGCATCGGCCACTACATTGGCCTTCCCCGGATGATAGTTGATCCCCAAATCATAATCTTTGACGAGCTCCAACCATCTTCATTGCCTCAAGTTCAGATCCGTTTGTGTGAAAATATACTTCAAGCTCTTATGATCCGTGTAAATTTCACACATATGTCCAAGAATATAGTGTCTCCAAATCTTCAATGCATGTACCACGGCCGCGAGTTCCAAATCGTGCGTGGGGTAATTCTGCTCATGTTTCTTCAATTGTCTTGATGCATAGGCGACCACTTGACCTTCTTGCATCAATACACATCCAAGCCCTTGTCTTGATGCGTCACAATAAATATCAAAACTCTTGCTTACATTCGGCAATACCAAAACTGGGGCTGTTGTTAACCTCTTCTTCAACTCCTCAAAACTGTTTTGACAAGCTTCAGTCCATTGGAACGCCTTTCCCTTCATTAGCAACTCCGTCATAGGCTTGGCTATCTTGGAAAAGTTCTTGATGAATCTACGGTAATATCCAGCCATCCCAAGAAAACTCCTTATTTCCTTGACATTTTGCGGCGGTTCCCACTTAAACACGTCCCTCACTTTGCCAGGGTCAACCGATACTCCTCCTCCTGAGATGATATGACCTAAAAATGGCACCTCTTTCAACCAAAACTGACACTTGTTGAACTTGGCATACAACTGATGCTCCCTCAATTTCTGCAACGTAAGCCTCAAGTGTTCCTCATGTTCCTTCTCATCCCTCGAGTAGATCATAATGTCATCAATAAACACCACAACGAACTTATCTAAGTACTCCATGAAGACCTTATTCATGAGGTACATAAAGTAGGCAGGTGCATTTGTCAATCCAAAAGACATCACGGTGTACTCATAAGATCCATACCGTGTCCTAAAAGCTGTCTTGGGTATGTTCGATGGTCTAATCTTCATTTGAAAGTATCCCGACCTCAAGTCAATCTTAGAGAAGACACAAGCACCCTTCATCTGATCAAACAAGTCTTCTATGCGGGGCAAGGTGTACTTGTTCTTGATTGTTACCTCGTTGAGAGCTCGGTAATCCACGCACATCCTTTGGGATCCGTCCTTCTTGTCCACAAATAGAACGGGCGCTCCCCAAGGCAAAGAGCTAGGGCGAATGAAACCCTTCTCTAATTTCTCTTGAATTTGCTTCTTGAGCTCTGCTAATTCCATAGGAGGCATCCTATACGGCCTCTTAGCTATAGGTGCAGTTCCAGGTATTAAATCAATAACAAACTCAATGTCTCGATCGGGTGGCATACCTGGCAACTCGTCTGGAAAAGCATCCAAAAATTCACACACCACCGGAATCTCCTCAATTGTGGCACCGTCCATATGATTCAACTCCAATTTCTTCGGTTCGGTTTGAGATGCTTCAAATTCTACGGTGATCCCTTCCTCATTAGTCAACTTCACCGTCTTTGTGGCACACTCAATAACTCCATTGTGCTTCCTCAACCAGTCCATACCAAGTATAATATCCAATCCTTGAGAATCCAAAACAATGAGGTTGGCGGAGAAGTCTACCCCCCTTATTCTAAGGCTTATTTTTGGACATACTATATTTGTCCTCATCTCTCCTCCAGGAGACTTAACCAACAGAGTAAACTTCATATGAGAGATAGGCAAACTATACTTGGCAACATACTTCGATGCAATGAATGAATGCGATGCTCCAGAATCAAATAACATAGTCGCGGGGTTGGAGTTCGCGAGAAACATACCAATGACCACGTCATCCGCTTGTTGAGCATCCTCCGTAGAGACATGGTTCACGTTGCCACGAGCAAAATTCTGCTGTCCACGGCTTCCTTGTGGCTGTCCTCCGTTAGGTCTTGGGTTTTGCCTCGGCGTATTGCTTCCTTGACCAAGGCCTAACTTAGGACATTGATGCGCAAAGTGTCCAGCTTCTCCACAGGTATAACACTTCTTAACTCCACCAGAATTATTGGGACGAGCTTGGTTTTGAACATTTGCAGTAGGAAAATTAGCACGAGGTGCATAGGGCATCGGAGGCCTAGGTGCTTGCATGACAGGGTGTTGCTACACGAACTGAGTTGGGCGTGGTGCATAACTAGGGCGCTGAGCAGGAATAGAGGAGCTGTAATGAGGCGCATTGGGTGGCGCAAAGCGAGGGCGCACATTACTTCCTTGTTGCTGTCCTTGATACGGCGCCTTCCTCTTGATTTCTTGCTCCATCTCACGGATCTTGTTCTCAACCACAATTGCTTTGTCCACAAGCTTCTGGAAATTTGCATAGTCACAATTGAGCAATTGTACTTGGATCTCATTATTCAAGCCCCTCATGAACAAATATTGCTTCCGGCTGTCCCGAATAACATCCTCAGGCGCGTACCTTGAGAGTTGAGTGAATTTATTGAGATATTCACTCAGCTTGATCTTCCTTGCCTTAAATTCTCAAATTCTTGCCTCTTCAATATCATAACGCCCTCGGGCACATAATGAGAACGAAAATTTTCCTTGAATTCGGCCCAAGTAATTCTCTCTTGATTCTCATGAGCATTGCAATAAGAATCCCACCAATCCGCAGCTGCTCCAACTAGTTGATGAGAAGCAAACAAGACCTTCTCCCGGTCACTGCATTGGACAATAGCAAGTTTCTTCTCCACGGACTTGAGCCAATCATCCGCATCCATAGAGTTTGCAGCTTGAGCAAAGGTTGGCGGCCTAGTCCTCATAAACTCTTCCAATCAGTTATGAGGAGGCGGGGGTGGCGGTGGAGGCATGTGGGGTTGATTGTTGATATTGCCAGCCTGCAGCTGTCCCATTGTTTGTATCATGGTCTGCATGAGCTGGTTCTGCATAGCTAGTAGCTGCTCAATATTGATAGCTCCATGAGCAGGTCCTTGTCCATTGTTGTTTTGAGGCACTCCATTGTTCTCCTCCTCATCATTGCCATCCCTCTGGTTGCGAGTCCTCACCATCTGAAGAAAAGCAATAGGTAAGAATTAGAAAATGTCCCCAACTATATGCATCAAGGGATATGAAACTAAACAGCTAGCTACACTAGCCTAGGTGGACATGGCAATGCTAAGGCATCCCAAAATCCTCTATTAAGCACACAAGCAAACAATATATATATAGCAAACAACACTTCAAGCAAAAACACATCGATTCCTGAGTGCTCCTATGTGCTCTAAAGTATCCATTCTATCTAGGCTGCATCCTACGGTCAACCTGTGGCTCTGATACCAATCTGTGACGCCCGGTTCCGAAAATGAATCAAGCTAACGCATATGTGTGCCCAGGATGTTCAACACACATACACGAGTGCAATCACAAAAGAGTATACAGAAAATTACCACAGAACAAGATTAATTATCAAATTTATTACACAAACCAGATTATCCTCGAATACAAGCTCTAATGAATATTAATGACAAGTTCAACTAATGTAGCGGAAATAAACTAATTAAGCAAACTAAACAACTATGCAGCATAAGCGACAGGGTATGTATGCGCAGCTCCAATCAACACCACGGGCAAAGCTGACGGTACACACGGCCTAGAACTCCGCATTATCACCATTAAACTCATAATTCTGACCTGCAACTGTTGGGGGGGGGGGATTGCAAGAGTGAGTACATGTCGTACTCAGCAAGTGTGGAAAGTATGACATGTGGCTGATTCAAATGACGACAATAATAATGGCTAAGTGCTGAAATGTACATAAGAACATTTGAAAAGCAATATATTACATGTATGTGAAATAAACCCATCATAATCATAAGTAATACCATAATACCAGTCCACAATTCACCATCCTCATCCATAATTCCATGTTTCACCATTGCCAATAACCATATTCAATACCAAAAATAAATCCATAACCATCCATAATTATTACTGAACCATAACCATCCCAATTACCAATTTCCCTCTAATCATGTAGGTCATCCAGGCGCTCATAACCGGGAGCACGGCTATCATGATAGTTTATTTAGACTCTGCAGAGTTTGTACCTCTTTACCCACGTGTTTGTGATTTCATCACCCGTCGGAGACTAAAGAACCTCCCTCATGCCAATTACACTTCCTTTGGTGTATGGCCAAGAGATCACAAAATAGCCTTTACAAAGGGATTACTAGCCTATTTAGACCTCACTGAGGTTTCACCGGTGGTGATGCCTCCAACTGAGCACATCTTACCCCAAGGGCCCCCTCTTGAGCCATTCGGATCCCAGGGTAGTCCCACCAATCATCAACAAACCCAATCCGACTACCCCTTCCCCGAGCATCCACAATGGTCCAAACAGCACTAGCAAGGCCCTAATTAATCAGCTGCGCCGCACCCATACTTGGCCTCGTGGTGGCACTGTAGTCCTGGCTTATTCTCGCATGAACCGGTCCTCAGATCTAAAGCAAGCAAACCACCATAACATCCAACCCATCCACATACCAGGCTTGCTTAGATCACCCATCGTATTGACCAATTCACATTAACCAGAATATCATTGATGCATAATTAAATGTGTAGTGTTGTTTACCATCCCAATTAATCAAGCGAAGCAAAAAGGTAAAAACCCTTCCCGACTCTCTACCGTAAATTCCAGGTGACAAGGGTGGTCAACAAAACTAGTAAACTTCCTACCATAGGATTCCCATCAATTTGACACAAGCATGCAATTTTGCAAACAAAACATTTATTTTAAAAACAGGATCAATATGCTTCTAGGACACTTGCCTTGCTATTGATGTTGATCAGGATCAAAGCCTTCAAACTCTTGGTGCTGTAGATCCTCTGCGGCACTTTCTAGCGCAAATCCATCTAATCCACACAATAAACATATAAAACAAGAACACAATCAAAGAGTGCACATATATTACTCAATATGACATGACATGCATGATTAATGCAAATGCAAGGTAGAACTTGTTAATAGATTGCTTTCAATGATCACTAACTAGTTCTAATAGCTTTTAACAAATTTATACAGGTTTGGAGTTGATTAGATCAAATTTTAGAATTAATTCAACACAATTTAACCAGAAAGATCGGACTAGTCCGCTAGGGACCGAACAAGTCCGCACTCTGCGAGATCAGCGGATTAGGGTTTTCTAGATCGACGCGAAATTGGAGATTAGGGGTTGAATTCACGTAAGGAAAAGAGAATAGAAGGTATACCAGGTGTTTAGAACTCCAATGAATCAAGAAACTTGGAGGTAGCACTTGGATCTTGGTGATCTAGGGTTGGTGATGAACTTGGGAAGGAATTGGTGGTGAAGAACGAAACTTGGTGGAGATCTTGATCCTCTTTCGTTTCCTCCTCTTCTTCTCCTTGCTTGGGATCTTCTCCTCCCTCCTTGATGGTGGCTCCCCACGAACTAGGGTTTGGGTGGGTCGAAAAGTGGCAAATAGATGTCAACCAAGGGGTGGGGCTGTTTATATAGAGGTGGAGGCTAGGGTTAGATGGATTTCGAGTTTAGGGATGAGTAGAGGCCGGTTTAGAGTCCCACATGGGCTCTAAAAGAGTTGGGCACGACGTCCCTAGGCCCACTTAACGTGAAACCCAAGAAACAAGTCGCAAAACAAAAGGTCAATCTCGGAGTCAGGAAATATCGGACAAGTCCGGAAAGGACCGCACTAGTCCGAAGTCGTCCAGAGAGAAAATCGGACAAGTCTGGCCAAACATCGGACAAGTCCGAATTTGAACAGAAAGGAAAACGGACAAGTCCGCTGGAACACCGGACTAGTCCGGACAAGTCCAGAGACTAAGCAAATTTTCAAGGATTCATGGAATACCGGACTAGTCCGCACAAAATCGGACAAGTCCGAAGTTGTCCAGAGGCAAATATCGGACTAATCCGCAGCAAAAACGGACAAGTCCGTTTTTAGTCAGAGAGAAATTGGACTAGTCCTCAGCAAAACCAGACTAGTCCGCACTTTTCTACATTTTTAAGTGCGGTATTGCTCCAAATAAATTTTAAACTTGTTCCTCTTGTTATGGGTTAATCTTAAACATGTATATGAATGTATGCAAGGCATGATGCATGAAAATGAGGGTGTTACAACTCCTGTGCACACTACCATGATTCCGGGTTACTGCGACGAAAAAAATCATTGCAATAGGTCAAAATTCGTCGCAATAGGTTGTTGTCGCAACGAAATAGAACGCCACGAACCAGTATTTCGCGGCAACAAATCCTAATGCAACGATTGTGTTCCGTGCCAATAAAGCTGTAATGCCATGAACTAGAGTATCGTGGCAACACATCCTAATACAACGATTCTATTTCGTTGCATTACGGTCCAAATGCAACTGTTTGCTGATTCATGGCAACAGATCCTAATGCAACGACTGTGTTCCATGGCAATAAAGCTGTAACACCACTAACCAGTAATTTGTGGCAACAGATCCTAATGCAACAACTGTGTTCCGTGGCAATAAAGTTGTAACGCCATGAACCAGTATTTCGTGGCAACACCTCCTAATGCAACAATTTTGTTTCGTTGCATTACGGTCCAAATGCATCTGTTTGCTGATTTGTGGCAACAGATCTTAATGCAACGATTGTGTGCCGAGGCAATAAAGCTCTAACGCCACGAACCAGTATTTCGTGGCAACAGATCCTAATGCAATGATTGTGTTCCGTGGCAATAAAGCTGTAACACCACGAACCAGAGTATCGTGGCAACACATCCTAATGCAACGATTCTGTTTTGTTGCATTACGATCCAAATGCAACTGTGTGCTGATTCGTGGATCAGATCCTAATGCAACGACTGTGTTCCGTGGCAATAAAGCTATAACGCCACTAACCAGTAATTCGTGGCAACAGATCCTAATGCAACGAGTGTGTTCCATGGCAATAAAGCTATAACGCCACGAACCAGTATTTTGTGGCAACAGATCCTAATGCAACGAGTGTGTTCCGTGGCAATAAAGCTGTAACGCCACGAACCAGTAATTCGTGGCAACAGATCCTAATGCAATGACTGTTATCCGTGGCAATAAAGCTGTAACGCCACGAACCATTATTTCGTGGCAACAGATCCTAATGCAACGATTGTGATCCGTTGCATTAGCATCCTGATGCCACGAACTAGTGATTCGTGGCAACAGATCCTAATGCAACGATTGTGTTCCGTGGTGATAGTTCCTAGTGCCACGAACTAGTGAATCGTGGCAAAAATCCAAGCTTACTGCAATGATTTAGTATTCGTCGCAGTACAATTGTTGCAACAGGTCGAAATCCTTGTAGTGGCATCTAGGCTCATCATTATACTGAGTATATGTTTTTTGTGTAATATTTCAAATCACTTCGATTCTTGAAATGTGGCTTGAAACATTGCATACCTGCTTGAATCTTCAAAGTTTACTTATTTTGCGAAAAAATATTCCTTATCTCGATTTTCTCTTGAAAGCTATTTAAATTAGTGAATCTTGGTGAATTGTGACCATTGTATGATTGTTGATTGCTTATTGGTCATGTTCATCAATATTATTTGTGAAATGATGTACATTAGATCACTATTAGATCAAACTCCCAAAAATCAATTTGTTCCTATTCTGATCAATCCAGCTGACCCGGACTAGTCTGTGGTCACCACTGGACTAGTGTGTTGTTTCAGACTAGTCTGGCCTGACTAGTCTGTGGTCACACTGGACTAGTCTGTTGTTTCAGACTAGTCTGGCCCTGGTCCAGCTTACCAGACTTGTCCGGCTCTATACCTGACTAGTCTGTACTCTTAGGTTTTTAACCCAGCCCGATGCCCAAATTTCTTCTTCCTCCCCTAATAATCGCATTTGCCTTTTCTCTCCTCAAAACTTAGCTCCCAAAGCGATTTTCTCTTTTTTCCACCAAAATTGAAGTTTTCTCCTCGAGAAATCCTCTCCTCAGCTCAAAGCTTCAACTCTACAGACTAATCCGGACCAAACTCTGTGCTTTCATCTCCAACCATTAATTTTTTGGTAAAAATCTCACTCAACCCTAGTTCTCACCTTTCCTTCAATCTTGCTTGTTTTTCTTGATTCCTAGGGCATACATTACCTTTATATATGTATTCCTACTATATTCCTACTCTTTTTGCATCAGTTCGAGCTAGATTTCTTAATATAGGAAGTTAGGGTTCACACGTCAGTCCGGACTAGTCTGATGTCTAGTGTGGACATGTCTGGTCCTCCGGACAAGTCCGCACTCTGAAAACGGACAAGTTCGGTCCTCTTATAGTTTGAACCACTAAATTCTTATCTCCACAAAGTCTACATATCATTCTTACCACTCCTTGTATTCCCTTGTCAGGCACGATGCCGTCAGCTTCCGAGGACAGCTCATTTGATTATGAAGTCGAGCGTGTCCGTGCAAGGGTACAAAGAGTCAGAGAGAGAGTCGTGAAGAAGAGACATGATTACAATGTTAACTCATCTCCTCCCGACGATGCTCTTCCTAAGAAGAGGAGATTGGTAGTGAAGAAAGCTCTAAGCAAGGATGATGTTGGTGCCAGCTCAACGGCGCCTAGGAGAAGCATCAACAAGGGCAAGGGACTAGCTAGTGGTCCTATTAGTCTGTTGAAGATGAACGCCCCTATTCACCGCAACAGGAAGCCTTCGGATGATGATTTTACTGGAAAGGGAAATGAACTGGCTGATAGATACAGGAAGATTGAAGTCTATGAGCAGCCTAAGCAGTCAGCTGATCCAAGGTTCTGGAGTAACTTTCATGCTGACTATTATGAGCATGTTTACATGAAGATGAGGAACCCGACGATTGAAAGTCAGTGGGTCAATATCACCTACCCCCAATCTAAGAACTACCAAGACTATCAAGAGGTCTTGGAGGCATTGGAGAGACATGGATTGAAGGATCTCATATCTTCTAGTATGACCGGAACAATGAGGTTATAACTGAATTCTACTCAACACTCTATCTTTCTCGTGGTGATGATGATGTGTTGACTTGGATGACACATGGAGCCAAGTATAGTGTCACCTATGAGGAGTTTGCAATGATACTTTATCTTGAGAATTCCTTGGACAATGACCTTACAATTCATAATCTAAAGCCTTTGGAGAAGGAAGAGCTAGAATTACTATATGACACAATAATGACTTACAAGCCTCCAACTACCAAATATTTGAAGCCAATCTTTGCAGCCCTAAATAGAATTCTGAGAAAGACAATAGCTCCCAAGGAAGAAGATGCAAGAACCATCCAAGGGATTCTAAGGACCTTGATGAAAGTGATCAGACAGAGAAGAACTATCAATGTCTTTGAGTGCATCTACAATGACATTGTGAACATCTCCATTACTCCAAACAGGTCCTATGGCTATGCACCTTATATCATGTATATGATTGAGAAGGTGACAAGACTTGAGTTTGTCAAATATGTTCCTCACACAGGCCTCAAGCCCCTGAAGCCAACAATATACACTATTCCTTATGCTCGTGCCTCACCTGCAGTGGAGTAGAGATCTAAGGAAGCAAATGAAGGCACAAAGACTCCAGCTGCTACTCCTGCTCCTCCACCCACAGGAGAGTCCTCCACTCGTGTGCTAAAAATGCTTCTCTCCATCTTTGTATATTGCCGCAAAGTGGAAATTAAGTAGCACAAGGAGAGTTTGGCCAGGAAGAGACATCAAAGATACATAAAGGCCAGCATCAAAGCTATTGTGAGAAGCTAGATATTGAGCCAGTGGGACCACCTCAAATTTTAGAGGATTCACAAGAAGATATCACTGAGATGGGTCCCCTCACTGAGCAAGAGTTGAGATCATTTGGACTAGCAGGTGTCTCCGCTCCTCCACCTCAGCATGGACTTGAAGAGGAAGATGAAGAGAGGACCGAGAGTGAAGGGGGCAGTGGCGAAGAGTGATTCAACTCAATTTTTCCCTTTTTGGTGCCTTGATGCCAAAGGGGGAGAGATTGAGACTAGTAGCTTATTTTGTAACCTTAAGGACTAGTGATCGAGGACATGTATCTTTATTTCAAATTATTGTAATCTCCTATGGATGTGCCTATGTTATTTAATCTGAATGTGTGATGCTTATTCAATAATGTTGTGATAGTTGATTTTATAATTGATATATTCTTATCTTTTGGCACATCACAATATTTGATCACACACACTATAGGCACCCCACTATAAAGAGTGCATATATGTGAGAAGTTTTTATTGTTCATTTGTCATTCTCATATACGCACACTTTATGAAAATCATTTTTTACTCTTAATTGTGAAGTCGCAATTGGTTGTCATCAATCACCAAAAGGGGGGGATTGAAAGTGCATCTAGGCATTCCCTTGCGTGTTTTGGACAATTGATGACAAACAAATAAGATCCTAATGAATTCGTTGAAATGAATGCAGATTAACAAAGATTAGATAGTTGGTGCACTCAAAAAGGTGAAAAATGAAGTGATGAAAAAAAAAGGAAAGGGCCCAATTGATGAATAAAGCGTAAAGTAGACTTAATTGTATATGATGTCTGTGAGAGACACATCCCAAGAGCTCAAGTCTTTGCATAGGGGTAAGGGCTTAAATCAACCTTAATAATTCACTAAGCACCGGACTAGTCCGTTCAACTTTCTGTAGTCTCACTTCACAGTGCACCGGACTAGTCCGTTAAACTTTCTGATGTTCTATAACATTGTGCACTGGACAAGTCCGTTCATGGATTGGACTAGTTCGAGAAACTCTCTGATGTTTCATAACACTATGCACCGGACTAGTACGTTCATGGACCGGTCTAGTCCGAGAAACTTTCTGATGTTCCAATACACAGGGCACCGGACATGTCCGGACTCCTACCGAACTAGTCTGGTATACCTCAAACATATTAGGTTTTTTAGTGTGTTGCACATTCCACGCGGATTTTACTCAGCACACCAGACAAGTTTGGTCCCAGAGCGAACTAGTCCGACCGTCGAGATCCCTAACGGTAATAATTTTGGAAACACTATAAATAGGAGATCCACGACCCTACAAAGACAACAATCATATTCTACTGTCAAGAACTGAAACCCTAGCGCCACTACTCATCCCAAGAGCACAAAACACATCTCTCCATGCATCTAAGGTCCTCAAAAGTGAAATTCTTTGAGTATTTATATTTGGGATTCGGAGATCGTTGTCTATGCGTCACTGAGCTCTTGGGGTTTGACCTCTTTACACTCTTGCATTAATTGTAATCTTTTCGAGTGTATTAGATCACTTTTTCTACTGTAATTTTTGTGGGAACCCTCAACGTGTGAGGTTGCCACACCAACTCGGTGACTACCCGTGATAGTGGAATCAAGTCAGCCTTATGTGGTAACTTGACGAGGTAAAAGGGTTTCAAGAGATGCGGCTCTGTGTGGGCCTCCTCAACGAGGACATAGATCTCTTTGGTGAGATCGAACCTCGGTAAAAATCAGTGTCCCGTGTGCTCATCTCTTTACTTCTGCAATTATCATTATTTAGAGCATTAAGTTGAACAAACTTGTAATCTGAATTAACATTGTATTCCACGTGCCATTTTGCAATACTAATTGTTCAATCAAGTGTTCTGAATAGTTATTTAAATTCCTCTGTTATAACATTTACAATTTCTACATCAACACTTGATCAGTTCACAACACATCAGCACACCGGACTAGTCCGCAGTCATAGCGGAAAAGTGTCGTCCCTCTGGTATTTAATGATTTGATTAAGTGTGTAGGAGAACTCTCAAAGCCTATTCACCCCCCCCCCCTCTAGGCCACATTCACAAAGAGGCCGAGCCATTTTCGAAGGAGGGTTTTGTGGAGCTTTCATCCACAAGGAGGTCACTGGAGGAGGTCCAGAGCACAAGAGCAATTGATTTCCAGCAAGTCTGGGGCTTCCTCGGGCGTGCGAATGAAGCTCCGGTGCCTCTAAGATTTAGTCTGGTACGACAGGCTGTCCCGGAGCCTGAGATGGACAAGGCCTTGGTGGCGCTAAACTCTGCTGGCACTAAGCTAGATGCACTGGGAGATGTGGTCGTCGACCAGCTCGAGACTGAAGGAAAGTATCTAGCAAGGAACGTTGCAGAATATATGCTGGCGTGGTTTTGAAGCCGAGACCCTTCAATGTCTTTAGCTCCGGTGGTCGAAGGACCCATCGCTGAGGAAGAAGAAGCTGCCAAGACTAGTGTCCAAGAAGCCGCCCAGAAAGTTGCTTCATACTTCATGCAGAACTCCAGTATCTAGGACTTTTTCCTTTGTACCTTCATCTATTAAATATCCAAATTTTGAATGAATGAAATCCTTTCGAATTCCATTTTTGTCTTCAATACATTGCCTTTATCTTGTTGGCCCCTTTGTAGATGCGCCCAATTGATTGAGGACATCTACCATAAGGAATTTGACAATGTCTTGAAGACTTAATTGCTCTGAACTCGTAGCTAGTGTGATAGCTCCAAGGTTTGAGGCTTTCTTCAAAAGTATCCAAGGACCCTTTGTTACATCGACGGCGGGCCTCCTGGAAGTTGTCGGAGCTTAGTTGCTTCAACGGTGCCCACTATCAACGCATAAAACATCGACGGCGGGCCCCCTGGGAGTTGTGAGAGCTTAGTTGCTTCGACGATGCCCACTATCAACGCATCAAACGTCGAGGGCGGGCCCCCTGGGAGTCGTCAGATCTTAATTGCTTTGTTAGCGTCCACTGTCAACGACTAAAACATCGACGGTGGCTCCCTGGGAGTTGTTGGAGCTTGGTTGCTTCAACGGCGCCCACTGTCAACGCATAAAACGTCAACGGTGGGCCCCTTGGCAGTTGTTGGAGCTTTGGTTGCTTTGACGACACCCACTATCAATGAATAAAACATCGATATCGAGCCCCCCTGGGAGTTGTCGGAGCTTGTTTGCTTCGATGACGCCCACTGTCAACACATAAAACGTCAACGACGGGCCCCCTTGGTGAAGCCGGAGCTAAGTGCTATGGCAGCATCCACCATCGTCCTGTAGTTTGCCGTCAATTATTCATTTTTCCTGCGCATGAGAGACAAGAAAAGCAATAAAATTCGTCCTCTTGCCTATAGCTTATTTGCGGCTTATTACCCATCTTTGATTTTTATATCCTAACAAATTCAATGTGACAACATAAGTATACTGATTAAACTTCCTTAGATACGTATGCTTTCCGGACCGCCAGAATAGGTAGAGTGGCGTACTTATGGTCATGGACCAGGCTAATCGATAGCGCACTCCGGACCTGTCATTGGCTTTGGTTTTCAGGTGAGTAGACCATCTAGCAATACTAAGATCAAATAGAAGATTACCAATAAAACTTATATATCACATGATTCAGGAGTACTAAATTTCATGTGGATTGCACAACAATGCTATTGACAAGAAGGGAAAAGATGACAAAAATAATGAGCATTGCGCAAAATTAATGCATGTAGAGTCTGTTTGCACATAAATATATTTATTATAGGTTCGAATAACAGGGGAGACAAGGACACACTTAAAGTACCGGACCAAGTGAAGTGTTCTATTCATCTTGTTCTAACCCAGGGAAGGTAAAGACACACTTAAAGTACATGACCAAGTTAAGTGTGCTTTTGATCTAGGACCAACCCAACTCTGTTCATAGACTCTATATGATACATTCTATACAAATACAGACTCACCTCTGTGTAACTAAGTGTAGAACTTACGAAGGTGTCCAATGTTTCGGGGGTTGGGAAGTGGTATCCCATCCTCTGTTGCCAAGCAAACACATCCTGGATGGGAAACTTTGACTACTCGAAAGGGACCTTCGCAACTGGGGGGAAATTTTGTTCATACCTTCCGGAGTATGTATTCACCGCAGCACCAGATCATCTTATTCCAACTACAGGTTGCACACATACCTTTGGTGATAGCGCTGAGCATCTAGCGGTATCGCGCGTTTCAGACAACTGCTTGGCACCTTGCCTCGTCGACGAGGCTTAGATCTTCACGCGCGGAGCTGGTCCTGCATGGCTTCATCGTATGTCCGTACCCGGAGAGACCCCATGGTAATTTTTGGAGGAATGATAGCTTCGGCTTTGTATCTCTTGTTGCCCGGTTGGGTGTTGTCCAACTCGCCCACAGTGCAGACAGAAGCCCTTCTATCCAATTGGCACCATGTTTCTTCAAGTGCTCATAAGTGCGCGTCTTGAGTCACTTGAGTATTTCTGGATTTGCTCTCTCAACTTGGCCATTGCTTGTCGAATGAGCTACTGATGTGTAGCTGATTGTTCTGGTGAGGTCTTCGCAGTACTCTTGGAATGCTGCACTTGTGAATTGGGTTCTGTTGTTAGTGATGACTTTGTTCGGAACTTCAATGTGCACACTATGGACTTCAAGAACTTGATGGAAGATTGCTTGTTGATTGTAACAATTGGAGTAGCTTCCGACCACTTTTTGAACTAATCGATAGCGACATATAAGAATCAGTACCCTCCGACGTCTTTTGGGAAAGGTCCCAAAATATCCAACCCCCACAAAACGAATGGCCATGAGGGAGGAAACATTTGCAGTGACTACACCGGTGTATGAATTTGCTTCACATGGAACTGGCAAGCTTCGCACTTCTTGACCAGCTCGACTGCATCCTGGAGTGTTGTAGGCCAGTAGAAGCTATGTTGGAAGGTTTACTGACCAACGTGCGGGATGATGCATGATTCCCACACTCGCCTCCATGGATCGCTACGAGAAGTTCACAACCTTCTTCTCGAGAAATGCACAACATTAGAATGTCGTTGGTACCACGTCGATAGAGCTCCCTTTCTGCCAACGTGTATCTTTTAGCCAACTGACAATTCACTCAGCGGATGCACCATCTTCAGGAAGGATGTTGTCTTTCAAGTAGTCCCGGACCTCCGAGATCCATGCATTGGGACTAACTTGAGCTTCTGGATCTTGCACACTTGGTTGCTCGGAGCTTCTTGTAGCGCCTACAATCCTCGACGGACGCCATGGTAACAGAGCCACTGGGACCGCCAGCTTCGGGGTGCTGGTCTCGCCCCCGTCACTCAGTTCAGCGGGCTGAGCAGCTAGTGTTTGTAATCTCCTAACAAAAACCCCATCCGGTGCTTGAGCCTTGGTTGAAGCTTTCATCGAAAGATCATCAGTTTCAGCATTGTTGAGATGCAGGACATGGTAGAGGTCCAGGACGTGGAAGTCTTTCTGCAACTTATGGACTTTAAGTAGATATGCAGCAAGCTGAGGGTTATTGAAACTACATTCTCCGTTGACTTGTTTGATGATAAGTTGTGAGTCACCCTTCACCAGCAGTTGTCGAACGCCATATGATAGTGTCACCTTGAGTCCGAAGATGAGAGCTTCATATTCTGCCATGTTGTTGGTTGCCTTGAAGTCAAGGCACACCATGTACTTGACCTTCTCCCCAGTCGGAGTGAGGAGATGGACTCCAGCTCCGGCCCCCTGCTTCTGCACAGAGCCGTTGAAGTAGAGAGCCCACTAAGGCTCAGTAAAGACTGGTACCTTAGGTTTTGGATTCTACTCGTTGAGACCCCCCGGACTTGATGAAGAAGGTGTCCACTCCGCGATGAAGTCAGCCAGCACCTGTCTCTTGATTGCATGACGAGGCAGGAATTCGAGATCAAACTCTGCCAACTCTGCTGTCCACTTGGCGATATTTCCCGTTGAATTAGGATTATGTAAAATAGCTCGCAGTGGATAAGAGATTACCACTGATATCTTATGGGCTTGGAAGTGGTTTCGTAGCTTCCTTGAGGCAATAAGAATTGCATACAGCAGCTTATGCACCTCAATGTATCGAGTCTTGGCGTCATGAAGTACTTCGTTGATGAAGTACACTGGCCATTGGACAGCTTGGACCCTCTTGGAGGGGTCCAAGGCTTCTTCTTCTTCAACATGGACCCTCCCAGAGGGGTCCAGATCTCCTTCTTGAGCATTAGATACTCTCTCTAATAATAGAGGTTGATCGACAGACATCTTTCCTTTAGGATCCGTGCCTGAGGGCTGGGACCCAGACTCGCCTTCAGGTAGCTCCGGACCCTCAAAGAGGAGTCTTTACTCCTGAGTTGAAGATGTTTTGTGTCTTTCTGCAACTAGAACCATGCTGACAACCTCCGTAGTTGTAGCGATGTAAAGCAAAAGAGGATCCCTAGATTTCGGAGCAACCATGATTGGTAGTGTGGTGAGGAGCTGCTTGAGCTCTTGGAATGCCTTCTCTGCTTCTTCAGACCAATGGAATGGTCTGGACTTCCTCAACAGCTTGAAGAAGGGAAGCACCCGCTCTACCAGCCTTGAGATGAACCGGCTGAGCGAAGCTAAACATCTAGTAAGCTTCTAGACATCTTTGATGTGGGCCGGAGGCCGCATCGCTTTGATGGCTTTGACCTTGGCCAGATTTTCTTCAATTCCTCGCTGGGTAACCAAGAAGCCAAGAAGCTTTCCGGAGTTAACCCCGAAGACACACATGTCGGGGTTGAGCTTCGTGCGCATGAGGCGCAACTTCTCAAAGACAAATTGAAGGTTGTCGAGGAGTGAGTCTCTATTCTTCACCTTGATAGCAATGTCAACAACATATACCTCCACTAGATCCCGAATGAACCAATTTGGACGAATTTGACAGGAATGTCGGTGTCTCCGCTTGGCTGCACATGTGGCGCAAGCTTGGTGGTTGCTAAGCAGATTGCTCCTTGCCGGATTCATCTACTTGCGCTGTTGCAAACGCATAAAGTTATTCCAGCGTAGTAACTTCAGCATTCCAATCTCCTCAGATCCGGAGGACGCCTAACGGAGTTGGCATCTTCAACATGAGGTAACTGTAGTGGGCCACCTCCATTGTGAGACCTATGTGTGATGAATACATTGGCTATGGCAATAAAAGTTTTGAATATAACCAAAACACCTTTTTCGACATGGTCCGACTCTAGGTCCGAGCTCCAGCAAGGTCCGACAATAGATCTAACTTGTTTTGGGTAGCTCCAGCAAGGTCTGACGTAAGGTCCTACTTACTTTGGCTAGGACTGACTTCTTTGTCTAGGTCCGACTTACTTTGGCTAGGTTTGACTTCTTTGTTTAGGTCCTACTTGGTTTGCCAAGGTCCGACTAAGCTTTAGCAAGCTCCGGTGCTAGGTCTGACTAAGCTTTGGTAAGCTCTGGTGCTAGGTCCTGCTAGCTTTGGTAAACTCCGGCTAATGGTCAGGTTAGTTTTGGCAAGGTCCGAGAGCTAGATTGCAATGGTTCTACTTTTACATTGAATTGATTTGAACTAGCTTTACGTCTATGGAAAGTTTGCTTTGTATTCTCTTACTAAGTTTTTGGTGTGTTTTGGTGGTTATTGTTGATACCTTTTTTCTAAGGTTTGCAACATGCTTATGTGAGGTGCTCACGTAGGATGTTGTGGTTTCAGAACTAACGAGAGTCAAGTCGAGGACTTGTGCTTGTAAGTATTGGTTGTTTATTCATGTGTAGGTGTTGCTTGAGTTCAAGACATGGTTGGTGACGGGATCCATTGAACTAGTGTTAGGGAGAAGATGAGGTTCAACAACCAAGTTCAGGAGGAACTCTGGTTGAGTTGATCGGGAGGTCGCGCAACATGTTTGGATCAAGAACATTGCATATGAAGGTATAGTGGACGTCGTTGGAAGATGTATGCACGTGTGCAAGGAGTGCATGGACGTGGCTACATGGTTGTGAGGCGTGATGAAGAGATTTGGATGTAAAGAATTGGTTGGAAACGTCCAACCGATTAGGTTATGGACTCAGGCTGTGGCTGGGTCGGGTTTGATTCAAATATGGAAAGATTGAGTTGATTATGATAGTATTTCGTGTGGTTCATGAAGTTGGATTGTTTTAGGAATGTGGTATACGTCCCTAAGGTGTTTGGAAGTCTTAAGATTGCTTCTATCTGCATATGGAAGAGTCTTGAGCAGTTATGGAAAGTTTCTGTTGAATCTGAGTAGGATTTGAATCCCAGTTAGGATTGGGTTGGCCTAAGGGCTGGTTATATAAGCAAGGGAGGCCAGAGCACGTGGTGCACGACTTTAGGGCTGTTCCTTTTGTGTTTTGATCAATAAAATTCATAGTCTAAAGGAGCTTTTGTGCCTTGTTCGTCCGACTGTTTCTGTCAAGTCTTTCTTGTCGAGTTTCTGCACAACACTAACTTGCTTCGGTGGTTTTATCATAACTCGAGTTTTACAAATCCAATTTATGTGATTCTTTTTGGGTTGTCTTCACAACCTGATAATCTATCATCTGTAATGGTCATTGGATTTGTGGTTTTGGATCCACACGAATTTCTTTGCAGTCTTAATGATCTGATTTTTGTCGGGGAGAACAGATTGACCTTCGTTTGATCTTTCGATCGTAACTTGAGTTTTTCTCGACAATTTTCCGTGATTCTTGTTGTCTTATCTTCATTACTTGATTCTCCACAATATATGTTGGTTTTGTCACAATTTATCACGTTTATATTATTTGCACACACGATTTCTTAATAGATTGATTTTCTACCGAGGGGTTTTTCATTGCTTTCGCTGAAAAAGTTTTAATCTACCATTCACGCCCCCCCTCTAGTAGCTTTTCACGTGCTCTTCAATCCTGCACCCATGAACCTATACAGGGCTGGCCTGCTAAGGATTGCGTTGAAAGGAAGGTTGATGTGTGCTACATCAAACACCAGCTTCTCGGACCTGTAGATCTCCAGTCTCCCGAAGGTCACTAGCAAAGTAACTTGCCCGAGAGGCGTGATAGCTCTTGGACCCACTCCAGAGAATGGATGGGCCTGAGGTCCGAGAGGCTGAGTTAGAGCTTCACAAAGACTGCGAAACTGATGAGGTTGAGCACTGCGCCTCCATCCACCAAGACATGGAAGAGTTGGATATTTATGATAGTCGGGGAGACCATCAAGGGCAATTGTCCAGCTCTTGCCATGTTCTTCGGACAGTACGAAGCATCAAAGGTAATGGAAGTATCCATCCACTTCCGACGAGGCTCCACCTTGGCAGTAGGAGAAGCAGCAGCCATCTTCCGATGCATAGTCTTCAGAATGCGCCAAGAGGTGATGTCCCAGGACCCTACATATATCATATGGAGAGTCTTCCTATGTTCATTGTCGGAGTTGGTTTTGGAGTCATCAACGGTGTTGTAGACCGCCTTTAACGCCTTCTTAGAGTCTTGGAAGCCTAGCTCCTGATCAGATGGAGCTTCATTGACTTTTTGCTTTCCTTCCCGCTGGCGAAAAGGAGTTTCGTAGTGACGCTTGAGATTGCATTCAGGAAGCCTCTTGACATCGCGACAGTCTTCATGATTGTGGCGTGTAGATTGTGGATCGGGCACCACATATTGTTGCCATATTTGGATGATTGTCGAGGTCATTTGTCGGGGCGTGGCCCCCGGCCACCAGGTGTTGCGGCAGCAACAGCGGTAGGTGTGCCAGCAAGTGACTTTTTCTTTCCACTTGACTTCTTCTTCTTTTTGCTACTGCCAGTGGTTGTAGCTTCGACTTTAGAGACAGATTGACTAGCCTCCGTAGCTAGTTTGGAGTGCATCTCACGGCCCTCCGCAGCTTTGACATAATTGTTAGCAAAGCTGAAGAGTTCCGTGACGCTGCTGATATCCTTGGTTGCCAGCTTCTCCAACATCTTATTGTCTCTAACTCCCTGTCAGAATGCAACAATGATAGAAGCATTGGATATAGAAGGTATGTTGTTCCGTACCTAAAAGAATCACTAGATGAATGATCGCAGTGACTCTCTCGACTTCTACTATACGACGAAGAGATCCATCTCGGTGCCAGGTTGGGTGTAGGATCTCTCAAAGTTTGCGGTGAACTGGCGACATGGTACCCCCCCCCCCAAAACTGTAGATAGAGTCAGGAGGTAGGCTCATAAACCAGGACCTTGCAGTCCCGGTCAAAGCTACGGGGAAGTAGTTGGCCATGACGGCCTCATTCCCTTTAGTTGCGAGGTGGCTTTGGAGTAGATCAGAAGAAACTCAACGGGGTTGACTGTCCCGTCATATTTCTTTGGCAGATGAGGCCAGAACTTGGCTGGCCACTCCACCATGTTGAGATGCATGGCGAGAGCCGAGCCGCCTCCTACTGCGAGAGAAGGGTTTTATCGATCAAGTTGCCTCTCGCGAGTATGCTCGATGTTGACGTGGTTGTCCTGCCTCATGTACTGGCGGTCGAGCTCCGACCGGAGGTCTTGAGTCAAAAGCCTCGATACTGTATGAGTACGACGAGCCCCGGAGGGTAGAGACGTCGCATGATGGGAGGGCGCACGTCTCCTAGGTTGCAACACTGACCAAGTCTTCCAGATAAGGTCCTGTTATGTGAAGGTGCTTGCCCTGTATGAGGAAGACCCTGGTTGTTGAGCATTGTGGCTGCGGCGGCAACCAGATGCTCAACATCAGCGCGCCATTGTTCCAGCACGACCGGAGGAGCTCCTGGCACCGGAGGACACTGAAGTAGAGTTTGCGCTGCGTTCAGCGCGTTCGTTGGGTTGTTCGTCGATTTTGTGACCGACGTGAATTCACCATCCTGCTGTCTAGTGTTGGCTGCTACAGCAGATGGTGGTGGTGGTGGTGCGACGCCCGATGGGATAACATCATTGGCCAGTTGCTGAGCATTGGAGCGATTCACCATCTTGGAGATATTGACTTAATGCGCATCTACCTAGCGCGCCAAATGTCAAAGTGTAGACTAAGGCACTTCCCTTGATACTACTAAGAAGTAGTCCGCGGAGGTTCGTATTTTGGCGGGGTGCTAATCAAGATCAAGAACAAGGGTGAACACAGGGGATTTTTACGTGGTTTGGGTCACCTGAGCGTAATACCGTACTCCACGGAATGTGTGATGCTTGTATGAGTATACGTAAGCCTCAGCTTAGTCTGGAATCAGTTCTACCATGTAGTGCAGCCCTTTTATATTCCAAGCACTAGCTGTTACAGTGTGCATCGTGGCCCGACATGTGGTCCTGGCTGTAATAATGGACCTATACATTTTCTAAGGTGTTAAGGGTGGTTAATAGCATGATAACGTGTCTTAATGGCAGCATTACTGGTCTTGGTAGTCCTCTGATCGTGCGTCATTAATATAACATTATTGACGCATTAACCAGGTCTTGTAACGCCTGTTTGATAGCCCTTGAATGTCCGTGTCGTTGGAGATCCCGAAGTCTTCCCGTCGTAGACTTAGATCCGGTTGTGTGACATGTGGTAGCTCCGGACACTACAAGAAATGATGAATAGGGTGTCGGTTTATCTACATGCGTCGGCCCTGACGCATTTAACACGCTTAGGGGTGCTAGTTTAAGAAAACTGACACCCATAAGTTAGAGGCATCGGTTTTTTGGAGCCAACCGACGCACATATTAAATGCGTCGGCCAAACCGACGCTTACAATAAATGCGTCAGTTAAACCGACACTCATACGGCGGGCCCGGCTGGCTCAGGCGCTAAGAGCGTCAGTCGTGGCAAAACCGACGATCTTAAGAGGGTCCCACTCCAAACCTAATCCCTTCGCCGCCGCCAGCCCACCGCCTCGCCGGTGCCCCTGCCCGTCGGTCAGCCGATCGGCGTCCCCTCTGCCTCCCCGTCCAGCCCCCCGTCCACCGCCCCTGTCTGGCGCCCCCATCCGCCTCGGCCGCCGCCAGCCCGCCGCAACCCCGCCGCCTCGCTGGCGCCCCTGCCCGTCAGTTGGCCGGTCGGCGTCCCCTCCGCCTCCCCGTCTTGTCCCCCGTCCGCCCCCTGTCCGGCGCTCCCATCCGCCTCGGCGGCACCCTGTCTGCCTCGGCCGCCGCCTACCTGCTGCCTCGTCAGGCGGCCGGTGTCCCCTCCGCCTTCCCTGTCCGACCCTCCATCCGCCCCATGTCCGTCCACCCCTGTCGGCAGTGGAGGGAGAGGAATTAAGCAGTTTTTTTAAAAAATATGTTATGTACGTCGGTTTGGCCTAAACCGACGCTCATAGTCGCCTTCTGTAGGCTGCCCACGTGGCATGTTATATGTGTCGGTCTCCTTGCAACTGACGCACTTAGATATCGTAAATGTGTCGGTTTCTGCAGAACTGATGCTCAAACAGGTGCTCGGTGTGCTCGCCACGTGTCGCCTTAAGTGCGTCGACTTGGGAGGACCCGATACTTTTAAGGGACGTAAGTGCGTCGGATCCCGTGGCCGACACATTTACGTCTAAGTGCGTCAGCTACTGGAAACCAACGCCCATAGCACGTAAATGCATTGGCCCTGACGCACTTGCGTGTTAAAGGTGTCAAATCTATTTCGTCGGCTAAGTGCGTCGATTGACCGATGCCTTTAGTTTATAGTTGTTGGCTTCTGTAGGCAACTGACGCTCATATAGCCAACGCCTTATTGACGAATTCCTGTAGTGGGAGCTTTCCTTTGCGGAGAGGCAGGTCCGGAGCTACTGGACACGTGGCAGCACTGGAGCTTCCCCTGTCAGGAAAGCTGATCCGGCGCCTCGGGACACGTGGCATCACCGGAGCCACCCTAAGGACGATAGCAGATCCGGCTCTACGAGACACGTAGCAGCACCGGAGTCACCCTAAGGAGGGAGGCAGGTCGGCACTGTGGGACACGTGATGCCTCCTTAGAGTTATGGATAATTATGGATGATTATGGTTAATTACGTTGAATTGATGGTATTGGATATGGTATTGTTGGTTATTTAGGTTATTATGGGATTGACCTCACATAGTAATTATATGTCACATTTTTCCTGTTTTTATGAATGAAATGTACTTTTCTGCAATGAACCATTACTATCGTCCTTATTTAAGCTACATGTCATATTTTTCCACACTTACTGGGTACGACATGTGCTCACCATTGCTATTCTCACATTAATTCAGTAACAGGACCGGAGGACTATGAGGAGTACTAGGCGTGCGTGTTACCGTCAATTTACCTATGAAGATGGAGTCTATTAGTGCTTAGTTTTTCCGCTGTAGTATTACCAGAGCTTGTTAATTGAGACTATTTGAATATTGTAATAAGATACTATTTATTATTCGAAATATGGTTATTATCTGAATATGGTTTGAAATGCACTCGCGTATGTGTGATGAACATCCTAGGCACACATATGCGTCACACTTGGTTCATTCTCAAAACCGGGTGTCATAGTTTCAACTTATGCTTTTGACAGGTCTTCAATTTTAATCACTGATGTTTGTTACTTCAGATTTTAATCCCTAGTATATGCTTGATGTAATGTGCACGATATCTCTGGTTGAGTCATAGCATGATTCCTGGTATCATTAGGAATTATTGATTTAATCATACTTGTTTTTGGCTATTCTTGTTACTTTGTTTGGATTTTCCCTTTAGGTTGTGTTAATGGATATTTGGTGTATGGTTCACCATTTATAACTTGATGTGTTGTAATTTTGGAATTCTATTCGTTCAGAAGATGTTAGCCAAGGAAACAAAGCTACACAAAACTACACTTCGCCCAGAAGGAGTTGAATAAATGCAAGGAACAGCTGAGTAATGTCAAACTAAGTTAGAACATGTACAGCAGCTGTGATAATCTTTTAGAGTCTATGTGTTGAAGGAGATTTTGAGAGACCTTTGACAAAACAAAGGTAACATATATATGGGATGGATCTACTAGTTGTGTCACTTAATGATTAATTACTCTTAATGTAATTCACAGTATTTTATTCAATTTAGATCAGAATTTAGATATGTATCAAATATATTATCGCTTATAGCAGGATACATCTGTAAAAACTAACGTTTAGTGATAACTGTAATAGTGTGCTTGGATGGAAGCATCCTGGATTACCATCTTCAAATACTTCTAGCTATTTTTTATGTTGTGAGAACTCTAGAATTACAGATGACTTTTTTCTTGTCAATTCTGGTTATTTTTGTGAGCCAAACTGAGGCCCACGAAAATAATAAAATCTATTTTCGTGGGTCTCAATTTGGCTCAATAAGTAAATTTTATTATTTTCGTGGGTCTTAGCTTGTTCCACGAAAATAAAAAATATTTTTATGAGTTTTTTTGTCATATTTTCGTGAATCACATTTGGCCGACAAAAACAAGTTTATTTTGTGAGCGACCCTTGAAGATAACAATACTTTTGACTAGTTATTTTCGTGAACTAAAATCCCAAAAAATAATGCTGACTCACGAAAATTATTATTTTCGTAGGTTGTTCTTATATTTTCGTGAACCTCTGGTCTGCGAAAATATTTGGTTTTCCTTTAGTTGGTGGGCGCTAGTGAGGAAAGAGAGACGGGTTGAGTGGGAGAGTCTAGAGAGGATAAGGACAACTATATTTTTGTAGTCATTTTTTATGTTGACGAGAGAAGCGGTAACTAAGTAGATAGAGAGCAGAGATTAGTTTAGACCTATAACTTCAGAGGGATCACCGAGTTGAACAGTGGCGTTCTTATGTGTACACGAACAATGTCATGTATTATTTAATAACCATGGCAACCGAGTTAATATGTTGCTAAATTTCTGACGTTTTGTAGCAGGATATATGGTTGCAAATATAAGGCTAATTGTAATGATGATTTCATACAATTAAGAGAGCACTAATTTGATAGATGAAATAGATCACACAATGTATTATTTTATAAGAGCAGGTGCAAGAGATAAAAAATGATTTATAAATATTGTAGAGTGATTTCATCTAGAGTAAGCTATTTCTATCTCTTTCTTGAATAATTTCTTATAACATCATTAAAAGTACTGACATAACACTCTATTTAATGAAAATGAAACTTTTAATGTTGTCACATGTCAAGCGCTTTGCGTTCGAGATATTTTTTGTGCTCGAAGTTGGTTAGGCCCATTTGAGATTGTAGGACTACCACCCGCTTTAGAGTGTGTTTGGTTTAGCTGTAGATTACTGAAAATCTAATTTTAGCTGTGAGCTGTGAGAAATCTGCTGTGAGCTAATAGCTGTAGGAAAGCTAAAATCTGTTTGGCCGAAACAACTGTCAACTATGAATTCGTAAGAAATGCATGTCTGTTTGTATAGCTAATACAAATCTAAAGTGTTATAACTAATATAAATTTATACGGATCACGGAAAATAAAATGTAATTGTTACACCAATATAATTTCACAATAGCCTTCCAATGGCAATCACAGTTTTTTAGAGAACGTCAATCACAAATGGCAGAAAATGAGAAACATATAAAAAATAATATAAAACTATATTCATATAAAAATAAATAGATGTTACACCAAGACGCATCAAAGTAGTAGCAAAATAACCATCACAGTAATTACCCATTTGTATAGAGTATCCAAACACTAGCAGCCATCTAGATGATATCAGACAGCGTTGAAAGCTACGTACGGATGGTCCGATTGTAGTTTCTCTGATCTTTTGAATCTTCTGGCAGAAATTCTTCCAAATCCAAATAAACTGCCCAGAAGCACTTATAAAGCGAAAAAACTTCTTTGCCCGATGGCACTAGGTGTGACAAAAATACACGCTTGTGTGAACCATTGTATTCTGTATCGCAAAGAGCATGAGCTCGCAACTAGATGCCCCATTTGTGGTGTCAGTAGATACAAGAAGGACTGCAATCACCAGTATGTTACCGACATGAAAAAGACTTAGAAGAATAAGAAGTTTATTATTGGTCCTGAAGGTGACGATGATGATACTTCTGGCGATGTAGACGGGAAGAATAAGAGAAAAATTCCTGCATTGGTGATGTGGTACCTTCCGGTAATTGATCGCTTGAAGCGTTTGTTCTCAAACCCTGGGGAGGCTGAACTTATGCGTTGGCATTCCGAGCAACGCAAGAAGAATGAAAAACATATACGACACCCTGGTGATGCAACGCAGTGGAAAAATTTTGATATTCAGTATCCAGAATTTGCGAAGGAAATTAGAAATGTGAGGCTTGCCTTGGGTACAGATGGAATGAATCTGTTTAGTGAAAAAAGGAGCATACACAGCACATGGCCCGTGGTCTTAACTATGTACAACCTACCGACGTGGTTGTGTCACAAAAGGAAATATATCTTATTATCTGTTCTTATCCAAGGTCCGAAACAACCCGACATCGAAATTGATGTGTTCTTGGAACCTTTAATGGAAGATATGGCGAAATTGTGGAATGAAGGGGTACGTACATGGGATGAGTACAAGCGGGAGTATTTCACGCTAAGAGCAATGATATTCATTACCGTGGATGATTATCCCGGACTGTTTACATTATCGGGACAAATGAAAGGGAAGAAAGGTTGCGTTAGGTGCGTGGATAGAACTGGATTTCTATACCTCACTTCATCCAGAAAGACGGTGTACATGAGACATTGACGGTTCTTGACAGATACACACAAGTATAGGAAGATGAAAGAACAATTTGATAACAAAATCGAAAAAGATACTGCACCGAAACCTTACAGTGGAAAACTTGTGTTTGAAATGGTCAAGAACATTCATATTGCTTTCGGTAAGGGAAAAAATAGTAAAGGAATTAAGAGAAAGAAAAGTACATCTTCGGATTATACAACTGACATGGCTTTCAAGAAACAATCAATTTTTTTCAAGTATCTTCCGTATTGGAAGAATCTTGAATTTTGTCATAGTATTGATTTGATGCACGTTACAAAGAATGTATTTGACAGCATCATTGGGACCTTGCTGGACATGCCGAGGAAAACAAAGGACGGATTAAATTCACGTATGGACCTAGTAAATCTTGATTTGAGACCAGAGCTTCATCCAGTAGAAAAGGCGAACGGGAAGCATTACCTTCCCCCAGCCAGCTACAACTTGACGCTAGAAGAGAAAAAAGCAATTTGTGAATGCTTGCGTGGAATCAAAGTGCCCACAAGTTTCTCATCTAATATCTGCAAACTAGTCTCGATGAAAGACTTGTCTTTATTCGGTTATAATTCTCACGACTGTCACATGATGATGACAGTTTTCCTTGCCATTGCAATAAGAGTAATCAAACCTGAGCATATAAAAGTTTTCATCACACGTTTGTGTTACTTCTTTAATGCATTATCGCAAAAGGTGATGGCACGTGAAGATTTAGACTATCTAAAAACATACATCGTCGAGACAATGTGCAAGCTTGAGATGTGTTTCCCACCATCCTTTTTTGATATGCAAGTACACCTAATCATACATCTTGTTGATCAGATAAAAGCATTGGGGCCACTATATTTACATCATATGTTTTCGTTGGAGAGATATTTAGGAGTATTAAAAGGTTATGTGCGGAACCGTGCTCACCCAGAGGGTTCAATTATGGAAGGATACACCACTGAAGAAGTGATTGAGGGTTGCGCTGATTACATCAAAGATGGAAAATCGATAGGTGTGCCTATACTGGTACATGAGGGTAGACTACGTGGGAGAGGCAAAGTGGGTAAGAAAACTTTTATTGTTCAAGATTACAAGAATGTACACCGTGCACATTTTGTTGTACTACAACAGCTCGCAATAGCTGAGCCGTACATCGAGGAACACCAAATTGAGCTTCGTGATAAAAACCAAGACCGAACAGAGGACTGGATCATGAAAGAGCACATAAGATGTTTCATTGAATGGTTAATGGACAAAAATATATCATATGGAAACACTATAGAAGAGGCAACAATAAAGAAGTTAGATTCTGGCCCCATCTGCTTTGGTAACATCATGACAAGCATATGACATCAATGGTTACACATTTTACACTAAAGAAAAAAACGGTAAGAGTGTTGCACAAAATAGTGGTGTTCGTATTGAGGCTTATGATTCACAAGGGCAGAAGACCACATACTTCGAGTTCATAGAGGAAATATTGGAACTCGATTATGGCAAAAAATGGTAATGCCTGTATTTAAGTGCCAATGGGTCAAACATCCTGATGGTTTGAAAGTGTACAATTACGGGCTGACACTGGTAGACTTGAATAAAGTGGGTTACAAAGATGACATGTGGGTTCTCGCCGATAATGTTGTACAAGTTTTTTATGTTCAAGATCCAGAAACTGAGAAGTTGCACGTAGTTGTTTCTGGAAAGCAAAATATTGTTGGGGTTGAGAATGTGGGAGATAATGAAGAGGAATATAATCAGTATGAAGAGATGTACCTTTTCACCGAACCAGAAAACATCAAGCGCGTAGAGAGAAACATTAAAAAGAATTTGAACCCCTATATGCGAGAAGATGTCAATACTGGAAAAAATATATATAGCAATGTGAGATGATATATATTTTATATATTTGTATCTTCTGAAATCAACTTAGAACAATGTTGGTATATGGATTGTGTCCTTTTGCATTTGTGTACATATGCGTTTGGACTCAATAATTTGGAAGTTTGAAAGTTTGGTCTTTCAGATAATGATGTCTCGGGCGTGTAGCCGATTGAAGGAGGAGCGCTTGGCGTGGCGCAAGAACCATCCCCATGTATGTACATATGGCACACCGGTCGCATGGTTGTATATACATATGTATCTGTAATGGACTGATGAACTTAACTGTAGTTTGTTTTTCCGTCTTGTTTGTTTTTGGTATTTTCAATTTCTCCACGTAGGGTTTCTCTGCGAAGCCTGAATCGGGAGATTTATTAAAGTGGCAGTGCATCATCCCCGGTAAAGAAGGGGTAAGTCATGAAGAACAAGCACAATATGAGTTTAACCATCGTCTTCCTATTAATAAAATTTTTTCACAGACTGAATGGGACGATGGTTACTACCCCCTGACAATCTCCTTCTCTGAGGACTATCCCTTGGTGCCTCCAAGATGCGCCTTTCCAACTGGGTTCTTCCACCCAAATGTCTATCGTTCGGGAGCACTCTGCATCGGGATTCTTGATCAAGAGACTGTAAGATAGACCTATTTTGTTCATGTAACTATTACTTATAATTGTTGTCGAACTTATTTGAACTGGTTTCTTATATTGCTTAAATTATATTTCGTACGGGTGGTGCAGTGCTTTTACAATCAAAACTATACTACTTGAAGTTTAGCGTTTGCTGCATCAGCCAAATGTGCCTGATGTTGAAAATGATTGCTATAATCTACTTGTCAAGGTTAGATGACACTTTGACTTAGTGACCAATGTAGGTTATTCATTCCTCCTTCGATATTTGTTAATTTAAATAATGTCAATATTTTCAGGATCCAGCGGAATATAAGACATGTGTTCGGGAGCAAGCAGGACGGTACAATTTAGATTGATCGATAGGAGCTTCATCGTCGATCTACAATGAATGTAGCATGATTTTGTTCAGTGTGTAAAAAAATTATCTTTAAACAATTGTAAAGCCTCTAATGGTGTATTATCACAATTAAGCCAGCCTCACTGGTGATCGAGCATTTCCTATAATGCATTATTGTACTAGTATCCGCTCATCTGTGTTTTTTTCCTGATATAATTTTGCCTGCACGACTACATACGGTTGTGATAATTGCAACTACATCTCTGTAATTTCAATAAAAACCGTTTGTGATAATTGAACAACTACATACGGTTCTTAAATAATGACCGTCACTAAAAAAACATGATCTTCTCAGGCTGTTGTTAACCAAGAACCGTCAATAAAGTTCATTGCATTACAGGCGGTCATTAATTAAGAACCGCCAACGAAGATCATGTATTTACCCAGGCGGTTGTTTCTCAAAATCCGTCTGTGAAGTTCATTGCATTACAGACGGTTATTAATTAAGAACCGTCTGTGAAGATCATGTATTTACCTAGGCAGTTGTTTCTTAAAATCCACATGTGAAGTTCATTGTATTACTAGCGGTTCTTAATTAAGAACCGCCTATGAAGATCATGTATTTACCCAGTCGGTTGTTTATTAAAATCCGTCTGTGAAGTTCATTGTATTACAGACGGTTCTTAATTAAGAACCGTTTGTGAAGATCGTGTATTTACCCAGACGGTTGTTCTTTAAAATCCGACTGTGTTGTTCTGTCATCACAGGCGGTTATTATATCATTCGTCATCACAGTCGCATATTTTTAAGGACCGCCTGTGTTTGAAAATTTGAGGAGCCTGTAAAAATGTTTTTTGTAGTAGTGCAAGTACCTCTATACTCTATTGCCACTTCCGACATTACGTGGACGTCAGCCCCAGCGCCTCCAAGTACCTCGTCGTCACTTGCCACTTGCCGCCTCACGCCGACGTGAGCCAGCAGTGCCTCTAATACCTGCCCCATATCAGATCCTGCGACAATCCAGAGGTCATGTAATCCTTCCTCGCCAGCGGAGTTGAGAGAGGCGTAAGGGAGGCTCACGTGCTTGAATCGGGTCGAGAAAATAAGGTCGCGACGCTGCCGGAACCTAGCCGCGGCCGGCCTTGCCAAGGAGGGAGAAAGCAGACGTGTGGGGTGGGGAGGAAGAAAAGAAAGAAAACATTTCGGAATGTGTAACCAGTGGCATGATGGATAATTTTCAAAAAAACGTAGAAGAAAAATCTGATAAATATGGGTCATATCAGATTCTAGTTTGCACTAATAAAATCTGTAGATTTTAAATAATCTGATTCTTATGGACACCCCTTTAATTCAGATTCTTGATTTTTGGCAGTGAATCTAGTTGGTGCAGTCAAACCAAAGGCAGCCTCAATAGCAGACGCCTATGATCCAGTAAATGTCTAAAGAACGCACCGCACGCTTGTGGTGTGACACGCAAAGCGACCGGGACTCCGGGACAGATGGGGTCTGACCCCCGAAAACCCCAACCAACCACCACTTCGCTGTCGCTTTCCTCTCCGGCTCCGACCCAGACCCCTACGGCAACGACCATGACGCTGGCCGAGCTGAAGTCGGCAATAGCCGCGCTCACCGCCAAGAAGCAGCGCCTCCGAGAGTCCTTCAACCGCCTCGCTGCCTGCTCCCCGGTCCCGATCCCCTTTCGCTGGGAGGATCTCGACGCGCACTTCTCCCCCATCCAGTCGACCATCACCACCCGCTTCCTCCAGCTCGATTCCACTTCCCTCCACCCCACCTTCGCCGCGGGAGGCACAACCACCGTCGCCGATCTCGTCGAGCACCCCGTCGAACAGCTGGCGGGGGAAGGCCGCGAACCCCGCGTCGAGTTCGGTGCGAGGCAGGAGGCGCAGCAAAGCAATGTGGGTAATGGGGAGGAGGCCAAGGACGCGTATTTTGTCCAGGAACACGAGAAGGACAAGCGGGAGGTGGGTGGAGCATCCGACGGGCGCCGCGTCCAAGAATGTGACGAGGCGGGGAACGGGAGGGAGGGGAGGACAAACGAGGTCTCCCTCGAGCAAGATGACGAGGACGAGGTGAGTGAGGGCCCTAGTGAGGCCATGGAGGCGTCTCCCCAGCAAGGCGTTGAAGACGTGGCCGCGAACGCGAAGGCGGACCAAGAAGGCGAAGAGGTCGAGTCGGAAGAGGAAGGGAAAGCCAAGTGGCCGCGCCCGCGCGCTACGGCCGTCGCCAGTAGAGAGAAGCACCTGGCGCATACCATTGTGGCGGCGTGCGCGAACATGGACGCCTCGACGCTGGTGGACATGCTGTGCTGGAGCTGCAAGAGCTCCCTCCTTGAACGGCGCGCTTTCCTCCCGGCCCTGCTCGGCGCGACGGCGCCGCGGACCCCCACGCACTTGTCGTCCGCGCTGTTGGGGGATTCTTGGCCAGACCGGGGTCCATGACTTTCAGGAGCTGGGGAAACTGCATCGCACTGCTCGATTGCGTGTCCCACCTCACCGGCACTGCTGGGCCATCGGCGGACACTCTGGAGCAGGCCGAGCGGCTGGCGTGGGACTGGAAGGAGATGATGGTTGGGAAGACTAAGAGTTGCAGGGACATGAGCCGGCTGGCTGGATGGGGCCTTTTCACCTTTCTTGCTTCGTACAACATTGTCCTGGAATTTGAAGCCGGGAGATTATCCAGCTCTTCGACAATCTCCCACCTCAGCTGAAGGAGAACTGCATCATGCTTTGCAAGCAGCTTGGCCTGATCGAAAAGATGATTGGTATGGTTCAAAGATCCACACTGTTGACCATCCCTTATTTCATATGTCGTAGGTAACCTATGCAATTCGAGCAGATGAGTGTTAGCCTAGATGTTTTATTGAACCTGAGCATATTCGGTTCTGAACAGAGTGCGCTTGCTCTTAAGTTGGATGCCAACAAAAGTTATCCACCATTGTCTCCAGACAAAGCATATCATAACCATCAAAATACAAGCATGAACCTTATATCCATCCTTTTTGTGGTATTTGGTAACAGAACAATTAAGCGTTGGATACGCATCCATACAAATTATTTACCTGAATAAAATATGATGAATATAATAGCGAGGAAATATAGATAAGTAAAAGAAGACAATAACAAGAAATCTTAGACTAGGGTATATGATGGATCTTACCAATCCATAGCTGCTAGAAAAAATGGATTGTATGGCATTGACAAGTTAAATGCAGAGTACATCCATTCATTTCATTATGTAGTATCATATATGTAACACCCTAAATTTTCGCATCATGCATTACATACATGATCATGCATTAAACATTAGTAGGATAAAAAAAGAAGATAATAAAAGGATAAACCATACATATATGGTGTAGCAAAAGAAGTAAAGGAAAATAATAGCCTAAAACTTGTAATAGGGAATAAGTATAAAAATAACAATAATAATATATAAAAAGAAATATATATAAATAAATTATATATAATAATAAATATATAAATAAATAAATAAATAAAATGAATAAGATAAATAAATTAAATAAATAATATAAAATAATAATAATAAATAAATGGTAATATATTAAAAAAAAGAGAAGAGAAAAACCAAACTCCCGCCGGACAGGCCGTACCGGCCCAGCCAGCCACGCCCACGCGACGGCGCTCCCACCGATGCGCCTTGGCCCCCGCGCCGAAACGCGGGATTCCCGCGCAGCGCGCACGGCCGACCGCGCCCGCCCGCTGGGTCCCGCCTCCCCCGCCGAATCACCCCACGCGACCCCATCGCGCACGCGCCCGCCTACCGCGCGTCCCGCATTGGCCCCACCCTGCCGAATCCCGCCCGACGCCCGAGTCTTCCGCGCACGCCGGCCCTAGTACCGCGTGCCGCCGGTTATAAAAGGGACCGAGACCCTCGTGTTTTCCCTCGACTTCAGAAGCGCCGCCCCAGAAAAAAGGGAGCCCTAGCCGCCGGTAGCAGCAGGAAAAAGGGCACCAGAAGGTTGCGCCGCCAGGGAAAGAAAAGGAAGAAAAAAAGAGGGGAAGAAGAGGAAGAAAAAGAGGAGGGTGTCGTCGTCCACCGGAGATCGTCGCCGTCGTCGTGCCGCCAGAGGATCTTGCGCATCTACTTCATCTACGCGTCACATCGTCCCTCGATCTTCGAAGCCATCGCATCTACGGTAGGATTCGTTTTTCCGATGCGAATTTTAGCGACGTATTAGATCTAATAGACGTAAATTGATTTTCGTTGCATCATAATTTTATTTTCAGCAGCATTAATCCACTCTAAAACCCCCGTAAACTCATATGAACACGTATGAACTAGTTGCATCTAATTAATAAACAACTGTAGTTAATTAATTATTTGACTTTGCATGCATGTATATCATCGCATGTTGATTAATGTGTGTGCATCATGTTGATTTGTATATGTTTTCTTGTATGTGTGATCACGAGTAGAGGGAAGTGCTCAAGAGATCGTGTACGAGGATTTTCAGAATCAAGACTTCGAAGCGCTTGAGCAACCCTATCTGCCGGAGCAAGGCAAGTGTTCTTGAAGCATATTGATCCTGTTTTAAAACAAATGTTTTGTTTGCGAACTTGCATGTTTGTGTCAAATTGATGGGAATCCTATGATAGGAAGTTTACTAGCTTTGTTTGACCACCCTTGTCACCTGGAATATATGGTAGAGAGTCGGGAAGGGTTTTTACCTTTGTGCTTCGCTTAATTAATTGGGATGACAAACAACACTACACATTTAATTATGCATCAATGATATTATGGTTAACGTGAACTGGTCAATACGATGGGTGATCTAAGCAAGCCTGGTATGTGGATTGGTTGGATGTTATGGTGGTTTGCTTGCCTTAGATCTAAGGACCGGTTCATGCGAGAATATGCCAGGTCAACAGTGCCACCACAAGGCCAAGTATGGGTGCGGCATAGCTGAATAATTAGGAGCGCTGCTAGTATTGTATGGACCATTGGATGGCGCGGGGAATGGGAGTCGAGGAGGACTGCCCTGGGATCCGCATGGCACACGAGGGGGCCCGTGGGTGGGAGAATGGAGATTCAAGCCTGCCGGCGAAACTTTAGTGGGCCCGTACATACTAGTAGTCCCTTTTGAAAGGCTATTTTGTGATCTCTTGGCCACACACCTACGAAAGTGTGAGATGGCATAATGAAGGTTTCTTAGTCATCGAAAGGTGACGAAATCACGAACATGTGGGTAAAGTGGTACAACCTCTGCAGAGTATTGAAAACTATCATGATAGTCGTGCTCCTGGTTATGAGCGCCTGGATGACCTACATGATTAGAGGGAAATTGGGATTTGGGATGGTTATGGTTTGGTAATGGTTATGGTTGATATTATGATTATGGTTATGGTGATGGGATGGAATCATGGTTTATGACATTGATTATGGTTATTGGCAATGGTAAATTATGGACTGGTATTATGATGGTTACATGGTTTATGATTAGTTTATTTCACATAAATATGATATATTGCTTTTCAGATGGTTTTACTGTACTTTTCAGCACTTAGCTATTATTACAGTCGTCATTTGAATCAGCCACATGTCATACTTTCCACACTTGATGAGTACGACATGTACTCACTCTTGCAATCCCCCCAACAGTTGCAGGTCAGGATTGTGAGTTTAATGGCGATAATGCAGAGTTCTAGGCCGTGTCTACCGTCAGCTTTGCCTGTGGTGTTGCATGGAGCTGCGTTATCCCTTATGCTTAGTTTGCTAAGTTGCTTAATTAGTTTATTTCCGCTGCATTAGTTGAACTTGTCATTAATATCTATTAGAGCTTGTATTCGAGGATATAATGAATTATATAATAAGAGTACTTATTTAATAATTTGAGTTGTGCTAATTATCTGGTTATCATTTGTGAATCACTCGTGTATGTGTGTTGAACATCCTGGGCACACATATGCGTTAGCTTGGTTCAGTTTCTGGAACCGGGCGTCACAGATTGGTATTAGAGCGAGGTTGAGCGTAGGATACAGCCTAGATAGAATGGACACTTTAGAGCACATAGGAGCACTCAGGAATCGATGTGTTTTTGCTTGGAGTACTGTATGCTATATATATTGGTTGCTTGTGTGCTTAATAGAGGATTTTGGGATGCTTTAGCATTGCCATGTCCACCTAGGCTAGTATAGCTAGTTGGTTAGCTTCATATCCCTTGATGCATATAGTTGGGGACGTTTCTTAATTCTCACCTATTGCTCTCCTTCAGATGGTGAGGACTCGCAATCAGAGGGATGTCAATGGTGAGGAGGAGAACCATGGAGTACCTCAGAACAATACTAGACAAGGACCCGCTCATGGAGCTATCAATATTGAGCAGCTACTGGCTATGCAAAACCAGCTCATGCAGACCATGATACAAACTATGGGACAGTTGCAGGCTGGCAATAACATCAACAATCAGCCCCACATGCCTCCACCACCACCCCCGCCTCCTCATAACCGATTGGGAGAGTTTATGAGGACTAGGCCGCCAACCTTTGCTCAAGCTGCTGACCCTATGGATGCTGATGATTGGCTCAAGTCTGTGGAGAAGAAACTTGCTATTTTCCAATGCAGTGACCGAGAGAAGGTCCTATTTGCTTCTCATCAACTCATTGGAGCAGTTGCAGATTGGTGGGATGCTTATTGCAATGCTCATGAGAATCAAGAGAGGATCATTTGGGCAGAATTCAAGGAGAGTTTCCGTTCTCATTATGTGCCGGAAGGTGTTATGATCTTGAAGAGGCAAGAATTCGAGAACTTAAGGCAAGAAAGATCAAACGTGAGTGAATATCTCAATAAATTCACTCAACTCTCAAGGTATGCGCCTGAGGATGTTAGTCGGGACAGTCAGAAACAATATTTGTTCATGAGAGGCTTGAACAATGAGATCCAAGTGCAATTGCTCAATTGTGACTATGCCAACTTCCAGAAGCTTGTGGAGAAAGCAATTGTTGTGGGGAACAAGATTCGTAAGATGGAGCAAGAAATCAAGAGGAAGGCGCCATATCAAGGACAGCAACAAGGAAGTAATGTGCGCCCTCGCCTTGCACCACCCAATGCACCCTATTACAGCTCCTCTATTCCTGCTCAGCGCCCTGATTATGCACCGCGTCCAGCTCAGTTTGTGCAGCAACGCCCTGTCATGCAAGCACCTAGGCCTCCAATGCCTTATGCGCCTCATGCTAATTTCCCAAATGCAAATGCTCAAAACCAAGTTCGTCCCAATAATTCTGGTGGAGTTAAGAAGTGTTATACTTGTGGAGAAGCTGGACACTTTGCGCATCAACATCCTAAGTCAGACCTTGGTCAAGGAAGCAATGCGCCGAGGCAAAACTCAAGACCCAATGGAGGACAACCACAAGGGAACCGTGGACAGCAGAATTTTGCTCGTGGCAACGTGAACCATGTCTCTACGGAGGATGCTCAACAAGCGGATGACGTGGTCATTGATATGTTTCTTGCTAACTCCAACCCCGTGACTATGTTATTTGATTCTGGAGCATCACATTCATTCATTGCATCAAAGTATGTTGCCAAGTATAGTTTGCCTATCTCTCATATGAAGTTTACTCTATTGGTTAAGTCTCCTGGAGGAGAGATGAGGACAAATATAGTATGTCCAAAAATAAGCCTTAGAATAAGGGGGTAGACTTCTCCGCCAACCTCATTGTTTTGGATTCACAAGGAATAAGAGGATCCGTTGGTGCAAAGTGCAATGGAACCACCATACAGAAGCCGAAGCTACGTGGGAACGTGAAGAAGACTTGAAGGCAGAATTCCCTCACCTTTTCTCCATGCTATCGAATCTCGAGGGCGAGATTCACTTTAAGGGGGGTAGGTTTGTAACACCCTAAATTTTCGCATTATGGATTACATACATGATCATGCATTAAACATTAGTAGGATAAAAAAAAAAGATAATAAAAGGATAAACCATACATATATGGTGTAGCAAAAGAAGAAAGGGAAAATAATAGCCTAAAACTTGTAATAGGGAATAAGTATAAAAATAACAATAATAATATATAAAAAGAAATATATATAAATAAATTATATATAATAATAAATATATATATATAAAATAAATAAGATAAATAAAATAAATAAATAATATAAATAATAATAATAAATAAATGGTAATATATTTAAAAGAAAAGAGAAAAAAAACCAACCTCCCGCCGGCCAGGCTGTACCGGCCTAGCCAGCCACGCCCACGCGACCGCGCTCCCACCGACGCGCCTTGGCCCCCGCGCCGAAACGCGGGATTCCCGCGCAGCGTGCCCCGGCCGACCGCGCCCGCCCGCTGGGTCCCGCCTCCCCCGCCGAATCGCCCCACGCGACCCCATCGCGCACTCGCCCGCCTACCGCGCGTCCCGCACGGGCCCCACCCCGCCGAATCCCGCCCGACTCCCGAGTCTTCCGCGCGCGCCGGCCCTAGTACCGCGTGCCGCCGGTTATAAAAGGGACCGAGGCCCTCGTGTTTTCCCTCGACTTCAGAAGTGCCGCCCCAGAAAAAAAGGGAGCCCTAGCCGCCGGTAGTAGCAGGAAAAAGGGCACCAGAAGGCTGCGCCGCCAGGGAAAGAAAAGGAAGAAAAAAAGAGGGGAAGAAGAGGAAGAAAAAGAGGAGGGTGTCGTCGTCCACCGGAGATCGTCGCCGTCGTCGTGCCGCCGGAGGATCTTGCGCATCTACTTCGTCTACGCGTCACATCGTCCCTCGATCTTCGAAGCCATCGCATCTACGGTAGGATTCGTTTTTCCGATGCGAATTTTAGCGACGTATTAGATCTAATAGACGTAAATTGATTTTTGTTGCACCATAATTTTATTTTCAGCAGCATTAATCCACTCTAAAACCCCCGTAAACTCATATGAACACGTATGAACTAGTTGCATCTAATTAATAAACAACTGTATTTAATTAATTATTTGACTTTGCATGCATGCATATCATCGCATGTTGATTAATGTGTGTGCATCATGTTGATTTGTATATGTTTTCTTGTATGTGTGATCACGAGTAGAGGGAAGTGCTCAAAAGATCGTGTACGAGGATTTTCAGAATCAAGACTTCGAAGCGCTTGAGCAACCTTATCCGCCGGAGCAAGGCAAATGTCCTTGAAGCATATTGATCCTGTTTTAAAACAAATGTTTTGTTTGCGAACTTGCATGCTTATGTCAAATTGATGGGAATCCTATGGTAGGAAGTTTACTAGCTTTGTTTGACCACCCTTGTCACCTGGAATATATGGTAGGGAGTCGGGAAGGGTTTTTACCTTTGTGCTTCGCTTAATTAATTGGGATGACAAACAACACTACACATTTAATTATGCATCAATGATATTCTGGTTAACGTGAACTGGTCAATACGATGGGTGATCTAAGCAAGCCTGGTATGTGGATGGGTTGGATGTTATGGTGGTTTGCTTGCCTTAGATCTAAGGACCGGTTCATGCGAGAATATGCCAGGTCAACAGTGCCACCACAAGGCCAAGTATGGGTGCGGCGTAGCTGAATAATTAGGAGCGCTGCTAGTATTGTATGGACCATTGGATGGCACGGGGAATGGGAGTCGAGGAGGACTGCCCTGGGATCCGCATGGCACACGAGGGGGGCCGTGGGTGGGAGAATGGAGATTCAAGCCTGCCGGCGAAACCTTAGTGGGCCCGTACATACTAGTAGTCCCTTTTGAAAGGCTATTTTGTGATCTCTTGGCCACACACCTACGGAAGTGTGAGATGGCATAATGGAGGTTTCTTAGTCATCGAAAGGTGACGAAATCACGAACATGTGGGTAAAGTGGTACAACCTCTGCAGAGTATTGAAAACTATCATGATAGCCGTGCTCCCGGTTATGAGCGCCTGGATGACCTACATGATTAGAGGGAAATTGGGATTTGGGATGGTTATGGTTTGGTAATGGTTATGGTTGATATTATGATTATGGTTATGGTGATGGGATGGAATCATGGTTTATGACATTGATTATGGTTATTGGTAATGGTAAATTATAGACTGGTATTATGATGGTTACATGGTTTATGATGGGTTTACTTCACATAAATATGATATATTGCTTTTCAAATGGTTTTACTGTACTTTTCAGCACTTAGCCATTATTACAGTCGTCATTTGAATCAGCCACATGTCATACTTTCCACACTTGTTGAGTACGACATGTACTCACTCTTGCAATCCCCCCCCCCCCCCCCAACAGTTGCAGGTCAGGATTGTGAGTTTAATGGCGATAATGCGGAGTTCTAGGCCGTGTCTACCGTCAGCTTTGCCTGTGGTGTTGCATGGAGCTGCGCTATCCCTTATGCTTAGTTTGCTTAGTTGCTTAATTAGTTTATTTCTGCTGCATTAGTTGAACTTGTCATTAATATCTATTAGAGCTTGTATTCGAGGATATAATGAATAATATAATAAGAGTACTTATTTAATAATTTGAGATGTGGTAATTATCTGGTTATCATTTGTGAATCACTCGTGTATGTGTGTTGAACATCCTGGGCACACATATGTGTTAGCTTGGTTCATTCTGTAGTAACATATACACTTTCCTTTTTTGCTTTTCAGGTCTTCATGTTGATATGTCAGTGATTTGAGCATTTGTGCTGTTCCTTTACTAGTTTGTGTCGCATTGTTTACTATCACCTAAGATTGATGTCTAATTTCCCCAATATACAACATTGCTTCAATGGAAGTCAAGCATCTTGTGTACCATTTTTTTTCCCGAAAAGGCCGAACTCGGCTTTCAATTATAAGGAGGTAGAGAAGCGTTTACAGATTGTAAGTCCGTTTACAACCATCTAGCATGAGAGATGCCAATGATACTAGAGCGAAATCGAAAGAAGCTACTGCTACATGCTACAGAGTTACAACGCACTCGAGACCTGTTATCATCTAGGCCGGAGGCTGCGTTGTCGCTGTAATAAGTGTTGAAAGGTCAGTTGCGCCCGCAGAGCTCCAGAGGCTACAGTCACTTCTGATTTGGGCGACGACCTCCTGTATCGAACCTTCCTCGCCCCTAAATATGCGTGCATTCCGCTCCTTACACATAGCCCAGAGAGTGGCGAGGATTATGGATTTGAGTCCTTTAGAACGCCTGGAACGAGGACGTCCCGCCACAGCATGGAATCAATCAGTGACTGAGCTAGCGTTAGGCCAACGAGAAGGTAGCAGAGATTGTTCTCGAGTCCATGCGCTAATTTCTGACCAAATCTGTTGCGCTGCAGGGCACTCCAAAAATAAGTGTTTAGATGATTCTATGTTCCGGCAACACAGGACACAAAAATATTCATTGGGCCAGCCCCGGCGTTGTAGTCTATCCGCAGTCCATATCTTGTTCTGCAACAACAACCAGGTAAATAGTTTGCATTTTTGCGGTGCCCAGATCCTCCACATTGACTCCGGTAACTGGGACCGAATGTGTCCTTCGAACTGCAGAAGGTAGGCCGAGATTGCAGAGTAATGGCCATTTGCTGTGAGCTTCCATTGGATAATGTCTTGGTCTTCGGTTGATAGTTGTGGATTAAGGTCCGCAATCATACACCAGAGCTGAACGTACTGGAACAAGAGCTCCATTGATAAGTGTGGAAGAATGTCCCTTACCCAAGCATTGTCACTGAGGGCTTGGAACACCGTTTTTCGTTTGCCTCTGCTGCGTTGGAAAAGTTTGGGGAACAAGAACGCGGGAGCCAGCCCGTCTATCCAGCTTGACAACCAGAATTTTGCTGTCTTGCCATTCCTGACAAGGACTTTTGTCACTGCAGAGAAGAGGGCTAAGTCCTGCATGTCGATCGGCAGTTCGGTTCCATGCCAAGGCTTCTCCGGCTGCAGCCACTCGTTCCATGGCCAACGCAGGCACAATGCCCGACTAACTTTTTCCAAGTTCGTGATGCCGAGACCTCCGTATTTGAGTGGGCGGCAAACGTCTCTCCAAGCAGCTTTGCACTGACCCCCCCCCCCCCCCCCCCCCCCGCCCCCGCGAATATGTTGCGTGCCAGACCATAGAAAGCTTCGCCGAACTTTGTCCAAGTTTTTGTTGAACTTTTTGGGGAGTTTTAGGGCCGTCATCAAGTAAACGGGGAGAGAGCTTAGTACCGATTTCAGCAGCTCTCGACGTCCAGCTAAACTTAGAAGCGGCCCTTGCCAACCAGCGAGTTTGTTCAGCATTTTATCCTGGACATATTGGAGATGAGATAGTCGTATCCGTCCAGGGGTGAGCGGCATGCCAAGGTACCTGACTGGGAACGTTGTGCATTGACCATTGAACTCATTGAGCATGCCTGGAATGTCAAGGTCATCACAGCATATGGGCATGATTGAGCTCTTTGCCAAGTTGATCCTAAGTCCAGATGCCTCACCGAACTGGTGGAGAATTGCAATTGCTCGTTGAATTTCGTATTGGACTGGGTTTAAAAATAGGATGACATCATCCACATATATGGAAACTCGAAGTCTATTATTCTGACCCGGTATTCTCGAGGGGTCGCCATTTTCAGTTGCCAGATGGAAAATGTGGTGCAAGGAATCAATGGCTAGGATGAACAGGAGGGGGGACAGAGGGTCGCCTTGTCGTAGTCCTTTCTCATGTCTGATTTGCGGCCTTGGAACACCATTTAGTCGCACTGCAGAGGATGATGTGGAGAGAAGCTGGGTGATCCAGTCTCGCAACCTTGCCGGGAACCCGCGACACTCCATTAATTCAATAAGATACTCCCAAGAAACTGAGTCGAATGCTTTTGAGATATCAAGTTTTAAGAGAAGCATCGGTGTTTTTGTTTTCTGAAAGCTACGAGCCATGTTCCTCACAAACAAGAAATTATCCTGTATGCACCTTGACTTGATAAACGCACTTTGAGCTGCTGATATCAGTTTATCCGCCTCCTTTGATAGACTGATGGCCAGTACTTTGGATATGAGCTTCGTAAAGGAATGCACCAGGCTGATTGGACGAAAGTCTCCGGGGCTCTCTGCTGGTATGCACTTCGGCAGAAGGGATATTTGAGCTCTGTTTAGCTTTCCCAATGGCCCTGTCTGCAGGCTGAAGAAGCATTGAAATGCCCTGGTGATGTCTTCCTTAATTATTTGCCAGCAACTCTTATAAAATGTGCCGGTGAATCCATCAGGCCCTGGTGATTTTTCTGAGGGCATCCTCTTAATTGCCTCCCAGATTTCTTTTTCAGAGAAAGGCGAGTCTAGGTTTGTAGCTTCAATGCAGGACAACTGGAGTTGTTCCCAGTTGAGAGTGCATCCTCTGACTGTCTTAGTGCCAACTACCCTGGTGAAGTAATCATGTAGTATTCTTTCCTTTCCTTGCTGGTCATGCACCAATATGCCATTATTGTCTTTAAGGGCAGGGATGAATTTTTTCCTTGCTCGACCATTGGCTTTGAGGTGAAAAAATCATGTGCAAGCATCTCCTTCACGTAACCAAGTAATACGTGATGCCTGTCTTCGCCTTGATCTCTCAACAGCTGCCAATCCGAGCACTCGACATTTCAAGTCTTTCCTCAGATTTAGTTCCTCCAGAGATAGTTGTCTGCCTTCTTGTGCCAAGTCCAATTTTTGAATCACCTCCTGGGCGATATGCAGCTGTAAGCGAGCTGAGCCGAGTAGGCCTTTACTCCACTTTTTTAGTTCTGATGCTGTTTCTTGCAGCTTGTAGTTGAGCATATTCATTGCTGAGTGCGCTGGTACTGGACTATTCCATGCAGCTTGCACAACAGTATGGAATCCGGGTACTTTGACCCAAAAGTTTTCGAACTTAAACTGAGGCTTTGATCTTGGTCTCTGTTGATGTGATAATAGGAGCGGCGCATGATCTGAAATCGATGTTGAGAGTGCCCTGAGCACTAACTGTGGAAATAATATGCTCCATTCTTTGGAACAGAAGGCACGGTCCAGGCGCACTAGTGTGGGGTCATGCCTCTCATTGGACGAAGTGAACTTCCTGTTCTGTAGGGAGATCTCCATTAGTTCTAGTTCATCCAATGCTCTCCTGAATGAGGTCATGTGTCGCCTCTGAATATCCTGATTGTTTTTGTCCCTGGCTTCTAGGATAAGATTAAAATCACCAACACATAGCCAAGGAGTGTCTGTTGGGGGTTTGCTGACTATGAGCTCATCTAAAAATCTTTGCTTGTCAATATCGTTTGCAGGGCCGTATACCACTGTCAGGAGAGATGTCAAATTGGAGACTCGATGTGTCAGTGACATGGACAGTGAGAAGTCATGAAGATTTTGATTCGTTTCTGTGAATAAGTCTGGATTCCAGGCCAACACAATTCCCCCTTGCGTTCCCATTGCCGGTAGGAAGGCAAAAGGTTTGTTGGGGCCTAGAAATTCCGCTGCCACTTGGTTATCCACTATCTGCAGTTTTGATTCTTGGAGGCATATTATTCCTGGACTCACTGTCCGTATGAGTTCTCGAATGGTTTCCCGTCTAGCGGGCATGTTGAGGCCTCTCACGTTCCAGCTAAGCAGAGAGAAATTTGTATCCATTATACATTGGGTGCTCTACTTTATAAACATATGCCAGTTGATAATAAGATACCATTGGTCTTTTCCCCTTCATTGCACAGACTGCTGAGACACATCACAGAGCTCCTGGCTCACAGTTACACCACCTTCTCCATTTCCTGGGGATTGGGTTGCTGCCACTAGAGACCCCAAAAGCCAGTCAACCTGAATACTAGCACTCTCCCTGAATAACACTAGGATGGGAACTAGGGACATGTTGGAGATAGGGCAATCTAGCTGCCGCTCCACAGTACGACACCATGTGCCCAGATGACCAAGGTAGTTATACATGGTATCACTCACGCCGCAGCGGCCTAGGCAACCAACTAAGTCATGGCAAGGGCTGTCGTGGCCCTCGTGGTGTCATCGTTGGCGAGTCCGGTCAGGTGCCGAATCGCCTCTATTGCTCTGGGCAGGAGGGGCTGCTTGTACATCTTGGCATAGCGTTGCAGAGCCTCTTCATCGATGGACGTACCAGGGCCGACCAGGTCCAGCTCCTGGATGAGTCGGATAGTGGCCCTCTGCGCCACTGGAATGTAGGTCTGAGTGGACGCTTGACGAGCGCTGCGTCGAGGAGCCTCCTGCGAGGCAAAGTAGCGACGAGGCAGAGGACGACGGGGTGGCGGGGTTGGCAGTATGGCGGGAGGGGCCTGCTTGAATGCCATGTCCTCAGTTGCACAAGCTGGGCCACTAGGTGCTGAAATTGGCCGCTGCTGAGATGGTCCTGGGTCGACCCTTGCTTCTTCCCAGCAAAGAGGCTCCAGCACGGCTTTCCCTTTGCTGATTGTGCATGACGGGCCCATTGCTGGCAACAAGGCAGTCGTTGGAGGCATGCTTGGGGGCGAGGCAGTCGTTGCAGACTGCAGAGGGTGCCCAACTGCCGACTACGATGCCTCCAGTAGCATCGGGTCGCACGAGGCGCTGTCGGGGGTGGCCACCAGATTTCCAGGATGGGCTGCAGCCTCTATGATTGCCGAAAGTAGCTCGACCTCCGGTGATTTCACACTACTATCATTGTCGAAGGCAGCTCCCTCTCCACGACCACTGTCTGTCTTGTTCTTGAACTTCTCTTCCCCTGTCTCAAGTGAGGGCGCAAAAGACGAAGGTTCTGAGCTTGCAGAAAGCTGAGCCTTTGGGTTACCTCGAACGGGAGAGAGGGAGCGACGCCTCTCCCATTCTGCCTCCTCTAGGCGCGGAGGATCACGGGTGCGCCCTGTCGGCTTGGACCGGGTCGCAGTGCGCCCACGGGTGGCTTCGGGGCCCGCCTCTGCATGGCAGTGGCCCTGGCCCCCGTGGCGATCATGGTCGCCGGAGCCGGTTTGACGATGGTGCAGCTTGTCTAGCAGTTGTGACCGGACCTGGGAGCTTTCGGGTTGCCCGCAACAGGATGGCGGCGCCCCGTCGGTGTCTGGGTCGCGACCGTCCTCCCGACGGGGGCCTCTGTGGTGACAGGGGCCAGCGGATGCGGAGGCCCGAGGTCCTCGTGGTGGGACCTGATCATCCGGGATGCCCGACACCCAGAAGAACTCGTGGTGCGCTGGCTTGGACGGGCCGTCCAATGGCGAAGGGATGGGCTTCCAATCATACAACTCTGCAATGTGAATCAGGAGCTCCGCCCTGTGCCCTTCAGGGGGGTAGGGCACAACGCCGCCATTCTCCACTCTTCCTGCTGCCTCGGGGAAGAAGGTGACGATCTTGGTACAGGGGAGTCTGTTGGGATTCTCCATGCAGCACCACACCCCGAAGAGATCGGTGTGCTCCTGGGTGAGGGTGGATTCCGCCATCCGGTCGAAGACACAGTGATCTCCAACCACCTGCTTAAACCCCTCCTCGGACCAAGCGTGCATGGGGAGGAACTCGATGTAGAGCTTGACGTGATAGAACCATGGCGCCACGTACGCCGGCAGTCGCCATGGCTCGATCTGGAACACCTGGTCAGCAACAGACACATTTTCTGCAGCCACGGCAATGTCACAGTGCTCAGCATGATCAAACCGAACAAAGAACTTCTCGGGCTTGTGCTTTGCAACATAGAAGTTGAAGAGGGGGATGTGCAGCTGCCCACAGATAGCCTGACTCATCTCCGCCACAGAGGCTGTGTTGCCGCTTTTGGAGGCAAGCACCTCCGACACAACTGCGGCCTTTGCCCGAAGCTTGTGGAACTCCGACATCATCGCACCAGAGGCGACGACGGCCGCCTGTCCATGAACCGGACACTCGTAAGCAGCTCCTGGGATGTAGCGGATAGGTCGTGTCATCGTCGATGCTTGGCCGCTAGCTACTGCCGCGTAGGAAGGAGACGAGATGGCTGTCTGGGTGGAGCTGGAGAGTGGTGGGAAGATCAAGCGGGAATGTATGTTGGCTGGTGTGGATTTTGGCTTAGCGGGAGATGGAAGCTGAGAGCGGCAAGCACGAGTGAAGTGGCCTGATTTCCAGCAGGTGAGACATCTTCTTGGTTCTCTGCAATGAGCAATTTGATGATCTTTGGACAAGCAGCGAAAGCATCTTCCTTAGAACAGCTTTTTAAAGGCCGATGGCGAGAGTCGACGCCACCAAGGTTCGCCAGCATTTCCTTGCGGACTCGTCGACAGAGGGAGGTCAGCAGGGACCTTTCCTGGCAATGAATGTCGAGAAGGCTTCTTTGGTGAAAGATCGCGACGTCTTGGTTGCTTGTTGTTAGAAGCAATGTTCAATGAGGGGGCGTCTTCATTTGGACCGGGAAGGACAGCTTTGTGCCGCCGAGGGTTACGCAGAACCAGCTTCCATTCCGGTGAAAGCTTCAACGGCTCCAGACAGACAATCATTGATTTCAGCTTCTGTCGCTGAACCGGGCATTGATGGGAACCCTCATCTTCCTCCCAGTCGGAGGTCACTTCTTTTTGGAAAATCCGTCGGAGGTCACTTCATTCAAGATTGGGAGCAGGGAGCAGTCCTCCACCGAAAGAGGGGCGTAGGGACTCTGCAGGGAGGCAAAGGGCGTGCAGCACAGGGAGCTGGGGGGGCGGGTGGAGACGAAGGCAGTGGGGCTGGCTAGCGGGGCTGCCGGAGCAGCGAGGGATCTCGGCCGGGGGATGGAGGATTCCGGCAAGGAAGGTGGCGGCGGGGGGCTCTCCGCTGGTGGTTCCATTTTTCCTCCTCTTGTGTACCATGAAAACGCAATTTTACATGTGTGACGATAACAAGATCACTTACTGCTTTGATATTTCCCGGTGCTACATGTTCAATTATTACATGTTGCATGTAATTATATTACTATCCTGTTTGGTGACCTACTTATGTTTAAATTATTAACTTCCATTCTTCTGCAGATTCGATGGATTGCTTGATTGAAAATGGGCAACCACTTGATGCTATGAGATTGGCATGTGCTTTAAATTTGACAGACAAATGTCCACTTTCCATCATGTATGATTATATCAAAATGGCCAAAAAGACTGCTGAAGAAATACTAAGCAATAAGGAAAGCCATTCAGTTGAATCTCTGGTTTGTTCTTTTCGTGGATATTATCTCTTTGTTATGGCGTTCAAGTTACACACACATGGACATGGGCACATCTGATTACGTGTTTCAAATCTGTGAATTTGGAAACAAGAATATACTCTGCATGGATAATTTTCTTGCTTCTTTTTACTAATACTGAGATGTTGTGCCTTGAGTTGTTTTAATAATGTTGTGTCATCCCTTGTGCAGAATCAAGCCATGGAGAAGCATGTCAATGCTCTCATATTGTCACGGAGGGCAGTGGATGAATGCAATATTGATTCTGTCCATCGTAATAGCATTAATGAAGAAATTTGCCAGTTGTTATATGAATATGCAGAGAAGCAGCAAAGTCTAGCAGGTGTTTCTGCCTTTGTTTCAACATCACATCAGCAGCACAATCTTGAAGAGCATTGTCAGCTGCAGCTACAAATGGCACGGGAGGAGGAGCATCAGCAGCAAAAGGAGCGAGAGTAGCAGCAAAAACCAGGAGAGGAGTGCCAGCGCCAGCAGCTCAAGACATGTAAGTCCCAGCAAAAGCAGCTTCAGAATCAGCAAGAACAAGGTTGGAGGTGGCAAAACTCAACTGGGAGAAGGCCAAATAAGAATCAGAAGAAAAAACAGCGCAGGCTAAAATGGCAAAATACACAAGTGAAACAGCAGCAGCAGCAATTTTACAAACGTCCGAAATTATCAACATATTCGTATTCAGGAATCGGAAGAGTGACATTTGCAGAGCATGCCAGACTAACTCAACATTTGGATCCAAACGATGGTTCTAAGCCTTCCCCTGTCAACGTTCAACAATTGAACCGGAGTAACTCTTCAAGAGGAAAAATAGTTGACTACAACTGATCATCATAAACAGAGATGTTTAGTGAAGATTGGTTGCGTAGCTTCTTTATACTTGAGATATACTGATTAAAAAACTACACCAAGATTGCTACTCTGCATTTGCTGTACAGTTAGTTACCTTGACGTTACTCAAACCTGACTCACCACCTGGAGCTCCACGCTGCGAAAGCATCTTCCCTAGAACAGCTTTTTAAAGGCCGATGGCGAGAGTCGACGCCACCAAGGTTCGCCAGCATTTCCTTGCGGACTCGTCGACAGAGGGAGGTCAGCAGGGACCTTTCCTGGCAATGAATGTCGAGAAGGCTTCTTTGGTGAAAGATCGCGACGTCTTGGTTGCTTGTTGTCAGAAGCAATGTTCAATGAGGGGGCGTCTTCATTTGGACCGGGAAGGACAGCTTTGTGCCGCCGAGGGTTACGCAGAACCAGCTTCCATTCCGGTGAAAGCTTCAACGGCTCCAGACAGACGATCATTGATTTCAGCTTCTGTCGCTGAACCGGGCATTGATGGGAACCCTCATCTTCCTCCCAGTCGGAGGTCACTTCTTTTTGGAAAATCCGTCGGAGGTCACTTCATTCAAGATTGGGAGCAGGGAGCAGTCCTCCACCAAAAGAGGGGCGTAGGGACTCTGCAGGGAGGCAAAGGGCGTGCAGCACAGGGAGCTGGGGGGGCGGGTGGAGACGAAGGCAGTGGGGCTGGCTAGCGGGGCTGCCGGAGCAGCGAGGGATCTCGGCCGGGGGATGGAGGATTCCGGCAAGGAAGGTGGCGGCGGGGGGCTCTCCGCTGGTGGTTCCATTTTTCCTCCTCTTGTGTACCATGAAAACGCAATTTTACATGTGTGACGATAACAAGATCACTTACTGCTTTGATATTTCCCGGTGCTACATGTTCAATTATTACATGTTGCATGTAATTATATTACTATCCTGTTTGGTGACCTACTTATGTTTAAATTATTAACTTCCATTCTTCTGCAGATTCGATGGATTGCTTGATTGAAAATGGGCAACCACTTGATGCTATGAGATTGGCATGTGCTTTAAATTTGACAGACAAATGTCCACTTTCCATCATGTATGATTATATCAAAATGGCCAAAAAGACTGCTGAAGAAATACTAAGCAATAAGGAAAGCCATTCAGTTGAATCTCTGGTTTGTTCTTTTCGTGGATATTATCTCTTTGTTATGGCGTTCAAGTTACACACACATGGACATGGGCACATCTGATTACGTGTTTCAAATCTGTGAATTTGGAAACAAGAATATACTCTGCATGGATAATTTTCTTGCTTCTTTTTACTAATACTGAGATGTTGTGCCTTGAGTTGTTTTAATAATGTTGTGTCATCCCTTGTGCAGAATCAAGCCATGGAGAAGCATGTCAATGCTCTCATATTGTCACGGAGGGCAGTGGATGAATGCAATATTGATTCTGTCCATCGTAATAGCATTAATGAAGAAATTTGCCAGTTGTTATATGAATATGCAGAGAAGCAGCAAAGTCTAGCAGGTGTTTCTGCCTTTGTTTCAACATCACATCAGCAGCACAATCTTGAAGAGCATTGTCAGCTGCAGCTACAAATGGCACGGGAGGAGGAGCATCAGCAGCAAAAGGAGCGAGAGTAGCAGCAAAAACCAGGAGAGGAGTGCCAGCGCCAGCAGCTCAAGACATGTAAGTCCCAGCAAAAGCAGCTTCAGAATCAGCAAGAACAAGGTTGGAGGTGGCAAAACTCAACTGGGAGAAGGCCAAATAAGAATCAGAAGAAAAAACAGCGCAGGCTAAAATGGCAAAATACACAAGTGAAACAGCAGCAGCAGCAATTTTACAAACGTCCGAAATTATCAACATATTCGTATTCAGGAATCGGAAGAGTGACATTTGCAGAGCATGCCAGACTAACTCAACATTTGGATCCAAACGATGGTTCTAAGCCTTCCCCTGTCAACGTTCAACAATTGAACCGGAGTAACTCTTCAAGAGGAAAAATAGTTGACTACAACTGATCATCATAAACAGAGATGTTTAGTGAAGATTGGTTGCGTAGCTTCTTTATACTTGAGATATACTGATTAAAAAACTACACCAAGATTGCTACTCTGCATTTGCTGTACAGTTAGTTACCTTGACGTTACTCAAACCTGACTCACCACCTGGAGCTCCACGCTGCGAAAGCATCTTCCCTAGAACAGCTTTTTAAAGGCCGATGGCGAGAGTCGACGCCACCAAGGTTCGCCAGCATTTCCTTGCGGACTCGTCGACAGAGGGAGGTCAGCAGGGACCTTTCCTGGCAATGAATGTCGAGAAGGCTTCTTTGGTGAAAGATCGCGACGTCTTGGTTGCTTGTTGTCAGAAGCAATGTTCAATGAGGGGGCGTCTTCATTTGGACCGGGAAGGACAGCTTTGTGCCGCCGAGGGTTACGCAGAACCAGCTTCCATTCCGGTGAAAGCTTCAACGGCTCCAGACAGACGATCATTGATTTCAGCTTCTGTCGCTGAACCGGGCATTGATGGGAACCCTCATCTTCCTCCCAGTCGGAGGTCACTTCTTTTTGGAAAATCCGTCGGAGGTCACTTCATTCAAGATTAGGAGCAGGGAGCAGTCCTCCACCGAAAGAGGGGTGTAGGGACTCTGCAGGGAGGCAAAGGGCGTGCAGCACAGGGAGCTGGGGGGGGGGGGGGGCGGGTGGAGACGAAGGCAGTGGGGCTGGCTAGCGGGGCTGCCGGAGCAGCGAGGGATCTCGGCCGGGGGATGGAGGATTCCGGCAAGGAAGGTGGCGGCGGGGGACTCTCCGCTGGTGGTTCCATTTTTCCTCCTCTTGTGTACCATGAAAACGCAATTTTACATGTGTGACGATAAGAAGATCACTTACTGCTTTGATATTTCCCGGTGCTACATGTTCAATTATTACATGTTGCATAGAATTATATTACTATCCTGTTTGGTGACCTACTTATGTTTAAATTATTAACTTCCATTCTTCTGCAGATTCGATCGATTGCTTGATTGAAAATGGGCAACCACTTGATGCTATGAGATTGGCATGTGCTTTAAATTTGACAGACAAATGTCCACTTTCCATCATGTATGATTATATCAAAATGGCCAAAAAGACTGCTGAAGAAATACTAAGCAATAAGGAAAGCCATTCAGTTGAATCTCTGGTTTGTTCTTTTCATGGATATTATCTCTTTGTTATGGCGTTCAAGTTACACACACATGGACATGGGCACATCTGATTACGTGTTTCAAATCTGTGAATTTGGAAACAAGAATATACTCTGCATGGATAATTTTCTTGCTTCTTTTTACTAATACTGAGATGTTGTGCCTTGAGTTGTTTTAATAATGTTGTGTCATCCCTTGTGCAGAATCAAGCCATGGAGAAGCATGTCAATGCTCTCATATTGTCACGGAGGGCAGTGGATGAATGCAATATTGATTCTGTCCATCGTAATAGCATTAATGAAGAAATTTGCCAGTTGTTATATGAATATGCAGAGAAGCAGCAAAGTCTAGCAGGTGTTTCTGCCTTTGTTTCAACATCACATCAGCAGCACAATCTTGAAGAGCATTGTCAGCTGCAGCTACAAATGGCACGGGAGGAGGAGCATCAGCAGCAAAAGGAGCGAGAGTAGCAGCAAAAACCAGGAGAGGAGTGCCAGCGCCAGCAGCTCAAGACATGTAAGTCCCAGCAAAAGCAGCTTCAGAATCAGCAAGAACAAGGTTGGAGGTGGCAAAACTCAACTGGGAGAAGGCCAAATAAGAATCAGAAGAAAAAACAGCGCAGGCTAAATGGCAAAATACACAAGTGAAACAGCAGCAGCAGCAATTTTACAAACGTCCGAAATTATCAACATATTCGTATTCAGGAATCGGAAGAGTGACATTTGCAGAGCATGCCAGACTAACTCAACATTTGGATCCAAACGATGGTTCTAAGCCTTCCCCTGTCAACGTTCAACAATTGAACCGGAGTAACTCTTCAAGAGGAAAAATAGTTGACTACAACTGATCATCATAAACAGAGATGTTTAGTGAAGATTGGTTGCGTAGCTTCTTTATACTTGAGATATACTGATTAAAAAACTACACCAAGATTGCTACTCTGCATTTGCTGTACAGTTAGTTACCTTGACGTTACTCAAACCTGACTCACCACCTGGAGCTCCACGCTTTCTTGACTCTTAACTACTTTAAGCTACTTAGAAACAACTTTGAGTTGTTATTGAAATGTGACTCTAAACAGTTTAATGTTTGCCTGAATGCAGCTAAAGAGACAAACTTGATCTTTCTCAAATCCCAGTCCAATTGGCAGGGATATTTGGATAATGGGTGTGTGCAGATTCGGTAGTGCCAAAAGCGGGCAAATTATTCCGTGTATGTTCCCGCAGTGCTCGGTAGACTGTCACGATATTACTGAATTTATTTATTGGAAACGTTTTGCACTGCCTTCTAGTTTATCTGTCTTCGTCTCTGTAGTAAGATTCGAACTTTTTGGCTATCAAAAGTTGCCTTCAATTTCGTGTGACAAACATAACGACGCCAGGTGAAGTCACAAAAACTACACATACTAAATAATAGAGTTGAATTTCCCAAAACGCCCTCAATTGTGTGGTAAATATGGAAGTCTACATCAATATTTGGTAGTGTAGATAGGGTGCCATATATGTCAGAAGTACATTTGGTACGATAGATAGACTACCGTATTCATCGTTACTGTATTTGATAGAGAATATCTTATACATAGAAGTATATATATATACATAAGAGGAGATCATCCATTCAACACATGTAACATTTCATTTATGTATCTTCTTGAGATACCATGACTCATCGTGCTCATCCAGAGATGCGGCTTGCCTTCTCGCATGCCCCCTCCCGACATCTGGCGAAATTTCATTGGCTCACGTCATCCCTCTCTCACACCTCAGCAAAACGGCAACGGAAAAGGCAGGTGAAGGCACGTCAGTCAGAAGGTAACGGCCGAGGAGAAAGGTCAAGTACTGTAAACAACCAGCAATGAAAAAAAATAGCGAAATGACAGCAAAAAAATAGCACCATAGGTAACAGACCAAGTAGGCATAAAAAAATGACGTAAACAACAAATATACGCCATTCACAATATTGTAGATATAGAAAGAGATTTTTATTCACAACGGTCAGTTAATCTCGCATATGTCACTTCTAATGGCAATGATTACAATGCATCATTGAGAACAACTCGAGGACACTTGCACTGGGGAGAGGAAACCCATCTCCTGACGTGACCTGCTGCAGGAGACTGCTGCAGTGCAAGTTCACACATCAATTCCCGCTGGCTGCTGCACGGAGAGGAGACCCATCCCTACCTGGTGCACGAGACCCATCCCTACCTGACCCTGCGGCGAGATCGCTGCGGTGACATCCTGCAGGCTGCGGCAGGCGCCGGCGAGCTCGAGGGAGAGCATCGTCAGAAGGTGGTGGCGAAGTTCAGAGACTAAGAACCCTTGCCACTGGCTAGCTGCACCGTGACGTTGAGCACACGCCACACGATTCTGTTCGTGAGGAGCAGCGATTTCGTGAGGAGAAAGAAAGTGTTGGCTCAACTGAATTATGTTACTCCCTCAGGTCCAACAGTCAGAGGTTTAAACCCATTACAACGGGCCTAGCTATCCGCACGCACACACGGCCCATCAGCCCACGCATTCATATTCAAGACGAGAACACGCTCGTGCTATTAGTTTGCGCCTCTCTTCAGCCACTCGACAATGCCTCTGTCGCTCGAGCCTCCGACGCCATTTCCTCTGGCGCCACAGTCGCCACACCTTCCCCATCTCTAGATTGTGCTTGTCCCCAATCACGTATCTCCGGAAAAGCGCTGCACCAGCACGTACCAATCTTTCCACGTGGAGCCTTCAGGTGTCAACTGCGACCATTGAACATGTACTTGCGACATCAGTGCATTGCCCTTCTTCACCAACCGACTTTCCAGAATAGCCACCGGCATTAGAGAATGGTGTTCCACATCCAAGACATCGGGCAGAGTAGAGAATACCGGCCGATGATCATTAGTAAATGGCTTCAACTGCGATACATGAAAAACCGGAAGAATCTAAGCCTCCTCAGGTAATTCCAGGCAATAAGCATCTGCATCCACGTGCTGCACAATACGATAGGGTCCATAGAACTTGAATGCCAGCTTTTCAGACAGGGGGTTCACCACCATCGATTGAGCATAGGGTTGAAGCTTAAGAAGCACTTGATCACCCACTTGATACTCATGCTCGGTTCTTGATCTGCCAACCTTTTGTTTCGTTTGATTTTGAGTGACCGCCAAATTCTTCTTCAGCATTTTCGAATGAGCTGTCCGAGTCTGTAGTATTTCGATCACTGAGACATCCACTGAAGAGGTTAGTGTTGGAGCAGCCAGTAAGTTTGGATCATAGCCATACAGAGCTCGGAATGGTGAACAACCGAGAGAAGAATGATGAGAATTCTTATACCAAAACTCTGTCAGTGGCAGCCATTTCTTCTAGTGATGAGATGCCTCATCGATAGAACAATGCAAATACATCTCCAAATATCAATTCACTCATTCACTTTGGCCGTCCGTTTGAGGATGGTACGTTGTACTCAAGAGAATATTGGTGTTGAGCAACTTAAACAACTATTTCCATGCTGATCTGGTCAAAATTTTGTCTCTGTCCGATAACATGCTCTTGGGAATTCCATGCAGCTTGCAATGTAGTGAAGTGGTGCTTCAATGGCAAGAAATGGGCATACTTCGAGAACCGATCAACAAACACCAATATAGCATTGTACCCTTCGGACTTAGGTAAAATCTCAATAAAGTACATGGTAAGATCTTGCCACGCACCTTGGGGAATTGTGAAAGGTTGATGAAGCCCAGGTGGGTGAACTCTTTCAGACTTGGCTTGTTGGCATGTGAGGCACTGCTTAACAAAATCTTCCACATCTTGATGAAGTCCCTTTCACACAAAGAGGCGCTGCACCCTTTGATAGGTAGCTTGCACACCTGAGTGACCGCCCAATGATGTTTCATGCAGAGCTGAGAGCAACTTAGTCCTGATAGCCTAGTTATTCCCAACACATATCTGCTCCCCTTTTCGGATGATACCCTGATGCAGTGCAAACCCTTGTTCATTTGGAATCTGCAGAGCTAGTTCATCCAATAGCTGTTGGGCCTCCACATCGGTTCTTTAAGTATTCTGTACCTCCTGGATACAAGTGGCTTAATCTCGGTGAGTATTGAAATCTGATAGACTTGAGTCATCCTTGACAAAGCGTCAGCTGCTTTGTTTTCCCTACCTTGGTGGTAAACCACTCTGAAAGTGAGCCCCATGAGCTTTGGCATTCCCTTACACCGCAACTCTGTATGCAACTTTTGATTACCCAGGTAAGTTAGGCTTCGATGATCGGTCCGGATCACAAACTTCTTTTTTTGAAGATAGGGAGCCACTTCTCCACGACCATGATTAGTGCTAAGAATTCCTTGTCAGATATCGACAAGTGGTGAGTTTTCTCATTAAAGGCTTTGCTCAAGAAGGCTATGGATTGCCCTTTTTGCATAAGTACCACATTCAATTCTTGCTCCGAGGCATCAGTCTCAACCTTAAATATTTCATGAAAGTCAGGTAGCGCCAACACAGGAATGGTTGTCACAACTCTTTTCAATTCTTCAAAGGTTGTCTGAGCCTAAGCAGACCA